>OX401913.1:1555000-2221875 GCA_947859195.1 Drymonia ruficornis
ATAATCAGACTGGGGTTTCAGCGTTTTTAATATTTTGAAGGAAAAGGGGAGAGCGGGGTCAGCGAATTTTTAGTCATCCATATCTCGAAATTGGTTATGATTGTTCATTTTAAATAATCAGACTGGGGTTTCAGCGTTTTTAATATTTTGAAGGAAAAGGGGAGAGCGGGGTCAGCGAATGTTTAGTCATCCATATCTCGAAATTGGTTATGATTGTTCATTTTAAATAATCAGACTGGGGTTTCAGCGTTTTTAATATTTTGAAGGAAAAGGGGAGATCGGGGTCAGCGAATGTTTAGTCATCCATATCTCAAAATTGGTTATGATTGTTCATTTTAAATAATCAGACTGGGGTTTCAGCGTTTTTAATATTTTGAAGGAAAAGGGGAGAGCGGGGTCAGCGAATGTTTAGTCATCCATATCTCGAAATTGGTTATGATTGTTCATTTTAAATAATCAGACTGGGGTTTCAGCGTTTTTAATATTTTGAAGGAAAAGGGGAGAGCGGGGTCAGCGAATTTTTAGTCATCCATATCTCCAAATTGGTTATGATTGTTCATTTTAAATAATCAAACTGGGGTTTCAGCGTTTTTAATATTTTGAAGGAAAAGGGTAGAGCGGGGTCAGCGAATGTTTAGTCATCCATATCTCGAAATTGGTTATGATTGTTCATTTTAAATAATCAAACTGGGGTTTCGGCGTTTTCAATATTTTTAAGGAAAAGGGGAGAGCGGGGTCAGCGAATGTTTAGTCATCCATATCTCGCAATTGGTTATGATTGTTCATTTTAAATAATCAGACTGGGGTTTCAGCGTTTTTAATATTTTGAAGGAAAAGGGGAGAGCGGGGTCAGCGAATTTTTAGTCATCCATATCTCGAAATTGGTTATGATTGTTCATTTTAAATAATCAGACTGGGGTTTCGGCGTTTTTAATATTTTGAAGGAAAAGGGGAGATCGGGGTCAGCGAATGTTTAGTTATCCATATCTCGAAATTGGTTATGATTGTTCATTTTAAATAATCAGACTGGGGTTTCAGCGTTTTTAATATTTTGAAGGAAAAGGGGAGAGCGGGGTCAGTGAATGTTTAGTCATCCATATCTCGAGATTGGTTATGATTATTCATTTTAAATAATTGGGGTATAAGCTGAGCTGAATATGGTAGGTACTACTTCAGTTTGATCCCATAAAAAATCATTTCGTAAATCAACACCCAAAAGGGGGGAACTAAAGGTAGAAAAGTACGGCAGAAAAATATGTTTGTACCCGATTGACTTGAAACTTAGTATGCATAGGGTAGGTGAGGGAGGAAGGGGAAGACGTAAGGTAGGGGGAAGTGGAAGGGGGAGGGGAAAGGGCAAGGGAAATGGAGGGGGAGGGAGCAGAAGGACGAGAGGGGAGGAAAAGGGGTGGAGAAGGGGAGGGGGATTTGGGATTTTGGCTCTATATACCTACCTACCAAAACACGCATTCACCGAATTAGGTACCGTGATAAAGTTTGTATGGCTCCAATAAAAATCGTGAAATAAAATATTTTATAAAAAAGCAAATACTGACTTAAAAAACCCTGGCGCACTAAAAAGTACTAAAAAGTCTTAAGTCACTTGCCCGGTTTTTTTTATTTTGAAGTCTACGCGGACGAAGTCGCGGGCAAAAGCTAGTTATTGTTATAAACAAGAAATAACAATATTAATATATTCCAGGTGGAAACACACTCAAAGTTAAAGTTATTATAACTTCTAAGCACACCTATCTAACAATACAGTAACCATTTCTGATTTTCATAATGCCTCCCAACCCTGCCCTATCCGAAGCGATAAATACAGACCCACAGTGAGATTATATTGGCCTCAGGCCAATTTTAATTTCGCATAGAGTGTTGCACGTATATTCGTACGAGATATTGCCATGTTCACTTGTAAATATCCTCGTTTGACTTCAATTTTTGCTCTTATATCTCCGATTATGCGGCAAAATTGAGAATTCTGAAGTATTTAAGATGCAAGTGGTTGAGAATGTATTCTTCATGTAGTTGAGTTATGATGAAAGGGTATTCAGATTAGGAATGCATTAAGTTGAATCACATTTGAAACGACGTTAAATCCAGAGTGGTGTTTTAAAAGAAATTATAAGAAAACGTTTCATGAAAGGATGCCAATTCAAATACTACTTAGGTACTTACTTTTGATATGAAATTTAATCTATCTTGAAAATTCTCTGCAATATTTTCTGAGATGCGATTTATACCCCGATTTATTTATAAAATCACTTACATATTAGTACATAAAAGAAAGAAGTACTGAATACATAACATAATTTACCGTTCACCAAAATTAAATTACCTATGTAGGTAATTTAATGTTGGTTACCTATTGAGGCACCTATTTTGTAATGCATATGCATTACAACATAGGTGCTAATTTGAAATTCACTGATTATTGATATTATCTTCGTAAATTCTTCATCTAAATCGTAAATGCTTGGCGGTCGACATGTTATCGGCCAGTGGATTGCTAACATATGACCGACAATATGTCAAGCGCCAAGAATATATGATTTACGGTGAAGAATTCACAAAGATAATATCAGTGAAACAATTATAGAGCGGGCGCAGTCGCAGACGCAGCGAGAGTCGCAGCCCAGCTTTCCTGAGGATGCATCGTATAGAGGCGAAACACGTGTCGAATTTATTTTGGATTCGCTTTGTCTGCGGAGAATTGCTAATTGTTAGTGTCCATGACTCATGACAGACATACTCTCGACTGACAGGGAGTTAGGTCTTGTTGGCCTCTTCTATTATCGATCAATTCATTTGGTTTACCTATGACTTTGGAGGTTGACAATTCCGAGGGTGAGTGGTGAGTCCCTCTCTATAATTCTTTAACAATGGATTTCCGCAAAATTACGCCTGATGCCATCAGTGAATTTTAATCGGCAAAAAATTTGCAGACTTCCTGTTGTTGCAAATTACGCCGTTTATATTAAGTTATCCGTGGTAATTCCATTGTGTTTGATAAAAACGGTGGGTAAGTTATATTCCACACACTCTTGATAACTCAAAATATCAAAACAAAAGACAATAATTTATGGAAATCGCGACGGTTACCCAGTAACTTGCCACAAACAAGCGTCTCGACATAACCACTGCAATAAAAATTATATACGCGCCCATTTGGAGATGAAACTGTGTACCGCTGGCTGCAGGCCAATACAATTATATCGTCAGTAAGTGGACTCGGCTTGTTCTAACTTACCGTCTACCTCGCAGGGATTAGCGGCGTTTTCAGCTGAAAAAAGCTGAAAATAGGATTAGGGACAAAAAATGTATCGCTTTTTGTTATGGTTGAGGCTACATTATTTCGTTTGGTAGGACTTCGTCCACATTCCTAAGTCGTCAACTTCCTATATGTATTGTTTACTTCCAAGATTGTCCACGCCGCCATGTCGTCCTCTCTGCTAAGTCGTTCAACTCTCAAATTGTCATTTTTTTTAATCGCCCACTTCCCAAATCTTTGACTTTCCTAAGTCGTCTACTTCCTTTGTCCTCTATTCTCCGAAGTTGTCCACTTCTTACATCGACTTTATAATATCCAGTCAGTAGACACCTAGGCAGTCAAGGCAGGCATCATCATCAAAAGGTCTGAAAAGACCATGGCTATCGGTTGCCGTGCAACCATCGATTATTGATTCTACGTTATAAACTGGTCCTATCAAAGTTATCTGCGGTGCATAGCATATTCATTGCATTGGTAATAATACTTATTGTAAATAATTTAAATCGATGTCAAAAGGTACCTAAATAATTTAAATAGATGTCAATTAAATATTTAAATTTTGTGTCGGCAATAGGTATAGTGTGTTTGAAGATCTGAAATGATCAAGCAAGGTAGACATCAAAGACAATTATTCCATTGATCAAGTAGTCGCAACCTGTATAATAATTTATCATTTTAATTATTTAAAAAAACTAGCCTTTTTAAGGTAGGCAGGGGTGTATGCACTACAGCCCGAGTTTGGGGGCCCTTTTTGAAAGTAAAATTATACTAAAAGCTGCTTTGTGCTTCACTAAGCCCAAACATCCTTACAACTACTAAGTAAAATGTTTACAACTTCATAGTTCATAGTTCAACGTAGATACATCTGTGAGATGTCACATCACGTATTTAATCCATGATGATTTTATTACGTGGCACTGAAATAGGTTGCACCACCCCGCGTTCAGTTATTGCCAATTGATTGGCCAGTTAATTAATGATTAGCAAAGCAATCATACGTTAATAAGAGCTGTAGCTATTAATGCTCATACTAGCGGGCGTACATACAAGTTCTTTTCTTAGTAGGGTTTGTTGGTTATTACTCAGAGAAAAGCCCTAATTTTGTTGGTACATATAGTGGACTTAACTAAACTAAATGTACTATCCTTTTTTAGGGTTGCGTACCCAAAGGACGCCAATGGAACCCTATTACTAAGACTCTGCTGTCCGTCCGTCCGTCCGTCTCTCAGCGGGCTGTATCTCACGAACCGTAATGGTTAGATAACCGGAACCCTTTATGTGCGAGTCCGACACGCACTTGGCCGCTTTTTTATGACTATGGTCGAATTATTTTACAATAATGTTCGTTTTGTAAGTGTTTCGTAGAGATTTGTCTGGGTCGATGGTCAATTCATTTCTTGCAACCAAAATATATCCTGGTTATCAGGCACACTGAGAAAATAATGCTCGGGATAGCATCTTTATCATTATTAATGCTTTTGAAAAATGCTTTAAAATTCATCACGGCAGGAGAACCCACTTGAAGAGGGTTCCCTTCAAACATTTAACAGTGTTTAGCGGTTAACGGGACCTTTAGGGTTGGCACGTACGCACAATTTGTTTTGTTTCCTGAATAAACTGAAGTACCTAATTATTTTTTACATAACGTCATGACTTTTATTCCCATTCGGGGGAAGTCAGAGGCTTGAGTGGCCATACACCATCACATTGTGGAGGTATTAAGTCAACTCAAAGCCCACGTTTCACCAGATAGTCAGAACCCAACGTGACAGGTGGTGAACCTTGTCGCCGTGTATACAGGAACTGACTATCACCTAATCCCGAGGGATAGATAGGAATGGACGCCAAATTAACTTTTACTTTAATCCATAAAAATAGATAATTGTTATGAATGAGGGATGATCGCTAATAATTTGTTTGTACTACATCAAGCAAAATAAATAATCATTTGTAATTTTATAGAGCATATAACCTTGTACACATTTTATTATTACTCATTTTATTTCATGCTTTCACAAAAATATTTGCCGACTTTCAAATAGTGCCACCCCTATCAGTAGCCCCTAACTAAATAAATAAACAGCACATTTAGCATGTTCAGTTCACTGGTACGTACTGACTATAGGTGTTTCTATTGCTAACAGTTTTACATACACAATAGATTCAATGAATGGAGCTTTTGTCAAATCAATCGGTAAGCGATGACATTTTTATACTGCTATAAATGTATGGGATGTGTTCACCAACACATTAACGAACCGTTAAAGCAGTAACCATTTGTAACCAGCTTAAAACATGTAATTCGTCTACAAACGTCGCTATCGTTGCTATCGTTAAGGTTAAATGTATGGGAATGACATGAGTCACGTGATTTATTAATCTACACGTCTTCAGTGCCAAAAGAGGAACTGAAATTTTCTAATACAGAATTTTGACAGTCTTATATCCACACCTGGGGGCTTACCACAAACTCTTATCGCGATTCAATTACAGGAACGCTTTAACGTTTCAGCGACTTTTTGTTCAATTACGTACCTTATTGTCATGACAATAAGAAACGTCATTGCACAAATGGCCGCTGAAACGTTTAAACAAAACTGCTATGAGAGGTGGTGGTAAGCCCCCAGAGATGCGCTCAGCAGACCATATAAGCTTGTGGGACTAATACAATTTTTTTACATTTAAGGTGGGGAGTTGGTTGCGGGCGGCACGACGGTCGACGGCAGTTGTCGCCGTCAGTTTCATAAAAATTGGTGGCGTCGTGCCGTCGCGGCACATGTCATCGTGACAATTTTGTATGAAACTGACGGCGACAACTGCCGTCGGCCGTCGTGCCGCCCGCAACCAACTCCCACCTTTAAGCATAACAATTTGTAGAAACGATTGTATATAGACGTATCCACTTATTAGGCCCCAGTACATCACACCATCGGTTATTGCTTGGTTGCTAAGCTATGTTGGTGAACTCTGCCATAAATCAGTGCAGCATAGATTTCGTCACGATTTTTTCCTTCACTGTTCACTAAGAGTCACCTTAGTTGGAAATGACATTCACTCATGAAATCCGAAAATCACGGAAGTGTGACCCTTGGTTTGAATCTGCACACCTTCTGTTTCAAGTTGGTTTCAAGGTGTCCTTTCGACCACTGGGCACTATTTACTACTTATATCCAGTGAATAGATAACATCGTTTACTTATGGATTTAATTTTAATAGTCCAAAGATAAACAACAGTCCATCATCATAATAAACACATTATTTATCAATGCACAGAGTAGGTACGTGATCAGAGGTAGATAACTAAATCGGTGTTACAAAAAAAAATATCACTATTTATTTACCTACTGTGAAGACAAGACACACGTTGAAAACGTGTTTAACTTTTTATAGTAACCAAAAATGTTTGATGCCAAAAAACATAGGTGCAACTAAACTGGTCTAATCTGTATTGCCATCGGTTTTATATCCCACGGTCCGTGGTTTTGCAGGCCGCACTAAGGCCGCCGTCTTTGCGGACAAGCGTTCTCGGGCTTCGCGAACGTCCTACGCTCGGTTGGCGCAATCCAGTCAGCAAAACTACGGATCGCGGAAAGACACTATTATGGTTGAATGTAACGTATTTATACAATACATATAACCACAGCAAGAGTTTCAAGACTCAAACACAAATAGGTAGTTGAATCAAATTGAGTGTAGTCGTGGTTGGATGACCACAGAATTGGCATCATTTGTAAACGTTCTACTAATTCTACCAATTTTACCATTCTACCAATATTAATGTTTAGTGCTTGGTTGTCTAGGTAACTACTATCTTAATATGGTCATCGCAAAGTGCTTACGGATTATCAACAGTTTTACCAAATCATTTATTTCCGTGTGTTCTATTTTTAAATTTAAAGGAAAATGTCATCTGTATAGTGCCTACGTCATAATAAACGTCAAACGCTCGTTACCTCTGCGTGCTTCGTTACCCTACAGTACAAACTCTAATTTCTAGTTGGCAACTACACTAAGTGGTCAGCGTGCGGACTGCGCGCGCGCCGCTCGAATGCAATCGTTCTAATGAGCGACCGCGAAGAAATTTTAAATTAAGAATTGATTGTTTTCTTTTTAATTAATTTGTGGCTGTGCGTTAAAGTGGTATTTCTAAGTATTTTGCTACGAAAATTTGCATTTGGACTCAAAATTATTAGCATTAAACGTGGTAAGTAATTATTCCCTTGTTTGATCCTTTTACATGTGCATTTAAAATTGTTTAAAAATATTTTGCTCTAAAAAACATTCGTAAACAGAAAATAAGCCTTAAGAAAAAAATCTAAAATTTCTAATTTAAAAAAAATTACGGACTTTCATACAAAGTTACCCCTCTTATTAACCCCCTTAGGGGAATAATTTTCAATAATGATCACCTACGTTACATTAGGAATGCCTGTGAAAAATTGCATGGTGCCTGACCGCCGGTTTTGACAGTGCGTTATCTATTTGACATTTTATGAAGTAAAACAAAATAGCGAACCGAGCTGTTCTTCTTCTACTTATCGTATGGTTCCCTGGTACCTGGTGTCACAGTTGTTCAAGCCGCCCGAAGGCCTCTGACATGGCTTAACGACTGCTGCCTAGATTAAAACAACCGGGGGCGACTTTTTACGTGCCCTCCGAAGCACGGAGATGCTCAGTTCAAATGCCACTAAATGGTCACCCATCTCCGACTGACCTTGCTAAGTGTTGCTTAACCTCCGATCGTTTACCGATCAGTGATTGCAGCTGGTTGTAAGCGGGCTGTTGATGTTCTCGCGTTGGGTCTTATTTCATTAATGGCGGCGTCTTCATCAGACGCATGCCTCGCGCGAGCACTCACTTTTGACGTCGGAACGCATAGACGTAATGTCATAATATGAGTGCTCGGGTGAGGCATGCGCGCCATATGGAAACATCTAATGAATGTGCCGTCAATGTCGTCATTATCTCCTGCAATGTTGTGGTCCATTGTGTTGTGGTAGTAACCTAATGACCGACGCAAGGTAAGTAGTATTGTGTTTAATGACACATGACGCTAGGAGCCGACAAGGCCACTAAGAAAAGATTTTTGGAAATGCAAGGTTAAATAGGGGATTAAAGTTTATATGGATTCTACATTTGAGAAGTTAGAAATCTGGCAGTTGGTGTTAGGCTTCTGTTTAGGCTTCTTCTGTTAATTAATAGAAGTCAGAGTATCACAATGTAAGATAAGTAGGGCCTCGAGTCTAAGTCGAAGCTAATATTAGAGATCAATGGGTTCACAACGGACAATTGTTAAGAGACTCGATGCCCTGAGTTTTGGGAATTTCATGCCCTAAATGGTTTAAAAGGAACGACAGTTTGAATGGAAATCCCATCAGGCACAGTCAGCAATAAGTCGTTGAACATATAAAAATTTTCAAATCGGTCATAAGTTCTCTTTATTTTACAAACGTTGGTGACCATTTTTCATAACAAAACATTGGCAGTATGTATAAATTTTGTTAGATGAAGCTAAATAATGGATTGGATGCAAAACAAAGGTGTGTAAGCGATTTGAAAACTAGAGCAGGGGTTCAGCAATTAGTTTCGCTCGGGGTCCGTTTTAAGAAATGAAATGACAATCGCGGTCCGCACAACATTTTATAGAAAAAAATATTCATTAAACGAATGTAATTACGGAAATAACAAAGGATTTTTTTTAACATATCAATGAGAAAAATGACATTTTTGTTGCGGACTATCTGTCTGAAGATTGGAGTAAAATTGGTGCAAGCTATTGACATTAAATCCAGGAGATGTTCATCAGTAAGTCGAGATCGAAAATTCTTAATGAAGTTCATCTTCGAACATGCGACGATCAACGCTTTCGCAATCCGCGAACTCTTTTTCGCTTGTTAGCTCGTTACTTCGCCCGGCCGTTTTCGAATTGACGTCAACAAAGATAATGCGGGGGATACATTTTTATTAAATAACGTACTCTGTAGTGCAAGGTGCTGTGTCCTCGCGGTCCGCACAAAATGGGTCGGCGGTTCGGATGCGGACCGTGGTCCGCCATTTGGTGACCCCTGAACTAGAGTGTTTAGCGACTTATTTTGCTGACTGTACAGGACTAGTAATATTGCGAATATGTATGGATGTAAATATTCTAATTCCGAACAGAGCTATTTGTCATATACCTATTGCGGTAATATGTATTTTCCTGTAGGTAAGTAGACCGGAATATCTGCTTCATTATCCGTCCACTATCGGTTACATACCACAGATTATTATTATTCCATAGATTCTATCTTGGGTATTATTACGTCAATAGATATACAGGGTGTATCAAATAATACTTGAATGGACCATAGATATATGTTACAAATATTGTGTTGTAGCCATAAAATCACATTCAAATGATAAAATGATATTTTTAAAGATATATTACTTGTAAATTGCATAAATATGTAGCTATATTTACGTCGCATAAATACAAGGAAAATCTTAATGAAACGATATGTGCGAATTTTAATATATTTTTAGTATTCACTACCTTGTCCGATACTGAGGCATATTCCGTAGTTATGAAACATCCCGTATAAGTAATTGTTTGTTTTATTATTTATTTGTTCAATGTGTGTACCTTTGTATGTAAATCATGCAATTATATCAAAACAAGCTATTGATAAGTAAAAGATAATGGGTCTTATTCAGTTGGTACACAAAAAAACTTGATTAAATAATGTATCATTACATTGTTATTGTTGTGTTCAATTTGTAGATAGTGAAATAGGCAATTTGTGTAGGGCAGGTACCTATATAGCACCTAGTTACCTATATACGTAGGCAGTATACAGGGTTACCGGTAATTCGACGTATATCCGAAAGAAGCTGATAGAGGGGCTCAAAAGTAACAAATTGAACCCCCCATATGTATGGCCGAAATTCAGTAGTTTTTGAGATATTTGAATTTCAAAGTTTTTTTGATATTTTACCAGAATTTGACACTTAATCCCAATTTATTTAAAAAGTACGCATTGAATGGGCTCCAATTTGTAGACATATGCATAATAATAATAATAATATCCTGGGACATTTTTGTACACACGGTAACCTGATCCCAAACTAAGCAGAGCTTGTACTATGGAAACCAGATAACTGATATTACTACATATACTACTTTTTTTATTTGTAAATACATATTTAATATACATATACACCCAGACTCCGGACATATAGACATGTTCATGCACACAAATGCATGTCCCGGGTAGGAATCGAACCTACGACCTGCAGCGTGAAAGGCGCCTCCGCGCCAACCACGCTAACGGGCCCGTAAGAAAGAAAAGAAAGAAAGAGATAGTTACCGACGTAAGGATCGACTCTATCCTAATTACAACTAGGTATATGACGTGTCTTCAAGCATCCATGTAAATAAAATAATCTGACAGATAAGAAGGCGTTTACAGAGATTATGCAAATTGTGCTCATCTCATGATGATTACTGTGTTATCACTTAAACACAGATTACAACGTAATTTATTACTGTGCTGTTTACGTTCTGCTTTGTAAATAAATATTACAATAGCTTCTCCTGGTGATTTTTAACAAAGTAATTTCAGGTTTTGGGTAATTTTAAAAATAGTGTTTTATAAAAGCAAAATGAGATCACTTATCACGTTGTTTTCGAAACGATTCCGACAGTTTCATTATTTAAGTAATTTATTATTTTTGTTATACATAGTTACGTTACTGAAGTAGGTAAAATTGTATAAGCACAAAAAACAATGGCGGCGTCTTCATCAGGCGCATGCCTCGCGCGAGCACTCACTTTTGACGTCGGAACAAATAGACGTTATGTCATAATATGAGTGCTCGGGTGAGGCATGCGCGCCATATGGACACATCTAATGACTATACACAAGGGTGTTTTGTTGGGTATTTTATTTAGTTTATCGCACAATGCAGAGGTCAACTATAAGAAGCCATATCTTTCGATAACTACGATTAGTTTTAATGTAGGTAATATGTTTACCTACAGGAAATACTAATATAAAAAAGACATGTTTTTAAACTGGTTTCCAATTGAGTTTATGTATAGTTATACAGGCTGACTGGTTGAACACTTTACATATTGATATAGAGTGCTCAGTACTCGATTCTCGTTCTAATTATGTAAAAAATGGGTGCCTAATATTTGCCTAATTTATCTTTAATTTTCCACTCAAAACAATAAGCGTGGTCAGGATCGTACCTCCTTGATTTGACGTACCTATCAAGTGTCAATAGCTACGTCCATATGGCGCGCATGCCTCGCCCGAGCACTCATATTATGACATTATGTCTATGCGTTCCGACGTCAAAACTGAGTGCTCGCGCGAGGCATGCGCTTGATGAAGACGCCGCCATTAACTCCGTTCGCGCAGAACACGCGTAGCGTTCTACGCGAGGCACTGCTGTGTCCACAATTTCCGAGTTTTAGCACATTAATTTTATGAAGGGTTTCTTTGCAGTTCATTGGTATTTTTTTAAACGTTTCATGTTACCATAAATTATCATGTCCTTCAATATGTAAAGTGTTTAACCAGTCAGCCTGTATACATAAATGTATGTATTAACCACATTGTTCCTATATAAATATCTCGGTACAAGTGTACCGTGTCCGTGTAGGTGCGTCATACCGCTCAGTGCGCTAGGCATGGAAATGATTGCTTCTTTCAATTATTATTTTTTCTCGCATTGTTATTTCATCTGTGAAATTTTCACAGTCAATGATTTTATTCCACAGCAAATTTTCAGTATAACATTCGATCCTATGAAGTCGCCGGTTGATGATGTACCTACGATGAAATTCGGACAGTACCGTACTCTATGATTTAATACTGTGCTTGTCTATGGTAGTAGTAGGTTCTAAGTAGGCAACTCATTTATAACAATATGATTTTCTACGAAGTAATCCGACAGAGAACCAGAGTAATCAACATAGCTCAAAGGATTAGCAAGCTGAAATGGTACTGGGCTAGTCACGTTACCTAAAGATCCTACAACCGTTGGAGTAGACGAGTTCATGAGTCAAGACTACGAGAAGGCAAGCGTAGTGTAGGGCGCGCTGTTGAAGGTGGCTGGCTAAAACTGGATGCAAAGAGCTGTAGAACGAGCTCGGCGTGCATTGGAGGAGGTCTATGTCCAGCAGTGGACAGCAAAAGGCTGATGATGATGATGATTTTCTATAAGCTACCTGTAAATGTTCCATCTCTAGTGCACGTGTGCCGACCCAGATTCATCCTACGACAAGAATGTGGAACACTAATCGTTACACAGTTCAACGTAATTGAGAATGATGGCTACGTAGGCGCTACGTTTTAAAAGCGAATTAGTGATTCCTTGCTCAATTTAGGAGTTGACTTGAGTGACAATCAAGAACAAAATAAGATACTAAGGAAAAAATAAACAACGAATCAAGGTATTAATGGCGGCGTCTTCATGAGGCGCATGCCTCGCGCGAGCACTCACTTTTGACGTCGGAACGCATAGACGTAATGTCATAATATGAGTGCTCGGGTGAGGCATGCGCGCCATATGGACACATCTATTAATTAATTTTCGATTCCAATATTTTTAACTTAACAAAAAGATTGAAAATATAAATTGCTCATGTGATTCGGGTATACTGACTCGAATTAATAGTATAAATTTGTGTGTGTGCATTCATGAATTCAATTAATCTGTTAATTATTTCAATCCATGTAAAAAGTATCAGCAATATCTCTGACTAGTAAATCCTGATTAATAGTCACCGAAATTAATAATGAAATTGAGTGTGAAAGTAAAATATCAACAGTAAATGGTCAAAAATCTCATAACGCATCAGATGTGGCTCATATAAATCGTGGGATAAAACAAAATGAGCCGAGCCGGTCGAACGAAAGTCACGGCGTGCGAACGGCCTAATAAAAGGATTCTAATGAAAGATATAAATATACAATATAGTTTTATTAATGAAACAGCTTCATTCGGTACTAGGTAAGCAATAACCCATATAATAATTTATAGTAGACGCAGCGTGGGTAGGCCCCCCCTCAAGGTGGACCGACGACTTAGTGAAGGTGACGGAAAACCGCTGGACGCAAGTAGCACAGGACTGGTCGTTGTGGAAAACCTTAGCGGAGGCCTATGTCCAACAGTGGACGTCTTTTGGCTGACATGATGATGATAACATTATAAGCTCTACCTTGAGTATACGATTAATATGAGAAGCTACTCGGTAGCTACTACATAAATAACATTTTATATGGAATATGAGTTTCTCAGGTGCCAAATAAATAAATATCGCCAGGCTTACCGCATGGTCCCAAACTAAGCAACGCTTGTACTATGGTTACCATACAACGGGCTGCGGCTGCTACAAAACGCTACGCTTAAATGTATAGAAATTACGTTATAAGTCGATAAGCGTAGCGATTTCAAAAAAACGCTTGTAGATAAACCCACTTGGCTAGGGGGGCAAACGCAGGTAAGAGACTGCAGGCCCTGCCCCCCTAGACAAGTGGCATGAACGCTAATCGAATAGAAGATAATAGACTTTACAATGTATGGAAATAACATTACAAGTCGCTATGTAGATCACGTGACTTATGTCATTTCCATACATGAAGCGTAGCGATTTGAAGGAACGCTTGTAGACGTCAGCCACTTGTCTTGAGGGGCAGGTTATTAACACCTTCTTTTTTAATTTTCAACCATAGTGCCGTGAATATTTTATCTCTGAAGGTGACCTCAATGCTTTATGAGATTAAGGGTGAAAATACCGCTTATCTCGCTTTGATGTATGCCATTAGCTCCGCTGGCCAATTTGTTTGCTCATGAAATTTATAATAGAAGATCATTAATCCCAGTGATGGTTTTTGAAAAATATTAGGGCATGAATTAAAAAAAAGAGTAATGTAACGTCACGACTTCTATCCCCGTTCGGGGGTAGTCAGAGGCTTGAGTGGCCATACACCACCACATTGTGGAGGTATTAACCAACTCAAAGCCCACGTTTCACCAGATAGGCAGAACCCAACGTGACAGGTGGTGAAAAAAGAGTGTAATACAAAAAATAATTACTTAGTTATCTTAACGTGCAATACCCACCAAACCATACATCTTTGGTTAATATTGGTTATT
Source organism: Drymonia ruficornis (assembly GCA_947859195.1). NCBI lineage: Eukaryota > Metazoa > Arthropoda > Insecta > Lepidoptera > Notodontidae > Drymonia > Drymonia ruficornis. Next base: position 1,569,423 of record OX401913.1, read on the forward strand.
ATAAAGTTACTCAGAATCTTAAGTATCTTGGTTGAGGCACGGCAGTACCTATCATCAATAATAATAACATGTAATATTAGCCCTTTTAACGTCCCACTGCTGGGCACGGGCCTCCCATCAATGCGAGGGGGATTCAGGCCATAATCCACCACGCTGGTCCAGTGCGGGTTGGTGGATTTCACATGTCTAAGACATGCAGATTTCCCCACGATGTTTTCCTTCACGCAAGTGATAATCATATTAAAGTTATGAATCACACATAGGTCTTGAAAAATCCAGAGGTGTGAGCCAGGGTTTGAACCCAGGAACTTAAGCCCGCAAGATGCGTGCTTAACCAATCGGATATCACTGCTTACCTATCATCAAGTAGAGTCAAAAAGGGGTAGGTACCTATATCTTCTCTATGTTACAAAGTCGTCTAGTCTCGCTCAATTTAAGAATAATTTTAATTTTAGCTTTAGTTTTTTGTTTTCTTTTTAGATTTAATTTTAATGTTAGTCTTAATTTTAACTTTATTTGTTCCTTTTTCATTCAGTCTCACGTCGGCGAACGTTGTACACGCCTGTCATTGGTGTACCTATCAGACCAGTTTATTTTTAATTATTTTTGTACCCGTGTATTAATAGGTATACTGTTGGTGTGTCGTTTTTAAATAAATAAATAAATCAGAACAAGAGAACACTGAATATTTCACAATAGCTCTACCCATTCATAGAGTAAATAGTGAACAAAATATACAGAAAGTAAACAAAAACAAAAGTGAATGTTCATGTTGACTAATAATGAGCAAGCTAAATATGTATGCACATAACTTTATGTAGGTATCAATTATAAACAATACAATGCTTTGTTCGAAATAGGTACAGTATGAGTCAATGATCCAACTTATTAAACATGTAAGTGTCTCATATAAAATTATACATTCAATTCCAAAACTGGACTTTGAATGTACCAGTACGCTTGCATTCCTCGAAAGAGTATGCAGATATGCACTGCATAGGTACCTACCCACATTTTGTACGAGACTCATTACTTCCCAGAATTTATTCCTTATCAGCGACACTATCGAATGGTGTAATAATACAGTGTATTTTTTTTTTTAATCAACTAGTTCGATTCCTGGCTACGAATATTATTTTTTCAAAACTCCAATGATGCAGTTTTCATCAAAATCGTCCCCGAGACTCCTTTGAGTACTTTTCGCTATTCCTCATAGTTTCGGATTTGGCCATCCACGCACACTTGAAAAATTCAACCTGTAGGTATATTATTATTTGTATCATTATAACCAAATAGATATGACATTAGGTCATGAAAAAAACACAAAATAGAATGAAAGCAAATATCATACGCATATCAAGTATACCTACCTAGTTTTATACAACAATATTCCAGTTGTAACGATCGCACTTGACCGCAATGGTCTAAAGGTTAAGATACTCATAACGGGCTAGATTGAAACTAAGGTCACAGATTCAAATCCCACTAGTAAAGTTTATGAAATTGTTAGACATTCAAAGTCAAGACTTGAAATAAATGTGAAAAATATTGCAAAAATGTGCTTTAAATTTGGAATGCTCATTACAATACATGTAATGTATATAACGTAGGTATATGTATCAAAGATACCACGTACTGCATAATAAAGAGGAGTGGAATCGATCCAGTTTTATAAAACTTTTAAGTACCTACCTATATTATGTACTGCCATTTACGTAGGGGCAAGCTGAGTAGCTACTATAATAACCTCAATGCTCAGTACAAAGGCATTTCTAACCCATAAAAATACAGTAAGCCAAACGGCTTACACTCAAACTACTAGTTTATCCATCGTGGAGGGCTTAAACTATCGATTCGTTATGGAAGACAGGAGATTAAACTCTCTCCCGTGGTTTAAACTAATCATCTTACGGCCAAAAATAAGACTTTGCATAGCGTTTCAATTACCATGAACCTTTTCTTTGCAGATTACTGATATAAACTTCAACTTATTAAAAGGTAAGTAGGCATCACAAAATGGCGGCGATAAGCAAACAGCTGGTCAACGAGGTATGCGGTGATGTGCCCTGCAGTGTTCTCCTGCACCCTTGGAACGAGAGCTGTTGGAAGGCCATGCCGGCCACATACTTGGCATCTGCTATAGGCAGCGCTCGGTTTTACTCCATAATTTACTTGGTAAGGCTTTTAAAATATATTATCATATATATATGTCGCCGCCAACTGGTTTAATACGCTATTCAATTGGGCGGCTAGCCCGTTCATTAAACGTCGACACTCAATTAGACGCCTAGGCCGTTCGTTGAATTGACACATATTGCTAAACGTCCAACGAGTTGGCTGGTTGAAAGCTAGCCTTTTGGAGAAGGCTGAACCAAAAGCCGCCGGTTCATTTAAATTTAATTCCTTTTTCCGCCACTGCAGCGCCAGTAGTCATCTAACAAATATGGCGTCCCTATTTGTCATCAGCTGATTAAATGTGTATTGTTTTTTTTTGCGAATTACCGTGTTTAGTGATTTTATAGTGTGTTAAAAAGTTCTATTGATAATTATTAATATTAAACAAGACCATAACATGGATTTATTTACGAATAATGAGACGGAACCGAATTTTAAACCAATTGAGGTTATCAACAATGTTCGAAAGGCTAAGGTGACCATGAATTATTCTAAAAGCATACGGACGCCTATACAGGATTACTGGATGTCATTTCGTCATCTGGATACCTTAGTAAAACAATGTTTAGAATTAAAATGTCTTGCATATTGCACGCGTGAGCGAGCGAAGCGAGCTCGGGACTTTGGGGCACTCGACTTGGCTGGGTTAGGTTCGAAGGAAATGATGGGGGTTAGCGAGCGAACGGAGCGAGCGAGCTTAACCCCCGTCATTTCCTTCGTGTCAGGTTACTGGAGACCCCGAACGCAGAAATAGGAATAGGCAAACCTTGGCGTCATCGTTGGACACCATTGTCGGTCCTGGCCACAGAGTAAAGACTAAAGAAAGAGGTGCCCTTATTAGATATTTGTATGAAACAAAACGTGGTCATTGTTTTTTCTTTTTCATTTTACTATTTACCGGTAAATAGTTGAACTACTCGCTTCGTTTTATGTCGATGTTAGTACTAGGCCGACCACTCGGCCGACTTGCTTAGGGCCAGTCCCCTTAGTAACTGGTCCATGGTCCTGGCTTACAGGAGTAACAGTGGTGGGAGTGTGTGGCGGGCCTAGTCCCATACACACCCTCTCACCCCCTTCCTCTCACACCCTTACATTCACGTCTTTATTTTTAGTCTCTAATTACCTTTTAAGTTATTAATTTTGTCTCTTTTGTTTTATATTTTACTTCTTTATTACTTAGTTTATGTTGGTAACACATTTGTAAGATGGAAGAAACAGCAATTTCTAAAACAGGACTTCATTAATAGACTAGCTAATTTAGTAGATAGTCTTATAGTTTAAACGGTGGACGTTTCATTCCAGGCACAAATCCTAATGAGAGGTAAAAAGATGTTGAAAAAGGATGAATGGTTGAAGATGGGCGAATACTACATAAGATCCACGGCCCTGGGTCTCCTCGTGACGGCCACAGCACCAAACATCAGTTGTGTGACCAGGTAGGGTATGTGCTATATAATTTATATTAGTTACTTATAAAATTTGTACCGCTAACGATTTTTTTGCAGGACTTCTATTATGCAAAATAGTCGCATTGAGCTACCATGTACTACGTGCTAGAGCAGACATCGCACATCACTTAATTGCGGCGCTATCGCCGCACTTCACTCGGTCATTCTAGTTATTTTCTCTCACCCTCCCGCGCTCTTCCTCTGCATGTGGCGCATGCCATTTGTTTGCCTCAACGTCTCTAGTACATAATAGTTCAATGTATAGTCACTACAGATACGCATTGAGACGTAAAATTTTAACTGACGTCATAAAGCTCTATAATTCAGACCGTGTATTTTTTTGTCGGGATTAGGTTTTAGTCAGTTCCTGTATACACGGCGACAAGGTTCACCACCTGTCACGTTGGGTTCTGACTATCCGGTGAAACGTGGGCTTTGAGTTGACTTAATACCTCCACAATGTGGTGGTGTATGGCCACTCAAGCCTCTGACTACCCCCGAATGGGGATAAAAGTCGTGACGTTATATATATATATATATATTTTATATATATATATTTTTTTTTTTTGTAGAAAAATGCTAGGTGGCAAGTTCACCTCCAGCACATATCTGCTCATCCCCTTCACGCTGAATGGGCTGTTTATATACCTAGAACCGCCCAGTAGAAGAGGGCTGATCATCAATCTGTTTTGTAACCTAGTAAGTGCATTGAGATGGTTATAGATTAAAATATTAAAGAATCGTCGTTATACCCCGAAGATGTTTTGTATAGGGCAAACGCTTTCAGATACTACATTAGGAAATTAGATCTTTAATAGGATTTTTTTTAACCAATGTGTAATATATTTCGGTAGTCCGTGGGCTTTGAGTTGGTTAATACCTCCACAATGTGGTGGTGTATGGCCACTCAAGCCTGACTACCCCCGAATGGGGATAAAAGTCGTGACGTTATACAGAGTGTCCCAAAACTTTGCCACATGGAGGGGAAGTACCTTAAATATTGTAGATAGAGAATTTTACTGAATGAAGACTTCATTTTTATTTTAAAAACAATACGAACTGCATTCAAAGATTTTTGAAAACTTGCTTGCCACACTCGGGAATCGAACCGGCTAAAATCCGAAAAAATAACACCCTGTTCTTTTATGGCATCAATCGATAGGATCAATGATAAGAACCAAATCTCTCTAACAAACATGGTAAATTAAATGAAAGGAAAACCATGAAATCTAAACTTATAAATTGATGAATTCAAAGATAAAGTGTATCCACAAAAAATGCAGCTCATTTCGAGCAACAAATTAGTTAGTTTACCATTTTTTATTCGTTCAATTAAAATAAGTGAAGATTTTATAGTTTCCTTTCATTTTGAAAACTCGCTTGCCACACTCGGGAATCGAACCGGCTAAAATCCGAATAATAACATCCTGTACTTTTATAGCATAAATCGATAGGGACAATCATAAGGATAAAATCTCTTTAAGAAACATAGTAAATTAAATGAAAGGAAACCCATAAAATCGTTACTTATTTTAATTTTCACTTATTTTAATACTTATAAGTTTCTTATCTTTTTCTTTTCACGGTTTTCCTTTCATTTAATTTCCCATGTTTGTTAGAGTGATTTGATCCTTGTGATTGATCCTATCGATTGATGCCATAAAAGTACAGGGTGTTATTTTTTCGGATTTTAGCCGGTTCGATTCCCGAGTGTGGCAAGTGAGTTTTCAAAAATCTTTGAATGCAGTTCGTATTGTTTTTAAAATAAAAATGAAGTCTTCATTCAGTAAAATTCTCTATCTACAATATTTAAGGTACTTCCCCTCCATGTGGCAAAGTTTTGGGACATCCTGTATATATATAATTTTTTTCTTAAGAAATATTTTTCATCTTTAGGGCGACCATAAAAATGTTTCAAAGTAAACATCTTATCCTAACTTAGTAAAACATAAAATGCAATTTTGGTTTATGTATCTACAGAAGATCAAAATTTGCACACTGGTTAAAAAAAACTGTATAAATTTACACCCTCGTCTACGGGTTATAAGTAGCGTGAACTTAATAGTCGTGAATATAGTTAGCAATTAGACTAAAAACTTTTAAAGAAATAATTATATTTTCCAGCTTATCGAGTACTACCTGAGAATACTCCAAAGAGCCGGTTACGTATCACTAACTAAATCTCAGCAAACGCTGACATTTATGTTGGGTAGTGCTCTCCTGTTCTACCTCATGCGTTTGGAGGGAGACAAAAAGGAAAGAACGCCACTATTTTGGTATGTACACAATGATGATTGGCTCGTTCTAAATCTTTATTTGAATTTTTAAATTTGGAACGCTTTTACCATTCAGAATTTAATTTTTAAAATGCATAAACTGATTTTAACTGGCTTAAAAAAAGAAGGAAGGTCGTAATTCGCACGTATATTTTAATCTTTGCACTTAGCAACTCCAACCGCAAAATTAAAAATACAAAGATTTTTTCATTGCCTAATAGATGTGTCCATCTGGCGCGCATGCCTCACCCGAGCACTCATATTATGATATTACGTCTATGCGTTCCGACGTCAAAAGTGAGTGCTCGCGCGAGGCATGCGCCTCATGAAGACGCCGCCAATGAATTTAAGTGGGGCGTAAGAGTAATAAACACTCAGTACCTAGGAAATGAATGATAGATTATCACTACACTATTCATCGGTAAGATAAGATATCTGTTTACTTTGTACATAACTTATCATTTGTTTACTATGACTGGACTCTATGGAGCTCTATGTAAACATAACACGTTAGATTTCATCAAATCGAGTTAATTCCTTTTAAGTATTAGGTGTAAAGTATCTGACCGATAAGATGGTGGTAAATAGCTGAAATTTGTTTGCCCATAGCTGGCCTAATTACGGATAATTACGGCTGGCCTTTTGAAAATAGGGCATTTTTTTAGGTTGTTTACACCAGAGAAAGTGAGGAGAAAAACAGATGACTCTACGATTGTCTGTCCTCACGAAGGTTCCTGTCAAAAATATGTTGCAAAGGTACACTTTTAACTAATATTAACAATTTTATGCTGACCTTCAGTGTCAATGAAAAAAGGTTGACACCGAAGGTCCATTTAAAATGGTCAGACTGAGAATGAGCCCAATAATAAGTGCATGTCCCACTTCTGGGCTCTAGCCTCCTTTTACAAGTGGGTTTCAGGCCATAGCCCACCTTTAACCAATCCAGGGTCTTAAGTCTTTAGAAAACTGGTTAAGTTTCTTCAAGATGTTTTTGATTACATGATAATCATTGCTGCAATTCCAGTTATGGACAATTCGTTTTCAAAAACAATAGATTATAAAGGAAACCATCGTAAGGAAACCTCATAAATTTGAAAGACATGTGAAATTCACCAACCTGCACTGGGCCAGCGTGGTCGATTATGGCCTGAATCCCCCCCGCATTGAGGGGAGGCCCGTGCCCAGGAGTGGGACGTAAAAGGGCTAATATTATTATTATTACTATAACCCTATTTTTAAAATCTGTATTAAAAATCCTTCATGATTCCTTTTCAGGGTTGCCTAACATACTTCGGGGTGGGCCTAGGCATATCGTTGGCCCGCTTAATTCTGCCCAAGCTGACGTCACCGATCCAGGCCATATCATCAATAAACAGAAAACACTTCAAACTGGGCCTCTTCTTCGGCAGTTATATCGGTATTTACAGAGTACGACTAATTTAGTACGCAATATTTCATTTAGTACCCAGAATATTATAATAATATCTTGGGACATTTTTTACACACGGCTACCTGGGGACTTACCACGAACTCTTATTGCGATTCAATTACAGGAACGTTTTAACGTTTCAGCGACTTTTTGTGCAATGACGTACCTTATTGTCATGACAATAAGAAACGTAATTAAAACGTCGTTAAAACGTTCCTATAATTGAATCGCGACAAGAGGTCGTGGTAAGGCCCCTGATCCCAAACTAAGCAGAGCTAGTACTATGGAAACCAGATAACTGATATTACTACATATACTACTTTTTTATTTGTAAATACATAATTAATTTACATATACACCCAGACTCAGGATATACAGATATGTTCATACACACAAATGCATGTCCCGTGTAGGAATCGAACCTACGACCTGCAGCGTGAAAGGCGCCATCACGCCAACCACGCAACGGGCCCGTCTTTAATTAAACAGTTTACTGAAAAACTATTACCCTGATCTGAAATAAATAATCTACTTCATAGTTTTTCAGTACTGAAAAAATCTAATTCTTAGCACAATAACGTTTTGAAGGCAGCAAACGTTATACATTAAATCCAATTCTCCAGGACGGTTGACACTTAGAGATTTCTTACTGAGACAGAAACAGCCAAAAGGTGACAATTCATCTTATTCCTATTTTCTGTACATTGCAGGCTGTGATATGCATCTTGTGTCGTAAACGGGGTTTCGACTCAGCATTGTACGCGCTGCCGGCTGGTTACGCCGCTGGGTTATCGTTCCTGTTCAATCCGAATCTGGGACTGGCTATAGCATCGATGACAGCTGCTTTTAAGGTAGGATACCTGGCATACCTGAACGTTTTCACAACTAAGTTTGGATTGGACTTTTTGTGCTGAACGTTTTGCCCAAGCCATCTTTTGACGTTTAATGTCGTAGACATAAACCCCCTTATTCATAGAGATTTTCATTCATTCATTTTCATTTCTAGCCTGTACTGTCCCACTGCAGGGCAAAGGCCTCCCCTCCCTTTTTCCACTTGCTCCGGTTAAAGATCAAATTTGACACGTGACCTGTCGCTACGAATCTGTCGCATTTTATTCGCGCAAGCGTCCTGCGCAATCTGACGAATTTTTTGATCAGGACACGTGACCCCTGTCGCGAGTTTATCATTTTTTACCCATCCCAACAAAAGTGCACAACGCCGCTAAAGAAGTTTTCACTTCAAAAACCTAAATGACTAAAAAGACTCTATATTTCAGCTCTACTCTACAATACTATACGAAAAGAAGATCTTGCCAACCAGCATACCTCTACCGGAGCTACTGTACTGCTTCTGCCAAGGCACGCTCTTCAACGCAAGGCTAATGGACCCTGATGCCTGTCCAAACTATGTGTTCAATCTTATGAAGAGTGTCAGCAATGGAAGGTGAGACTATTGCTATAAGTCTTATGTACTATGTATTATTTATGTATTATTATGTACTAGCTGCGCTCGCGTGGGATTTAACAATAAAATAAGCCGAAATTACTTCTTATAACATCAGCTATCTGCCAGTGAAAGTCCAGCTGTTTCGAAGATTAGTCGAAACCGACAAACGGATAGACAGACCAAACAATTTAAAAATTGCTTTTTTGTTATAAGTACCGTAGATTTTCATAATATATATGCATTTATTAAAAAGCTGTTATTTTGATATTACAAAATCTTCAATTTTACTTACTAGCCCACAAGTAGATGGTTCCTAAATATATGACTTGCTAGCTTTTTAATTGATTTATAAATTGTTGCCTTATTATGTTTCAGGTCAGAATGGGTATTTGATAATTTCAATGAAATTATCAAGAAATCGATGATATAAAGATAAACTAGTTAATTTGTAGCAATGACTTGGTTGCGGGATTAATACGTAGTGGGGAGATGAAATGCAGAATGTTCATTAACTGGATAATTATCGTCAGACATGGGGGTAACCTAGAGGTTCAAGTAACTTTGCAATGTTATCTCATTCTTGCAATTCACGAAGGCGACCGGCGCTTGATTGTGTTCGACATGTACATACACAATTGTGACAGTGTGCATGCGTGGCGGATCCATAAACGCTCACATTGACACGTATACAGATACGTCTTCACACAACCAAGGGCCGGTCGCCTTCGTGAATTGCAAGAACTCACCTATCTTCTGACACCACTGTTAAGTGGTTTAGGTATTTGATAATTTTTATTTGTAAATTTTTGTTAAGAAATATATTTTAATTAAAATTGTTGAAACAAAACAGTAGCATCATTAAACCACACAGTTAGCGATAGATGTGTCTACATGACACGAAGTAGCGCGCCCGAGCAATCAGTTTTGACGTATTAGTATATGCATCTCAAAGTTGAGATCGATCTTAAGATGCAAGTTTTGATAGACGTTCCATACATTAAACGTCGAACGCATCTTAAGATCGATCTCAACTTTGTGATACATTTATTAATATGAGCTTAAGTGCTGCAGGGCGGCCGTTAATTTATTAACGGCCGCCTCTAAAAGCCTTGAGCTTCAAATGACGGAGGCGACGGCGCAGCCCCCTCCCCTCCACCTCCTCCACCGCCTTCTCCTCGTCCTCCGCCTCCTTCTCCTCCTCCGCCTCCTCCTCCTCCGTCTCCTCCTCCTCCACATCCTCCTCCTTCTCTTCCTCCTCCTCCTCCTCCTCCTCCTCCTCCTCCTCAGCTTCCTCCTCCTCCTCCTCCTCCTCCTTATCCTCCTCCTCCTCCTCCTCCTCCTCCTCCTCCTCCTCAGCGTCCTTCTCCTCCTCCTCCGCCTCCTTCTCCTCCTTCTCCTCCACCTCCACCTCGTCCTCCTCCTCCTCCTCCTCCACCACCTCCTCCTCCTCCTCCTCCTCCTCCTCCTCCCCCTTTCGTAACGTTCATACAGGTGGTGCCAAATTCGCTCTCCGTGATCATGCTCTGGTTCCTGCTTCTGGCCGGAGTGGTGTTCCACGGATTGATGATGATCACCCTCTTAACACCGGAGTCAGGCCTCGTCGATGACGTCATAGAGATGTGACCGAAGCGGCAAATTTCTTCACACTGTCGCAATATATTAAACGGTTATGTATTCTCACTCACCATAAATAGAAGTACCTACATACCTACCTATAACACTCTTATTTTTTTGGATAGTATAATAAAAATAAAGACAGCGTAACTTGACAACGCCTGAAGGGCTAGACAAGTGGCTGACGTCTACAAGCGTTCTTTCAAATCGCTACGCTTCATGTATGGAAATAACATAAGTCACGTGATCTACATAGCAACTTGTTGTTGATCTACATAGCGACGTTTAACATTTCTATACATTGTGAAGTCTATTCTATTCTATTCGATTAGCGTTCATGCCACTTATCTAGGCGGGCAGGGCTTCGTTCTGAGACTTCCGAGTGCAGTCGTCGGTTATTTTATAACTTGCTCAAACGTTCCTAACGACCAACCTGTTGTTTTGTTTTTATAACCTCAATTTTACTTATCAAAACATCTATATTTTTTTACCCGACTACGGCGGAGGGTTATGATTTTGACCGGTATGTATGTATGTATGTATGTATGTATGTATGTATGTATGTATGTATGTATGTATATATGTATGTGCATCTGTTCCCACCTAACTCCCAAACTACTTGTCATAATTTGACAAATGAGGTATCGTTAGAAGCGGCTTAATGGCGCGCTGGTTATAGGCTATGTGACGTCACATAAAATTGCATATGGCGCCCTCTAGAGGACATAATGTCATGAACTAAAAAAAAAACATTTATTAATAAAACCGTGTGGGGTATCAAATGAAAGAGATTGATGAGCACATTTCAAAAATATATATATTGTTACCTATAACTCCAAAATAATCAAATAAAAAGTAAGTTTAAAAACTAAAACCCGACTACTGAAAAATCGCGCTCTAAAAAGTATGAAACAATAAAATATTCTTATCTGGAGGATAGCCGTGGTCCGTGTAGCTCCTTTAGGGCAAAATGGCACATGACCACGGACCACGGCTATCCTCCAGATAAGAATATTTTCTTGTTTCATACTTTTTAGAGCGCGATTTATCAGTAGTCGGGTTTTAGTTTTTAAACTTATTCAAAATTATAAAGAACTCTTCTTCCATGTTGATATAACGAATCAAAACATTTTAGTTTCAAGAGAAGCTAATATAGCCACTACACACATTGCTTGCTTGAGAAAGTAATATAGGAAGATGATAAGTTTTAAAAGGGCTAAGTGTATCCATATTTAGTCAGTTATATTCTTACCTGTTCCAAATTATAAAAGTTATTCTTATTGCCTCCACAACCAGAGTAGATGGTCGTCTTGCAAACCTTCCACGTGGGATCGTAGTAGTATCTTTTAATGGCACCGAAACAGAAGCCATAATCAAATCTTAACGCACACCACTTTGGACGGGGTCCTGAAAAACCATAACGAATTTCAGCGATATATTTACACGACTGCCCAAAAAAAGGAGTGTATATGTGTTTACGGTTCATGTATGTTTGTTTGTTTGTATGTATGTATGTGAGATTCTTTATTCCACCATAACTTATAAATTCCTGAACGGATTTGGATGTATGGGGTATCGTTGGAATCCTCATATCATTCCGGGTAACACTGGGTATATTATTTTTGAAAAAAAATCAATATGGCGGCATTATGGCTGAATTTTCAAATACGAAAAAAACAATTTTTCTTCCATTATTACAATATGGGTATGAAATTAAAGGCCTTGATGAGCATATTCCTAAACTGAAGAATTTATAGGCATCATTTAATATAGGTAGGGTGTACATGCCAAAAAAACATTTGATTTTTGGCTGCTGTCACTAAAATGTTTAAAATAAAAATAAATAATTAAAAAAATTAAAAACACGACTGCCCTGCCAAAAACGAACTAAAAAGTATGTAACAAGTGCAGTGTCATTGCAGTCGGGGGCCCTCTTAGATTAAATATGTTCCACAGAACGGTCCCCCGACTGCAATGACACTGCACTTGATTTATACTTTTAGTTCGTTTTTTGGCAGGTCAGTCGTGTTTTTAATTTTTTTAATTATTAATTGATGCTAGAGACACTTCAATTAATTATTTAATTTATTTGTATAGATAGATTTAAGGTTGATACTTACTGACATAGCCAATTTTGCTCATACAAACGTCAGAGCACTCTTCTGGCGTGTCAAACCTGTTCCCGTTGCCCATACATCCCCCCCACCGGAAACTCTCGCACTGCATTTCCAAGGGATCGAAGTAGAACATCCGTATGTTACCTCGACACGGCCCGGTGTCCGGCGTCAGAAGGCATGTTTTCGAAATCACTGGAAATTTTGATTAGGTACAACGAGATGTCCAGCAGTGGGCTATAGTCAGACCAGGCCCACTAGATTTCAGTGGCGCGCCCCCCACAAGGGGACTCGAATCGGTCGAGTTGGCATTGTATTACCGCGTGGCGAGAGTAGCTTTTATATTTATGGAGTGCTTCTTCTGTATCGTAAAACTAGTATTCTGTGTCCATACTAAAGATGGTAAGATGGTCCTTTTCTTTTTAAAGGAATCTTTAAACTGCTTTTTGGTGCTCTACCATTGGTCAAAACGTGCGCTAGAGTCGCCAGTCGATCGTTTCTGCGTAACATATTTATGTGGCAAATTGGTAAATTTTTTTACATAGTTGCTAACGACTAAGCGATCGTAAAACAAATGGTAGAGCTATATAACGTTTCAAAAACTGTTTGGTCAAACGTGAAAACGCGGACGACAGACCACCCCGCACCAGCGCGCACCGCATCTTTGGAGTTACCGACTCGACGCGGATCAGGCGCGCGCCGACTCTGCGCTACCGCGGACGACCCAAGTTCCACGGTGCGTCGGTGTGGGCTGGTGTGTGTCCGTCCGCGAAATCGCGCACCGTGGAACCCCGTCGTTACATTTACGGACAACTTCAAAATCGTGGACAATATTTTAAACCATGGTTTTACGTAATTTTAGGTATTCACTTAATTGTATGGCACACATAGTTTGTTTTTTTTATAGGACTGCGGCGGCAATAATGCGTACGGCCCGTCTGATGTCAAGCATTTACTGTAGCCTATAGCTGCTTGCAATTCCAAAGGCATTGCCCGCACATTGTCAAACTGAAGGGGAGAGGGATGGAGGGAAGGGAAGCGGGGGGGTTGGGTTAGTCTGATTCGTCGAACACTATTCGCCAATATTTGCGTCATGTCTACGATTTCGAAATCACCTGTATGTTGAAGATGATAGCGACGTTATACAACTCCACCAAGCCAACTAGGAACTCGGATGGAATGCGGCTTCCCCGCCCGCATACCGCCTGCACACCCGCCACCGCCTGCGGCTTCCCGCCCGCTACACCTCCCACACACCGCCACCGCCTTTTTGTGCTAGTGACATCACATTTGACAGGTTCCTAGTTGGCTTGGTGGAATAGTAAATGCTGAAATCACTTACCACGTGGAATGAACGGTGTTTGTCTAGTAGTCACCGTGGTATAAGTATTGTATCGTTGTCCCCATACATCTCGACCACACGAAATACAGAACAAACAAAATGTCCACACCAATAAATATGATTCCATTTTTTATACAAACGCAACACACATTTGTGATGTGTTGTATTGACGGCAATTGTAATAAATATTGATGGAATAAAAACGAATTTTATTGTGGCTTTTTATTGAAATAATATTGCCGAATTTATTTTTGTGTTACATTTTACGGTTTTTATATTTACATGAGATGTAGTGTTTACAGCGTATATTTATTAGGCGGAAAAATGTTTTTCTTATTCAATTTCGTTTTATCATGAAACGTATTGTAAACATTGAATTTAGAATCTGATACCGTACAGTTCTTCCGGCTCTCTTGCTCATCATACGAAACTGTAATAGCTACTTTACGCCGATCTTCTGTGAGAGATTGGTGTAGCCCTGGTTAAGCCAACCTTTATATGAGCTGCAGTCAATTAGCTAAAGCTCGGCTCTACCACTATCTTGGCTATATTTCTCATTTAGTTCACACATATCCATCAATGGCCACGTCCAGATGGTCTCACATGCCGCGCGAGGCAAATTGCCTCACGAAGTTTGACTTGCTACGCGCGAGGCAAATGCGCGTCCTGCTGCCTCACCTGAGCGCTGTCATATGCCTCGCCTAGTTTGGCATAGTCATGAGACAGAACAGTGTCAAACGTGTCAAACTGATTGCTCGGGTATACTCTTCTCTGTCTAGCTAGTATCAGTTGCCTCGCCATTTGCTTCGCGCAGCATGCCACTGAGGCAAACATCGTGATTCGCGAGGCATGTGGTTGAGCCGCCTCGCGCGGCATGTGCATGTTGTAGACACACCTATTTGTTTGTCGAAAAGTAAACAGCCTTGGCGTCTCCTGCACTCTAACAAGCTCAAGCCGTAGCACGTTTTTCTTAAACTCAAACTCAATTATCATATGTATTCTCGGTATGAAATTCAGAGCAGCCTTCGCACTTCGAGGTGCATTTGCATTGTTAATTGTGGCTTCCGCTGGTGGGAACTTCAGAGACGTCTGGGTACATGTTAATGTCTGTGTTGGAGGTTGCATTCTGAAAATACCGTGTGAGCAACTTTGGCTTGAGTTTTGTTGCTAGTGGTGCTAAACGCAAATGATTTCGGCGTCCCTGAATTAATGAAAACCTGACGCAACTGGCTACAGAGATATTGAGGCATCTTCATCCCTATTTACTTCCTAATGTTATACACCAGTCGGGAATGGTTAAAAAAATAATAGAATGAAATTGGTTTGCCATAAAGTTCAGTTTTATAATAGCCTATTAATTATAATAATTTTTTTATTGTTTTAAAATTCACTCACTAAATTAATTGCAGTTGACTTACTAGTAGATGGATAGGTATAGTTCGCGACAGGTCGAGATGACATTCGGGTTATAAGCTTTTTAAACCGACTTCAAAAAGGAGGAGGTTTCTCAATTCGACCGTATATATATTATTTTTTTATGTGTGTTCGCCGATAACTTCGTCGTTTATGAACCGATTTTGATGAATCTTCTTTTGTTGGAAAGGAGATATTCCAGCGGTGGTACCATGATAAGGAAACCAGGATCTGATGATGGCATCCCAGAGAAATCGAGGGGAACCTTCGAAAATCGTAGGGGCTACTAGTGCGTTTGTAATTTTTTTCATTAACTATTTTAAAGCACTACTATTTTATGAAGGTCTGGAGTCGATCTGATGATGGAGCCGAAAGACAGTCGAGGGAACTCCTCCACGATTTACAGCAATTACCTGGTGTTTGGGCTTGATTAATTTGTATTGATGAGAACTTTACACCTAGATGGGTTGTGACTGTCATTAGGGGTCTGATGATGAAGACGTAGGACAGTCAAGGGAACTCCTCAACGTTTTACAGTAGCTACCTTGTGTTTGGGCTTGATTAATTTGTATTGATGAGAACTTTACACCTAGATGGGTTGTGACTGTCATTAGGGGTCTGATGATGAAGACGTAGGACAGTCAAGGGAACTCCTCAACGTTTTACAGTAGCTACCTTGTGTTTGGACTTAATTCATTTCTATTGATGAGAACTTTGCACTCATATCGTTTATAAGTGCCATTACAGGTTGTTTATCGGGTCCTGCTCATTTTGATTCCGATTTTATTCTGCAAAAAACTCGTAACCCGAATGTCATCTCGACCTGTCGTGAACTATACTTACAGAATTAATTTTAGGTTTGGTTTAGATGGACCTATGTAGTAAATTCTAGATTAGGTATATTTTATAGGTGCTTTTAGTTAGAAGTAACTTCATACTTGGAAATATAATAAAGGTGATGTAGGTATATCGGCTAAGTACTTTTTATACTCAAAGTACCCCAGCGAATCCAGCCACGGCTAAAGGTGCATAGCGTCGAATAGTATGTTAAGTTAAAAATTGCATTTAATAGTACATTGTTATCCGAGGGCAAAGTAACTTATTATTGTTCCCGAGACGGGGTTTGGCGCCCGAGCGTAGCGAGGGCGCTAATAGTTCGAGGGACCAATAATAAGTTACTTTAACCCTAGATTAACACTATGCTTTTCATCACGTGTACAAGGAAAGAAAAAATAATATATTAGGTATTTAAGTAGCTAAAGAAAAAATGAGTGAACAACTACTTACACATACACACACATGTATACTGACGTAGATTGTGTATTTTGCTTTTTGATATTTTGACACTCACTTTGTTTTTTTTAGAGGCCAGTTTTCAAACATTTAAAAGGTTTTAGTCTATGATTATTGTTTCGGAAGAGGAACGATTTGTGATTGATTTAGGGAAAATGGTAAATATTTGCCCAAATCTATGATAATTTACTTTCAACTATTTCAAAGAAATAGTTGAAAGTAAATTATAATAAAGTCATTTTAAAAAAAAACATTCTTTAATTAATACTTAACTTTATGTTATTTCAATTTTACATCGCGCTGTAATTGAGTGGCTGTAAGAAGGTTGGAACTCTTTGGTTGGAACATGGTTAAATCATCGACGTAATACCATTGAACATGACTGTGGACTACAAACTTTATTTTCCATTCATTTAATCAAAAATAATCCTTATGTGACGGACTTAACGCCCACGATGCACGCATTATAAAAACCGGTCCGAGCCAGATACCTATAACTGCGCCTTCTTTCCCTTTCTAACAGTACAACCTTTCATCCCTTGTGTTGCCAGTTAATATTTATTCGATCACCTTAAACTTGGTACATTTTCAAGTTAAGAATAATAAACAATAAAGTCGATTAATGAAATACCTATGGTAAAGTATAAGAATATCCTAAGATTAAAATTTCAAATATAAATAAATATCTGGAAATAAGTACTTACCTTCTTTAATAATTCGCTTGTAATTGTCAGTTCCGTGATGTCTATAGGAATCGTAGCAGAAATAAAATTAAAAACTTGAAACACAGAACGTCAATTTGCGTGACACACGACATTTTCAGCTAATTTTAAATCTAGAGGATTGTGCTGAATTTTCTTATAAAAATGGGTAGAATATGCGTAATGGAAGGGTGTAAAAGCGAATATTATCCGAATTAAGGATTATCTTAACATAGGTAAGTGGGTAACTATGTTTTCCACGTTAAGTACATTTTAGATGTTCGGGTGACATAAATTTCGGTAGTAAAAAGGACTATAATATCAATCTTATTATGTGTCTGTGTTAACTGAGGAATATCGTCCACGGGAACTGTTTGCAGCGATAAAGTCGCGCTTTTCGTTGCCGCACGACTGCATCGCTACTTTTTGAAGTCGGTCGCATTTGCAACGCGCGACATACCACACGCTGGTAAAAAGCTGTCAGAAAGCAAAAAATGCCGTGAAACATATTTTATTATTATTATTGTTACATGATGATAAGTGAAAAAGTAAGGTAACGCATAGAAGGTACCTGCTTATTTATGTTATAGAAGCGCAACATCAGAAAATACGTAAGAATGCTGCTGTTGTTGTTGTTGTTCACTTTTCATCAGGTAACAAAAATAATAATAAAATATTTTTCACGGCATTTTTGGCTTTCTGACAGCTTATTTTATTTTTATTTAATGTTAGTAAGAGTATTTGTATTGTTGCCTATCGAAAAAAATGTATAAACATAATAATAAGAGTGAAATCAAAAAAATATGTTTTTTAAACTACCCATATTTTTTTACTGACAGCTTATTTTGTTGATCTGTCTTTGTAAAAGTTACTCAGTATTTAGTGGTCTATCGGGTTACGTAGGTCTCGTCAGTGGTGTATATTTGGACCAAGTCCCATACAATTTTGCCCATTGTCCTTTAATTTTGTCTTATGGTCTAATTAGTTGGATATTCTTAGGGTACCGTACCTAATAAGGAAAAAAAACTAAACCCTAATATGATCACTTTGTTGTCCTTCTGTCTGTCTCTATGTCCGTCTGTCACAACTTGCACAGCCCAAATCAAACATAACATGTTAACAGTAGTAGGTACCTTTTATAGCATAGAAAAAGAGTAAGTATAGGAAAGATAAGTATAGGAAAAACCATAGATATGGAGAGCCTAGACAACGTCCAAGCGTGTGAAGTGTCATGTTACTTTATATTACAAAGTGGCAAAATCTACGATCTTAAATACTATTTTGTAACTTCATTTAGGTTGCCAAGATACAGACAGGCACTCGTGTGGTTTGGCCACCGCAGACTAATTTATTGTACCTACACATGTTCTTAAGAAAATAAACATCCCTTTCCTTATTTTATTATTTTCCTATCATAATAATCTCGGAACAAAAGCACGTTTTCACTAGATGTCCATGGGGACGTTCTCAAAATTTCAAAATATTATGGTCACTCTTGTTTGCAAAGGAAACAACGTTCAGTATGGTATCTCGCTGTCGGCTTCACTTTTGCTGCCAAGTCCTCATTCCAGGTGTTAGAGACTTAAAACTTCCTTGGGTTAAATAGAAACTCGTATTTTTTTATTATTTGACAGAACGGGCCCAATCGTTATCTGGATATCGATTGTGCCCGTTCTGTCAACGATTTCGGCCGATCAGAAAAGTATCACCTTCTGTCGGCTCTTCAGGCACCTTTCGACCTACTTTCCGCGTATGAGTGATGAAAAACTTATTTGATCAGATAATTCTAAATTACTTCATCATTTATAGTCAATATTCAACTAACTTTAACAGCAAAAAGATAGCATCTCTATACAAGCTTGAACTGCAATACCGAGCGGTTCCTTTATCTAAGCCTCCGGGATTTGCGATGCTGTAGGTAGAGCCTGTAGAGCCGTACCTGGTTGCCAAATACAAATTGATGTTCATAGGCTAGCAAAACTCTTTCATGTGATCGCTATCTGAAAAGGAGAGGTTAAATATTGTAATGTGCCAAAATTGTTTACTGACCAACGTATATTTAATAGTACATTACTTCTGCGGTCTCTAATGAGTGTGTTGTTGACTGCGTTGTTGATGGGCAAAAGCGCGGCGCAGCGCAGCTCCAGGCCTCCACAGCGCGGTCAGCATTGCAACCCTTGATGAACAAGCTAAAATAAAGGCCGAGACCAAAGGTCGAGGCCTTTATAGCGCGGCCAGCAAGGGTAGCTATGATGACCAAGCTTGGAGGCCGTGAGCGTAGCGAAGCTTAGCTTGAGGCCAGTATAGCGTGGTCAGCAGTACACTCATTAGAGACCAAGGCTTGTATAGTGCTTTACTCAAAAATGCGACTATTAGTTTAAACAAAACTAGCTAAGTAGGTATAAAAATTAATACAATTATATTTATATTTTTACGAACTATATCTATAGTTGTGTATTTTCTCTGTTTACGTTTCCATGGCAACGGCACGACCAACTCGTTTTAAACGTCAATCAGATTTTTTACGAACCATAAACATACCTGTTTGTTACGTTTCCATGGCAACGGTCAGATAACAGCAATATATTGTTGGTAAACTCGATTATAATACATTATATGTCATGTGGCTCTTGCAATACGACAAATCCGATTTTGCTCGAAGAAGGTTTGCGAAATAATGACAACATTATAAACTTTTATGAGTAAAATTATATTTATTTGTGGCGTTGGTGGTAGAGCCAATCTGTAGTCAATTGACTGCAGCTCATATATGGTTTGGCTCGACCGGGGTAGTACCACCTTATCACAGAAGATCGATGTAAAGTAGCTAATAAAGAGCAGGAAGCCCAACACCGACCTTCCCCTGCGTCTGTCCCACTCCCCTTCAGGTCAGCAACCCGCGAGCGATGCCTTTGGTGTGACAAGCATCTATAGGCTAAGGTAACTGCTTAACGTCAAGCGGGCCGTACGCTTATTTTCCACCTTAGTCACATGAAAAAACCGGCCAAGTGCGTGTCGGAAACGCACATAAAGGGTTCCGTACCACCGTGGAATATAAACAAACATCCCCAAAATTTTGATATTTAGAGTCACACGTTGAAGTATTTTGTATAGAAACCGACCTTAAGACAAATAAGTTAAAAATATTACGTTTTTTGTATGGGGACCCCCTTTATTTTTGAGTTTTATTTTAGCTTTGTTGTAGTGGCAACAGAAATACTCATTCTGTGAAAATTTCAGGTCTCTGCCTATTAGGGAGCGTGAGATACAGCCCGCTTACAGACAGACAGACAGACGGACAGACGGAGAGACGGACGGACGGACAGCGTAGGCTTAGTAATAGGGTCGCGTTGGCACCCTTTGGGTACGGAATCCTAAAAAGAGGCATGGTTTTAAAATAGGAAATAGGAACACAAACTCCTAATACTAACAATTTAAATTCTGTCAATTCTAAATCCGACATAGCTCTCAGCAAATACCTGGAAAGTGGAAACATACTGCACTATGCAGAGCTGGGGAATTTTCTTGTCGACTTGATTCCCGGGAAAATCCCGGCTCAATCCGGGACTTCTCAATCACGGGACCAGTGCGGGATTGTAAGGCGGTGGCAATCGATTTGCAGAGTAGTGTTGAGAGATTTGTTATGGATTTTTATCTCCTCGCTTCGATTGCTTATGGTGAATGCATCTATAAGTACGTTTTATACTTGTCCTATTTAGTAAACAAAGATGGCGTCCAGCGGGGCGATTGCGTAACTTTTTGTCAATGTTTCAATTGGTTTCGTATAAAATTGACACAGGATGAACGAAACTAATTGAAACATTGACAAAAAAGTTACGCAATCGCCCCGCTGGACGCCAACTGTGCAAATCAAATAGAACAAGTATAAAAAACGTACTATAAATTTCGTGGTCTATTTATTCTACCCATAATTTAATTTGTCTCGTCTTTATTGAGAATGTACCTAACATGCATAGAGGGTGTTGCAAAAGTGAGAAATAATACTTGGGGGTTTGAATAAATAAAATTTTATTGAAGATTTAACACTTATTCAAATCCATACTTTAGCGCCAGTTTTGAAAAAAAAAAAATCTCAAAAACCATATAAAATGTTTACAAACTTATTTATATTAGTGGTTGCTATTCCTAATGCAGTTGATGTGTGTGCAATACGGTCGGAGAATTTCAGTACCTAGCTGCACAATGTAAGTACCTTCCTATCATAATTGTTTTACTAAATCTTAAGGTAGTACAGTTTGCTCTGCAATAGGACTATTTTCTATTGTTATTTAAAACTTTTGTGGCAAAGTTGAGGGCGAATAAATTCTTAGCTTGAGGCGTCGTGACGCGGCGCAGTGCAGCCCTCTTGCGGAAACCGCTGGGAACAACTATGCGACGGGAAGACGCTCTGAATAAGTGACGCAGAGTAGGACGCGACAGATGGTTTGCCAATTTAGAACTTTGCATTGCGAAATACCCATAGAGCCCCTAGGGATCTACTGAGAGCTTCGAGGTACTGACCTGTTAAGGTAGGCCTACCTACCTTAACTACTTGTACTTAAGTAATTAACGCCGTATCTACAAACAAGTCATAGTCATTTCTAAGCGAAAATGTATATGTGTTGTGTGGTGATAGGTTTCTGGCTTAGTTATTACTTCAGATAAAGTAATGACTTATCTATAGATACGGCAACATGACATCTCTCTAGTTCGAATTAAAAATCGCAAATTATGTTGACAACATTTATTTGATAATTACTATTGATGATTCTGATTCGATTCGAGAAATTAAACATGGCTACAAACATCCTTTAGATTGGATTTCCTCTTTTGTCATTGTCATAACCATAACGTATGACCAAAACGGAAATAAGTACCAAAATTTCGGAGATGGACTCGAGTCAAACCACGAGCACGATTTTTAATGGAAAATTATCTGAAAATGAGGTCGGTGCATTCCGTCATATATGATTGCTCGAGTGCAACATATATAATATATTATATAATATATTATAATTATTCGGCGCTTGTAGACACCTCGAAATCAGTGGCCTACTTAGGTGGGTATTCAGGCACAAAAAATAACAGAAATTAAACCTCTGTACTTGATGATTACTCTGTGGCTCGGCAGCATCCGCCTCGCAGACTATGTTTGTTCATTAGAGGCTTTAATTTGATTTTTCTAGCGCGTTCTAATTGCGTGCCGTTTATTCTCCCCTCTCTTTTACATTGAGGGCAATTAGGTTTGTTTGTGCGTGCATTAAGTTAAAACTTTTAAACTTTTTTCTCGTATTAAAAAATATGTCCCGCTACAGGCACGTTGACCCAGTGTGGGTCATATTGGCGGACCTTACGCCAGGCCTCAGTCACTCTGTGGTTTCGGTCGAACTAGCTCCGATCGGTTCGCGTACAAAGTCTGTACGCAATTCAATATGGCCGCCGCGCTCCTGGCGTGAACACGCGCTATAACGTTTCGCGCGCTTTTGGTTGGTAGCTCGCGTTGGAATTATATTTTAAAATTAAAAATGACGAGCAAGACGAACTGTGGCGTATATGGCTGTCTAAATAGTTATAGAAACTGCAAATTGACATTTTTTTCTTTGCCAGCTGATTGTGAAAGGTAATTGAAGCTAATTGAAGTTTTATTTTGTTATTTAGATATAAAAAGAAGCTCATAGTTCAGTGCAGTAGACGTTATTTACAAGAGGTAGGATCGAATAGTGGAATTGAGGCGAAAATATGTAATTTGGAACAGAATGAAATGACAGTTTTTTACGGTTATACCACGTTATACCTACTAGCATCGATTACGGAATACCTACCTACCTTAATTCCTTTCATTGTTGACGAGATCCATCGTGTTGCCAGTTTTTCTACTTACCTATATTCGTATTAGACACTTACCTAAGTCGATATAAGTAGATACTAGTTGCCGTAGCGTTTTATGAGCACTCGGCCACCGGCGGAAAAAGCGAGTGAGAGAACTATAAATTCAAGGTTAACGGTCATAACTCAATGAGCGACTTGCACTTGCTGTTGCTTGATATTCTACTATGCATCCATGCTATGCTATTGCGTATTGTTCCCATGCTATTGCGTGCTGTTATATGCGCTAATTAATTTACTAAAACATATTAATTTCACCACTCCATGTCCATGCTTCCCTTCAAAATACATTTTTAAATTATTTGTTAGATTTGACTCAAGTCTCTGACTACCCCCGAATGGGGATTAAAAAGTCGTGACGTTATATATATATTTTTTTTTTTTTATTTTGTTAGATTTCGCATTTATGCTGCCATTAAATTTAATAACCGCTATTTTAAAGACAAAAAATATCGAAGGCATTACATTAAAGTGCAACAACTGTAATTTTTTAAAATGTATAGTTTTAATTAACATTTAAATACAAAAATGTTGGTACTATTTTATTTTTATTAATTGTGACAACCCTACCGGTTGAAGGTTAAGTAGCGTGCAGCAGCGTGCGGCAGCGGGACGGCGAATTACATACGCTAACGCGTTGCGTCAAGGCACAATTTAGATTGCGCGCGGTCGGGCGCGGCAAGTTTAGGTAATAATAATAATTTAAAATGTCGGCTTTCTTCAAGATCAAAGGAGTGCAACTTCTGTACTCCTTATCTATTCTGTGCTTACGCATCTGAGGGCCTACTCTTTTACAAACGAAAACGAAATTTCGGACGTCGAATTGTTTGACGTTTAGATTCGACGACGACGAAGACGTCAAACAGTTTTCGTTCGTAAGAAATGTCGGAATCAATGAGAAACGTAGATAAAACGTAAAACGTAAACGTAAATACGCGAATTTGGTCCGAAATTTCGCTTTCGTTTGTAAAAGAGTAGGCCCTCTGTAACGTAAGCCGCTATAAATACATTATAGATCGATTTCAAGTCAAACTAGTACAAATGAGATGTCAAAAGCGATCTCAAGATCGCCCTAAGACTTGAAATCGATGTGTTAATTACCAGAATAATATACAGTTTTCATACTCCAGAGGGGCGAGACGGGGTTTTAATCTGCATATTTTGTTTCTATTCCAATTTATAAAAATATAGAAATTAAATCGCGTCACAACTGTATCAGTAGATTAGAAAGTACTATCAGTGTCTCTATCATGCGTTTAACTTCTTTATAGTGGTTAATCGTATCTACACAAATTATTAATTGTATGACTAATTGTTAATTCATCAGTTAACCCATAGATCGTTGTATAATTGGTCAAAGAACCTTTTACGTAGAGTAGGAGAACTCATGGTAGAGCTATAATAGTACATTGTTATCCGAAGGGCAAAGTAACTTATTAATTGGTCCCGAGACGGGGTTTGGCGCCCGAGCGTAGCTTATTAGCTACGCTCGGGCGCCAATAATAAGTTACCAATAATAATTTACTTTAACCCGAGGTAAACACTGTGCTTTTCATCACGAATACAAGGAAAGTAAAAATAAAAACATAAATTAAGTAGATATAGAAAAAAATAGTGAGCTATACTTCTACAACTCGAAAAAATAAATGAAGATCGGATCGCCGCTTACCCGTCATTTTTTTTGTATTTTTTTTGAGTGGTTGTAAGAAGGTTGGAACTATTACATTCTATTTGGTTGGAACATGGTTCAATAGAAATGTGAAAATAGAACTCGTATTTTTTTATAATTTGACAGAATCGTTGACAGAGCGGGCACAATCGTATATCTGGATTGTGCCTGTTCTGTCAACGAATTTGCCCAACCTAAAAAGTATCACCTTCTGTCGGCTCTTCAGGCACCTTTCGACCTACTTTCCGCGTATGAGTGATGAAAATATATTTTTATCGGTTTGCGTCCGTGAAATCGCCAAACGGACTTAATGGAAGACCAGCGCTGATTCTTGCTAACCAGCACATGCTGAATTGGGTCCGTTTGCGGCGAGCATAATCGTTTTATTTTTTACCCGACTACGGCGGAGGGTTATGATTTTGACCGGTATGTATGTATGTATGTATGTATGTATGTATGTATGTATGTATGTATGTATGTATGTATGTATGTATGTATGTATGTATGTATGTGCGTCTGTTCCCACCTAACTTCCAAACTACTTGTCGTAATTTGACAAATGAGGTATCGTTAGAAGCGGCTTAATGGCGCGCTGGTTATAGGCTATGTGACGTCACATAAAATTGCATATGGCGCCCTCTAGAGGACATAATGTGTTGAATTAAAAATAAAACATTTTTTAACAAAACCGTGTGGGGTATCAAATGAAAGAGCTTGATGAGCACATTTCAAATATATATATATTGTTACCTATAACTCCAAAATAATTAAATAAAAAGTAAGTTTAAAAACTAAAACCCGACTACTGAAAAACGCGCTCTAAAAAGTATGAAACAAGAAAATATTCTCATCTAGAGGATAGCCGTGGTCCGTGTTCATATGCCATTTGGCCCTAAAGGACCTACACGGACCACGGCTATCCTCTAGATGAGAATATTTTCTTGTTTCATACTTTTTAGAGCGCGTTTTTCAGTAGTCGGGTTTTAGTTTTTAAACTTACTTTTTTCTTTTTATATTTATTCTTATTTTATATTGCTAGTCGCAATAAAGGTTTTCTTTCTTTAAACTTAGCAAGTTTTCTGATATTACTAATCTAAGTTGTTGATAACAAATAATAATTTAATTAGCTTAATGATAACAGCCGGTACAATCGATACAATAAAACCAAGTATCTTGACGTATTCTCAAAATTTATTCATATTTACAATTTGTGGAGAAACTTACAACCTTTCAGTCAAAAAATCAACATTAATAAAATATACTAGAACAAAAAAACGAAATGGCGATGCTTTCCATCATTGGTAAAAAATGGTAGGCAATAGATGACATTTGTTGCGCAGCATGGGTACCTACTAGTCCTAAGAATCGGTAAGTACCTAAATAAAATAAAATAATTCAGAGATACGCAGATAAAATCTCCATTCTGCAAAAAGAGATTGATTTAGTTTAATATTTTTACCAAAAACTTCTGATTTCTTTCTGATTTGGTTAGATAGAGTCATACTCATACCTTGTACAATCGAAATAATGTGAATCTAAAAACAAAATTATATACAAAAATGTCCAGAAATTGATTTATAATCATTAATAAATTTAGGTTGCATAGTGCATACAATTATGTACAAACTTACAGCTGTTTAGCCATATCTAAGTTCGATGTTACGTGTATTTTCTAAGTATCACTATTCTGTAAATTCAAAAGATTCCTACCTGTGAATCAGTTTAGGATCTTACGGAATGTATGTATTAGCTAAATACTCAGGTTTTAATTAATTATCGTTTCATTTTTTCAGATGCTGTGTCATGAGATGCTACTGTAAAGTACCTAGTTACTTATTTTAAAATTTCCACGAACTAAAACCATGACCAAAAAGTTTTGGTATTATTTTAAATAATACAGAAATAGTTTGTTTTTAATGGTTTTACTTCGTGGAAATTTTAAAATAAGTCACGTACCCAACAGTGCACGGCACCTGAACTACGTAAAACACTGAACACTCTACAACGAGAACATTTAAGTCTTCTCCGTTGCCGCTAGATGGCGCTAGTATGTAAAACGTATTAACAGGTTTTTTAACGTAGTTTTCGTAAAGCCGAAAACCCACCGCGGCGCACGGAGAGGCCACGCACACGGGCCACGCCTCGCTTTGCAAGACAATGAATACATGACGTAATTTCCTCCGTGCGCCGCGGTGGAAACCGCGCGCCGGAAACCGCCGCGCGCGGCGCGGCGGTTTCGTAGTACATCATTTCGTAGTACATCTAAATAATTGTCAGTCCAAGTGTAATAACTTATTATGAAAATAAAATTTTCGGTGATTTATCTAGTCCTGTTAACGGTTAATATGAATTATCACAATAATTTTATATTATAAAACCAAATATTTACAATCGTTCTTAGAATTAATATAGTGTAGATGTGTATTTTATAGACATTAAACTGTACATAATAAATCTTTATCACGTATTATCTTAATTATCGTATTATCCTGAAAGGACGAAAAATCGTGTCAAAAGTTAGTACATTACATATCATATTTAATACATCTTTCTCACAAGATTCGTAGTAATACGATGTATCTATTAAAACGAAATCGTCGCAATTTCTTCAACATAATACAAATTTGACCAATTTTCGATTTTTTTTTTTTTCAAAAAACTGTCAAACTGTAGTGGGACAGTGTGGTGAATCCCCCTCGCATTGCGGGAAGGCCTGTACCCAGGAGTAAGACTATTAGCCCTTTTTAAATGAACAACATTTTTTTAATTTGCTTTCCCATACTTTTGTAAGGTATAGGCATGTATTAAAACTTAAAAAACCGGCCAAGTGCGTGTCGGACTCTTACATAAAGGGTTCCGTACCACCGTAGAATAAAAACGTTAAAAATATCAAGTTTTGTGTATAGGGACCCCCTTTATTATAAAATTTTATTTTTAGTATTTGCTGTTGTAGCGGCAACAGAAATACACATTCTGTGAAAATTTCAAGTCTCTACCTATTACGGTTCGTAAGATACAGCTCGTTGACAGACGGACAGACGGACAGCGTAGGCTTAGTAGGGTCCCGTTGGCACTCATTGGGTACGGAACCCTAAAAATGAGCTGTATGCATATTGTGGGTACTTCTGACGCTGGCCCTATTGAAAGATAAGTTTGACGTTGTACTAACCTTAAGTTAAATACCAAAGAAGAGAAAAGCTGAAAACTACGTTCTCACAGAACTGTTTCAGACCCATAAAAAACTTAGTGCTTAATATATTTACCACCAAATTTATAGAGATTTTTATCCAGTTTACAATGGTCTTAAAAAGCATTTCTAGAAACAAAAGTGATTTGTAACACCAGTGTAATTCGATCATAACTTTCTATAATTTGTGGGTAAAGCTATGGTTTCCTCGGAAAGCGGAACCGTCATATAGCGGCCGTAATATAGCGATGAATGACGTCACTAGAACATTGGCTATGTAAACACCGGTGTCCAATTACCGCTCTTTGGGAAACCGCGCCATTTTGTTTACATAGCCAACGTTCTAGTGACGTCATTCAGCGCTATTTCGGCCGCTATATGACGGTACCGCTTTCCGAGGAAACCATAAGTGTTCTAACATCAGACTAAATTCGTATTTTACAAGACTTAACAATAAGTTTAGCCGCCAATGAGTGATGTACGCAGGCTATCGTCAACGTTAACGTCATAATCGTAGTAGTCCACTGCGGCCCAGTCTTGACCCATCACAGCTGGCAAAAGGAATAGAAGGAAGAGTAGTATCCAGCTCTGGAAGCATTTTGACGCACTGTTCATGGTTACTACTGAAAAAAGAGAGAAATACGTTATACAAATACAAATTTCGATATTGCCAAATTTCAATAAAATAAATCAATAGGTAAATTCCGTTATTTGCTGTGTCTAGATGGCTCGCATGCCGCGCGAGGCAGCTTTGCCTCGCTTAGTTTAACATGGCGTGCACGAACCAAATGCTTACCCTGCCTCGCCCGAGAGCTGTCATATTCATGACCTAGAACTATAATGGTATACCCTCGGGTATCTTCTCTGCCTAGAGTGTAGATTGGCTAGCCCTTTGGTTTGCCCGAGCATGTGACTGAGCAGCCTCGCGCGGCATGCGAGCTTACTGGACCCCGCTATTTAATTATTTAGCAAAAGATGACTTAAGTGTCTATGATGTGTTTTATTTTTATTATATACCTAAGATGGCAAACGAACATAAATCCCGCCTTATGTTAAGCAGTTACCGTAGCTTATAGAGTCACGTGATCTACTTATCAACTTGTATAATGCCATTTCTATATATTTAAGCGCAGCGGTTTGAAGAAGCGCTTGTAGACGATGCCACTTGGCTAGGGGGTATTGAACCATTGGCGGGGTAAGCCATAAACATAACACGCGTATGCCGTGCGAAGCAGCTATGCCTCGCGAAGTTTGACACGCCGCGCGCGAGGCAAGTGCTCACCCTGCTTGTCGCATGCTGGGCGAGGCAAAAAGCGAACCAACCTATACTCTAGACAGAGAAGGTTATAGCCGAGCAATCAGTGACATTAGGTATCGTTTTGTCTCATGGCTAGGCCAAATTAGGCGAGGCAAATGACAGCGCTCAGATCAGGCAGGGCGAGAATTGCCTCGCGCGCGCCATGTCAAACTTAGCAGGGCAAAGTTGCCTCGCGTGGCATGGCAGTAGTAACGTTTGATTATCCGGCCGTCAGTGAATCAATACTTACTCCTCTGCGGTTTCGGATCTGTATCCGGTGTAAAGAAGTCCAAGTTAGCTGACTGCGTGTACACCTCATAGACAGTGGCTATGCAAGCGACCCGCAGGCGACCTCCAACGAACAGGTCTGACGTAACTTTGACGTCTGCCTTTACACTGGTCCAGACTAGGCCGCTCTCGGACGGATGCAGGCTCGTCTCTGAAGAGCGGAGCTGGAAAATTAACGAGAATAATAATTAATATTGCTAATCACAAATTAATTAATGTTCATACTTGCGTATGAAATATACAAGGTGTATCAAGAGCGCGAAATAATATTTTGGAATTTGGATGAGTATTGAACATAGAATTAAATGGAATACAAATTTGATTATAATTGAAACACAAAAAAACAAGATTTACGAATAGGTACCTACCTACTATACTACCTTATTTATTATTATTTTCCTAGACCATTAGATGCGAAAGTTATGACAAACATTCAAAAGTCCTTAACTCACAAAATATGATAGAGTATACTCGGTCTTCACTAGACAGCTACCGAAATTATGTACCTACCGAAATTATTATTTAACAATTTTGAGACACCCTGTATATGGAGCGTTTAAGGTAATTAATTTCCTTTTGACACTTTATTTCTAACGTGTAATGAGAAGAAGATTCTGCTTACTCGTATTTTATAATATTACTAGCTACTACAAATACTTATTTACACTTTGCTACTTTGA
The DNA here is from genome assembly GCA_947859195.1 of Drymonia ruficornis. NCBI lineage: Eukaryota > Metazoa > Arthropoda > Insecta > Lepidoptera > Notodontidae > Drymonia > Drymonia ruficornis. The sequence continues at coordinate 1,599,682 of OX401913.1, forward strand.
TAATTTAGTAAAGCTATTCATCACATGTCTAGAAACAGTATTCTTAATTACCTACTTTTGACGTTAATTGTACGTACTCCAGCTTACAAAATTCAAAAATAGAATCTATAATATGAAGACTCACAATTTGTATGAAACGTGGTCTCCAACAAACGCCTACGTACGATCTACCATTAGCGTACTTTGCTAGACGCTTTATTAATTTCGCAAAATACAAGCGATACAAATGATAAATGAATATCAGATATTATGTTAATGAAAACTTGGAACACCATTTATCACCGAAATATGTCTAGGGCATCTGGTTTGGGTGTTTAAGGAATAAAATAAATTACGAGTAGTTGGGAACAGGTGGCCGGCGCGAAGGTAATTTTAAAACTTTTATACTTGGTAATAACGTAATCAGTTCTCGTAAATTGGGTTTAAAAATATCTGAATACCTACATACTACACGCCCGAAAATAGGAACACTACCAAATCTAAAGAGATTTTTCAATACGGGGATACCTTGAAAAAAGGTCCGCTTTAGGTCGGCAACTTGCGAGCGATGCCTTTGGTATTGCAAACATCTATAGGCTACGCTTGCCACTTTAGTAACATAAAAAAGTAAGAGAAATCAAACAGAGCTTAGTAACATGTAATATGTAGAACTTACAATTTTTTATGAGTCACAGTTTCACTAAATACCGATGTTGAATAAAAAACCAGATTTAGAGCCAAGTTCACCAACAATTTAACCGACCGTCAGAGCAGTAAACGACTGTTACAAGTACATCAGACAATCTGTTAGTGCCTTAATTATGAACCTTTATCACAAACCAAAAACCAAACTGAAGTAATTACTTACCGGCTCCTCATTAACGAAGACTGTTAGGTTGGCAGCGGGCCTCCCTGCCGCCGACGTGCAGTTCACTTTGAGTACCTCGCCCGGCTGGTACCGGTCCTTATCTGCTTTTAGTACTGGCCCTGATGTTGGTAGCGCTGGAATAGTAAAAGGCAGAAATGTTAGGTACAAAAGCAGGTGTAGATGCTTAACTATACCACCAAACCAACTAAGAACTCGGATAGAATGCGGCTTCCCCGCCCGCCACACCTCCCGCACACCGCCACCGCCTTTTTGTGCGGGTGACGTCACATTTGACAGGTTCCTAGTTAGCTTGGTGGAGTAGTATGGTGAATCGTTCGTTTGCTTGGGTTGACTTTGATTGGTCTGAAATCAGCATATCAGTTTTCAGGCCTCCGACGTGGCTTCTTGTGGCTGCCTCACTTTTACGTAAAGCTGTTCCAAATTAAGAAAAGATTACTAGCCTTTACCCGTGATGTTGACCGCGTAGATTTCGATGAAATTTAAACCGTTGTTGCATGATGCTCAGGCACTCTTACAAACAAACTAACACATTTCTGCTTGCATTATTAATTAATTAATAACATAGAAGAGCAGTGGTAGCCAATCGGTTAAGCACGCGTCTTGCGCGCTTAAGGTCCTGGGTTCAAACCCTGGCTCACACCTCTGGATTTTTCGAAATATATGTGTGAATCATTACTTTTATATGATTATCACTTGCTTGCGTGAAGGAAAACATCGTGAGGAAACCTGCATGTCTTAGACATGTGAAGTCCACCAACCCGTACTGGGCCAGCGTGGTGGGTTATGGCCTGAATCCCCCTCGCATTGAGGGGAGGCCCGTGCCCAGCAGTGGGACGTTATAAGGGCTAAAATTATTATTATTATTATTATTAACATAGAAGAAAGAATACTCTACCTATGTCATAATAGGGAGGCAAATTTTGACGGGCCCGTTAGCGTGGTTGGCGCGGAGGCGCCTTTCACGCTGCAGGTCGTAGGTTCGATTCCTACCCGGGACATGCATTTGTGTGCATGAACATGTCTGTATGTCCGGAGTCTGGGTGTATATGTATATTAAGTATGTATTTACAAATAAAAAAGTAGTATATGTAGTAATATCAGTTATCTGGTTTCCATAGTACAAGCTCTGCTTAGTTTGGGATCAGGTAACCGTGTGTAAAAATGTCCCAGGATATTATTATTATTATTAAATGGCAATAATTATGAGAAACTGAGATAGGTAAAAAATAATTAGTCAATATTAATTTCATTCTTGATATCCACACATAAAAAAACTACATTCAAAACTCTACCCACATGAGTGACGTGGAGGGAACTTGCTTATTCTGAAAGGGTGAGTATAAGCGAGCACAAACAGCATTATGTAAAATGGACTCAATTCATATTCCGGGCAGCGCGGACGGACATTGAAATCAAGTGGATGTGCGGTGGACGGCTCTACCTACCTCATACAGATGGTATGATATTTTGAGTAGAATAGTTACTCGAAATATAGTAATGTGTTTTAAGCTTAGAATTTAATTGACTCTGGCTTGGTCTGGTTTTATTCATTTTTTATTTTATTCTAAGGTGTCAAACAAGCGTAAGGCGTGAGGCGTGAGGCGCTCGTAGCCATTTGCAATCACTGATCGGTAAACGATCGGAGGTTAAGCAATGCTCGGCAAGGTCAGTCAGAGATGGGTGACCATTTAGTAGCATTTGAACTGAGCTTTCCCGTTCTTCGGAGGGTACGTTAAAAGTCGGTCCCGGTTGTTGTCATCTAGGCAGCAGTCGTTAAGCCTTGTCAGAGGCCTACGGGCGGCTTGAACAACTCTGACACCAGGTTGGCCACTAACCATTCGATAAGAAGAAGAAGCGTAAGGCCCTCCTGATGTTAAGCAGTTACTGTAGCCTATAGATGCTTGCAATACCAAAGGCATCGCTCGCACGATGCCGACCTGACGGGAACTGGGATAGAGGGAGGGGATGGGGGTTTGAGCTTCCGGCTCTATCAACCATCGTACGAAACGCAGCTGTAATAACAACTTTACACCGATCATGTGTGAGAGAGTGCCCCGATCGGGTGGTACCCCGATTTAGCTAGCCCATATAAGAGCTGCAGTCAATTGGCTACAGCTTGGCTCTACTACCAGAGTTGGGCAAAATTTAATTGTGATTAATTGCAAATTGCAGGTGACGTCACTATTAACAATTAATTGTGATTTGTTCGCGATTCACAAACAAATCAAAATTAATTGTTAATTGTGTGACATCACCTGCAATTTGCAATTAATTAATTGCAATAAAATTTTGCCCAACTCTGTCTACCACAAATAAAATTGGCCTATCATAGAACTGGCGCATCAATTATAAATACACAATGAACAAAAAAGGTGGACTTTCTATAATTAAGTCAGTTCAGAGGGCCTACTCTGTTTCAAACGATAACGAAATTTCAGACAAAATTTCCTACCACGTCTCTCATTGATTCCGACATTTCTTACGAATGAAAATTGTTTAACGTTTAGATTCGACGACGACGAAGACGTCAAACAATTTTCGTTCGTAAGAAATGTCGGAATCAATAAGAAACGTAGTAGGAAATACGCGAATTTCGTCCGAAATTTCGTTTTCGTTTGAAACAGAGTAGGCCCTCAGGCGTGCCTAACTTTAGGGTCTTATCCATTGGTACCCTTCTAATTATTGATAGGCTACAGTAACAGGCCATCATCGGCCATCACCTAATTCCCAGTAGGCTTCTAGTTAGAAGCATAAACTATCAAACATGTCGAAACTTAACCAATACAACTGGCAATTCATAGGAGATAGGGCCCCGATTACTACGATAACGGATGGAAGTTCACGTTATGAAACGATGGGTTAGCAAGGGTGTGATGCCTTTATTAATTATTTAGGTACACTGAAAGGCATTTTACATTTGAGCATAGGCGTAAGTTCGATTCCCGCTCGAGTCAAATTTCGGAAACGGCCTTTTCGTAGTTCGTCCTGGTCGAGTACTATCACTAGGAGCGCCCCTTGTCCATTGTATGGTAGCCATAGCAAATGCTTTGCTTAGTTTGGGTCCATACAGTTGGTGTTATAGTCTGGCGATATAGGCAGCTCTTTTTTTACAAGTTCTTTGTGTAGGCACCTTGTAAGTACTTATTTACTATCTCTGTCGATCTTATCTTTTAAACTCACCTTTCTTCAAACAACAAACCGCAAGATACGTTTTGATAGCGCACGTTTAATTAAAATTCTCATTTTATCATCGAGGTCTATTCAAACTGTAGGTTCCGAAATTGAGTTGAAAGATAACTAGCCTTTTGTTTTAAGAGCTGTAAAATTAAAACGGGTAATAACTGAAATTTGTTGGGAAAGGCGACCGTAATAAATTTTTCATGATAAGAATAAAAATGTATATTTTAACTTTTTGTATATCTTGTACTGAAAATAATGGGTTTAGTTTATTCTTATTTATTACCTGTACTTGTGCAAAGTGCCTGAAAGATTTTCAGGATAATAGAGATCCTGATGTGACGCCTATAAAATAATTATAGGTACATAAGGAAAGACTACAAAACTTCATAAAATAATTAATCACTAAGCTCGGGATACACGACGACACTTGACACTAATACACTCAGTGTATACATCGAGTGTCTGCGTGTGTACACCACCACGACATCTTGTTACAGTTGTAGTGCCGGTGTCGCTACACTGAGATACACTGAGTGTCGCCGTGTATCCCGAGCATTAGGTATTTAATTGAAGACAAAATATCTGCTGAAACACGTTGCAACGTTAAAAGCATAATTTTGTTCGCAGAAAGATTGTGAGAGATACAAAAAGAATGCACAAAATATTTAATTACGGGATGTTTCTGCGGAATGTGCTCGAAAAGCATTCTAAAGAACAAACACTTTTTTGTGCGTTTAGTAGTTCCTGTAATTTATTTTTCAGTTAGTGTACTCTTGCAATTAGTTACGTATAGTTACGATTAAGGTTAAGAGAAGGACTTGAGAACCTTCTATTTAGAAGTCTGTTTGGAAAGGAAGTAAAATTTTAAAAAAAAAGTTATTCAATTAGATTAACTTAGTTATATATAACGACCAATTGCTGGATTTTATTTTACAAAAAATAAGGCATACTATATACATAATGATAACCTTTTGTTGGAAGGTTGGGGGAGGCTAGATTTGCCTCACTCTCGACAACTATGACAACGATCTTTTACCCTCGAATCCCAGGGAAAAGTTTCGCAACGAAGAGAAGTGGATTATCATCTTCCAACTCCTCCAAAATCGAGTTCTAAGACAAATAATGATTTGTGGATAATATTTCGTTGATTTTGTCCTCACCGGTAATATCAATGAACTTAGTAGCGATCTGCGTAGCGAACGACGGCGAATCCGCAGTCACTTCGCAGCTGAAGTTCCCCGCCAGGGTCAAGTCTAGTCGCCGGAGCAGGACCTGACTGCCGTTTGATCTGTTCATCTGGAAAGTATAAAAATATCATAATTACCTAAGGTACCCGGTCATCATCACATAATGAGCTACACTTAGAGCGGATTTCGCCAACAGCACTAACTATTGCTCTGACGCTCCGTTAGTGTATGGGTGAACACAGCCCTGATTGTACTACATCAAAGATAGACATACCAATAGATACTTTTAGTACGAGATACGCGTAAGGACGACCTTCACCCATCTACTTACCGGAGCAACCCTAGATTTTATCAAATAAAATATGTTTTGAACATATACCAATAGGGTTGCCGTAAAACATATGGTCATGGCTATGATTAATTAAAATTATAAAAACCATTTTTTTTTTAACAATTCTCACCGACTTGCTTGCCAAATGAAAATTATATCAACATGAAGGCAATTTTATTGCGAGTACTGTGTATAGTGTTGCTTGCGAAAATCAAGTCAAGAATAACGGTAGCCGGGCTTTGAAATTAAAAATTTGAATTTGAAAAATTGATTGACAGAGAAGCATTGCGCATCCGAGTACTATTTCATGCGATTGAGGAGGATGCAGTACAACAGCTGCGCGCGACGAAGCCGTGCACGCTTTTAGCTTTTTGCTTTTTTTTCTTTTTTTATCCTTGACCATATTCTGTATGGCAGCCCTATTGGTTCAGACATATATTTTATTTGATAAAATCCAGGGTAGATCCGGTAAGTCGATCGGTAAAGGTCGCTTTTTAGTGTATCGCTCGTAGACCATTTACTTCGCAAAGTCATTTACATAAATAACGACCATTGCTACCACACAATAAAGTGCAATTCATCTCGCACAGCGCTGCGTATCTAAAGTTTGTATTCTACATGATATCATTCGCACTGTAAGACTAGTCAGTAAACAGCAGAACAATGAATTTTAATAAGTATCTCCTTTATCCAACACTGGGGGCTTACCACCACCTCTTATAGCAGTTTTGTTTTAACGTTTCAGCTACTTTTTGTGCAATGACGTTTCTTATTGTCATGACAATAAGGTACGTCATTGTACAAAAAGTCGCTGAAACGTTAAAACGTTCCTGTAATTGAATCGCGATAAGAGGTCGTGGTAAGGCCCCTGGTCTAGATTTGAACCAAGGACTCTATTACCAAGGCGACAAACTAAACCATCAATATCTATCTATAGGTGCTGATATCGCATTTCCAAGTGTGAATAACAAGTAAAAACGAAACTCATTCCGTAGTAATGAAAGCGACATCTCCACACTCAGCTGAATATCGTACCCAAGATGTATTAAACCTTTAGACGCGACTTACCGCGCTTATTTTGGCAACATGAATAAATAAATAAATATCGCCAGACAACCACCACCAACTGCCTACAACTGTATGGTCCCAAACTACGCAATGTTTGTACTATGGCTACCAAAGGACTGGGGGCGATCCTAGAGAGCATGGCAAATTACATGGCAAATTAATATTGTTTCCAAAATTCGCCTCTGGCGGGAATGGAACCCGCAACCACCCGATGCAGTGAGTCGAGCGGCCAACGCTCGAACCACTGTTTCAAGCGGTCGTCAATGCAAGGTAAATACCTATCATCGGCTTAGTCACACGCCACCCAGGTCCGCGGGTGCATATCTGCATGCGCGAGCGCGTTAGTGATTATATAGCTAATAACGCTACAATTTATATTTATCTCTTTCTAACAACAGGTCTGGTGTATATCGCTTGTATATTGATATAATATAGGTATATAGGCCCGCCACACACTCCCACCATTGTTACTCCTGTTGAATCGACAATGGTGTCCAATGATGACGCCAAGGTTTGACCCTCGACGAGCCCCGGGGGATAGCTAAGTTGTCTTGGAACCCGCACGAATTAATATAGGTATTGTTTACTGTCCTATTTTTTGAGCACTAATATTTGTGTATGTCAGGTCTATAATATAAAACGTCATTGATCGTATCTCGATCGTTCCCAATCCCGATCCAGTTTATCGATTCAATCTAGCAAAGTGAGACCATACTGTGACGTCACTATTGAAACTGAGGATATCCCTTCAGGTAGACTGAATGCGCTCGGATTTTACTCGAACATTTTTGTTGAACATTTGAAATATGAAGCAAGATTGAACAGTCTTGGGTAAAGAAATTTGGATAGCATGACGTCATAGTATATTGGAGGGGAAGATAAGGTTATATTGGTAATCCCTTTTTATCAGGTAGCCCGTCTGCTCATTCGTCTTACTTTTGCCGTAAAAATGTATATAAAACCGGAATCTTATTCTACTTGTTATAGAGCTTTGTAAATTAAAGGCGGTAACTACCGGCTTGTAAAACCTGTGGGGACTTGTTGGGGGCTTACCATCACTTCAATTGCAGACCTAAAGTTAATCGCTTCGAAAGATATATTGGAGGGGCTAAGGGCCATAACACACCGGGTAGCCATAGCGACGTCGCCAGCCATCGTAGCCAATTTTTTTTTATTAAAATGATAACATGTAACACACCTGAGGGTCTAGTCAAGTGGCATGAACGCTAATCAAATAGAATAGAATAGACTTCACAATGTATGGAAATGTCAAACATCGCTATGTAAATCAACAACAAGTCGCTATGAAGATCACGCTTGAGATCACGTGACTTATGTCATTTCTTCAAAATTCATTTTTCCGACCCTCCAGCAGAATCCGCAAAATTTCCGTGAAACGGTCACGAATGGCGTAAACTATTTTACAGAAATTTTGCGGAATTGCTAAGGATTCCTCAGAGTTTTGCAAGGTGGTAGAGCCAAGCTGTAGCCAATTGACTGCAGCTCATAAACGGGCTGGCTCGACCGAGGTAGTACCACCCTCTCACAGAAGATCGGCGTAAAGCAGCTATTACAGCTGCGTTTCGTACGATGAGAGAGAGCCGAAAGATATATCGCAAAACAAACCACAGAGTAAAAACTAAAGAAAGAGGTGGCCTTATTAGATATTTGTATGAAACAAAACGTGGTCATTGTTTTTTCATTTTCATTTTAATATTTACCGGTAAATAGTTGAACTACTCGCTTCGTTTTATGTCGATGTTAGTACTAGGTCGACCACTCGGCCGACTTGCTTAGGGACCATGAACAAACACACTAACTGTATGGTCTCAAACTGAGCAATGCTTGTACTATGGCTACCATACAATGGACTGGGGGCGATCCCAGTGACACCCAGACCAGGCCAAATTACGAAAATGCCGTTTCCAAAATTTGCCTCTGGCGGGAATCGAACCCGCAACCACGCGATGCAGTGAGCTGAGGGGCAACACTCAAACCACTGCGCCAAGCGGTCGTTATCTACAGTAGCGGCACGCTATGATGGCCGGTTTGACATGTGGGAGGGGGAAAGGATGAACCTTTTTATAATGGAATAAAATTCATTTTCGCATTCATTTTTTGACATTCTTATATTTTTAAACGGCCAGTCTTATTCCGTTATAATAAGGTTCATTTTCTCCCTTCTCCATATGTCAAACCGATCATCGTAGAATGCCGCTACAATAGTTCTAGGAACTTGTGTTCATGGAAGCAGGATAACTAGATGAAGCATGCAATCTGAAATGCTCGAATGACCTGTCACCAATCGATACTACCTGACGTGTGCCATGAAACTGCCGATGCGCGACTGTTTACTTAGATGCGGTATTTACTAACGCCGGCAAATCAAGGGATATAGTGTCTGGCTATGTAAACTGTATTGGGAAACTGATATTCCGAGTGCACAGCCTAAAATACAATGCTAGATATACTAGGCTACATAGATTTATCAACCTATGCCATATCCTCAAAAAAAACAGCATGATATCGTTAAACTGCAACATTTCTTTGGATCATAAACTTCTTTCCAAATTGTATTATTTTTATGCGACTAAGGGCCGGGCTCCATTAGCCCGTTGCGTTGAGTCGTCGCAAGATTTTGTACTGGAGCATCACCTTCCCCCGCTTCGTCTCTCGCCCGTCGACCCTTTGATCCGTTGCGACGACGCAGCGCAGCGCACTAGTGGAGCCGCGCTCTATGGTGGCAAACAAGCGTATGACCCGCCTTATGTTAAGGAATTAATGTAGCCTATAGATCCTTGCAATACCAAAGGCAATGCTCGCACGTTGCCGACCTGAAGGGGAGTGAGACAGAGGTAGAGGAAGGGGGGGAACTTGGGCTTCCAGCTCTCTCACTCATCGTACGAAACGCAGTTGTAATAGCAACTTTATGCCGATCTTCTGTGAGAGGGTGGTACTACCCAGGTCGAGCTAGCCAGTATGAGCTACAGTCGATTCGCTACAGCTTGGCTCTACCACCAATAATAATAAGAATTACCTTAAAGTTTATTAGGTCATAGCGTACACCTTCTACTATGAGAGGCTCATTACAGATTATGACTATCAGAGGAACGGGCGTTATCTTCTCCATCACTCGTCGAGTGGTGCTGGCGTTAAGCCAATTCACCTGTGATAGCAGCTGAGGCTTATTAACATACATTACTTTACCGCGTATCACGACGTTCATTCGCGAATACAGACTAAGGTCGGAACTCAGTCGAGTTGATACTCGGCATCCGACCAGCACCGCATCGCCGCTCGGCGTCCACTCGTTGTCGACAGGTGCTCCGCGGGCGGACGCTACTTTTACACCATAAACGTCACGTGATCAACCAGTGGACCGCGCGTGGTCAACGAGTGAACGCCGCGTGATCAGCGCGTGGTCCACTTATTTCCGGTTCAGTTAGTGGACGCCGACCGATGAGGCGGTGCGGCGGTGTGGTCGGGTGCCGAGGTGATAGATGAGTGCCAACCTTAAAAGCCGTTAACATAAGCTGTTACTGCAGTAAGTACAACGAAAATTTTAGAATAATTTTTAGTTGCTTTGAAAGTATAGGAAGACTAAATTTTCCTTGCGTTTTTGGACGTGTTATTTTGTTATTGCTCTTATTTATGAATTCCTCCTGGTCTCAGAAGCGAATTCAATTTCTTTGCTCTTGATTCGAGATCGTCGTTTAGTAATGTTTATTGAAGAAAAGTACTTAACATAACATAAATTAAAATTATTATAAACTAAAAACCTATCAAACAAATCCCGTCCGCGTGGAATGGTGGCAAGAATACTGTTCAATGTCTAATAAATCTCTGCGGGTAAAATAGTAACTTCATTGCAACATTTGCCTAAGTATACGTCATCAGAAAGCCATTCCTTCTCTAGTTGCAATGTTCTAGGCCAGTTTCCGTGACGAGCGAAGTAAATAAAGCAAAAGCGACTTCCATCGCTCGCAAGTGCTTTAGTGCAGGTGATTTCGGATGGAGAATTAGACCGCGATCGAGTTCCATCCATCCATGTAATTGCATCTTTAATCTGTGCGAAGGGGGACTGAAACAAAATACCGCTGCTATTTGGAGCAAAGTCGTTTAGAGGTTCAGCTTCAACAAAGAAGATTAGTCAAAATGTTGTATTAAAGACAACTTGTTGAGTGCTAGCTAGCGGCTAGGAATCAAAAGGTCCCAGGTTCGATCCCCGGTGGGGCATGCACCAATGGATGAATTTTCATCTATGTGCATAATTTACAGTTCGCTGTCGGTGAGGGAAAACATCGTGAGGAAACCTACCTATCCCTCGGGATTAGGTAATAGTCAGTTCCTGTATACACGGCGACAAGGTTCACCACCTGTCACGTTGTTCTGACTATCTGGTTAAACGTGGGCTTTGAGTTGGTTAATACCTCCACAATGTGGTGGTTTATGGCCACTCAAGCCTCTGACTACCCCTGAAAAGTCGTGACGTTACATTTATAAAGACAACTTCGGAACAATGGCCCCGTATTAATAATGCATCTCAAAGTTGGGATCGATCTTAAGATGCAGTTTTGACGTTTAATGTATGGAACATCTGTCAAAAACAGTATCTCAAGTTCGATCTCAATATTGAGATCGATTTATTAATACGGGCCTAAACATGATATAAGATAGGTGAAAGAAAAAATCACTTGTTTACCTACGCAAGTCATTTTTGCTCATTCTTGCATGAGACTATACTATGTTAATTAGGTACGTACTACGTATCAGACGAAATACCATTCTAATATCGACGAAGTAGTCTCATTCTGAATAGGTACTCTAAATACCTACTGCCTAATACAAACGCTACAGGATGATTATCATACATCTTAATGAAAGTGCTTGTGCTGGTACTTTTTATGATACTTAGGTGGCATACAAGCGTACGGCCCACCTGATGTTATGCAGTTACAATAGCTGACCACAAGGGTGTTGGGGCAAAGGGTGGGGATGGGGGTGAGGAGGGTTGGGGTTCCGGCTCTCTCAAACATCGTACGAAACGCAGCTATAATAGCTACTTTACGCCGATTTTCTGTGAGAGGGTGGTACTACCCTGGTTGAGCCAGTCCATATAATACTTACATCAACATAAATGCCGGGCAGTCCAAACACCCTCGTCTCAGGCACCTCCATGGGTGTGTATCTGTAGAACTCGTGGTTACCCCGGTACCACTTCACTGAGTACAGGGGCGCGTCTTGCATGTCCCGGGCGCAGATCAGAGCAGCTGTCCCGCCCCGGGTCACTATCTCAGGGTCCACTAGAAGCATGACGTCACGCAAACTCGTCACACCTGGAAATGGATAGAGACACATTACATAATACGGCAATTGGGGTAGAACGGTTTCACAAGGGCTGCGAGGCGAAAGATATTGTGTGGAATCATTTCCCCTTTCCCCAGAAAATGGACCGCTAGCATAACACGCGTGGCATAAAGCTGTTTTTTTTTTTTTTTTAAATGGGCTTGCTCTTGTCCTCAAATTTGCTGCAGGGACAAAGATGAAATCGACGATGGAGCGAGCCCACCCAGAAGATGGTGGATGGGAGTAACGGAAGATTATGTATTGAAATCACATAATAAAGGTTGGCACTCATCTATCAACCCGGTACTCGACCAGCACCGCCTCGCCGCTCGGCGTCCTCTCGTTGTCGACAGGTGGTCCGCGGGCGGACGCTGCTTTTACACCATAAACGTCACGTGATCATCCAGTGGACCGCGCGGGGTCAACGAGTGAACACTGCGTGGTCAGCGCGTGATCCACTTATTTCCGGTTCAGTAGTGGTTGCCGACCGACGAGGCGGTGCTGGTCGGGTGCCGAGTTGAAAGATGAGTGCCAACCTTAATATGTCTATGGTCATGACGGCTCTCTGTTTTATCACTATGTGCAGTGGTATCTAAGGTACTTATAAGTAGATATATTTTATGAAATAAATAAATAAACAAAAACAAAGTAATATTATACTATCGTACGGCTCGTTACCGAAGGAAAAAGCCGGAACATAAAAAGTATGACGGAGATCACATTTCTTCGATATCCTGTAATGGCGACCGGACCTTTGCTGAAACTTAGATCGATTGTCTTATAACTCACATCACATATGATACGCGACATATTGGCCCGTGACCGATGGCAATAAACTTTATTTTGTTTTAGTTTCGTGGTGAGTTTGAAGAGCATATTGTGAAATATACAATAATCAATTATCAATTGTCAAGTAAGTGCACGCAATGAAGTAGGACTTGCCACTCCCATAATTGCGCGTTTTGTACAAGTCTTCACTTGCACAAGTATACTTGAAGGTCTGTGGCCACCATAAGGCTTTGGCATTGATTAGATTAAAAATCATTGCATATTTTGTACCTATTCGATACCGACTTGAGCCAATCGCTCTACATATCAATCAATTTATAGTCTTATGTATATTACCGTGCGTTTCCACTGCACTAAAACATGTTGACCAACATATTGTTGTCTTTGTTAAATGACAGTAAAAAAACAGAGACAACAGTATTTTATGTCAACATGTTTTAGTGCAGTGGAAACGCACGGTTATACACATCTGTACCTTATCAATCAATCATCGTATCACTCAAGGCATTTAAAAATCTAGCTATTCAGGAGTGCTATCTAGTTTATTGCTTACATCAACTGATTGGGCAAAACAAAAATCGCTATACTTTCTACCAATACCCACATTGAACAGACAGAATTATGCACAAAGTGAAATAGTTTACTTTGTTTAGGCCAAGGTTTAGGCTTACGGGGTACCTACTTACAAATTGTCTAAAATGCGACCTTGACTGAGCAAAATTTGAAAAGAAACTCAGTTGTCGTGTCGTTTTTACATTGGGTATTATTTTATTTTACTAAAAAAAGTTTATAATGTTGTTATTATTTCACAAACCTTCTTCGAGCAAAATCGGATTTGTCGCAAGAGCTACATGACATACAATGTATTATTACCACGTAATGGCCGTTTACCGACTGCACGGCACGGCAACGGCACCGGCACAGTGACAGCTATTTGCGGGGTTTTCATTGGTCAGTAACCAATGACAACTGGTCACTAACCAATGAAAAAGCTGCCGCCATGCCGGTGCCGGTGCCGTGCCGTGCAGTCGGTAAACGGCCATTATCGTCATTATATTGATGTTATTTGACCGTTGCCATGGAAACGTAACAAACAGGTATGTTTATGGTTCGTTATTAAAAATCTGATTGACGGTTAAAACGAGTAGGTCGTGCAGTTGCCATGGAAACGTAAACAGAGAAAATACACAACTATAGATATAGTTCGTAAAAATATAAATATAATTGTATTAATTTTTATACCAACTTAGCTAGTTTTGTTTAAACTAATGCACTAAAGCACTGTACAAGCCTTGGTCTCTAATGAGTGTACTGCTGACTGCGCCATACTGGCCTCAAGCTAAGCTTCGCTACGCTCACGGCCACCAAGCTTGGTCATCATAGCTACCCTTGCTGGCCGCGCTATAAAGGCCTCGACCTTTGGTCTCGGCCTTTATTTTAGCTTGTCCATCAAGGGTTGCAATGCTGACCGCGCTGTGGAGGCCTGGAGCTGCGCTGCGCCGCGCTTTCGCCCATCAACAACGCGGTCAACAACACACTCATTAGAGACCGCAGCAGTAATGTACTATTATTTATTTGGGAAAACAAACAATTGTACATTATAACAGTTGAAACTCAGTTTTAGGTTAGTACAGGATACACAGGAATAAAATATTTTTTAAATCGGCAATTGCTTATTTAAATTCAGAAGTGTTATGGTAAATAAATTTAAAATTAGCTCCACTGTGTTCAAAAGCCACCATAATTGTCTTCATACCCGACTTGGAAGTACTTGAACTAGACTTAATGACATTAGCAACGCCCGTTGGATTTTCACCTACCGCACTTGCGAACACTCGGAATATTTGAGGCGGTACAAAGTTCCAAGATCTTCGTACATCGCGGCGCCGTGTTATCTGTGGGGCTACTCCGAAATACGAAACGAAACGTTTTGGCTGAAGGATCATACATTTTACTTAAGCTATGGGTTCCTCCAATAGCGGCGCCGTCTTATAACGGCCGCACTAGAACATTGGCTACGTAAACAACGGTGTCCAATACCGCTCTCTAGGAAACCGCGCCATTTTGTTTACATAGCCAACGTTCTCGTTACGGCCGTTATATGACGGCCCCGCTATTAGAGGAACCCATAGCTGTACTCTGAAAGTTTTATGTTTCAGTCTAAAAATGATTGCAACTCAAGTTAGACAATTGTCCTGAAGATTCCTTCGGGGTAGGGTCCACGAAAGCAGAGACTTCAAATCACGACTATTGAATCCGAATTTCGGATCCGAAACACTCGGAACGATCGGAGTGTAGGAAAATGTACCATCCGTAGCCGAAACGTTTCGTTTCGTATTTTGTAGTAGTCCTACTGTTCTCCTAATTTAGTCACTGGAAACTTATATTGGTGAACAACTTTGTTCTTGAATACACACATGAACTGTTTTGGAGACTTGGAGTCAAGGATAGATATTTTTAGTGTGCATGCGATTAATTTCGTAAGAAACTTAGTAGGTACGATGCCTCAATGCCTTAGCAATGATTTAATAATCAGTGGATTATATTACAGTCTTGTAATTTTCTTTTACGTTATAATTATACGTATGCGTGCAAATGGACGATAAGTTTCTAGCTTTAACCCTATTTATCAGTTTGATTAAGTTTCTTGGTATTATTATTTCGCTACCTTGAAAGGAGGCGTGGACTTAAAGGCACATTAATAGGTCGTTAAAGAAAGGAATATACTTCAATCTACATAATTTTAATGTTACTTTTCCGCTTTTCAAGTGGAATGGCGTCATTATTTAAATTTTCTTTTCCAAAAACAACCCGATCTCTATCTGAAGATGGAGCCCTAATCTATTTTGGCATCAGAAAGTGTTTTGGGGACCCCATAATACTTTAACACCCTTGTTCTTGAAATGTCTGCTAAATTGGGGCATTTACCCGGTCGGATATTTCTCTTTGAAAGCTAATACTTTTTTATTTTATGGCGTGGGAAAGGATAATTCTCTCTATTTATATTTTTAGTTCTTGAATGGTTCTTGAGTGGCGATCACGTACCGGAAGACGCAGCGTGGGTAGGCCCCCCAGAAGGTGTACCGACGACCTAGTGAAGTTTGCGGGAAACTGGACTATTCTCTGTCATAGCAATTATAGTTTACTGATATCACTCTATATCTGCCCTACTTAGAAAATATACAAAATCCAAGAACTGTATCTGTTTAAAACTAAAACTTACCTGTCTCTACAGATTCGTTCTACGCTAAATACGGCTAAGGGCCGGGCCCCATTACGAAGCGGGGGTGGGTGATGCGCTGCGCTGTCGGTGGGATGACGTACAGCGTTCCGCTGCTAGAGGGAGACGTGCGTATACGAAATGACGTATACGTCGGCGTACCGTCAGCCTCTTGCGTTGCGACATCGTGCGTCGTCGCAACGCGCAGGTGTGGCATACAATGCGTTGTCCGTTGCGACGACGCAGCGCAGCGCGCTAGTGGGGCCCGGCTCTAAGAGTTGCCAAACTCTATCAAACACCTTTGGGCCCGATATGTTTTATACACCGCCCACCGGCCAACACATGAAATAAGACATTCAAATTAAATTGCGATACCGAACGAGAATCCGCCAAAGTTATTTATATTCTGAAAGAAATGTTTTTTCTTAGCGTTACCGGAAACCGGATAGCCCTCGGGAGCATCCGGAATTATTGACGTGGGTACGTAATATACGAGAAATGTGTATGTTTCTGTGCTACATGCATTGAACAAAAATTGCTTTGGGAGTAATAGCTTCTGATAACATACTCGTTAGTAATCTTTTTAGATATGTTTACCAAGATATTTTCCTTTATAATACTCCTTCCTTTATTATTGGATCACACATATTTTTAGGGTGAGGGAAAACATCGTGAGGAAACCTACCTATCCCTCGGGATTAGGTAATAGTCAGTTCCTGTATACACGGCGACACGGTTCACCACCTGTCACGTTGGGTTCTGACTATCTAGTGAAACGTGGGCTTTGAGTTGGTTAATACCTCCACAATGTGGTGGTGTATGGCCACTCAAGTCTCTGACTACCCCCGAACGGGGATAAAATTCGTGACGTTACATTACATTACATTACATATTTTTAGGGTACCGTACTTATAAAGGAAAAACTGAACCCTTATAGGATCACTATGTCGTTCGTCTGTCTGTCTGTCAAGACGTGCACAGACCAAA
Organism: Drymonia ruficornis; assembly: GCA_947859195.1. Taxonomy (NCBI): domain Eukaryota; kingdom Metazoa; phylum Arthropoda; class Insecta; order Lepidoptera; family Notodontidae; genus Drymonia; species Drymonia ruficornis. Next base: position 1,616,658 of record OX401913.1, read on the forward strand.
CCGCTGGTATTAGAAACATGAAATTTTAACAGCAGGTATGTCATAGCTCAGAAAAAGAGCATACTATAAATTTTTGGATATTCCACCCCTAAGGTGACAATCCCTTTCAGATCTAAAATGCAGTACCATTGTAAATTTATCTTTCCTTAAATTTCAAAAATGTAATAAATTTTATGCAATAAACAATTTTTATTTTGCATTTAAAATCCCATTTCGATTCAATATGCGTCGGTCGGATTAGCACTCAACAATCCTTGAATTAAATATTTATATAATTTTACCTCTACGCCATTAAAAGAATCATTATGTTTGGGATTAAAAACATAACTTTATCAGGGGTTAATGGGCAAAACGAATTAATGTTGTTCATGAGAGCAGAAATGAAAGTGAAAATAAGTAGAAAAACATATTACACGGTACATTTGAGAGGTCTGGGGCGGGTTGTTCCGCGGGATTTATACGTTAACGTATCGTACAGGGTCACTTTGTACCCGCACTTATATTGCACTGTTCCGAGTATTTATTATAATAGTCTGGGAACAACGGTACTGATGTATTTTATGAACCTAAAACGTGGAAAGGAAAAGTGCTATACGAGTGGGTATCGCAACGAAAATGTAGTAAGATGAGTGTAGTCTATCTTTATTTCGCTTTCCTTATTTTTTTCATTATTGTATTTTTATCTTTTTTATTTGAGTATTAGGGATGCGTGGAGGAAAAAAGGGGAGGCCTTTGCCCAGCAGTGGGAAACGAAATAGGCTATAAAAAAAAAAAAAAAATGAGTATTAGTTATATTAATTTTTAACGACTACGGCCCTAACTGCCATGGCCAATGAGCTGCTATAGTGATCAACCCGCTGATTAGTCGGTTGATTCTGACCAACCAATCAGAGGCCGATAAGTGGGTCGATCACTATAGCAGTTCAATGGCAATGGCTAAGCGACTTAGGGCCGAAGATTTAAGCTTTGGCCCTTAGTTGTCGGGTAGTTCTATTCACGGGAATTTTGGTAATGGAATTTTCGCAATTTGCCATGGGTCTGGGTGTTACTTAGTTTGGGACCATACAAATAGGTAGGTTTTTTAGTCTGGTGTTTTTTCCATCTTACAATAAAGCAAAGCTTATTATATAGGAGTATAATTGTAGAGGTACGTATCCTTATTTCATTTTCTCATATTCAACCAACTTAGTTCAAGTTTTCACGGTATAGTGAAGGAAATTGGTTAGTATAAAACTCCTTCTGTATAACTTTGAAGAGTCGGAAAGTTATTACAAAAGTTGAGGCCAAATGGACTAGCGAATGGATATTTCAAAACTTGTTCACTGAAAATCAAAGTAGGTACTTTATTATGTATTGTTGATTTAAAGTTTTGTTTAACATTCTGTTTGTACATTAGATTGACAACTTTGGAACATTAGATTGAAAATGAAACTGAAGTTTGCCGATGTACTCTAATCGTTTATAAACTGAATTAAGAAATAGAGAAGGTCGCTACATGCCGTCATGCTTTAACTAAAATTTTTCTTCCTCTACATTTTTCAAGGCTTTCATCACAATTTAACGTTAATACAGAATGTTAACTCAACATTGCCGTAACGTCATAGTACAAGGAGTGGGAAGTAGGCCATCTTCAAACAACGCACCGCGCGCGGTCAGCATGTGTGCGTCATAGCATCCATACGCCGCCGCACGCACACTCAAACAAAATCTCGACCCGTTTAAGCATGCGAAACAATGAGATTTTGTTTGAGTGTGCGCGCGGCGACTCATAGACACTATGGCGCACACATACAAGCCGCGCGCGGCGCGTTTGTATGAAGACAACCTACTTCCCACTCTTTCTACTATGGTAACGTCTTACGACTTACGGTAGCATTTTGAATGAACTTCTGTTTAAATTTCTACCTCTACGTAAACAAAACGTTTGCTAACTATAAATGCAAATTATAGATAAGTAGCTTAAAATAACCAAGATTAATGTAAAGCAATATCACGTCTCTATACGGGTATTGGTTATTTGTATTTATGTTCCAATGTACTAGGGAGCTTGCCATTTACCGTCGACTAAAATTAAGAACAGAAACATTCTACGGCCACTTTTCCTTACATAAGTCAGGATTAATTTAAGACCAGGATTGTAACTTTCGAAATAGACCACGAAAGCGAAGATAAACGGGGCCGAGATTCTGAATTCCATTCCGGGCCTTTTGGGAGTTCGAAGCCTGACTCTAGACTAATTACCTAATATTCGGGAGAAAATTGCTTATTAATATTGAAGAATTATAGCATAAAATATTGCTATCGTGTAAAACTCCACGTAAATAGGTGCGTGTACATGATCCGAGCGGAGGCGTGCCCGAGCAATCAGTTTTGGCCAAATAGACACAACGTGAAATCTAATTGCTCGGGTGCAGCTCGGGGCTTGTGGACGCGGATTATGAATACGGTGGGTCTTTTTCTTCTTATTGTATGGTTAGCGGCCAACCTGGTGTCAGAGTTGTTCAAGCCGCCCGAAAGCCTCTGACAAGGCTTAACGACTGCTGTCTAGATAACAATAACCGGGACCGACTTTTAACGTGCCCTCTGAAGCACGGAGACGCTCAGTTCAAATGCCACTAAATGGTCTCCCATCTCTCACCGACCTTACCGAGCGTTGCTCCGATCGTTTACCGAATAGTGATTGCAGCTGGTTATAAGCGCCTCAGAAAGGGTAATACGTGTTTAACCAAATTACAGGAGTATAACATTTCTGATCATGCAGCAGCTCGGATCATGTCGACGCGCCTAATAAAGCAGTTTCAGTATGACGTCATAGCATTCCTAGTAGTAGGCGTTCTCCGTTATTTTGTTTAAACTTTTATTCAGCACGTATGGTCACGTATTTGCATTCAGCTCTTTTGTTGGCTTACATACGACGTGTTTGTTGGGATCCAGCGCTAGGATTACGCGTATGTAAATTCACGACTAAAACTGATATGGGAGAAGCAGCGACAAAGTTTGTTAGCATAAAAGATTCAGCTTAAGAAATGCAAAAAATAAACTTACATACAAATTTATACGTTGAAGTACCTACTAAATACTATCTAGATCTCACTACATATTGCCTTTATCCTCTGCTGTGTTCTATGTGCCAATTAAATTTCTTCCTCAAGATTTCCCAAGACTACGTCACGATCAATGCTGCCATTTATTGATACAAATAAGGACAACAGCTGGTGACGTAATCATGGACCAAACACGAAACACAACTGTCACGGGAAGAAATATCGAGAGCAAAATTCTTATTTTCCTCCTCAGCTTTTTGTTAAGGCTATTATCACCCCAACGAAACCAATTCAAAAACTTTCAACCCCAAATTTCATCCCGCGATCAACCCCCGGGCCCCAGATTGACCTGTGTAATGTACCAGAAAATGGAATTTGCGTGTGTTATCGGTGAAATGGTAAGGAATTACGCACTCAGGGCCCAATTCAATAACGCGCTTTCGCCAGCTTCGAGTAATTCTAGGCACCTTTTGAGTACCCCTAAAAGGTTTCAATTAGATTTACAGATGTTTCTCCGTTCGCACGGATTATTACGTGATTTGTTTCTTCAGTATGCGAGATTATAATGGGATTGGAGGAATGCTACAGCTTCTTTTGATATGGTAATCTGTAGTATTTTATATGAGTTAGGGCGTTTGTGCATTACAAGGAATTTTACGGTCCGGCAGTCCGTTTTTTTGTGGTCCGATATGGCACACCATCAATGTATACTAGCCACTAGCCTGTGCACTATACGTAATTTTACCTTCCGACATTTTACTTTTCCCCATTCCGGGCCGTTCCAAGAAACTCATTGTAATGGTCTAAGATACGCTGAAGAATTATTTACCCCCATGTGTTTTTGATTTTGACTATATTTTGACGATTTTGATTATATTTTTTCAATTCCTCGTCTGATATTCTCTCGACTAATGCTTGATTTTTATAAATAACAGATGAGGCAGATTTTTCTAGAAAAGTTAATTTGAGTAAATATTATTTACAGGGTTGTTACGAAAAAAATCCCCTTATTTTAAACACCGTGTTTAAAACATGTTTTAAACACGGTGTTTAAAATAAGGGGTTAGGGTAAGGGGTTATTGGTTCTGATTTAAATCAATGTTTTAAACGATGATTTAAACACGTTTTAAACAGTTTTCATTTTAAATTTCCTGTTTTTTTGCAACTCTGATTATTTAATAGTATTGGCCCCAGATTTAGCTAGTATTTATCAATCTACATACTATCTAATAACACATGGGGGTAGATACTTCTTCAGCGTATCTCGTATTATAAACTGCGCCGCACCGATCCGAGTAAAGACGGACAAGTGCACAAGCCAATCATCCGTTTTTTTCATGCCATATCGGACCGTAAAAAATCGGATTGCCGGACCGTAAAATTCCTTGTAATGCACAAACGCCCTTAGTGCCAGCGAAGTACGTTGTGTGGGATATTCATTTTGTTCATGAAGGGGGAAAGAGAGACTCTGTATGTATCACAAACTACTCTGTCACAATCTGTCTTTTTATGTTACTGAGGTGGCAAACGAGCGTACGGCCCGCCTGATATTAAGCAGTTACCGTAGCCTATAGATATCTATGTACAATAAAGTGTTATATAGATAAATAACACTTTATTGTACACCAACTAGTGATGGGATGTTCTCGAGAACAATCTCACCCTTGGAAACTCATGAGAATTTTTGAGAATCTTATATTTTGGCTGACGTTATCCTAACTTTAAACCTTAAAAACAATTAAAACCACCATACTTGCATGTTTAATGAGGTTTATGCCAAGTTTAACATGCTTCAGAAGATAAATTCTCGAAAATCCTCACGAGTAAGTTTCCGAGGGTGAGAATGTTCTCGAGAACATACCATCACTAACACCAACACACGTATAGAACAAAAATGAAAATCAAAACAAGAAATAAACAACCTTCCTATAGATACTTGCAATACCAAATACATCGCTCGCATGTTGCCGACCTGAAGGGAAGAGGGACAAAGGGAGGGGGAACGGGGGGTTGAATCAGCCACATGAGGTCTACATAACGAACAGTTACTTACAATAATACAACCCCCCATATTGGGAGATACCTATTGGGTGCCTCATTACTGAAGATGTGATAAACGCCTTTATATTAAAAGCACGCTGTAACGCTTGTGCTTGTTTTTAAAAGTAGCTGTAAAAAGCGCGTAAGTGCTTTTTTGCTTTTTACTTTTATTTTACCTAGTTTTCAGCTTTCTACTTTTTCTAGTGCTTTTGTGTATTAAAAAAGCCAAAAACTTATCTGCTGAAAAATTTATAGTGAGCCTTATGTGCATAGAAATATGGTTGTTAGTCTAATATAATTTAGTATCAATGTATTGCTTTTTATGGGTAAACAAATAAGGTTCAAGTTAATTAAATATTGATTTGAGCTGTATTTTCATACCCATAAGGTTACTTTTTAAAAAAAATGGAATTTCTTTCTCTTTCTTGACGTCATTGCTTAAAAGCAACACGCTTGTGCTTGTAAGCGCGCTTGTGTGCTTATTAAAAAAAACGAACTTTTCAAACGGCTTTTCGTTTAAGCACCCACTTCTACTCATTACTATAAGTCACATAGGGAAAGTAGTCATTTTGGGAAAATGACGATTTAAATATAAATAGCTTCCATTAACTTCAAGATACAGTTCAATAATTTCCAATTTCACCGGGACCACGGTACGTCGGAGCTTTAATTCACGCCCGTAATAAACCCCGCAGGTAAAACCATAATCCGAAAATAACTTGTGCTTCAATCCACGCAACTTGGCAATTTAAGTTTTCAAAACTATCCACGAGTTGGTGGTTAAACGTTAGTTAAACGCCAGTTGCACGGCCCTAGAGGATTCCTACTTAGCTGTGGTGTAAGCGTGAGCGCGGAGCGGGTCAAGGATACATTTTCTTTTAGATGTTATTCACACTTAAGGGGCCATCCATAAATTACGTCACACGTAAGGGGGAGGGGGTCGACAAAATGTGACATTGTGTGACAAGGGGGGGGTCCTAAGTGAAGTGACGTCACATTTAAAAATCTAATATATCCAAGTATTAAAACCAAAATGTGAACTGATAACGAAAAAAATTGAAAATTTCTGAATATTGTAAAAAATATGTGACGTCACACGGAGGGAGGGAGTCTCGCAAATGTGACCAGTTGTGACAAGAGGGGGGAGGGGTCTAAAAATCATGAAATTCGTATGACGTAATTCATGGATGGCTTAACTTAACTAATATCCTCATTCCCTGAATGGAGACTGTAAACCAACCAAGTTGGTTATCAGAAATAGTAACATGGATATTAAAACGACGGGCCCGTTAGCGTGGTTGGTAAGATTCCACCTATCACGCTGCAGGTCGTAGGTTCGATTCCTACCCGGGACATACATTTGTGTGCATGAACATGTTTGTATTAGCCGAGTCTGGGTGTAATTATGTATATTAAGTATTGTATTTACACACAAAAATCTGTGTCAGTTATCTAATATCAGTTATCTGGTTTCCATAGTACAAGCTCTGCTTAGTTCGGGATCAGGTAGCCATGTGTAAAAGAATGTCTCAGGATATTATTATTATTGTTTCAATGTTATGCACTCTATAACTATTGACATTCTTCGAAGGGTCGTCAGAATTATTTCACCAGGGTTTGTTGAAAAAAATTTAAAAGAAACTAATCCAATCAGTCAGTTTAGTTATCAGAAATAACAACTACTTTTAGTATATTTTTATATTTAGCCCGAATTCCACCACACACTCCCACTTTGTTATCACGCAAGCCAGAATCTACACTGGTGTCAGACGGACAGACGGACAGCGTAGGCTTAGTAACAGGGTCCCGTTGGCACCCTTTGGGCACGGAATCCTAAAAATAACCCCACCACAAATTAATTCGACTACTTCTACCTAATCTAGTAGGTACCCATCTTCAATTACTATGCACGAATTCCATACAAATACACCCATGAATCGCTCCTCGGTCCCAATTTGCGCTGCTATATTAGGCAGTTGATGATGCTTTTAACTGTAATTCCAGCAATTTCGGTTGGCTCAAGACAGTTCAACGTCGCGTTGCGTGCACGCGAACTAAGCCCGGTCTTTTGTACATTGAGTTACAGTCGCGTGCTTGTTCACTTCTGTTACTTTGAGTAATTAGTGCATTGAGCAAGGTAATTTATCAGTTTAAAATTTCAAACTTCATACTTCCGAATATTTCTATAGGAATAAAAATTACCAAGATGCGAGATAGAAAGATTAATGACAGTAGTTCTACAATTAGGGCCTCCGCAGACTTGCTCCTTTTAGCATCGGCGATCGGCGATTTTGATGCTGCGTCTCGCAGGTTCGCGCTCGAATAAACGCGACGCAGCATCGATACGTCACAAAATCGCCGGTCGCCGATGCTAAAAGTAGCAAGTCTGCGGAGGCCCTTAGTAAAACAAAACGACAGAGAGGAAATAAAACATTTTACTAATAATAGAGACGGGGAGAAGTCCCCTTATGGGTTTGGAGATCTCCTTACGCAATTCATTCCAACTATCTTTTTTCGTGACTTATACCTATGAGTAGCTTATTTTTTAATTGCTGAAGAATAAGTAACGATAAAATGGTCTCTAACATTTTCGGTATAAATGTATCTTTAAATATAGCCCGGTGTACATTGTCTTGGTATTAAACAAAGAACTCATATTAATCCTCTGTTTCGTGCTAATCGAACGACAAAGGACGAGGAAATTGAGTAAGATCACATCAAAGCCCACAGACCGCGTTGACAGTGCTACACTATAATGAAGTTTCCACTCCGCTTTTATATAGGGATTCAATTAATGTAATGTAAATTTCTGCTTTAGTTCAATATACCTATTTCAAATTATAGATTGAATATTTCCATTGTGATTTTTGTGCAAAACAAAAGTGTACAAGCGATTTAAATAACTGAAAATGTGCAGCAACTTATTTTTCTGACTGTACCATCAAAACTTTGTTTCGTAAACATTGAAAACAACAAACAGGGGCCCTACCACCACCTCTTATAGCAGTATTGTTTTAACGTCTCAGCGACTTTTTGTGCAATGACGTTTCTTATTGTCATGACAATAAGGTACGTCATTGCACAAAAAGTCGCTGAAACTTTAAAACGTTCCTATAATTGAATCGCGATATGAGGTCGTGGTAAGCCCCCAGGTCACGAAAATCCAGCACAATACTAATTTAACAATAAACAGAAGTTCCGCTCTCCACCGTAGACAGAAAAACGAATCGTACAACGGCTCGACAACAGTGCCGCGAAGGGAAATACACGAAAGAAAAAGAATATAATTTCACAATTCTGTTTGCACCGCGATGCAGCTTTTAATTGAAATTTATGGAAACTAGCGTGAATTCGTTCGTCTCTTCAGTATGAAATAACCGTTTTGATGTATATGTTCTCGCATTTTCTCTGTATGTAGTGATTTCACGGTTCTTTGGGTGCGTGCTACTTGTATAGTTTATTCAAGTGTTAGCCTTTTGAAAATCGACGATACGTAAACTTTGAGTTCTATTATTTTATTTTAAACGAACAAACTATTTTCTTAGAAGCGTGGTACGGCTGGGAATATTTATAGCAATTTTCTAAGTCATACTTGTTAGCTTAAATTATAGAACTAAAAATCTGTGTCATTTTATAACAGGTAACCAAATTTTTTTTGTAAAGCCGTCTGAACTTAGTTTTCAAGTAATTACTTAGGTACGTTTTTAAATTACTTATAGTTACTGAAACAACGATCTCACAGTATCTTTTTACTACTTAAGGCCCCGCTTCCCGACCGAGCGTTTTTGCCGTCTGGCCTGATGTTAAGCAGTTACCGTAGCCTATAGATACTTGCAATACCAAAGGCATTGCTCGCACATTGCCGACTTGAAGGAGAGAGGGATGGAGGGAGGGGAAGGGGGGATTGGATTGAATTGAGGATTTTCAGATCTCTCACTTATCGTACGAAACGCAACTGTAACAACTGCTATACGCTGATCTTCTGTGAGAGGTTTGTACTACCCCGATCGAGCCAGCCCGTATATGAGCAATTTACATTTTACCATTTCACAAAGACCACCTACCGCCAAGATTTTAACAATAAGGTTATATTTCTTAATTATATTGTTAGATCATTGAATCCAGCAGTTCACTTAGTAACTTTGTCATCAATTATTTCCTTTAATATCCTAAGATTTCAAACTAAACTTTTGCTTAACTTTAGGTCTATTTTCCAAAGAAATAGTGGAACTGCTGACTCGAAAAGGAGAAGAATTCGTATTTTATTGGATAATTAGGTAAGAAATTAAGGTACCACTTTTTTTGATATTTGGAAAGAGAATCTAATTCTGCATACCGTCCTTCAATACGTCCTTCGCCTTACCTAACCCTCGTGTTCAAGGTGTGGTGTGTTCATAAGACAAGCTTCGAATAAAGAGAAATATAAGACAAGCATCGAATAATATACAGAATATTATTCGATACTCCGCTAACAAAATCTAGCGCGACTCGGAATCTGAATAAACAGAAATAGTTGTAAAACTACCTTGGGACTAGTAGGGGTAGTGCGATAAATACATTGAACATACTTTCAGATAATATTTTCAGATTCAGGCTCACGAATCAGCCAGGAACGATTCGAAAATGATTATCTTTAGTCTTTACTCTGTGCGTTATACGATTATGAATTGTAATTTTCTTTTCGTGGCTTATAAACGGTTAGGGCCTCCGCAGACAAGCTACTTTCAGCATCGGCGATCGGCGATTTTGTGACGTATCGATGCTGCGTCGCGTTTCTTCGAGCGCGAACGAGCGAGACGCAGCATCAAAATCGCCGATCGCCGATGCTAAAAGTAGATAGTCTGCGGAGGCCCTTATATCTAATCAAGTTATTTCAAAGACAGCCATTAGGTATTACAAAATATACCTATTTGCCGATGGTAAAATAAATCCAATTCCAATAAATAAATTGGTTATTTTTAGTTTTTTTCAAAGATCTCATTTATTTTCGGTTTTGCTTGATAAAAATTCCTTTCAAATAAATGAGTTTGCAACAAAGGAAGTAGGAAGAATCAAATTATTTCAATCAGGGCCACTATCGAAACATCAAATCTACAGAAATGATGTACCTAAGTAACTATCCTAAGTACCTAGTATCCGTTTTAATTGGAGCACTTCTTAGTTCTTGCTCGAGTGCGCGAAACTGCTGATATCAAGTTAAGACGATACAAGAAAAAAATGAATTTTAGTTTCGGGGTGTGGCTAGCGTCGCGTGAGCTGCCGAAGGATATATCCCTCTCGCTTAGCTAGGACAGAACAGCTATGGAGTAGACTATAGTATAGTTATTTTTTGAAGGAACAATATTGTTTAATTCGTACAATTAAAATAATATGTCCCAGTGCACCTTTTAAAATAGATGAAATGGATGAAAATATTCAAATATATTTTTTTCGTTTTATATGGGATTTTTATGTCGAGTGTATTTGAAAAAAATAATTTAATTTCTATGTTGTTTTTATTGCTGAAGACAAAGTAAGTCAAAAGAAGACAAACGATACCTACAATATGCTGGTAGATACGTATAACAATATTTCGATCGTATAATAGCCTATAACCAGCGGACGATCCAGACGCGTCCAACGATACCTCATTAGTCAAATTATTATGATAAAAATAGTTTGGACGTTATACGGGAGCAGATGAACATACATACATATCGGTCAAAATCATAACCCTCCGCCCACCGTAGTCGGGTAAAAATGTACATACTCTGTGTCAGTGACTGACTGCCGGATATGAGTATCTTTTTCATGTTTCGTAGGCAAAGGAATACTTTGGTACTTAACTTCGATGCCGATCATGAAGTCATCAGCGGTGTCATAATATTTTTTTTACCATATTTAATTTATTTTTTAATTTAATTTTCAGTTTTTATTAATTTTATTGATTTAACCATGCATTTATTTTTTGTTTATCTTTTTATCTTTATTTTTTTATCTATCAAAATCACCCTTAGACTGGTTACCGCCACAGGTGACAAGAGGGCTGGCTCTTTCCTTGCTCAAAAAAATCGCTTGACAACAGGAACAGCTTGAATACAGGGAGGACATGCAGCCAGTATCCCACGCGGACGGTATTTGTTTAATTAGGGGTAGGTTGTTATTTTATTGTATTTTATTTTAATTTAATTTTACTTTTATTTATTGTTTTATATTTATTGTGAATTATAATAATTTTAATAATCAATATTGGACTATGTCTGAAACAAATACATTGAATTGAATAATTTAAATACAAAAATTATCACATTAACTCGTTAAATCACGGTTTACACCCGCTAGAACGAAAAAGATCCTAACATGGTAGGTAGGACCTGAGGGTTGGCCAGTTAATTACTTAAAATACACTATATTTGTTTCAAGAAAACATTCATAAGATCTGAAGGCGTCGGACTCGCACATAAAGGGTTCCGTACCACCGTAGAATAAACACATCAAAAATATCAAGTTTGAGACTTGATATTTATTTTTAAATGTTATTATATTTTTAGTATTTGTTCTGCACCGGCAACAGAAATACACATTCAGTGAAAATTTCAACTCTCTACCTGTTACGGTTCGTGAGATACAGCCCGCGCTGACAGACGGACAGACAGACAGACGGACAGCGTAGGCCTAGTACCTAATAGGGTCCCGTTAGCACCCTTTGGAACCCTAAAAAAATTTGAAGTCGGTTTTTTTTTTATAAAAATAATTTTATTTCACGATTTTTAGTGGCGCCATACCAATGAACATTTTGGCATATTGAACCGTATGAAGTAAGCCCAACAAAAGGTAACTGCTGTAAATCGTTGAAGAATTCCCTCGTCTGTGTATGGTCTCCATCATCAGACCTGTAATGGCACTTATAAACGATATGGATGCAAAGTTCCCATCAATAGAAATGAATTAAGCCCAAACACCAGGTAATTGCTGTAAATCGTTGAGGAGTTCCCTTGACTGTCCTACGTCTTCATCATCAGACCCCTAATGACAGTCACAACCCATCTAGGTGTCAAGTCCTCACCAATACAAATTAATCAAGCCCAAACACAAGGTAGCTACTGTAAAACGTCGAGGAGTTCCCTTGACTGTCCTACGTCTTCATCATCAGACCCCTAATGACAGTCACAACCCATCCAGGTGTAAAGTTCTCATCAATACAAATTAATCAAGCCCAAACACCAGGTAATTGCTGTAAATCGTTGAGGAGTTCCCTCGACTGTCTTTCGGCTCCATCATCAGATCGACTCCAGACCTTCATAAAATAGTAGTGCTTTAAAATAGTTTAAAATTACAAACGCACTAGTCGCCCCTACGATTTTCGAAGGTTCCCCTCGATTTCTCTGGGATGCCATCATCAGATCCTGGTTTCCTTATCATGGTACCACCGCTGGAATATCTCCTTTCCAACAAAAAAAGATTCATCAAAATCGGTTCATAAACGACGAAGTTATCCGCGAACACACATAAAAAAAAATATATATATATATATATATACGGTCGAATTGAGAAACCTCCTCCTTTCTTGAAGTCGGTTTAAAAAGTAGCCTATGTTCTCCGCCAAGACCCAGTCTATCTCCATACCAAAATTCATCAACATTGGTTCAGCGGTTTAGCCGTGAAAAGGTAACAGACAGAGTTACTTTCGTTTATAATATAATAGATTGAATAGGACGGACAAACATTTTCCTATCCATATCTGTAATGTTATTTTTTACGATAATTTATTGATGTATGATATATTTATTACTTGCCCATCCATACCTACAACAAACGCAATAAAGCGACTCCATTGTTTTGACAAGCAATGTATTCCCACTGTCGGCCCAAGACCATGCTGCAAGTATATAACAGTAAGCGAAATAGGGAGTTTTTACAGAAATGACACGAATAACTATGAAATGACAAGAGATGACACAAAATGACAAGAGATGAAAAGAAATTACACAAGACAAGGAAAAGCAAACGAAAATCACGCTGCAGTGCAGGTCATAGGTTCGATTCCTGCCCAGGACATGCAGTTGTGTGCATGAACATGTCCGCATGTCCCGAGTCTAGGTGTAATTAAGTGTATATTTCGTTTGTATTTACAAACAAAAAGTAGTATATGTAGTAATATCAGTTATCTGGTTTCCATAGTACAAGCTCTGCTTAGTTTGGGATCAGGTAGTCATGTGTAAAAGAATTTCCAAGGATATTTATTTATTTATCATAGGCGTCGGCGGACTGTAAATACTGTACTGTACCTGTAATGTGGCACGACCGTAATATTTTTTCGTAATATTTTTTAAAAAATCCTTCACAGGTCCGACGTCGAACAAGTCCGAGCGGACACTGACAATACAAAGTTAGAGAGAGACATGGTTAGTTCAAGTACTTAAAATGTGAGATGGCGATATTGTGCGCGCGCTCGGAAATAAACAACGTAAGCGCCAAACCACATTTTCTTGAATTAAAAAAAAACTACTTCATGAATTAAAATATGGTTGAAGGGTAGTTTAGATATCATTATTTGCTATGTTTTAGAAATAATTTCGTGATCTAAATCGTAAAAACATCGTGGTAGCAAGGAAAATTGTAAATAATTAGAGCTCATTTCATAATTTTTTTTTATCGAGAAAATTTCGTCAAATCGTGATTTGGATTTAAAGATACTCAAGATAATATAGTCAAAAATCATACATCTAAATATAAGATTCCCAGTCCACATACTTACTTAAAGAAAAAGTAGAATAGAAAATCAACCAAATTTCGAACCCTCTTCTTAAACACGTTTCAGCGAGTGCTCGAACAAGTTGTAACAACTTGCTTATCTGTCTCGATATGTTGATGGGAATATTTAATTTAAGCGGGTATTCCACCACCCGATATTTAGGGCCCCTAACTCTTTAATCTAAAAAAGAGTTTCCAACTCTTACCACCTTCCTGATTTACTGAAAGGGCACCTAAATATCGGGTGGTGTAATGCCCAAGAATGATACGAGCAGAGAAGATTTTTATCGTGGTTTCATTTACGTTGGAAAATGGTGCGTTATTTTCTTGAAATATCATTTAATCAACTTATAACTACGAAAACTATTTTCTAGGATATGCACTACTACTATTATTATTTCAAACACACTCATATATTGATTTAGGATTATTGCAGTTAGGACGAAACCCATACATTAATTACATAGTCCGTTGTAAACGAAATTCATTATTCATTTTAATTTTATTCCTATACGTCACGCAAAGACCTAACACGGCCATCCATCTCCCGAAGCGACGCTTCCACCGTGCATTTACCATAATCCAGTGTTTAACCTAACTGGGGTTTACTGAGCTCACGATAAAACTGAAAAATCCTTGTCTTCCGAACAAGACAAATAATGGTATTCTAACAAAATTCCTCTTCCGTAATAGGATTAGGTTGGAAGGAAATTTGGATTAATTGTGACTATTCGTCTTTATTCTTAAACCCTAGCCCCCATAGATATTTTTAGTCAGTTAACAATGATTTTACAACGCATTTCTAGGAACAGAAGTGATTTGTAATGCCAGTGTAAGTCCATCATAATACTCTATTAAGATGGTACGAGACCCGACGGCATAACGCTTATCCCGTGGAAGATGGGAGGCCTTTGGTATGGGACGCAACATGCGTCGATACCTTAGCACCGTCCCACCTTCGGGAGTCAAGTGTTAAGGCTGGTGGTGCCGCCGCCTGTGCGGAGTCCCTCAAACGGCGCAAATATAGCAACCTTGATCAAGGTTATATGTTTGAGCCGTTTGGGGTAGAGACTTTGGGACCGTGGGGTCCGGGCGCCCATCGCATTTTTAGCGATTTGGGGAAGCGTCTGGTCGAGGCAACCGGTGACCAGAGGGCTGGCTCATATCTCGCACAGAGAATCAGCATTGCCATACAACGTGGCAATGCAGCTAGCCTTCTGGGCACTTTGCCAGGAGACGGCGGTCTGGCACAGGTATATTTTTAATAAATATTTTTATTATATAGGTAGTAAGTAAGTAGGTTAATTTATTTTTATGATATTTTGTATATAGTATATATATATATATATACTTTTTGGCGTGATGTTGTATACAGAAGAATAAATATTCCTTATGGGTTCCCTGTATTTGGAAGTAGATGTACAATAAAGATTTTTAAAAAGGTACTTATTACCTTACAAACGTTGTGTAAGGTATAAGGTTTTGTGTGTAGGTCCAGAACAGAAAGCATTGATTTACTGAAAATCCATATTCTGGTGAATAATTAAAGTACCTTTGTATGCCGTGTACAAATATTGTTTTATTTGTGTAACTAGGTACTAGCTAGAAGAACACAAAACGGAATACACATACTAATTTCCATTTCAATATATATTTTATTCGTCTAAAACAAACTTTAGGCCCGCCACATACATACGGAATTCCGTATACGGAATTTCGTTTCGAAATATCGAATCGAGATTCCGAACGCAGTACATCCATCCAAATGTATGGATGTATCGCGTTCGGAAACCCCGATTCGATATTTCGAAATTGAATTCCGTATGTATGTGACGGGCCTTAGAACGTTAGTTGTAAAAATAAACAAGAGAATAAAACTCGAATAGAAATGTAAATCTCGAACTAATAATTCCCCTCTATTTATTTTGTTTTCGCACATAATAACCCAATGTTGAACGCCGCAACTCCGGCTTACAACGTTCACAATAAAGCGTGGCAAATCCCTAGTATCCAAAGACAAATAAGCTCTTAAAAAAAAGTTTTTTCTTTTCAATTCTATAAAGACTGCGGCTGCGATGCTTCATCTGAGGGCTCTTAATTAAAAACCAGAAACAATGGAGTTGCCGACGTGAAATATGGCTGGTTCGTGCATTTGAATATTATGCAGACTGTTGTTAGCTTCCGTCTTTTTTTCAGTCTATAAGGTTCAATTTTGTTTATGACAACACAATTTGTTGTCGTAAAACAATAGCCATTTATGGCTTTTAATATTACTCCACCAAGCCAACTAGGAACTCGGATGGAATGCGGCTACCCCGCTCGCATGCCGCACACCCGCCACCGCCTGTGGTTTCCCGCCCGCCACACCTCCCGCACACCGCCACCGCCTTTTTGTGCGGGTGACGTCACATTTGACAGGTTCCTAGTTGGCTTGGTGGAGTTTTAATTTCAATAGATCATATATATTTATACTTATGCGTAAAATAAGTAGAAATATTATTCCTATTATTGATTTCCGATTCGATCCTGCCTGCCGAGATCGAATCGCCATGAAACAGCGTACTAAACTAATTTAACTAAATCCAATCTCAAATCTGATTTCAATAGTTCTGAAACATCGCGTTAAGATAACAAAGGTTATATTTATGTAATTAACTTGTAACATTGAACTGCACGGTGATTTCACGTTATCACCAGTCGGAGACTGCCAAAAACAATTTGTAGAGTTTTAAAAGCCGATTTAGTTTAAGAGCTTATTACTCCTTCCTAAATTTAGTCACTAAATTTTGAACCTAATTTCGAAAGCTTCTGATTATTTAGGATTCTAACTTGCTAAACGCGATTACACTTGTCTAAATTCAGTCACGACTAAATTAAGTAGCCTAAATTTAGGAAGGTGTTATAAGCTCTTTAGACATAGATGTCAACGATAGTGTTTTCAAAAGATTTAAGGATTTAATAATATTATTTTGGGTTTAATCGATTTAAATTATGAAATATTTTTATTATGTATATTATGCATGTACGCATATATTTTGAGATATTATAATAATATTTGTCTGTTTGTTCATGGTCAAAGCACAGATTTACAGATACAAAGTTTAGGATATGATAGAGGTATAACTGCCAAAAAAACAGAATTTTGGACCACAAATATGTTTTATAAAATACAACCCAGAATATAATTTCTATGAAATAAGTTTCGTTGCTGCGTTATCTTGTTTATTATAGCATAAAGCTTAGGACACGGTTAGTTAGCTATTCTAACTCGATAATCTTGCCAAATTGCGGGGACTTCAAGTTTAAAGTAACATTTACCCACTAACTAGTACCCAGACCCACCTAATTAGCTTTTATAATGTTTTTTTTTACATATTTCTTTTGTATTTTGAACATTAATGTTGTCGGATAATGTCAGTTGGGCGATACTGTACAGTCAACGACGACGTAACTACGCCAGCACCCCTAGACAAGTGGCATGAACGCTATTCGAATAGAATAGAATAGACTTCACTATGTACCTATGGAAATGTCAAACGTCGCTATGTAGATCAACAACAAGTTGCTATGTACATCACGTGACTTATGTCATTTCTATACATGAAGCGTAGCGATTTGAAGGAACGCTTGTAGACGTCAGACACTTGTCTAGCCCTTCTGATGTAGGTAATGTCTACTGCCTTTTCGTAATTTGCCCTAGTCTGGGTGTGTCTCGGATCGCCCCCAGTCCACAAACGATACGTTAGTCCAGTACGGTACCCATAGTACAAGCTTTGCTTATTTTGCGACCATACAGTTAGTGGTTTGTCTGGCGGTATTTATTTATTTATTTAATCTTGGTGTGTATAGCCTGGTTTTTAATAAAACTGCACACATTCAAATTGGTGGACTGTATTAGGCAGGGCTGCGCAGTATTTGAATTACTTGTAATTAAAATACGTAATTGAAATACAAATACGTATTTTGTATTTGTATTTTAATTACTTCTTAACAATGTAATTTAATAGTATTTAAAATACATGACGCTGGGGTTTTTTGTAATTAGTATTTCAAATACTTATGGCTTCAAAATACATTTGAACATAAATACATTTAGCGATCTTATCAATGGGTGCGTTCTGCAAAAAATAGCGCTCGATAGCTTTCGTAAGCAAAATTGCACCGCTAAATATGTCAATCTTTAAAGTTTGCAACACTGCACCTTTACTGTACGTCAAACCGTCTAACCTAACTGTATTTTGTAATTTGTATTTTAAATACAAATTGTTAAAATACTGTATTATGTATTTGATATTTCAAATACACGACTTAAAAGTATTTTGTATTTCGTATTTTAAATACATGCGAGATAGTATTTTGTAATTTGTATTTTAATTAAAGCAAAGCATGTATTTTGCCCAGCCCTGGTATTCGAACTTATCTAAAATATACCTACGTGTGAACTGCGCTAAGATATAAGAGTGACTGGCGGCGTCTTCATCAGGCGCATGCCTCGCGCGAGCACTCACTTTTGACGTCAGAACGCATAGACGTAATGTCATAATATGAGTGCTCGGGTGAGGCATGCGCGCCATATGGACACATCTACTGATTGGCGGCGTCTTCATCAGGCGCATGCCTCGCGCGAGCACTCAGTTTTGACGTTGTAACGTATAGACACAATGTCATAATATGAGTGCTCGGGTGAGGCATGCGCGGAATGTGGACACATCTTTTGAATTAATTTAATTGAATAAACTTCTAGGTTTGTTTGGGAACAAACAGGGTGTATTTATCCAGAAAATATGCAACAAGCCTACAAGTAGAATGGCAAAAAATACAACACAAAATATAGACAGCTGCTATGTTTAGTACATTTAAACGCAAAAACAATAAACATAAATAACCCCGTACAAGAGCAAGGCAGGTGAAGGGGACGTAAACGGAACGTCTACGGAGCGGACAGCCAAATGACACGTGAAATTATCGCAGCGGAGACTACTGGAGGAATACTGCAGAGTATAGAGGAGACTACTGGAGGAATACTGCCGAGTATATACTCGTTTGAAGTACTTATACAACGCTGGGTTTCTTGTGGACAGATAATAAACAAGATAGTGGACCGGACAGCGTATACAACGTGGTGCTGCAATGGCAATATAAATGTAAAGTGGTTAGTTATCATAAGCGTAATATAAAAAAATGCCGACTATGAAAACGTTAAAAGGCTAGAAATAATCAATAGATTTTATTATTTGAAGTCGTTGCCTACTATTTCTCCGGTACCGACTGCAAATAAAATAATTAATGGATTATAATATAGCCTTCCCTGGGATTGATTTTGAAGTCGGTTATTTTGGATTTTTCTTACCTCTATCACTACCAGTAATGTCGTCATTGTAGCACCACGATGTAGTTTATAATGGTGCTGGCACATTGCAATTAATTATGTATAAAAACAAAAACAAAAATGAAACACAGTGAAAAGAATTCCGGGGTACATAAGTATGTATGTATATTGTATATAAATATAAAACGTCAATATTGATATACGCTTTTATGCCCACAAACCGGGATGGATCGGGAAGAAGACAAACAATGAGGCCCGGATAACCGGCCTCTCCCAAAAGTCCTGCAGATGACATGTAAAGAAATTCCTTATTGATGCCCGAGTGTGACCAGGTCAGTGCTGCAGAAAACCGGGACAACACAAAATACCAATAAAGGCACTAAAGTACCAGGAATTGGATTATTATTGGTTCGATTCCCGCTCAAGGCAAATTTCGGGAACGGCCTTTACCTAATTTCCCATGGTCTGGGTGTCACTGGAATCGCCCCCAGTCCATTTTATGGTAACCATGCGCTGCTTATTATGGGACCATACAGTTGGTGTGTCAGTCTGGAGTCATATTTATTTATATTTATTGCAAACGTAGACTGTTGGTGTATTGCAAGACTAGTCGATTTGAGTTTGAGTACTAACTACTATAAAGTGGTTTTACTTTTAAAAATTCTCATCCGAATATCTTAATGTGTTTAATCATTTAAAAGCACTTATTGTAGTTAAACATATTATAGTACCGAAAAGTCCTATCAAAATCAGAAATCATGGCCATACAACTGAACCCTCAAACAAGGGAAATCAATAGGTTTAATAAATGTATTGTCTATTCGGTCATTTGTGGAAGCATTTTAACAAGATGAATGAACGTGGAGAAACTGGCTGAAAAAAGAACAAAAAATAGAACCATATTTCAGTGGACATAAACCACACAACATCGTGAGGAAACCGACCTATCCCTCGGGATTAGGTAATAGTCAGTTCCTGTATACACGGCGACAAGGTTCACCATCTGACACGTTGGGTTCTGACTATCTGGTGAAACGTGGGCTTTGAGTTGGTTAATACCTCCACAATGTGGTGGTGTATGGCCACTCAAGCCTCTGACTACCCCCGAATGGGGATAAAAGTCGTGACGTTACATTTCATTTTTCAGTGGATAGATATATGAAAGGCATTCGATTTCAGATGTAATAACTAGAGAGCACTCTAACAAGATTCATGTCAATATTTCAGCTTACTGATAAATAATATAACACTTTGACGCTCAAAATTGTGTTCAGAAATTCTAAATTCTCTTGACTACGCAGACGAGCATTAAATCAGAGTGAGACTCTTAAAAATCCCAGCGGATTGTAAACAAATTGTAAAATGATACTTTCAGGTGTTCGGTACCTTCTGGGACCGATTCTGAATTGATTTGTTTAGTGTTTTATAGTCTCCAGATAATAATCCTCTTTCAAATAGTATATCTTTAAAATAGATTCTTTTTTTGGACTCGAATATTTTTCAAATCGCAATACGTCCTTTAACCCCTGAATCTATAGACAAGTCATTACTTATTCTTGAGTAAATTATAAGAGAAAAATATTGTATTTTTTTACAGAATATGATAATAATTCTAAGGGAATTTGTCTCAACAGGCTGGTCAGCTAGGATACTTCTCGTGATGCGCTCATAGCTAGCTGCAATCACTAAACGGTAAGCGATCGGCGGCTAAGCAACGCTTGGCAAGATCATTCAGAGATGGGTGACCCTTCAGCGGCATTTGAACTAAGCGTCCCTGTGCTTCGGAGGGCAAATTAAAAGTCGGTCTTGGTCGTTGTCATCTAGGCAGCAGTCGTTAAGCCTTGTCAGAGGCCTTCGGGCGGCTTGAACAACTCTTGGACAATAAAGGTGGTAGAGCCAAACTGTAGCCAATTGACTGCAGCTCATAAACGGGCTGGCTCGACCGGGGTAGTACCACCCTCTCTCAGAAGATCGGCGTAAAGCAGCTATTACAGCTGCGTTTCGTACGATGAGTGAGAGAGCCGTAAGCCCACCCCCCCTCCCCTCCCTCCATCCCACTCCCCTTCAGGTCGGCAATGTGCGAGCAATGCCTTTGGTATTGTAAGCATCTATAGGCTACGGTAACTGCTTAACATCAGGCGGGCCGTACGCTTTTTTGCCACCGAAGTCCAATAAAAAAAAAAAAAAAAAAAAAAACAACCAGGTTTGCCACTAACCATACGATAGGAAGAAGAAGAGTGACTTGTTTATGGATACGGGTGTAAGACTTATGAGTGTAAGCCAAAAGAAAATATAGACATGCTTTTAAGGTTACATGATAACAAATGGCGGCGTCTTCATCAGGCGCATGCCTCGCGCGAGCACTCACTTTTGACGTCGGAACGCATAGACGTAATGTCATAATATGAGTGCTCGGGTGAGGCATGCGCGCCATATGGACACATCTATTGACGTAATAGATTTCGAGAGCACAGCAGCTATAAGTTCACGTGGGTGTTGCCAATAAATTTTTTTTTTGGGACTAATCCCGCCACACATTCCCACCACTGTTACTCCTGTAAGCCAGGATCGACAATGGTGTCCAACGATGACGCCAAGGTTTGACCCTCGACGAGTCCCGGGGAAAAGCTAAGTTGTCTTGGAACCCGCACGAATTTAATCAGAAGAAAGGATAGGAGGAGTTGGAAGAAGATTATCCACTTCCCTCCATAACAATGCGGGATACAATAATAACAGTATAGGCTGGTAGCCACAGAAATAACACTGTTACAACTAGTAACACGACGCAACTAGTGACGCTGTAACATTTGTATACCTGCCTTTAAATCGTAAAATTTGTTTAACTGAGCGCATCACTAATGGACACCATGGGGGATATTACACTGTCATTAATATCACCAATATCATCATTAAATAAACGGAGCCGTGATATTGTCAAAGCCTATAGCTAAAAGCGCGATAGCCGACGCTGTAACCGCTTATTATAGCTCGCTTACGTAGAACATCGCAGCTTAATTGGACGCTGAGATCACTCGTTAAGCTAGTGTTAGATGCGTTTTGTAACGTCTGACCTACTCTACCACAGGAAATAACGTACGCCAGAGCTCTTGTTACACTGGTTAAGCTGTATAATGGCCTCGGGCCCCATGTTCCTTATTTCATAAAAATCCAGTACTTACTAAAGGTTCCTTTAAATACTATACAAGGTGTTATGTTAGACGAGGGTCGTATTAAAGTTTATGATAATTCATGCTTAAGCGTAACAAAAAAAATTGCAAAAAAGATTCGCAACGTGGGCCACCCTCGCTAGCGAGCGACTATGAGCTGTCTTATCAAAGGAATTTGCTCGTGTAATCAGCTTAATCCGTTTTCCCGTCATACTTCATTTTATAGATTATTTTTTATTAATTCGTATTTTATTGGAAATATGTCTCTCGCTCCCTAGCATCCTGTATAATATGTTTCCTAATTAGTTACGAAGACTTGTAGACGTGGCTGGCGTGATGGCGCCTTTCACGCTGCAGGTCGTAGGTTCGATTCCTACCCGGGACATGCATTTGTGTGCATGAAAATGTCTGTATGTCCCGAGTCTGGGTGTATGTATATTAAGTATGTATTTACAAATAAAAAAGTAGTATATGTAGTAATAACAGTTATCTGATTTCCATAGTACAAGCTCTGCTTAGTTTGGGATCAGGTAGCCGTGTGTAAAAAATGTCCCAGGATATTATTATTATTATTATTATACTCACAGCCGAATACTCAAAGGCTACTTAAATATTTAAGTCCCACTTAGCTGTCTGAGATGTCGTTAACTGTCATTTTTTGTATGGCGCGTCAAAGTTAAGCAGCTCTCAAATTTAAGTTGCGTACGAGTATTCGGCCGTTAAAGGGGTGCTTTTTAGGGTTCCGTACCCAAAGGGTGCCAACGGGACCCTATTACTAAGCCTACGCTGTCCGTCTGTCTGTCTGTCTGTCTGTCTGTCTGTCTGTCTGTCTGTCTGTCTGTCTGTCTGTCTGTCCGTCTGTCTGTCAGCGGGCTGTATCTAACAAACAGTAATAGCTAGAGACATGAAATTTTCACAGAATGTGTATTTCTGTTGCCGCTACAACAACAAATACTAAAAATAAAATAAAACTTAAAAATAAAGGGGGTCCCCATACAATAAACTCGATATTTTTGGCGTTTTTATTGATAACTCATAAATTAAACAATATATAAAGAGAAAACTAACATTTTAACCATGAATGATCATTATGACATATTTTAGATAAATTGTTGACAAAAAAAAGAAATGTAAAACTACATTTTTGACCCATAAATAAGTTTTAAATTAATAGTACCAGTCAAAGTAGCGCCATCTAACATTGTTATGATATCATTGGCATTACAGTGTCATAAGTAGTATAATAATTCGAGTGCAATACTAGAGATCATCTTAGCCGTATGGTTAAGGCGTTAGTCCACGTGTATGTGGGTATTAGGTTCGAATCTTACTATGAGTTGTTTTTTTTTTTGAGTAATTAGCATTTTTTTTGTCGCCCACAGCTTAAATTAAAATAATGTTAACACTAAACTGATTTGTGCAAATACATTGTTTACGTACGTAAACATATTTGTAAATCAAGTTTCAAATGCATTCGGAGTTTCAAGCACAGAGTATTAGAACTATAGATGGCGTTGTAATAGTTTTTCACAGAATGTGTATTTATTTATTTGTGTACTTTATGTACCTATTATTGCAGGTGTGTACTAACAATTATGGGACTGAGGTGGCAAAAAAGCGTACAGCCCGCCTGATGTTGAGCAGTTTTTTTTTATGGGAGTGAGGTGGCAAAGAGTAAATAATTGTTGCTATAACAAAGATAATATAAAATAAGAACCTCATAATATATAAAATAATAGTACCGCTACGCACCACTAGATGAGCTCCTAGATCGCGCTCTGGTTTCGTTTTTCAGATCGCAATATAGTCACGACCAAAATTCGCCTGCTATTGACAAGTTTTGCGTTATCTCTAGGTTTCGATCGATTGGAAATTGTTGTATTGCTTTCATAGTGTCATATTTGATGGCAGAATACTCCCGTTGCCTCCGACTATAGTGTGCGGGGATTTTAATGTAGACTTACTGGAATCTAATGAGAATGCACCTTTAAAAAAATATTTTGACCATATTGGTTTAAATTCAAAACTTCCTCGTGTTGTTACCACAACGGGTTATACTCAAATAGATAATGTGTTTATCAATATTGACTTGAATGCTGGCACATACTGTGCACTCTTTAGTTACCATAGCCCTTTATGGATACAATTTCGAATTGAGCAATAGATTTTATCAAAACTATCCGAAAAGTCAGAATAAAATTTGTATTTCTGTTGCCGCTGTAACAACAAATACTAAAACAGAATAAAAAAATATTTAAGTGGGGTTCCCATACAACAGACATGATTGCCGTTTTTATAGAATGGTACGGAACCCTTCGTGCGCGAGTCCGACTCGCACTTGGCCGGTTTTATGTAAAATGAAATACGCAAAAAAAAACTAATAATCGCTTGCTAAGCGACTTGAAAGTTTAGCTTCATGTCTATTATGTTCTTACAAGTTATTAATGTTTAGGATTGAATCCAGAGATCTTTTATTTGGTTTGGCATCTTACAAGACTGCTCGAAAATAAGTCAAGCGTTATTCAGAGAAACTTCTCGCATAAGATTATTATGTTAGTGATATTAAACTAGAACTAAAACATGCTTCGCAGACAGTAACTGCGGGGCAATTATGTAACTTATCGCAGCGAATAATCACGCTAATTAAACTATCCTCGAGATAAACTCTCTCCTACACTCGGTGTAGAGATAGCAATTAATTTTGGGGACGAGGAATATCACTATTTTACAGGACTGGGGTGGCAAACAAGCGTACGGCCTGCCTGATGTTAAGCAGTTAGCCTTTAGATGCTTGAACTACGAAAGGCAATGCTCGCACTTTGCAGACCTGAAAGGGAGTGGAAAGGAGAGAGGGGGGTTGGGCTTCCGTTTCTCTCACTCATCATACGAAACGCAGCTGTAATAGCTGCTTTTCACGTTTATAACACTAACACGTTTATAACATCCAATACGTTATTGTAATGTCAACGTCTGTTGAACACTACACAAAGCCAGCAATGGAATCGTACATCAATGTGAACAGGAATGTGCAACAATGATTGTTTACACAACAGACCGTAACATTACATTTCTGGACAAATAAAAGTGAACAGTGAAATTTCTATGTTAGACCAGCGGGGCGATTGCGTAACTTTTTCGTCAATGTTTCAATTGGTTTCGTTCATCCTGTGTTGCTTTATCAATTGAAATTTATTGAAATCTGGAAAAGTGAACTCTAGACTCATCCGGATTTCAATTAATTTCAACGGAAAATACAATGCGGGATGAACGAAACCAATTGAAACATTGATGAAAAAGTTATAAAATTTCGTAGACCAAAAAAGGAGACCATTTTTAGAAGATATAATGTGCCTTTATAGTCCCATATTTAATATAAAAGTACTAGAACTCCTATCATAACTCAGTCTACCCAATATCCTGTTAAACAACGCTACAAAATTAATATTTTCGCTAACTTCATTTATATAAAAGGTATTTCGTTTTTTTTTCTAAATAACGCCGATCATTTATCTAGGCTGCCTCATAAATATTCAGGCTGGCGTCCTTCAGGAGAAGTCTAATCCATCAATTGGAATAAACCAATTAGTAGAATCAGAGAACACCTATAGATACTACAGTACTAGTAGTGGAGAGAATTTGGACCTCAACCTTATTTTACGAAGCTTATGTTTCACCAAAATTAATTCAACGTAGAAATTGTGATAATTCTGTGGGTACTTTAGTCAATGAACTCAAAACAAATGTAGACTGTTTCTATGCGCTCGGTAAGTGGCACTTAAAAACTTTGCCAATTGGCAAACCTGAGCTCAGTCTCGCACCGTCTCGCGTCTCTGATGGACGCATGGTCAGTGTTGTTATTGCACGTTATTAGGTACATTATTGATTTTAACACATCAAGATTAAACCCTTTTTGTCGTCTAGGTTACCTATCTTGCTCTTATAATAGTCATTGATTGTAGCTGTCGACCCGTTTTATATGCATAGATCTGCTTACTATGCTCAATACGGAAAATGAGTTCCAAAACTACTGTCGTCTTTATTTTCCTGGATAAGTTTATTACAACGCGCCGATGTTCCTCAACCCTCTGTTTCCTTGTTGTTTGGATAGTAACAGCTCCGGCATTTGAATACCGGTCCCGGTGTTTAAGCTCCGTAACAGATAAAATCCCGGACGTTGCAGGTAAGGAATAGTGTTAGGTAGGACGAACAGTTTTGGTGAGTTTTTATGAGTAACTGATTCTGGATGATAAGATGTGACAATGTCCCACCTCAAATGAGATGCAAAAGAGTACCTAGCTTGCTCATCGTTCACGTTCGTGACAATCGTTAGGTCATGACTCGCGTCACATTCGCAGCTCACTTCAATAGCTACGTCTACAACACCCACATGCCTCGCAAAGCACGCGCGGTTGCCTCAGTCGCCTGCCGGGTGAGGCAAATGGCGAGGCAACTTACACTCTACACAGAGAAGGGTGTATCCGAGCAATCAGTTTGACATCGTTCTGTCTCATGACTACAAACTAGGCGAGGTAAATGACAGCGCTCGGATAAGGCAGGGCGAGCATTCGCCTCGCGCGCAGCATGCCAAACTTCGCGAGATAAAGCTGCTTCGCGCGGCATGCGCGTATTATGGACATGACTATTCATTTGTCTATGACAAATGAAGCAGTACAAAATATTATTTTGTGGTGATAGCACATTTTGTCATTTTGTATGGGATATTTGAAGTGACTCTTGTACGAGTTACACAACACTAGTAAGGAAAGAACAAGGTTGAAAAGGTGCTATGAATACACTGTATTCAGTTGGCGTGTAAAGTTATGCTAGTCTAAACTTCTAGCATGAGTAATGTAAGTTAGTAACCAGTTTTATTTGAGCTATAGCGCTGTGGATGAATGGTCTTATTGTATGAATTACTTTGCCTACCGTTTAATGACTCCAATTACCTCTGAATTATCTAAATATTTACCTACTCTCTCACATTGTGCTAGCTCTTCTAAAGATTGTCTTTTATTTTCTTAAATACATATTTCATTTTCCCCATTTTCTGTCCGTCAATAAAGTTTTCCTTAAGTAGTTTCGATGCTGTATTTTGCAAGAGAAAATATTCTTCCCTAGACTCCCTGGAGCCTCGGCGTTAAAATAGAGAGTGGTAATTTGTGGTTTCCCTGGCTCCGAGTGTACGGTGAGTGTCGTTGAACTATGTATCAGGTTACTCGTTTTGTTGTGAACTATGATCTAAAGTGTAAAGCTGAAATACACAATAGGTTCTCAAGCATTGTTTGCTGCACTGCTATTTGATAGTGTGCTTTGAATCAAATCGTTGAAATAGAGACGGGATTGCTTTCAGACGGGTTTTTGCTATTGTTTGAGTTTCTATAGAAGAGATTCACTTTAAGAAAATACTTGAGTTGAGACAAATGTAATATCGTTTATTGAAAATCATGTGCATTGTGGACTAAGTACAGGGTAATGAAATTATTTTTGTATATATTGGTTTCATGTAAATATCGTATCATATCGTATCGTATCATTAACAATGAAATTTTGTAGTTATAAAATATAGCTTGTTTAATTTTTTCTTGTAAACTGCAAGTATAAAATTAATTCTCCATTCCATGGTCATCGTTCACTAGGATCCGCTGAAACAATTTCTCTGGGAATTCATGTAATCTATTTTGTGTTTCTATGTTGTTTCACAAACAAAATACATAAAACACCCGGTAGTTGTAACTCTATTTTTGGGGCAAGAAAACACTTGAAGTGTTGCACTAATTACTCCAGCAGACGGACATCTATTGAGCACTTAAGGAAAGATTTTTTGTGTGCAAGTAGTCTCTGTTTTACACTCGACGTTCGTCTCCGATGGACTTTTTGCCTACGTAGATTCAATTATTTCGTATTAAGTCTCTTCATTTTCAGAATTTCTGATCCATCTCTACTATAGTAAGGCCAATTTATGGATTACTTCCGAATTTAAAAACCTGGGGCCCTACCACCACCTCTTATAGCAGTATTGCTTTAACGTTTCAGAGACTTTTTGTGCAATGACGTTTCTTATTGTCATGACAATAAGGTACGTCATTGCACAAAAAGTCGCTGAAACGTTAAAACGTTCCGATAATTGAATCGCGGTAAGCCCCAGGGGCCCTACCACCACCTCTTATAGCAGTATTGTTTTAACGTTTCAGAGACTTTTTGTGCAATGACGTTTCTTATTTTCATGACAATAAGGTACGTCATTGCACAAAAAGTCGCTAAAACGTTAAAACGTTCCTATAATTGAATCGCGGAAATACAGGGCCTCTTGGCCCTGTATTTTTACAAGTGAAACACTCACTAGCCACACCATATTTGAAGTAGGTACTTAAGTAGAAAATTAAGCGAATAGATACGGTTCCCATATTTCACAAACCTAAAATAAGTGCAAAACATTTCTTTTTATCCTGGAAGAAATGTTACACAATATCCATTGTCCATAAAAATTCATTAAACTTTGCCTTCGAATAGAAAATACAAAGTAGTACAAAGTCTGAACTCTGAAACAAATTTAAAACACCCAATTTCCTTCCGGTGAAGACTTATGCAAAATGGGGACGAGCTTCGGACAATTCCGGGGTCAAATATACGTACAGATTATCTCTACTGAAGGATAATTGGATGCGGGCGGTAATTGGTGAGTTTCGCGGCGTTTCTTTTCGAAAGAGGAAAAGATGAAGTACCTTTGATTCGTGTTTTATTCAGTCCTTTTAATGGACTACTGTCGGGTGCAGACCGTTCTTCAAGGCGAGACAGATTCAGGTCATCGTTAATTTAGGTAACAGTATCTACTACTATTACAGTAAACATACAAATTAGGTACAGTACATAACCACAGTAAGTAAGGAAAACTTACTTTGTACTTAACCTACGTGGTATTGTGAGAGGTAAACTAGAAGACATTATGCGTGGCTCCTTAAAAAAGATGAAAATAATAAAAATTACGTCACACGTAAAGGGGGGGGGGGGGGGTCGACAATTGTGACAATGTGTGACAAGGGGGTAGGAGGGGTCCTAAGTTTTGTGACGTCACATTTAAAATAGAATATATCTAAGTATTAAAACCGAAATTTGAATTGTTAACGAAAAATATTGAAAATTTCTGTAAATTGAAAAAAATATGTGACGTCACACAGGGAGGGGGGGAGTCTCGCAAATGTGACCAGCTGTGACAAGGGGGGGAGGGGTCTAAAAATGAAATTCGTGTGATGTAATTTATGGATGTCCCCTTACTTGACATGATTGAAAAGGGAAGTAGGTTTGGAAATACACATCATCATTATAATATTTCACACAAAACCAATATTACAAGGCCAAATAATACAACACCAACATGCTTATGATTACTCTGTGCTCGTCTTTGCTTTGACACATTAAGTGGCTGTTTGACAGACACTAATGATGTCGGTCCATACAGCCTCTTGGAATTCACGATGGAAAATGAGAGTTCCATTTGAATCAAATGCCTGATCCATTCATTTCTTGAAAAAAATAGTAGGTGCCTACTTATAATGACAATACCTTTTATAAATGAAACAGTATTTCTTAAACAAACAAAAACAGTTTTAAATCAGCTGGCCTACTCCGAAATACGAACCTAACGTTTCGGCTGACGGATTGTCGTGATTTGACATTTCTTCTTTCGTTTTTCTCTACGATTTGACATTGTTTTGATCGTAAATCGAATCCGTACTTCGGACGATCCGTCAGCGACGTATTTCGGAGTAACCCCCCAGTATGATTCTTATTATTTGTGTTATAGCAGTATTTGATATGTGTTTACATGTGTTGAAATGTGTTTTAAGGCACGTCGCATTTTCAATATACTATGTTTTGCCAGTAACGGACAATACAATAGTACAAGCTTTGCTTAGTTTGGGACCATACAGGAGGTGTGTTCGTCTGGCGATATTTATTTTATTTAATTTCAATACTAAACAAGGAACCCGGCAGTGTAACACAATTAGAGTAAGGAATCCCTTGTTTTCATTAGCAAAGACTAGAAAACTAAAACATTTGCCGAACTAATAACGAATCTATTTGTTACGTACATTTCAAATTTCAATCGAATTTTCCAAATTAATTCGGACCCTTTACTGAGCCTTTTTAAGAATCTATTTACGTTTACGAAGGTTATATCGTTCGTTTCCTTTTAGAAATTTTACGACCTTTTACCTACGTCAAAACGTGAAGTTTACTCCGCCGTGTTGACTGAAAGCGTTTACAATATACGGCTTTAAGACATAATGATGTAAAGTTATTTATTTACCTACCTATACAAGGAATTTTTTTATTAGGTTCATTTGAAGTAATGATCGCGATCGCGCAGCCTCGCGCGGCATGCGCCTTAAGTAGACGCATCTATTGAGAATAAAAAATTTCAGCTCAACAGATATCGCCTGATTAGTCTGAAATGACTTTACCTGTCACTTCACTTCTGCCAGTGTCACTGAAATTACTATTTTATCGTGAGATCAGACAGAGAGAGAGACTATCTGAACTGTCTAGTTTCAATGCACGCCATTGTACCCGAAATACGAAACGAAATGCTTCGGCTGACAGATCTTATGCCGTGTGTCCACTGGCAAGAAAACTTGCACAAGTTGACTTGCGCAAGTGACTTCCAATGTGTAAACACTCACGCAAGTGGACTTCTGCGACTTGCCGAACTTGCTGCAAGTCCCACATATACACGGTTGTGTAAAATTGCAGTCAGTGGAAACACGTCAGCAAGTGACTTCTGCAAGAAATTGCGGCAGTTACTTGCCAATGGACACACGGCATTACGTTTTCTAAAAGTTTTTTGCAAGTGTCCCGGATTCTTTCGGGGTCTACGAAAGACGAAACGTCAATAAGGGCCGGGACATAGTTCTCTAAGCAACCTTTGAGTTATCTTAAGATTTTATTCTGATATTTTATAGTGTTGAAATAAGTTTTAAATCCATTTTGTTTGTAGCGGTTAGTGCGTATGAATGTACAGTAATAGTTCTGTCCACCGCAAACCCAGCCTTTGTTATTCTAACTCATTTTAAATTGAAATTGTATGGCCTCGAGTAATAACAACGACGATTGTTTAGGATTAAAGCTGTGAAACTGTTTACTGTGTATGTAAATAGAGAGGAATATGTTAGTAGGCGCCATTTTAGTACAAACAGTGATCCACTGAGAGTGTTTTTAAATGACGTTCAAAATAAGATATGAGACGTTCAAAATAAAATATGTTACGTTTGAAATAAGATATCTGGGGGCTTAGCACGACCTCTTATCGCGATTCAATTATAGGCACGTTTTAACATTTCAGCGACTTTTTGTGCAATGACGTACCTTATTGTCATGACAATAAGAAACGTCATTGCACAAAAAGTCGCTGAAACGTTAAAACAATACTGCTATAAGAGGTGGTGGTAGGGCCCCTGACTTTCTCATCGAGAAATAAGGCTGCAGACTTATGCTCTTATTTATTATTACCAGATGTGCCCACGATTTAACTTAAGCTACAAAAAAATTTACTTGCTCACGTGAAATTTTTTACCCCGGGAACTTTTTCGTTTAGCGGAATAAAAAGCATTCTGTAAAATATGTGTTGACTCAGATAATAAGCTTGATTAAAATTCATCCGGGTGCATACAAATTTATAATATATCACGATGTCACGTCTCGTACTCGACTGACTTTTGGTGCGTCTACAAGAGGCGATTACGCGCGCGAGTAGTCGGTTTTGACGTATATAAAGCCAGGCGACTTTTACAGACGAGTGTATGGAGTGAGACAACGTGAACATTTGGCTCGGGCAAGGCACGTCATACTAATCGAGGCAAAGCTGCGCTGGCTTAATGTGGACACGCCTATCCGCATTTGCGTTCAGTGAAGGACGAAATTCTTAAGTGTGTCATTCCTATAGACGAACCATATAAAGGACTGGGTCTAAGCTACCAGGCCGCGTTGCTATTATATCGCACAGCTCGGCCGGTGACGTCATCACAGTAGGCGTGGCTTAAGTCAGTGTGCTGTTGGCGTTCGTCCTGTGCAGACGTCTTGCCAACGTTCGCATCCCAAATATAATTCTATTCGACACTAGATGGCGACCCTCGGTACGTTTTTTATATGAACCTACACTTAGTGACATCTAGTGTGAAAAAGTTAAACTACGTACTAACATCTAAATAAAACGAACCCAGTAGTTATGCTATTTACCGGTAGATCGGGGAGGCGGAGCTTGTAAATTGCCCTCCCAGTTTTTAACCCCCACCACCCGCGCCACCCCGCGCAAAATTTCCACGCGTTGTTTCATAGGGAAATCTAATAGGGCACCTCTATCTTTAGTCTTTACTCTATGTTCACAACTAACCATCTTTCACATTCACACGTCCCAAATCGAATGGCGCATTTGTATTCCCATGTAAAACAATAGACGAGCGCTGACAACAGAAACGGCCACTCATCGCGCTGACTATTAATAATGTTGTCGGCTGAGTGTCAGCCGCAGTGTTACAACCGCAGTGAGCCTGTGAGTAAGCTTCCACTGTACTGACATGTAATGTATGTGACATGACAGAATAGGGTTCATGATTACGTCGAGTGACCCCGAGTTAAGTAAACTTCTACTGTCGTACCACAAACGATTAATGTCTTGTACATACGTTTATCAAGTCTTACCACAAAACGGAGATACGGGCCATTGGTGATAGAGCCAAGGGTAGGCACCTGACTGCACCTTATATACACGGTGGCTCGACCGGGGCAGTACCATCCTCTCACCTAAGATCGGCGTAAAGTAGCTATTACAGCTGCGTACGATGAGTGGGAGAGCCGGAAGTTGAATCCCCCCTTCTCTTCCCTCTGTTCCACTCCCCTTCAGGTTGGCAACGTGCGAGCGATGCCTTTGGTATTGCAAGAATCTATAAGCTACGGTATCAGACGGGTTTGCCACCTTAGTAAAATAAAAAAAACAAAAATTCACTGTTCAGATATAAAGTTTATACAGTCTGTTCTCTCTTTTTGTAGTAAGCGACTAGCAAAGAGTAGGTCGTTTGTCACTACGGGATCATAGATTCGAAAACAAGTAAACGTAATTTTTATTCCTACAAAAACAACAGTTAAATATAATAGGATACAATTATGGAGAGGGACCCACCACTCACCCTCGGAATTGTCAACCTCCAAAATTATAAACCAAATGAATTGATCGATAATAGAAGAGGCCAACAAGCCCTAACTCCCTGTCAGTCGAGAGTATGTCTGTCATGAGTCATGGACCCTAAGAATTAGCAATTCTCCGCAGACAATTCGTTTGGTTTATAATTTTGAAGGTTGACAATTCCGAGGGTGAGTGGTGGGTCCCTCTCTATAATTGTTTAAACAATGGATTTCCGCAAAGTTACGCCTGATTCCATTGATTATACCTAATAGGATATTGCATGCCTCTTTAGGTAAATTATGCAGTACTTCATTAATTTTTAAGACCACATTTATTGTATAACCGCAATTTACTATAAAATTATTTGATTTGATACAAAAAACCCTGAAAAGTAATAAACTTACATGAAATTCGTGCCTACATTTAATAATATCCTATATCCTCTAGACTGGAAATATGGCTTCTAATAGAATATTAAGATACCTTAATACCTATTCATAAAGTTTACAGCGCGATTTTCGTGAATATTAGATACAATATGGAATATTCAAACAAGTTCCGATATTACACGTACGAAATTAGAAATCCTTTCTTAAGACCTCCAGGTATTTGTTTATCGAAATACCCATCTTCACGGGGTATATTTTAAGTAGATTTTTCTTTGGGACGTTACATAATGCTACTCCGCCAAGACAACTAGAGACCTGTCAAATGTGACGTCACCCGCACAAGGCGATGGCGGTGTGCGAGCGGGGGTGCGGGCGGGAAGCCGCAGGCGTTGGCGGGTGTGCGGGCGGTATGCGGGCGGGGAAGCCGCATTCCATCCAAGCGCCTACTTGGCTTGGTGGTATAGTACGGTTGAATATGGAGTCAACATTATACACGAAATAATTTACCTTCATATTAAGGTATCTCACATGTATGTACGATTTTTTATACTTGTCCTATTTGGTAAGCAAAGATGGCGTCCAGCGGGGCGATTGCGTAACTCTTTGTCAATGTTTCAATCGGTTTCGTATATAATTGACACAGGATGAACGAAACCAATTGAAACATTGACCAAAAAGTTACGCAATCGCCCCGCTGGACGCAATCTTTGCTTACCAAATAGGACAAGTATACAAAAACGTACTTGTAGATGCTTAGTGAAGACAGACTATACGTATTTTTTTGATGGCCCTTTGAATATTTCTGACAACTTTCATGTTGCGGCCATAGAAAAAAGGCCATCTAGCGTAAACTACATTTAGGAGTAGCAACCATTAATATTCAAGAAATAGTTTGTGAACTTTTTACATAGTATCTAGAATAAGTTATCATTACAATAATTTACTTACATTCAAAGCAGGAAAAAAATCCCATTTTCGCACGCATTATGGTATGAATTATGTAACAAAACTTACAATAGGGGCTCTGAAGTTACAATAAGTAGAAAAGGAAAACTTGTGTGTACATGCAAAGAAGTTATGATTCGTTTCCGCGTTTGCTGTTCAGATATTCGGATCTTGGTTTCGACCTTCCCATAAAACATACCTTAATATCTTGTTTGATTCGTTTATTTTTATCCTCGCATAGTACCTATCTGTTTGGTTCAGAGTATTCCAAATTAGTTTCAAAGTCATTGACCGTATACATAGCCTATTGGGGCAGAAAGCCACCAGAGAGTACGTTTATAAACTTAAACAATTATAGAGAGGGACCCACCAGTCTCAGTCAGACTCAGTCGCAGCCGAGCTTTCCTGAGGATGCCTCGTTTAGAGGTGAAAGACGTGTCGAATTTATTTTGGATTCGCTTTGTCTGCGGAGAATTACTAATTGTTAGGGTCCATGACTCATGACAGACATACTCTCGACTGACAGGGAGTTAGGTCTTGTTGGCCTCTTCTATTATCGATCAATTCATTAGGTTTATAATTTTGGAGGTTGACAATTCCGAGGGTGAGTGGTGGGTCCCTCTCTATAATTGTTTAAACAATGGATTTCCGCAAAGTTACGCCTGATTCTATCAATTATTGTTAATGAACTTGAGAACTGTATGGTCCCATACTAAGTAACGCTTGTACTATGGCTACCGTACAAAGGACGGGGAGCGATCCCAGTGACACCCAGACCATGGCAAATTACGAAAAGTCCGTTTCCGAAATTTGCCTCCGGCGGGAATTGAACCCGCAACCATCCGATGTAGTGAACAGAGTGGCCTATACTCGAACCACTGCGCCAAGTGCTCGTCCAATAAGATACAAATACATTAAATACATACATTCTGTATTTTATGAAAGTGTGGGCAGATGCCATCGAAAGTTTTTTGGTCTCAACGTAAAGAGCCCACCCCCCCCCCTTCCCCTTCCTCATTCCCACTCCCCTTCAGGTCGGCAAAGTGCGAGCAATGCCTTTGGTATTGCAAGCATCTAAGGCTACGGTAAATGCTTAACATCAGACGAGCCGTACGCCTTGCCACCTCAGTGCAATAAAAAAAACAATCTGTTGAAAAGAACTTTGATCCCAAAACTACTCGTCGGTATAAGGTCTATAGATTAGAGACGGAACAGATTAAATGAAGAACAGTAAAGAATCGTAAAAATATGAGGGTTTCTCTATGATAATGGGATGACCGCAGCTTATCCCGGTTGAATCAACATTCCTGGGGGCTTACCACATGCTCTTATTGCGATTCAATTATAGGAACGTTTTAACGACGTTTTAATGACGTTTCTTATTGTCATGACAATAAGGTACGTCATTGCACAAAAAGTCGCTGAAACGTTAATACGTTCCTGTAATTGAATCGCAATAAGAGCTTGTGGTAAGCCCCCTGATTGGCGGAACGTTTGACGATTCAAACCGTTCCGAGAACGACCCTAATTGAATAAAAACAATGAATTTAAATGAAATAGATAGGTGCGCTGAATAAGTGTGTTTTTCTTTGTGATGAAGGTAATAATGGCCATTGTTTGAAATTTGGTTAGGGTTACCGAACAATTTGTGGATGCGAGTAGTTTGACTAGTCGTCAAATTTATAGAGATTTTAGCCATTTTACAATGGTTTTGAAAATCATTTCTAGGAACAAAGGTGATTTGTAATGCCAATGCAAGTCGATCATCCTATCCTACTAATACGTATTATAAATGCTAAAGTAAATGCGTGTGTGTAAATGTTTGTTACCATGTATCTCCAAAACTACTATACCGATTTTAATGAAATTTGAAACGTAGATAGTGCAGGCTCTGGAATAAGTCAAAGGCTTATAGGCATAGGCACATCAATTTCCTCGCGGGCGAACCCTCGGGGCACAGCTAGTAACTTTATATTTTGAGGATTGAGGTATGAAGTCCTGAGGAGGCCTATATCGAGGATTGCCGGCTGATCCATCGATCCATCAAGATAAATGGTTACAAATTAGTCTGACAGTGTGAAAAAGAAATGAGTGTTCATTTGGAAGCTTCTATATGTATTAGCAAAATACAAAATACTGAAAATACTGAGAATGTAGGTTAGATAAATGAGTCCCTGAATTCACTAACAAAGAACTAGTTTATTCAACGTAAATAATTCTTATTCATCACAACAAATAAATAAACATCGTTTCAGCAAAATTTTGTACGTATTTATTTTTCACGCCTAAAAAAACTTTCCTGAGCCCACTGTATATCATTATATTATTACTTAGTTGTAATAGAGGGGTATTTTTGTTCTAATACGACTTTTGGTCATTTCCCTTTTGATAAGATATCAAATAGTCGCTCGCTGGCTCACGTTGCGAAACATTTTGCAATATTTGTAAGCAGTTTTCTGTGTATTTCTTTGATGTTTTATTTCATTTATATATATTTTTAGTTACGTGCATGAAATATGGGCTTAAATATGTCCATCGCCTAACCTAACATTTTGTATACTTAAGTTTTAAAAGTCATTCAGTATATTTGCCGTGTTGTGTATGCCACGTTTGGCTTTTGTGAGGGAATCGACTCCGGACGTGACGGCGGCGTCCCCGTTTGGACCCAACTGTCAACTCGCCTGCTAGCACTTCTAAAAGTACCCAATATTTATATAGGTAACAAGCGGTGCGAATAAATGTTAGCAAGAGTATATAAGCCTGTGAATTTCCCGTCCAAAATACTGGGTGGTTAAAAAATGCGATTACAACGTAGGTAGGTACCTAAAAACTTTTAAGTTACTTGTATTGTGAGCTTAATTTTTTACATGGAAGAATAAACCCGAAACAATACGGAATAGGGAAAAATGTTCGAAGAAACTTCGGTTTTGACAAAGCTAGAATCGCATCATTTCATTATTGCAAAATTTAACCTAGCCTAGGGAATCGATCCAGTTGATTTGAAAAAAAGAGTATAAGTATTTATTATTGGAACAGCCGATAGTGTCGATTCTAAGGATAAAATTCTAAGAAAAAACCTCAATCGGCCAACTAAAGAATAGAGCTTTAAAGCACTTTCTTTTTAAAATATTTAACCAAAACGTTGCCTGAAACAAATCACAGCTTGCGATAAGGCCGCCCAATGCGCAATAATGTTTATTTCTTTTTATCTTTTCATAATGTATTTGATTTATGTGTGTAATAAATAGTATCTATCTATTTTTATCCTCCTAGGTTTCATCTAAACAAAAAATATATGGGAAAATATTACAATACCAATATCTGTACAAAAAAAAAAAGCAGTGGTAGCCGATTGGTTAAGCACGCGTCTTGCGGGCTTAAGGTCATGGGTTCAAACCCTGGCTCACACCTCTGGATTTTTCGAAATCCATGTGTGAATCATAACTTTAATATGAGTATCACTTGCTTACGGTGAAGGAAAACATCATGAGGAAACCTGCATGTCTTTAGACATGTGAAATCCACCAACCCGCACTGGACCAGCGTGGTGGATTATGGCCTGAATCCCCCTCGCATTGAGGGGAGGCCCGTGCCCAGTAATGGGACGTTAAAATGGCTAAATTATTATTATTATTAATATCTGTTCAAAGGCAACAAGTATGTCTAAAATAATTAGCATATTACATCTACTATGAAATCCTTTACAGTGGTCACATGATGTACAGACATAAGGAGGTACACATGTATTTTCAGAGAGGACTGTTTGCCTAAAAGCTTTAGTGCACTCTCGGCGCTATTCTACACATACCTACATCTATGCTCATATTTTTACACCACCCATGCGCCAGTTACGTAAAGATATAGTTATACAGACAGATACATGTAGATAGATGCACATTATCATAAACATTCAATCTGTATTCTCACCCACGCTCATGTACCCTAGTGGGTGAATATCACCCAACATTTTAATGAGTGAAAATCACCAGTGGGTGAGTTTCTAGTGGGTGAGTAGCTCCCTAAGTCAATATAATAGGTAGATGACAAATTTAGCTGCTACTTTTTATGCGTATGTCACGTTTGTAATACAACCAACCGCAACATTGGCTTATTGGTCACATAACCAAGACCATGCGTAACTGGGCTTATTTGGTTTATAGTTGAATCCAACATTGGTAACAAAATGCCACCAATAACAACAGAGGCCAAACATCTGTGTTTTCAATTGCTTTATAAGCGATTGAAAACCTTGGCAACGAGAAGTCTTCGTCAAAAGGTTCTTGAAGGCTTTTGATGACAAAATTCGGTGTTAGAAGTTCGATTTATTGAAGTTGAAAATCAAAAATTGGGCTGGTGAAGTAAACTTACGTAAGGGAAGCTTTAGTATTGAGGCGCTCAGTCTAAAGCTAAGTTAGACTACCTACAAAACTTCGATATCATATCGAAAACTGCCGCGAACAATTCCTCCTAAGAGCTTGCCGCGATTTTTTGCATGGTAGGACTTGCATAGCAGTGATAGCCAATTGGTTAAGCACGCGTCTTGCGGGCTTAAAGTCAAGGGTTCAAACCCCGGCTTACACCTCTGGATTTTTCGATATCATAACTTTAATGTGATTATCACTTGTTTACGGTGAAGGAAAACTACATGTCAGACATGTCGACGCTTGAAAGGCAATCCTGACTAAGCGACATATAGGCCGATATTGAGTTATATATACCATTCGAACCGCAAAAATTTTCTACGTCGTTTGGTCTGGGTCCCATAGCTCTACGACGAGTTTTACTGTCGCTTAGTTATAGCGTGATTTCAATCAATTTCACATTTTTGTGCTCACTTAGCGACAAAAAAAATATGATTTTTTGGACTGCCGGCGGTTAGAACATAGACTGTTCTACTGTTTGGCTTTTACTCCTTTTTACTTGTAATGAAAAAAACTTTTAAATTCATTTAGTAGGTTTTACTTACTTAAGCAATTATAACTTATGACGCTTATATATTTTAACCAGGGCTGAAGTACCTTTTATTGATGTGGTTGGATAATTTAACCTGATGTAGTATTTTTCCGTAAATTTACTTGTACAATTTTACTTGAAATAAAATAGAAGAATATCGTCGCTTAGATAGTTTTACCTGTATAATATATACAATGTTTGGTCAGCCTTAGATAATTTTACTTGATAACTTAAAATATTATTGACGGTGGTTAGATAATCTTAGCCGACTTCATGAGATGGTTGTGACTGTCGCTTAGATATTTTTACCTGAACGCAACATATATTTTTGTTAGTCGCTTATAACTTCACTTGTCCGAATGTCGTCTCTTGCGTATGCGCGTGACCTCGCGTAATACGTATCGGCAGGTCGACGTTTGGGCGCGAGGTGTCGTTTACGGTGGACGTGCGACACGGATTTTTATAATTTTGCAGCGCAATTCGCTTAGTAATGGTGAGAATCCA
Source organism: Drymonia ruficornis (assembly GCA_947859195.1). Taxonomy (NCBI): domain Eukaryota; kingdom Metazoa; phylum Arthropoda; class Insecta; order Lepidoptera; family Notodontidae; genus Drymonia; species Drymonia ruficornis. Next base: position 1,656,938 of record OX401913.1, read on the forward strand.
ATCAAATTACTTCAAAACAGCATTTTGTTTAACATTATTTTTTACTTACTTATTTTAAAACAACTTCATGTAAGTTTATTTTTGGTTTGTTTAAAAGTTGATTATAGAAAATGAGAAAAATTGAGATAGACTATATCATTACCAATAAGAGACAAATATTCAATGATGTTTCCGTGATTCATTAGGTGGAAACCGAAAGTGATCACCGAATGGTGAGAGGCACTGGATATAAATTCCAAGTTGGAAAGGTCTCGTCTGATGAAGTCTACGCTCCGACCTGATGCTTCTCAAATCGAAAACCCCGAGAGCTTTAAACTCAAACAAAAAAATTTCTTCGAAAGCCTAGAGAGCTGCGCCTCAGTGGACGAAATAAATAATAGGTTGGTGGACACTGTCCAAACAGTAGGGTCTAAGTACATTAAAACTCGCCGCACAAATAGTCCGCAAAAGCTCTCCAGCCATACTCTCAACCTCACGGCTGATCGACGCTCCATGATGCTACAGTCTTCGGATGATGCCGACGCATATAAGCAGCTCAATAGACACATATGGAAGTTCTTGCGACGACATGACATGTGTAACTTTAATACAAATTGTATTAAGGATACGATAGAGCAGAACAGAAGCTCCAAAGTGTTCGCAAGAGCTGTATCTATTGGGCAAAGCCGGTTGACGAAGCTGAAAACCGAGAATGGTGGCATAACGTCGACCAAGGCAGAGGTATTGAGAGAGGTTGAGACGTTTTATGGACAGTTGTACACCTCGGTAGCCAAACCTGTTACTGGTGTGACTAAAGACCCTAGAGCCACACTGACCCGACATTACACTGAAGATATCCCGGATATCAGCTTGTATGAGCTAAGAATGGCCCTCAAACAGCTCAAGAACAATAAGGCGCCAGGGGAGGACGGAATTACCACAGAACTTTTGAAAGCGGGTGGAACACCGGTACTTCGAGTCCTTCAGAGGCTGTTTAATTCCGTCATCCTCGAAGGTGTTACGCCAGAAGCATGGAATGGAAGCGTGATGATACTTTTCTTCAAAAAAGGTATGAACCGACTGGCGCGCAGGTTCGATGACTTCCAGCCTCCTGAACAAGTCGGTTTCCGAAAAGCCTTCAACACCATAGACCACATCCATACGCTGTGGTAGGTTATACAGAAAACCGAGGAGTGCCACTTTGCTAAGCATTAGTGGACTATGAAAAAGCCTTCGATTCGATCGAAATATGGGCGGTACTACAATCACTCCAGCAGTGTCCCATAGACTACCGGTACATCGAAGTGTTGTAGTTCTTGTACAGTAACGCCACTATGTCGGTCCGAGTATAGAAACAGTGCACGGGGGCAATTCCACTGCAGTGAGGAGTCAGACAAGGAGACGTAAATACTACGAAACTGTTAACCGATGCATTGGAAGATGCTTTCAGACTCCTGGAATGGCAGGGATTTGAAATCAACATAAACGGCGAGTACAAAACTCACCTTCGATTTGCCAACGATATTGTGATCATGGCGGAATCGCTAGAGTATCTTGGCATAATGCTCCATGGCCTCAACACAGTATCCCAACAAGTGGGCCCTAAAATGAATATGGCGAAGACGAAGATCATGTGAAACGTCCTTGTTGTGCCCACTTCAGTTATAGTTGGTAGTTTCACTCTCAAAGTCGTCGATGAATACGTCTGCCTAGGGCAAACAGTCCGTTTAGGTTGATCGAACTTCGAGACAGAGGTCAGTCGTCGAATACAACTCGGCTGGGCAGCATTCGGGAACTTACAAAACGATTTCTTCTCAAAACTACCTCAGTACTTAAAGACAAAAGTCTTTAACCAATGTGTGTTACCAGTGATGACTTATGGCACTGAAAAGAACTGCAGTGGGCCTCATAAGAAGGCTCAAGGTCACTCAGAGAGCTACGGAGAAGGTTATGCTTGGAGTTTCTTCACGAGATCGAATCAGAAATGAGGAGATACGTTGACACACCAAGTTCACCGACATAGCTTTGCGAATCGGTAGGCTGAAGTAGCAGTGGGCGGGGCACATAGTCCGAAGAACCGATGGCCGATGGTGCAGAAAGGTTCTTGAGTGGCAACCATGTACCGGAAGATGCAGCGTGGGTAGACCCCCCCACAAGGTGGACCGACGACCTGGGAAGGTCGCGGGAAACTACTGGATGCAAGTGGCACATAACCGGTCGTTATTAAAAAACTTTGGGGAGGCCTATGTCCAATAATGGACGTCTTTTGGCTGAAATGATGATGATGTTATAGAAGATATTAAATATGACTGACTGTGTTGTTTTGATGTTACAAATAATTAGATAGTCACAACACCGTGGGATGAGAACTGACAAGAGCTATAAATTAGTGCAGGAATAAGGTCTGAATAGACCATATTCGTGCACTTAAATAATAGCTCTCGTCTCTCGTCACGTAAAATAAACTTGTCTTGAGGTCTTATTTGCCTTTTCTGTATAAGTAATTGTGGTTTTTTTCTCAATAAATGTTAAATTTCTATTTATTTCTAATTTTCAGTCTTTAATTAATTTTATTATAGTATGTTAGTTGAGGACTTTATGGTTGAACGTCGGTTACGAAGGGAGAGTTTGGGTGTCAACATCTTCATAAGTTATATATTCCGCGATCATGTAAACTATTCGATAACGCTTAGAGGACTTTACTTGAAATAATTTAAATATTTAGATTTCCTTAGATGATTACTCCCATAACTAAATTTAAAAATGTACGAGTTTACTTATATTTACCTGTTACCGCTAATCTTACAGTGATAGCTTAGATAGTTTTACTTGTTTTTAAATAGAGGTAACTTTTATATAAGCGCCATAAATGTCTTAAATTAAAAGTGTCTGGTACGTTAATCCAATATCTTCAATAGCTTAAAAAAATAAGATTTCCAATGCTATTGAAATTATTTTAATACGACTATTTATAAAATTTATATGATTTTTTTTGTAAAAATAAAAACTTTAAATCACTCTCCTGTAAAGTTCACCTAATGTCGCTTAGTAAGGATTGCCTTTCAAGCGTCGATGTGTATTCCACCAACCCGCACTGGGCCAGCGTGGTGGATTATTGCCTGAATCCCCCTCGCATTGAACGGAGGCCCGTGCCCAGGAGTGGGACGTTAAAAGGGCTAAATCATTATTATTATTATTATAGGACTTGGTTGCAGATGTCAACTTCTGAAAGTTTTGCTAGTCTAAACTTAGCTTTAGATTAGACAAACATATAAATAAGGCATATTAAAAAATACGTGCATACCTATAGATTCTATCCTGTAACATAAAAGTATCCTGTAAACGAATGTCGTTATTCTATATTCAAACATAAATAATAAATTTCACAAAAAACAGTGGGTACTTCCATTTCCTTCATTTATTAAATATCATTTCATTTCACGAGACCCATATCATACGTATACACGAAGAATAAGACTCATTGTCCTGAGGGATACGAATCTCGTGAAATTAATGAATGGCAACATCACTGTCCTTATTATACTTAAAACCCTCCGTTACATAAGCAAATTGAATCGGACCGCCCACTCTCGCAAATCCTTACGACTGCCAACATTGATTTACGTAAACGATTTCTGAGAAAAAAGTTGAATCCGCTGTCGTTCGACGGTACAAGCAGCTAACGAGGCATTTTTGGAGGCTATCTACTCTTAGAAGAGTGGAGTAAACATTTAAAAAAATATCACCGTATTTATTGAACCCTCATCTTTAAATTTTAAGTAGGAAAAAAGTGCTACATGCTCATTTACTATGTGAAAAAAAAAACAAAGTGTAGCAAATTTAAATTTGTATCTCCATCCAAACGGCTCGGCATTTTAAATAATTTTTTTCACCAAAAGATGGAGGAAGATAATACCTAAAAAAATTAAGTCCGATTTTGGCGATGCAATAGTTTTTCACGTCACAATTAATGATTTTCGATATTTTCGCAAAAAAAGTGGGCGGGGTTAGTACGCTCTCGACCAATCCAGACGCTCGGCCGGGAAGCGGGGCCTTAATACCAATTTTATAATATTCTTCCTTGAAGGTTGATGACTTGCTAAGTATCTATAGGATTTTGATATAACAATAAGATAGCTTGATATCTTCATTATAGCAGGATCGTGGTTTTGGCCATATATGTTTTTTATTGGAACGGAGGTGGTTACCGTAGCATATAAACGCTTGCATATAAAGGAAGCAGTTAGCGTAGCATATAAACGCTTGCAATACCATGGCATTGCTTGCACGTGGCTGACCTGAAGGGGAGTTGGACTTCCGGTTCTCTAACTCATCGTACGAAGCTATAATAGCTGCTTTACGCTGAAATTCTGTGAGAGGGTGGTACAACCCCGGTCGAGTCAGCCCGTATATGAGCTGCAGTCGATTGGCTACAGCTTGGCTCTACCACCAATAAAATCTGGTTGATCTTTTCATGAAATGGAACAGTTTCATGAAATAGCCAACTTATACTGGCCATTTTATGATGTGCCCGAACATAAATGATCATATTATTGTAAAATAGTAATAAACACTGCTGTAGAGGCGCCAGTAGCAATGTTTATGGGATTGCAACATGGCCTTGTTCATCGGCCTATTTCATGAAACTGTACCATTTCATGAAATGGGCAATCAGATCATTCTGCTACGACATATACAATAACAACAGCACGATACATAAAATAATAGTCGGGGTTCCCTAGTTTTTTTTTTTTTAATTTATATCAAGCTAATTTTCCGTGAGTAGTTTCATTTTGCTGAGACGCCCAACAATTTCTGTACGAAAAATCTTGATTGTGGGAGGTAAGAGGGGTGATGATGATGATGATGATTCTTAAAAATGTATTAATAACTGGGTTTTTTTTTTGTTGTTAAATCTGACGATAATTATCTAAATTATTGAAAAAAAAATCATATCAGCTGGTTAGTAATCATTTTTGATGACCTCGTTATCGATACATGTTGGAAGGGGGGACTCTTAAATCGAACCATACATTTTGTAGGACAAATATTTTTTCGAATAATTTAGTTAATTATCATCAGATAATTATATTTTTTTGAGAATCATCAAATCATCATCATCACCCCTCTTACCTCCCACAATCAAGATTTTTCGTACATAAATTGTTGGGCGTCTCATCAAAATGAAGCTACTCACGGAAAATTAGCTTGATACTAATAAAAAAAAAATGTTCTAGGGAACCCGGACTATAACAACGACATATAGAATATAAATTATAAATATGTCAATAGCTATTTATGTATGTGAAGCATCCCAAAGGCAGCTTTGGGATGCTTCACATACAATTTCATCTACTATGTCCTCTCTCGCCCCTGTTTTTCTACTCTAGGTCTTAATTATACAGGGTGGAGACGACATCATGACAATAATTGAAACCACATACTGGGTATCACATTAGTAGTACGCACATAAAATATTATTAAATTAAGTATATTCAAAGGTATTGCCACGGGATTGCTTTTTTATTTGGACTATTTTAACTTTACGCCTCCAAAGATACTACTAAAAACACCGACACCGAAGCGATGTTGGCACGCTTGTACTTACAGGTCAGTCTATGAGGCCGGTAGACGCTTATAAAGGGTGTTGTATTTCGTTTAGACTATTTCCGCATTTAATTTGTTTGAAAACTTGAAATTTTGGACTTTGATGTGAACCAAATTTTATAATTTTAATGTGTTGTGATTGACTAGCAGGGATCGTGTTTTAATTTATTGTCACTATGTCGGCACCATTCTGTATAATATTTATGTTGAAGACAGCTCTAGACGTGTTTGCCTATCACCGATATTAATAGACGGACTGACTGTCTACCTAACTCTGCGAGTTCAGCGAACTAGAACATAAACCGGTGACCGAATGGTCATCTCAATAAAAACAACTGATAAGAGCATATTAATCAAAGTTCCAACAAATGTAAATACTGATATAATATTATATAAAAATATTGACACTATAATGTCATTAGCAGCGTCCATAAGTACCGAGCGGCGTGCCACAGCAATTACTTCTAACGTTTGACGACGTAGATATAACGTCATTTCTGATAGCTCGGACGAGGCTGCTCGGAGCGTGTGGATACACTATTGATTTCAGCTATCAGTATTTTTATCATAATTCAATAATAAAATTGGCTGGAATGAAGATTAATACGCAGTTAACTTCATTTATATTAATTTGTGCTAAGCTATTCCAGTCAATAAGACAACAGCTTTATCATTTTGTTGAATAATTTGAGAATTATTTTATTTGAATGTATTGCAATAGCAGCTTTTATACTTGGTTGAAATGGGCGTGACCCTATCAGCCGTAAGGGCCTCCGCAGACTTGCTACTTTTAGCATCGGCGATCGGCGATTTTGATGCTGCGTCTCGCTCGTTCGCGCTCGAAGAAACGCGACGCAGCATCGATACGTCACAAAATCGCCGGTCGCCGATGCTAAAAGCAAGTCTGCGGAGACCCTCAATGATAATAATATTATATTTGCATACTAAATGCTATAAACTGGTTTCCAAGAAAATTCTAGTGTAATGGATAGTAAAGTAAGCAGAATTCCAAACTGTATGCAAAGAATAATAATAATAATATCCTGGGCCATTTTTTACACACGGCTACCTGATCCCAAACTAAGCAGAGCTTGTACTATGGAAACCAGATAACTGATATTACTACATATACTACTTTTTTATTTGTAAATACATACTTAATATACATATACACCCAGACTCCAGACATGTTCATGCACACAAATGCATATCACGGGTAGGAATCGAACCTACGACCTGCAGCGTGAAAGTCGCCTCCGCGCCAACCACGCTAACGGGCTAAATATACACATAACTTCCATTTGGACCATTCTCCAAAAAAATACTATCCTACTTTAGCAATAAAACGAAATGGATATCTAAATTTCAATTGTAATTACCATCCAGAACAAAAAAGTCGGAAGGAAAAGTTCAGAGTTTATCCGTTTTTTTTTGCGGACCGTACCCGACCCGCTTCCGGTACAGTCTGAACTTCCCATGGGTAGGAAAGACACTTCGCAACTGTTAATTAAAACTTAACTTTTATTATTTAACAAAGTATTAATATTACCGCAGAGTTTTATTGCTATATTCTTTTTCATTTCCCGAATGTACTGAAACTTTTCTTGTGTACCAAGAAAAGGTTCAGTATGCTTGCACCATATGCATACATACTAGGTATGTATAGTCCGCGACAGGTCGAGATGACATTGGGGTTATGAGCTTTTTGCTGAATAAAATCTGAATCAAAATTAGCAGGACCCGCGACCCAACAGAATAATTTAATTTAATAATTTTGTGGGCGATTTTAATTGTTTATCGGGTCCTGCTGATTTTGATTCGGATTTTATTCTACAAAAAGCTCATAACCCGAATGTTATCTACATCTGTCGCGGACCATAGTAGAAAGATGGATAGTAGGTTATCTTCATAGAAACGCACCGCGCGCGGCTTGTATGTGTGCGCCAGGCGTATCTATGCGTCGCGCACGCACACTCCAACATCACATGCAATGTTTCGCACTGATAACCGGGTTTAGTTTTGGTTTGAGTGTGCGTGCGCGACGCATAGATACGCATGGCACACACATACAAGCCGCGCGCGGTGCGTTTCTATGAAGATAACTACCCATTTTTCTACTATGCGCTCCTAGTTGGCTTGGCGCGCAGTTTCAGTTCACCGCAGTTTCAAGTTGCGATTTGCTTTTATCAAAACAACTGACAGTCGGCGCTTGCATTGCCGATAGCGTAGACAGTGGACAAAATGACAAATAGACAAAATGACAAGTAGACAAAATGACAAGTAGACAAAATGACAAGTAGACAAAATGACAAGTAGACAAAATGACAAGTAGACAAAATGACAAGTAGACAAAATGACAAGTAGACAAAATGACAAGTAGACAAAATGACAAGTAGACAAAATGACAAGTAGACATAATGTCATAACATGATTGCTCGGGCGAGGCATGCGCCTGATGTAGACGCATCCATTTGCAAGGAACAATATAAACTAAAGTTAAAATACGTGTAATTATACTGAACAACACGCACCAGTGCACAATCCTTCGCCACCCCTATCCGGACTACTTCAACCCATGTCACGAGTCAGATTAGCAGCTCTGAATTATCTTGTCTACGTGTCATTTTAATTCCTATTAAAATATTCGATCAGGTAATAAAGATGAGGGAATTTCCGATATCTCTCGACAGCAACTACTTAGGATATAAATAAATTAAATCGCCAGACTAACCCACTGCCTGTGTGGTCATAAACTAAGCAACGCTTGTACTACTATGTCTACTATACAATGGTCTGGGGGCGATCCCACAGAGAACATAGACAGTAGAGATGTTCTTATTAGATTTCCCTATGAAACGACGCTTGACAATTTGCGCGGGTGAAGGCACGGGTGAAGGGGTGTAGATAACGCTTACTTTACCATTTCAATCTACCGGTCAATAGCAAAACTACTCGCTTCGTTCTATGTCGATGTTAGTACGTAGTTTAACTTTTTCACACTAGATGTCACTAAGTGTAGGGTGATAAAAGAGACGTACAGAGGGTCGCCATCTAGTGTCGAATAGAATTATATTTGGGATGCGAACGTTGGCAAGACGTCTGCACAGGACGAACGCCAACAGCACACTGACTTAAGCCACGCCTACTGTGATGACATCTGTGGTCTAGTTGAGCCATGTGGCCGAGTTGCTTAGACCATGTCCTTTCTATGTGTGGTCCATGGGCGATCCCAATGATCCAGAACAACTTGACAATTTCTTTGTGTAGTTTATGTTTTCTTGTGTCTACAAGTCACAAGTGGTCAAAGAAACTTAATTTACTTCGAATTCAATTTCTTTGGGTCTAATGGTCCCAGCGGGTAGGCCGCTCAGCTCATGCATTGGGTACCCAAGAACGATTATTAGCTTTGGTATTGGCGTTGAAAGAAAACATCGCATGGTAACTTGCAGGTTGGTGCGAACAAGCCTTTGGTATTGCTCGCACTTTTCCGACCTGAAGGGGAGTGGGACGGAGGGAGGGGAAGGGGTGTTGGGCTTCCGGCTCTCGCATCATACGAAACTTAACTGTAACAGCTGCTTTACACCGATCTTCTGTGTGATGGTGGTATTACCCCGGTCGTGCCAGCCCATATTATGAGCAGAGTTGGGCAAAATTTAATTGCAATTAATTAATTGCAAATTGCATGTAGTGTCACAATTAACAATTAATTGTGATTTGTTTGTCAATCGCATACAAATCACAATTACGAGTACCTAATTGTCAATTGTGACACCACATGCAATTTGCAATTAATTAATTGCAATTAAATTTGCCCATCTCTGATTATAAGCTCCAGTCAATTGGCTACAGCTTGTCTCCACCACCAAGAACCATAATTATATGAGTAGACTATGACCCCTCTCGGGTCCAAAAGGAGGCCAGGAGACGGGATGTATAGCTTCAAATTGCTTTCATGATTCTGGATAAACCACCCTTTACAGAATCGCAAAAACAAAGAAAGCCGTGTACATTCTACCGCCATTATTACCCATTATGATATAATATGCAAACGGTCGTAAAAATTAAATGTAAAATAACAGAGTAACGGTTAAATACCATTTTTACGGTCCCCGAGTGCTCAAAATTAAGACAACCGTGCTGAAATAACGACTTCCCCGTATATAAGATATTTAATATTCATTTATTACGTTTTGTTCTGCGGAAATAAGGGTGAACGTAAAAAAACATAATATATTTTGATCCCTTTTAACATTTAAACGAGTGAATTTCGATGAAAATAACGAATGGGTTGGTACTTATAGAATAGAAATATGTCAGACTTTCCAAAAAAGTTTAGTTATTTCTTTCATAAGTACTGAAATCTTTATAGGTTCTCCAGCCCCTCTAGACAAGTGGCTGACGTCTACAAGCGTTCCTTCAAATTGCTACGCTTTATGTATAGAAATGACATAAGTCACGTGATCTACATAGCGACTTGTAATGTCATTTCCATTGTGAAGTCTATTCTATTCGATTAGCGTTCATGCCACTTGTCTAGGGGGGCTGGTGACTTCGTACATAGTGACGTCCAGGGGGCTTACCCCGAACTCTTATTGCGATTCAATTACAGGAACGTTTTAACGATTCAGCGTCTTTTTGTGCAATGACGTACCTTATTGTCATGACAATAAGAAACGTCATTGCACAAATGGCCGCTGAAACGTTAAAACAAAACTGCTATAAGAGGTGGTGGTAAGCCCCCTGAACACACTTTTATAAAGAAATTTATATTATTTAATACGTAGGCAACCCTGTCAGTAACTATTGTAGGCTAGTGTAAATTATGAGTACAAATTCTAGGACCATTTAACTTACTAATTAAATTAAAATAAAAAATAAAAACACCATAGTTATAAAACGGAAATGCTGATAAAATGCGGTAATAGTACCAATTATCCGAAAGACATTTTTTTTTTTAACTGTCATTGTATTATGGAAGACCCATACATCTTCCGAGCGCGGGAATATTCATAATTGATTGTCGTTTCATTTCATTACGCCGTGACGAGGAGTTCGTTAAATAAAAGTAATGGAGGCCGTAATTCAATATCCGGTTTTCAACGACCGAAATTAATGGGAACAAATTGACCGGCGTCCAAACAATGTTTTTTTATACTTCAGTAAATAATTAATGGACCACTCACCTCCAAATAACGTTAGAAACAAACATAAAAACTTGACAATTCCTTTTCTTATCATTTTAACACTACAGAGAACACTTCACATAAAGTTTTATTTTATTAACTTATGAATAGAAAGAATGGTGCAATGATGATAACATTATAAGAACGTTAGGTGTTCGTGATACGAATTCAAATATGGAATACGGCGGCAAGCGTTCGCAAAACGCGTGCGCTCTGCCCGGAGATGCGTAGAGTACTGAAAGTTGGAGCCTCTACCTGAATGCGTTGTCAGATTTCAGCGTGCCACATGCCAGAAAAGTCTTATACATTTTCCTGTCGTACTGAAAGTAACGTTCATTTCAATGCTCGTGTATTTATATTCTGTGCATTTATGATACCCCGTAAAGAGTAGCGCCTGAAATGGTTCATTTGGTTGGATTTAAATGACAATTGTCTATCCAAACGCCAGTTATACCTTACGTATCACGAATCCACATTTTGCTGTTACCTGTATTGTCATTTCGGGTTCAATTTAACGATTTGCAAGTCAATAGCATCGAAAATATGACTGGATATTCCATTATAATGTTTAATATGCATGATGAATATTGGTATTTATTTCTGAACGCATTAATAACGAAACATTAATAAAAAAGCGCGTCAAATTGCAATCACAATATAAAAATAAATACTGTGATTTTTATTTTTCATGAAAAGATTAGGTACCTACGAGTAAATGTACAACTTGTTACGTTATAGTATGTACGTATTCTCCATTAAAATCTTGGAGAAGAATGGATCTTAGGATTCGTTTTAGGGATTAGTCATGATGAATTTGTACTGATGAGTACGTACTTTCCAGCTCCTATTCTATTCTTTCGAGTTAATTCGTACGGGTTGCAAGACAATCAAAATTTTCCACGGGGACGCGCCGCGGGCCAACCTTTGCATCTTCGTTAGACATTATTGTCGATCCTGACATACAGTGATGAGAGTATGTGCCAATTAGACAAACTTAACAATAAGGCCCGTATTAATAAATCGATCTCAAGATTGAGATCGAACTTGAGCTGCTGTTTTTGATAGATGTTCCATACATTAAACATCCAAACTGCATCTTCAGATCGATCTCAACTTTGAGATACATTTATTAATACGGGCCTAAATGTGCGCAAAACAAGATAAATACACCAAATTATTGGCAGTTATTGGTCCGCGAATATTATCTATTTTGTCTGTAGGCGTAAAAGAGGGAGGAACAAATAGGTGAGTACTTTGTGAGGATCTATCTGTAAATAGTCACACCTCCGAATGAAAAAGTTCAAGGTTCGTGAACAGCCACAAAGCCGCGGTGTCGGCACAAGCGGAGCGTGAATCCGTAACATGAGCATGCATTCCACTATATTAGAATGAGGTATGATGGAAAGGTTATAAGGATGCGGCACTTGTGGTGCGTCCACAAATCCCGAGCTGCCTTGCTCAAGCAATAAGTTTTGACGTTATACCCCAGTAACCAGACGAGAAAAGTGATTGCTCGGGACTTGCGAAGGCCGCTATTAATTTACAGAAGTCATTAATTTCTTTTATGATATTATTTTTACTACTTAACCTCTCTAGTTTACTTATTTGGAGAGAGTAGTTTCTAATGAGGACTCTATCATTCAACTGGTTTAGGTCATAGTAGAAAAATGGGTAGTAAGTTATCTTCATAGAAACGCACCGCGCGCACTCAAACCAATACTAAACCCGGTTATCAGTGCGAAACAATGCGCGACGCATACATACGCATGGCGCACACACAAGCCGCAGCATCTTCATAGAAGCTCGGTGCGTTTCTATGAAGATAACCTACTATCCATCTTTCTACTATGTTTAGGTTGTGCTTAAACACGACCTAAAATTAAATAGTTAAACCGAATCGAAGCACGATCAAATAGGCGCGGGCGATAGTGGGCACGAAAAATCCATTATTTTTTATATAAGAAGGTAGCCAACCTTTGTCGGAGCATTCACCCCTTCATATAAACGGAGCATTAGTACATAACAAGCAATTCAAACTAAGGGCCTCCGCAGACTTGCTACTTTTAGCATCGGCGACCGGCGATTTTGTGACGTATCGATGCTGCGTCGCGTTTCTTTGAGCGCGAACGAGCGAGACGCAGCATCAAAATCGCCGATCGCCGCTGCTAAAAGTTGCAAGTCTGCGGAGGCCCTAATTAAAAATACTCGCAAATACTGAGCAGACTTGCCCCCCAGTATTTCCGTGTAGGCACATCTACTAATCATTACCGTGACATGTGTTTTTTTCCCGTTTCATTTCTCAAAGAAGCTCGCAAACAAACCTTGGCGCATTGATGTATTATTTTAGCAGATACGGTACCTCCTAACATTACAACTAAACTTGTGCTCATCGCACCACATGCAGAGAAATTCACACATCTGTTATCGCACTCGCAATTCGACGATCAACGTAAAGTGATTTTGATGCGCATTATTTACCAGAAGATTGACGGTGTTGGCAATACTGACGTGTTTTCAATATTATTTTCCACGTACGACTGAGTCCATGGACTACGTTTAGTAGGAGATACTATTTTGAACCGTCACATCTCCCTCTTTCTTGGTAATGTCTTTGCCTTTGAGATTTATCTAACGAAGGTGAAGGTCCTTAGTGATAAGTTGCTATCGATAAGTTGTTTGTGGAATCGGAGGTTGTGAAGAAATGTATGGAGCTTTAGTTCTAAAGCATTTGGAAAAAAGAGAGAATGCAAAATAGAGAGGGATTTAAAAATAAGTGTTTTTTAACGCAAGATTTTGTTAGTTATCACATGGGTCATAGTAATAAACATGGACCCATGTTTTTAATATATGGTTATGTAAAGTTTTATTACATAAATAAATAGGAGATATCGCCAGACTAACTCAACAACTGTATGGTCCCAAACTAAGCAACCTTTGTACTACAAGTACCATATAACGGACTGGGGGGTGATCCCAGAAACCCAGACCAGGGCAAATTACGAAAAGGCCGTTTCCAAAATTTGCCTCTTACGGGAATCGACCCCGCAATCACCCGATGAAGTGAGCAGAGCGGCCTACGCTCGAACCACTGTACCAAATTGTCCACAGCGAATATAAAACTATATATTTTGATTATTTTACATTGATATCAAACTTCAGCAAGTTGGTATAAAAAATACACTTCTGTCTACCCTGTATACACAGGTGTGATTAGATGTGTCCATATGGCGCGCATGCCTCACCCGAGCACTCATATTATGACATTACGTCTATGCGTTCCGACGTCAAAAGTGAGTGCTCGCGCGAGGCATGCGCCTGATGAAGACGCCGCCATTGACTACAGTGTCCATAAAAATTACCCAAATGAGTAGGTAATAGGTACAAATATGGTATACAATAATAGACGTGTCTACAACATGCACATGCCGCGCGAGGCTGCTCACCCACATGCCTCGCGAAGCACGACGTTTGCCTCAGTCGCATGCCGCGCGAGGCAAATGGCGAGGCAACTGACACTCTAGACAGGGAAAGGTATACCCGATCAATCAGTTTGACACGTTTGACATCGTTCTGTCTCACGACTGCCAAACTAGGCGAGGCCAATGTGAGTGCTCAGGTGAGGCAGGGCGCGCATTTGCCTCACGTGAGGCAAGTCAAACTTGGCGAGGAAAATTTTCCTCGCGCGGCATGTGACACTTCTGGACGTAGATAATGGGACACGCAACTGTCAAAGTGACCAAAATCTGATGGTGTGAACAAAATGTGTGGCGACTGTATGTCCTTTGGGAATCAAGAAAGGGATTAGAAGTTCATGTTGACATCAGTCCGACAGGTAAACGGAGTGTTATTTTTGCTCAAATAAAGATTAATTGTGATAAAAAAAAGATAACTGACAGGTCTAGTGCAAAAGGGGCTATTACACCTTCCTAAATTTAGTCACCTAAATTTCGAACCTAATTTAAGCTTCTGATTACACTGTCCTAAATTTAGTTACTGAATCAGTTGCCAGTTGGAGCGCGACGAAGTCGGACGTGTCGTAAAGGTACGAGGATGGCTCCAGCATTATTCAGACAACAAAAAATTGGCCTTGAGCCCTGGCCGTAGGCACAATTAAAGAAAAAGGTAAAAAAAGAAAATGGGTTAAAAAAAATTAAATAATAAAATTATAAGTCTATCCACTAGGACTATTACGGGAGAAATTCTTTGAGAATACACCTAAATATGCCATAAGCTTTCAGTTTTTGTCCCCATTTTCTTTAATTTTGCCCAAATTTAGGGCTAAAAGCCCTAAGTTGGTAACCCTGACTTGAAATTAGTAACTAAATGCGATTACACCTTTCTAAATGCGTTTCTAATTAGGATTCTAAACGATTCAGTCAGTCAGAAACCATCCTAGCTTCTAAATTTAGGATTCTAACTTGCTAAATGCGATTACATTTGCCTAAATTCAGTCACGACTAAATTAATAAGCTCAAGCGTCAATTTTGACAACCATTTTAGAGTTCCGTACCCAAAGGATGCCAACGGAACCTTATTACTGAGTCTCCGCTGTCCGTCCATCAGCGGGCTGTATCTCACGAACTGTAATAGGTAGAGACTTGAAATTTTCACAAAATGTGTATATTTATTGCCGATACAACAACAAATACTAAAAATAAAATAAACTTTAAAAATAAAGGGGTCCCTATACAAGAAATTTGATATTGTAGACGTGTTTATTCTACAGTGGTACGGACCCCTTTATGTGCGAGTCCGACACGCACTTGGCCAGTTTTTAATTCATTATTATTTAAAAAAATTGTCTATTCAACTATTTATAATTTGAAAGTCGTTGAACTCATTACTCTATTGAAATCAAAATTAGACCTGACAGCTCTTATTCAAATGTCAAAGCCGTATAAAAGCAAGATGCCCATAGAAAATCATCCGCATAGCCTTCATTCTTATATTGTTTATTTACCAGCTAGTGTACATTACACAAGGTTCACCACCTGTCACGTTGGGTTCTGACTATCTGGTGAAACGTGGGCTTTGAGTTGGTTAATACCTCCACAATGTGATGGTGTATGGCCACTCAAGCCTCTGACTACCCCCGAATGGGGATAAAAGTCGTGACGTAAATTTTTTTTTGTACATTACAATGACACAGAGTAGATGAGACCAGGGCCGTAAGTCGCTTAGCCATTGAACTACCATTGCCATTGAGCTGCTATAGTGATCCTCTGATTATTCGGTCGATTCTGACTGAAGATTGGTCAGTCAGAGGTTCGATCACTATAGCAGCTCAATGGCAATGGCTAAGCGACTTAGGGCCCTGAAAGTAGCTCGCGTTTTTACGAAAAACATGAATTTCACTAGCAGCGTTTCGAATGTCACGCGAGCAAACTTTTACGGCGTCGGTTTACAGTTCAGCGCAAAAAACTATGCAATTCAGCGCTGTCGACTATATTTGTAAGCACAAAAATCTAAGTTTTATAATTTCATGTAGGATAACAATATTTTTAATACATTTTTTGGGTTCCGTACCTCAAAAGGAAAAAAAAACGAAACCCTTATAGGGTTACTTTGTTGTCCGTCCGTCTGTCTGTCCATCTGACAAGACGTGCACAGCCCAAATATAATTACAACGCCTAAGTTTGTATTGTTCCGTAAACGGGAAAAAATCGTCGAGACTCGAATCTTGGGGTGACTACTTATCTACAAACATAATAAAATTTGTACGAAACCCTCAGCAATCGTTTTATGACATTATGTCCACGTGATCAGTCGTCAAAACTGATTGCTCGCCTCATTTCGACGCACCCATTTAATATTCTCGTGATTTCGGAATCTCACTTGTCGATTTCCGATCGCACGTTGTTCCGTCTATTTGACATTGACAGAAGATTTCTAGCCTACAATAGTGCCTGCTGACGACCGGTTGATACAATTACATTGCTTTAGTAGAGTTTATTAATTTAATAATCAAGGCGAGTGCTCTGTCTTACATTTCGTAGCAAATATTTGATTTAAACATCTTCAGAGAAATAATAGTTAGGTACTACGTAACGTCGTTTACAAGTAAAATTAATATCAGATCCTTATTGACTGTTCTGGGTGCTAAACGGGCGTCTGTAACGCGCGTTTACACCGCGGTGTCTCCGTCAATAGTCCTAAGTAAACACTCTTTATCTTGGTTTACTCTGTCATCTCACCCGGCTGATTGGATTATGTCTTTAATGGACACAATAAATTACTTTTTTTATTAAAAATTAGAAGATCTGCTTTAAATTTACTTTCATTAATCAACTTGTGTTGAGTATATAGCTTATGTAATATTTAAACATATTTCTAGGAGTTAGAGAGACTGTAATGTAACGTCACGACTTTTATCCCCATTCGGGGGTATTCAGAGGCTTGAGTGGCCATACTCGACCACATTGTGCAGGTATTAAACTACTCAAAGCCCACGTTTCACCTGATAGTCAGAACCCAACGTGACAGGTGGTGAACCTTGTCGCCGTGTATACAGGAACTGACTATTACCTAATCCCGAGGGGTAGGTAGGTTTCCTCACGATGTTTTCCCTCACCGTCAGCGAACTGTAAATTATGCACATAAATGAAAATTCATCCATTGGTGCATGCCCCACCGGGGATCGAACCTGAGACCTTCCGATTGCTAGCCCAACCTGTTCACCCCTAGGCTACAGTCGCTTTAACATTAGAGAGACTAGGCACATTATTCATCTATACATCTTATTTAACAGTAGTTAAGAAAGGTGGCCGGTGGCGCTTGCAGGACAAGACTAGCACAGGACCGGAACGAATGGCGTGAAAAAGGAGAGGCTTACACCCAGCAGTGGGTGGATACAGGCTGAGAGAAGAAAAAGTCTACCAAATCTGATAGTCTCATTTCTTGTTTATTATAGTTTGCAAGTTGTCAAGTAGTGAGTTAAGTTGACTCGCCTCGTAAACAGCTTGTTAACTTCATATGTTGACAAGTGGTAAGCTGCCGGAGTTGTTAGCAAATTTTCTAATTGACAACTTGAATCGTGTTACGGGCGTTTAACTTTCTTAGAACGCGTACCGCTAAGGTACTATTTGAGAACGTACACCCGGGAACCGGGAATATTAAAAAACGCGTCCTATTCCATATATTTTTTTAATATTCCACATTCATAATGATGAGTACTTTAAAATATTTCTCCGCAAAACAAAACCGAGCTTTGAATAAAAAATATGTCCCTACGTGCACTCACTAATGACTGCAAAGCATTTGTGATAAAATCTAAGCGACATATCATTGTCATACCGAGCAAACAAAATCGTTGTACAATCCGCTTATACATCGTACGTTTAATTGTAAACTTAACTCCTATAATTTAGAGTGTATTTTCGAATGATACCATTATATAAATCTGTTTTTCTTTTTTACTATGAATGTTAGTATTATCTGTACCTACTTCACGCGTATCCACGAACACGAACGTACATCGCGTATCCGACGTCATTTTTATAGTATATTACAGGGCACAAACAATAATCATGGAAGATGGAACTCTTTTTGCAAAAGTACCTACTCTAAGAATTATTTCTTTGAGTCTATATTCAGTTTCCATAAATTGCAGGCAATCCGTAAATTTCAGTTTCACGGTTATGCAATATTCGGTATCCTTTTCCTGCCTAACAATGTCCTAATTTAAGGCCAGGCTCAGTTTCCTGACTATTTTCAGCAAGTAATTTTGTATAGACGGAATACTTATTAATAAAAATATTTAGAAAATCCTACGAGTCTATTGCATACACCCCGAGCGGTATCTGTTGCAGCTATAAATATTATAACACTTTTTGCTTTCAAACTTGATATTTATAGCAGATAAAATCCCAACTGTGATAACAAAAGGAAATTATTTATACAGTTAATCCCGTAATTTTATGATTAAATTCCAAGTGATTTGGGAATAAGGTCCGGAAGATATTGCGGAATATTGTATTTTAGTGACGGGAAATATGATATTAAAATGTTTTCGAACTCTGAGTTTGGACATTACGAAGTTTGTCCCGAAACATGGAAGTATAGATAGGTATATAAATAACATAAATTCCCTTTGATAAGATTGGACACAGTCATTTGATTACACATAAAAATATAAATAAATAAATACTTACTAGTAAACTTCGTAAAGTTACTTAGTTAAGTAGTACCTAGTAGATAGATAGATAACTCTTTATTAATCCACCACTAGAAAAATAAACATTTATAAATAATTACACAATTTACACAGAAAGTGGAAAATGGGCGGCCTTATCACTAATAGTGATCTCTACCAGGCAACCTTTGGCAACCTAGTAATGTTTTTATTTTTATTTTTTACAGTTATTTGTAAGCATGAAATTAAATAATTATGTCCCTCCCTCGTCTAACCTAACGCCTTGTATATTTTATTAAAGCATACGGACGTAGGTACAGTTGATATACCATATTTCTCTACTAACCAAATATTAAAAGCGCCTATTCACAAAAGCTCTAAAATAATTGTATCATTAAATTGAACGTTATCTCGGACATTACAGTTATATTTGTAACGACTACACCCCCCAATAAATACGCACAAACTAGGTGGAAGGTCCGGCAGATAACGGCCGTTACCGCGCCCATACAGTCAGAAACACGACATTTGATTTATAATAATCTACTTTTTAGTTTTAAGGATAGAGTTTTGATTAGAAAATTACGTACACGAGTATCACAGTGAACAATCGACTCATGTTAGAGCTATAGCAATTAATACTATCCTACATAGAGAGACTACAGAATGATCCTTGATAATTGTCCATGCACTCTCTCCCATCACTCTCATAGTCCGATGCTGCGGCAAGACCAGGGAGAGGCCAGGTGCAGGACCGACGACGTCATTACGTGCTCTCCGAGGCCCGTGCCTATCGCGTAGTGTAGAGCTTAGCGACTCCTTAGACGCTCTGGAGATCTCTGACTAACCTTGTCAAGTGTTGCTTAAACTCCGATTGATTTACAACTGGCTATAAGCGACTTAATAATATAAAGAGAATATTTTTGTGTCTATTGAACTAGCTTAAATCTTGTGTGGGTGGACCCTTGCATAAATGCTCCAGAGCCAGCGCCAACAGGAACAAATGGTGAGAGATCGTGGAACATCTGCCCATGGCAGCTGCACATGATGACCACGACCGCTCTGTCAAGAGCGTAACAGCTAAGAAGATTGAATTGCTATAGGTAATTAATTTTAATATAAGTTAAAAAATAGCGTTGCACTTACCACGACAGGCGAAGTTCGTAGTTGGAACTGTAATGTCGATATTGCTCAACGAATACGCTAATGAATAGGTGTGGCTTAGTTGTAAAATTAAATTAATCCCTTTGTCCCAATAGGTAGACAATTTGAATGTAAAAATTATTTGAGACAGTAATCGTAACCTGTTCACGATTATGAAATTCGTTCCGACCCGATTGTAGGGTTAAGAAAAAATGAGATTTTTTTTTTAAATGCCCCCGTAGGCTAAAACAATATACCGCAGGCTAAACAATATGGCATAGACCACAAAATTACGTCGACATTCATAATCACGTGGTCCACGTGACGTGTCGCTTAGTTCACTTGATGGGGTGACGTCCTAACTTTTCCGTGCGGGCATTTCATTTTCTGGGTTGTTCTGGGATCTCATTCCTCCTGTGATCCATAGTTCATCGTTCAGTATATGAATACGTGAAAATTAAAAAACAAAACTGATAGAGTGGACTGACATTCTGATGGACGGAAAAAGAATTCAAAAGCTTTCGTATAAGAATCAGTTATTTTTCTTAAATTTACGCGGAGTAATAAAAGCAAGTCTATAGTACGTTTTTTTATACTTGTCCTATTTGGTAAGCAAAGATGGCGTCCAGCGGGGCGATTGCGTAACTTTTTGTCAATGTTTCAATTCGTTTCGTATATCATTGACACAGGATGAACGAAACCAATTGAAACATTGACAAAAAAGTTACGCAATCGCCCCGCTGGACGCCATCTTTGCTTACCAAATAGGACAAGTATAAAAAAACGTACTTTACTTCATAACAGCACGGTAAGACGCGTTAACGGAAAGCCATTATAATCCTAGTCGTGTGCTAACTTTTATTATTTCTATTAAATCCTATACGATACCAGCGCCGCGATAGAATAAATGAAGCGTATTATTTTTTCGTGAGTGTGGACCCAGTAATGAGAAATGTTGATAATATATTAAAGAACTGGGTCCAAGTTCATGAGCGAAAGTCGTTTCGTAATCAGGGCGGCGAGCGCCGGCGACTCCGTAATACGAAACGAAACGTTTTAACTGACGGACGGTACGTTTTCCTACACTCCGAAAGTGTTTCGGATCCGAAATTCGGATTTGATCATCGTGATTTGACGTTTCATCTTATGTAGACAAAGTAAGAAATAAAAAGAACAAATCCGGAACACTTTACGAGTAGGAGAACATAGGTACCATCTGTCAGCCGAAAAGTTTCAGTTCGTATTTCGGAGTAGACGCCCAGTACCTAATAATAAAAATAAATAATAATATTAGCCCTTTTAACGTCCCATTGCTGGGCACGGGTCTGCCCTCAACTTAGTACCTAATTTAAAAAAATAGGATCGCTCGATCTAAATGAAATGTCCCTAATATCTTTGGAGCGAAGTTAAACGCTTTCGCTCATCACTTAAATAAACGAATATAAAATGGTGACACGCGAATGGGGTGTGGAATAATACATTTTCTAAAACTACCTACATTTTTCCATTACCTACAATCGAGGTCACACCCAAATAAGCTTTTAAATAAACCTTCCAATGTATAGCCAATTAAATAGAGCTGAGCTTATCTTTGGATGAGAAAAAATGTGGAATGGGGTAGAGATATATCTAGTGTAGAAGGAATTTAAACCGTCAATTGAATTGCCAAAGGTAGGTATTGTAATCGTACACAAACTAAACAAACTAACTGTATTGCCATCCCTCTCATAGTCGTCATTCTGCAAAACAAATTGTTGTTATAGGTTATAACATGAGAATGAGCAGAACTTGATTACGCGGGATGACGGCAGATGGACCTGGGGGATAACAGAGTGGTGGCCTAGAAGGGGATGTAGGGAGAGAGGCAGACCATCAGCCAGATAGTCCGAAGATATAAGAAAGGTGGCCGGCACTTGTTGGACAGGAATAGCACAGGACCGGAACGAATGGCGTGAAAGAGGAAAGGCCTACACCCAGCAGTGGGTGGATGCAGGCTGATAGTAGAAGGTTACTTCAATTCACTTCAGAATTTTATGCAATTATTTTTTTGTCACACAAGCCCTGTAGATCCTAAAATATATCTAGCGAGAAAACGATTACTAGAAGCTTCGAACACAAAACTAATTCGATCAAACTATTAAACTGGCTAACGACCAATTACTTTAACCGCCCAAAACAATTTTCACAGCGTACCACAAAAGGTAATCTCGTATGTGTAAAATATTATACAAAATCCTACACTTATGAGCCGCTAAACCGTACAGTAATCTAGTAATAAACTCATCACTATTCTGAAATTACTTTCAGAATATGATAAAGGGTTTAATAAAATTTAACTTCAATTTATAAACGAGAAAATTTTCTGCAAAAGGAAAATGTTATGTTACAAAATTAACAAAGGTTTGTTGCCAGAGTAACATACTAAGTGTATGGTCCCAAACTAAGCAACGCCTTACCTGGGGTCTGGTGACACCCAGACCAGGGTAAATTACGAATAGGCTATTTCAGAAGTACCGCAGGATATCAAACCCTCAACCTCGGGAAAGACCAAGAATAAGCTACATGATGTCTCTGGCAAGCGTCCATAGGCTACGGTAACTGCTTAACATCAGGCGAGCCGTAAGGTAATTTACAGCATTAGTGGCATAAAAAATTAATGTTTTCCAAAATTGATGAACAGTATTAAAAGCACATTAGGTACCTACTCATAGAATAATTATAGGGCTATATTCTCACCACGTCTTCGCGTAGAATTTTGAGTGAAGTACCTAATCAAAACGAATAATCAGAATCAGAAATTTCATTCTCGAATAAACTGGTCAATATTCAATTTACCAAGTTTTTCGTGGTCAAGATGCTGCACGAAATTCGCAGAGCTTTTAAAAGGCTCCAAAATATTTTCGAATTAAGTGCAAATAAATCAGAAGCGCACTTGAAATTACTTAAAGAACGTGCCTATGAATTTAGGTACACAAAGTCAGGAAAAAGGTGAGTAAATAATGAAAAGTCAATGCATTGTTAAGTGTTTTTTAAGCATTTGGTAAGGGTGCGAACCAGGTCGACGAGCGCCCTGCTGGGGGCACGCTCCAAAACCGCTATATGTGTTAAGGCACTTATGTTCTGAGTGTGGGTGAGACACGAAATAAAAAAACGGCCAGGTTGCACTCCGGGAGTGCCGGCAGAAGTGAAAACTTGAACATTAACGTTGTGCATTTTTAAATATTTTGGAATGGTTAGGGAACAAAAAATGTAAAAAAAAAACAACCTGGCCGTTTTTTTTTTGTTAAATAATCATATAAAATAATACAACGTAAAATAAAAAAATAATAAGAATTAAATAATTAATAATATATTAAATTCGAAAATATATTACATAGAATTCGAACCTATAGAGCACTCACCCAGATCCATTCACTAAGGCGCTAATAAGACGTTGACATTGAAAGCGAAATTATGTACTAAGTATATACTTTCTACCCATCCCAAGATAGGACACGTAATCTGTCGCTACGAATCTGTCGCATTTTATTCGCGCAAGCGCCCTGCGCAATCTGTCGAATTTTTCCATCAGGACACGTGACCCTGACGCGAGTTTAACATATTTTACCCAAATTTTACCCATATCAAGAAAAGTGCACAACGCCGCTAAAGAAGTTTTCACTTCAAAAATAGTTGGATTTGCCTCTGTTCACCTGGGTGATTTGATTCCGAGGGGAACAAAGGACTCGAAATATTTCCACTTTGTTCACGGGGTCTTCTTCTTATCGTATGGTTAGTGGTGGTTCACGGGGTGATATCACCCTTTAGTTTATTTTAATCTATTATATTGAGTCTTCATAACTCTGGTAGCTATACAATCCCGGGCCTCGGGTCTGGTAGCGTTAAACCACTGGTGTTTAATACTGTCTTCGTGAATTTTTCATTATAAATCGAAAATTTACTGCAAACAGATTGCAGATAAGACGTCGAAGAATTCACGAAGATAATATAGAGACGACGTTTCGCAATGGTTAATTGTTAGCGGACTCGAAGCCAGGTAATGTATGTTATGACAAAATATATCTCTCAGTATAACCCTAAACGTGCAATAAATATTTATGCCCCAAGTTGCGTTAGCGTCATTTGTTCCAGCTAACCCTGCGCACGTTTGGTATACAAATGGACGCTTGTACATTACGTGAAGGGTTGTTCGGCGATACATCGGGCCATCTGTTTCAATGATCGTTTCACATGTCTAGTCTGGACGTGTCTGGCTTTCAGCTGGCTGAAATGCGTATTTACTGATCTGGGGTAAATCAATTTTCTTGTGATATAATGTGTACTGAATGATGGTCTTTATATGATACTAGTGCGCTACCCCTATCTGTAATCTGTAGTTCAGCTATCAAGAAAATTTATATGATATTGGGTGCGTTTACCATTCCCAAGCGTAAATAATGGCCTTTTCGAGGTCTATGTGTCACTAAGTACCCTCAGTCCATTATACGGTACCCATAGCATAAGAGTTTCTTAGTTTGAGACCACACTTTTAGTGTGTTAGTCTAATGATTTATTTATTTACCTACACTCGCCACGGGCTAGACAGACACTTGAATTTTTTTTTTAAAGTGGACTACCGAAATTTTTACTAGTTGAGCATTGGAGAGCAGATGGCAATCAGTAATCAGCTAAGTAGGCACGAGCGCCAGTGTCACTTCCACTCAATTTGATTATTCTAACGATGATAGTATATGACGACGACTTGGCGCAGTAGTTCGAATAAAGGTCACTCGGATCACTGCATTGAGTACTTGCGGGTTCGATTCCCGCTAGGGGAAAATAACAGCAACGACCTTCATTATTTACCCTTGTCTGGATGTCACTGGGATTAGTCCCAGTCATAGAGATTTTAATTAGAAGAAACGTTCTTAGTAGATATCTCTATGAAACAACGCGTGTTCATTTTCCCAGGATGCGTGGCATCTATCTACCGGTAAATAGCTGAACTACTCGCTTCGTTTTATGTCCATGTTAGTACTCGGCCAACCAGTCGGCCGAGTTGTTTAGACCCATTCCCCTTAATAATTGGTCCATGGTCCCAGTCTATTGTACGGTAGCCATAGTTCAAGTATTGCTAGTTTGGGCCCATAAAGGTGTGTTACAGTGGTGTAGTATAGATAGACGTGTCTTCCCTTTCTAAATTTCAAGACTCTACGTTTCACATGTCTAAATTACAAGACTCTAACTTTCACATGTCTAAATTACAAGACTCTACATTTCACATGTCTAAATTTCAAGACTCTAAATTTCACATGTCTAAATTACAAGACTCTAAATTTCACATGTCTAAATTACAAGACTTTACATTTCACATGTCTAAATTACAAGACTCTACATTTCACATATCTAAATTACAAGACTCTACATTTCACATGTCTAAATTTCAAGACTCTAAATTTCACATGTCTAAATTACAAGACTCTACATTTCACATATCTAAATTACAAGACTCTAAATTTCACATCACACAGTCACGGTAATCGTAAATCAAGACAGCAGGTCGAGTTAACAGAGCGGGTGCGACTGGAATAATTAAAATTGGGGTTAAAAGCAGCCAGAAGTTTCTAACGCAATTTTAAGGGTTGACATACTTTGGTGTCAAATCAGTAGCAGACCTACCGAAGGGATAACATAATCAGTTTATCATATTGCAGATTACTAGAATGTAAATGCACTAGTTGAATCATCCTTGATGGTAATATAACAGAAAATTAATCTTCTTCTTCTTATCGTATGGTTAGTGGCCAACCTGGTGTCAGAGTTGTTCAAGCCGCCCGTAGGCCTCTGACAAGGCTTAACGACTGCTGCCTAGATGACAACAACCGGGACCGACTTTTAACGTACCCTCCGAAGCACGAAGACGCTCAGTTCAAATGCTACTAAATGGTCACCCATCTCTGCCTGACCTTGCCGAGCATTGCTTAACCTCCGATCGTTTACCGATCAGTGATTGCAACTGGCTACGAGCGCCTCAAATTAGTAAAATAAATATTAGTAAAGAGGTTAATTTACATTTTATATTTTTTTCTCCAAATTTATAGAGATTTTATCCAGTTTGCAAGCATTTCTAGGAACAAAAGTGATCTGGGGGCTTACCACAAGCTCTTATTGCGATTCAATTACAGGAACGTATTAACGTTTCAGCGACTTTTTGTGCAATGACGTACCTTATTGTCATGACAATAAGAAACGTCATTAAAACGTCGTTAAAACGTTCCTATAATTGAATCGCAATAAGAGCTTGTGGTAAGCCCCCAGGCCAGTGTTAGGGTGCGTTTCCACTCGCGCGGAGCGAAGCGGACCGTGAATTGGCCAATCACAGTGCTCGAAATCTCCACTTCGCTCTTGGCCCATCACAGTCCGCCGCCCCGCTCCGCTCCACCCAGCTCCGCATCAAAAGAAACGCACCCTAAGTCCATCATAACTTATAAATTCAAGGGTTTGTTTGTACTTGTAAATAAACATAATGAATGTTATAATATAAAACTTATAAAAATACACCATCACACCTGTATTTCCCGAAAGGGGTAGTCAAAGGTGTACGCAGTCCATCCACATACCGTTTTGATACCAATGTAATATGAAGTCAATAGGCTCGCCAATCTCGTACACATTGGCCATCAAATGCAAGAAAGAATCGGGCCAAAGTCTTAATAGTATTCATCCTACTACCGTGTTTTATTTCAGTATTGCCTGAAAAGAAGTATAGCATGAAAAAATAAATAAACCTCTATTATATCGTGACGCAAATGAAGGGTTCCACCCAACCTGCCCAACCCGCCAACAAAACGGGTACTGAACCCCAGGTAAAAGCATCAGCGCACAAATCTGGGTTGATTGTCAAAAATTAATTTAATGCATGACACGAACACCACCATTAATATGAAATGTGTCGCGACACGCTAGCAAAGCGCATTTGTAAATTAAAAACGTTAGCATCACGTTATAAATGTAGAAAAAAATTGTAACGTTGGAAAAAGTGAATCTCACCTATTTTTTTTTTTTAAGAGGAGGGTTCGAAATTTGGTTGATTTTCTATTCTACTTTTTCTTTAAGTAAGTATGTGGACTAGGAATCTTATATTTAGATGTATGATTTTTGACTATATTATCTTGAGTATCTTTAAATCCAAATCACGATTTGATGAAATTTTCTCGATAAAAAAAATTTATGAAATGAGCTCTAATTATTTACAATTTTCCTTGCTACCACGATGTTTTTACGATTTAGATCACGAAATTATTTCTAAAACATAGCAAATAATGATATCTAAACTACCCTTCAACCATATTTTAATTCATGAAGTAGTTTTTTTTTAATTCAAGTAAATGTGGTTTGGCGCTTACGTTGTTTATTTCCGAGCGCGCGCACAATATCGCCATCTCACATTTTAAGTACTTGAACTAACCATGTCTCTCTCTAACTTTGTATTGTCAGTGTCCGCTCGGACTTGTTCGACGTCGGACCTGTGAAGGATTTTTTAAAAAATATTACGAAAAAATATTACGGTCGTGCCACATTACAGGTACAGTACAGTATTTACAGTCCGCCGACGCCTATGATAAATAAATATATATCCTTGGAAATTCTTTTACACATGACTACCTGATCCCAAACTAAGCAGAGCTTGTACTATGGAAACCAGATAACTGATATTACTACATATACTACTTTTTGTTTGTAAATACAAACTAAATATACACTTAATTACACCTAGACTCGGGACATGCGGACATGTTCATGCACACAAATGCATGTCCTGGGCAGGAATCGAACCTACGACCTGCAGTGCAGCGTGATTTTCGTTTGCTTTTCCTTGTCTTGTGTAATTTCTTTTCATCTCTTGTCATTTTGTGTCATCTCTTGTCATTTTGTGTCATCTCTTGTCATTTCATAGTTATTCGTGTCATTTCTGTAAAAACTCCCTATTTCGCTTACTGTTATATACTTGCAGCATGGTATTGGGCCGACAGTGGGAATACATTGCTTGTCAAAACAATGGAGTCGCTTTATTGCGTTTGTTGTAGGTATGGATGGGCAAGTAATAAATATATCATACATCAATAAATTATCGTAAAAAATAACATTACAGATATGGATAGGAAAATGTTTGTCCGTCCTATTCAATCTATTATATTATAAACGAAAGTAACTCTGTCTGTTACCTTTTCACGGCTAAACCGCTGAACCAATGTTGATGAATTTTGGTATGGAGATAGACTGGGTCTTGGCGGAGAACATAGGCTACTTTTTAGGGTTCCAAAGGGTGCTAACGGGACCCTATTACTAGGCCTACGCTGTCCGTCTGTCTGTCTGTCCGTCTGTCAGCGCGGGCTGTATCTCACGAACCGTAACAGGTAGAGAGTTGAAATTTTCAC
This sequence comes from Drymonia ruficornis, assembly GCA_947859195.1. Taxonomy (NCBI): domain Eukaryota; kingdom Metazoa; phylum Arthropoda; class Insecta; order Lepidoptera; family Notodontidae; genus Drymonia; species Drymonia ruficornis. The sequence goes on from OX401913.1 coordinate 1,685,398, forward strand.
TGAATGTGTATTTCTGTTGCCGGTGCAGAACAAATACTAAAAATATAATAACATTTAAAAATAAATATCAAGTCTCAAACTTGATATTTTTGATGTGTTTATTCTACGGTGGTACGGAACCCTTTATGTGCGAGTCCGACGCCTTCAGATCTTATGAATGTTTTCTTGAAATAAATATAGTGTATTTTAAGTAATTAACTGGCCAACCCTCAGGTCCTACCTACCATGTTAGGATCTTTTTCGTTCTAGCGGGTGTAAACCGTGATTTAACGAGTTAATGTGATAATTTTTGTATTTAAATTATTCAATTCAATGTATTTGTTTCAGATATAGTCCAATATTGATTATTAAAATTATTATAATTTCACAATAAATATAAAACAATAAATAAAAGTAAAATTAAATTAAAACAAATAAAAAAATATTTTTTATTTTTCATGTTTTATCATTAAAATACAATATAATATAACATAAATTACAATAAAATACTATAAAATAAAAACCTACCCCTAATCAAACAAATACCGTCCGCGTGGGATACTGGCTGCATGTCCTCCCTGTATTCAAGCTGTTCCTGTTGTCAAGCGAATTTTTTGAGCAAGGAAAGAGCCAGCCCTCTTGTCACCTGTGGCGGTAACCAGTCTAAGGGTGATTTTGATAGATAAAAAAATAAAGATAAAAAGATAAACAATAAATAAATGCATGGTTAAATCAATAAAATTAATAAAAACTGAAAATTAAATTAAAAAATAAATTAAATATGGTAAAAATAAATATTATGACACCGCTGATGACTTCATGATCGGCATCGAAGTTAAGTACCAAAGTATTCCTTTGCCTACGAAACATGAAAAAGATACTCATATCCGGCAGTCAGTCACTGACACAGAGTATGTACATTTTTACCCGACTACGGTTGGCGGAGGGTTATGATTTTGACCGATATGTATGTATGTTCATCTGCTCCCGTATAACGTCCAAACTATTTTTATCATAATAATTTGACTAATGAGATATCGTTGGACGCGTCTGGATCGTCCGCTGGTTATAGGCTATTATACGATCGAAATATTGTTATACGTATCTATCAGCATATTGTAGGTATCGTTTGTCTTCTTTTGACTTACTTTGTCTTCAGCAATAAAAACAACATAGAAATTAAATTATTTTTTTCAAATACAGTCGACATAAAAATCCCATATAAAACGAAAAAAATATATTTGAATATTTTCATCCATTTCATCTATTTTAAAAGGTGCACTGGGACATATTATTTTAATTGTACGAATTAAACAATATTGTTCCTTCAAAAAATAACTATACTATAGTCTACTCCATAGCTGTTCTGTCCTAACTAAGCGAGAGGGATATATCCTTCGGCAGCTCACGCGACGCTAGCCACACCCCGAAACTAAAATTCATTTTTTTCTTGTATCGTCTTAAAGTTTCTTCTTTAAAAATAAAGTGTTTCACGAAATTGTTTATGTTATGTTTTAACCTAAAAACAAGCATATTGGCGGCGTCTTCATCAGGCGCATGCCTCGAGCGAGCACTCACTTTTGACGTCGGAACGCATAGATGTAATGTCATGATATGAGTGCTCGGGTGAGGCATGCGCGCCATGTGGACACATCTAATCAGACATAAACAATTGGTTGAGATAAACAATTGTGCGGTATACTTACACACAGGTGTATAGGTATACTACGCGTTACGGGTTCACGAAAATCGGTTTTGTCAATTCCAGAAACACGCATAGGGATAAATTACAATCAGACGGTCTAAAAAATAGGAAAAATTTACAAGTTCTAAAGAAAATCTATTCTGTGCGATAAACATAATGCCATCACCAGACCGTACCAAATTATGTTAGAAATTAAAAACAAATACGATCGTAAAACTAACGAAGCTTGCTACTAAAATACTCTAAAATATTTACGCCAACCGAGGGTCAGAGTTGGTTACATTCCATGACGTCACACAGTATGACGTCACGACTGCCTCGGGGTCTCCAATTTTCCCGTGCTTCACTTTGACAATGTGCTGAAGTTGCAACTTGTCAAAATGTGCCGAGGTTGCCACTTGTCAGAATATTAAAACAATGTTAAAAACTGGCAACTTTCCTTATGGTTTATGAGTAGGTATTCCTTACAATAAATATCTTTGGCGATATTTTTTTTCGATAACATTTTCTAGAACGCTACTTCCACTCAAAATAAGGTCACAATGAGCAGATATTTACAACCACTCTCAGCTATAATAAATATTTTGACAGTATCAAACTAACAATCACCGATTTATTACCCGCGCCACAAATAACCACAATCCAACAACAAAGCTACGGCGTAAACAAGTTATATCGAAGCGTGACATCGGGAACTTCCATTTTGTTATGAAATACACATTAGTAAATTCAATTTTCTATTGTTCTCATTTCAAAATTAAAATGGGACTGGCTGTAATCAAATTATTGCCGTTTTTTTCTTTTTTTCAAGCGTATAAAAGCCTTTTTTTATTTCTTTTATATTTGGGCCCTTACTTGCTTAGCCATTGTGACACCACTGTGGCGTTTTGCTATAGTGATCGACCCTCTGATTGGTCCGTTGAATCTGACCGACCAATCAGAGGCCGATCAGCCGGTCGACGAACCAATTAGAGGTTCGATCACTAAAGCAGGTCAAGCAATGGCTTATCGACTTAGTACCCTGGTAGTCTGAAATGGAATCTAGCATAATATAAATAATATGCATACTTCAAATCTTTGAATGAGTATGTTTTTAAATTGTTTAGCAGAGCAAAGTCTATGATAAAATTCTAGTTGTGAATTTTGAATAACGAACTTGTATGAATATAAAACATTCCTAGTATAAAATACCCATCATTATAACGGCCCGGCCATGACTTCACGCTTCAGCGACGGGCGACAGCGCGGGGGCACCAAAATGTTGCATCACGCCACGAGCTGCCGCTCTCGGCGGCAACGCGCGCGATACAACATTTTAGCACCCTCGCGCTGTCGCCTGTCGCTGAAGCGCGAAGTCGTGGCCATGCATAATTTTCTATTTGTATTTGAAACGAGCACACACGACGTTGGGTTTTCCGCGCGATATTTCTCCAATGCTTAAGTTCCGTTGACTGGATAAGTTTATTACTCTATCGCATGGAGTTCGCGATGTTATGTCGAGATATTCCCGGTTATCAACCCGGTTTGTATTTCAATTTGTAGTATTGAAGTTTCTTTCATATTATGATTCAATTGGCTGCAGCTCATATACCTATGGGCTGCACTGTTAAAAAATATGTAATTTTACATAAGAACATGTCTTTATTTTTACAGAAGCTATGAGAAATTTCTCATAATTTCTGTGAAAATACAGACATTTTCTTATGTAAAATTACATAATTTTTAACAGTGTGGCTCGACTGGGGAAGTAACATCCTCGCACATTAGATCGGCGTAAAGTAGCTATTGCAGCTGCGTTTCGTACGATGAGTGAGAGAGCCGGAAGTCGAACCCCTCCCCTTCAGGTCGGCTTCGTACAAGCGCTGCCTTTGGTATTGCAAACACCTCTACGGTCGTATACTTATTTGCCACCTTAATAACATAAAAAAAAGTTTGGTAGATAACTTGCTATTTTTTAATTATTTTAATTGATTTGAGTTAATTATTTTTTCTTCTGTTTCTCGTAAAACAATCGAGCTGGACCTCGATATAATATTAGCCTTTAACGCACGTGATGGACCACGTGCGTTAAAGGCTATAAGAGTCCTAACACACCGGGACGCCAGGCGACGTCGCCAGCCACCGTAGCCAACTAATTCGTATTGAAATGTATGACAGGTATCACACCTCGCGACGGACTGGCCTGGCTTCGCTACGGTGGCTGGCAACGTCGCCATGGCTACCCGGTGTGTTATGACCACAGAGTACAGACTAAAGACAGAGGTGCCCTTATTAGATATATGTATGAAAAAAAACGTGGTCATTGTTTTTTGATTTTCATTGTTCTATCTACCGGTAAATAGTTGAACTACTCGCTTCGTTTTATGTCGATGTTAGTACTAGGCCGACCACTCGGCCGAGTTGCTTAGGGCCAGTCCCCTTAGTAATTGGTCCACGGTTATGACCCTTATTCTCTTGAACTCATATCGAAGTCAAAACCAAAGCCAGACTAATGAAGAGTGCAGTATTGTGTGTCGCAGCTGTTTATATTTCATTTCAATATTCACGACAGATGCTAGACAGACACAATATAAAAACTTATTTTACTCTGTATTATTGTTTTCAATAAAGATGTTATGAAAACCGTAAGATGTTTTTTTTATATTATTGAACGCTTTGCGTCTGCGACCCTTGTATGTATTTTGGAGTACTAATATTTGAATAAAACAAAAAATATTAGTAAGTATAAAAAGAAAACAACAAAGACATTACCAAGAAAAACGAAAACCCGACTACTGAAAAATCGCGCTCTAAAAAGTATGAAACAAGAAAATATTCTCATCTAGAGGATAGCCGTGGTCCGTGTAGGTCCTTTAGGGCCAAATGGCATATGGACACGGACCACGGCTATCCTCTAGATGAGAATATTTTCTTGTTTCATACTTTTTAGAGCGCGATTTTTCAGTAGTCGGGTTTTAGTTTTTAAACTTACTTTTTATTTAATTATTTTGGAGTTATAGGTAACAATATATATATTTTGGAAATGTGCTCATCAAGCTCTTTCATTTGATACCCCACACGGTTTCATTAAAAAATGTCTTATTTTTAGTTCATGACATTATGTCCTCTAGAGGGCGCCATATGCAATTTTATGTGAGGTCACATAGCCTATAACCAGCGCGCCATTAAGCCGCTTCCAACGATACCTCATTTGTCTAATTACGACAAGTCGCTTGGAAGTTAGGTGGGAACAGATGCACATACATACATACATACATACATACATACCGGTCGAAATCATAACCCTCCGCCGTAGTCGGGTAAAAAAGGAGACATGTGAAAGTCTAAAATAGTATGCCCTACCAAATGGAGTCTATGGATGCAGTACGACTCAGTCGTTCGCGGAAAATAATGTTAGCAGCATGTGGAAGTGCTGCGCTGAGCACAAGTCTAGTGATTGCAATGTTAGGAGGTACCATATCTGCTAAAATATTAAATCAATGGAAAACTAAATAAAATTCAACGTTTATTATTTTCTCCTTAAGCTCCTTAAGGCGGTCCTGGGTTCAAACCCTGGCTCACACTACTGGATTTTTCGAAATCTATGTGTGAATCATAACTTTAATATGATTATCACTTGCTTGCGGTGAAGGAAAACATCGTGAGGAAACCTGCATGTCTTGGACATGTGAAATCCACCAACCCGCACTGGGCCAGCGTGGTGGATTATGGCCTGAAGCCCCCTCGCATTGAGGGGAGGCCCGTGCCCAGCAGTGGGACGTTAAAAGGGCTAAATTATTATTTTTTACATACATACATACATATACTCCCGCCTGTATCCCAAGGGGGTAGGCAGAGACTATAGATTGCCACATGCTACGATTTTGACACACCTCTTTTGCTTCATCCACATTCATACATCTTCTCATGCACTGCCGTCGGTTGAGGGTGCTACGGACTTGACCTTTCTGGAAGAGACCATTAATCTGGTCGTGAAAAGTTCTCCTTGGGCGCCCTCTTCCGACGCATCCACTCTCTTACATCCATCCACTCACACTATTATTTTTTATTATTATTATTTTCTCATACATTTTTATTTATGTTTATTTTGAACTATAATAAGCTTCACAACTTCTCAGTCAGTTCACCTCATTATAACGATCCCGTCAAACCATAAAATCCTTTGACGACAAACAAAATGTGACACGTTTTACAACTACATGCCCCGCTCTCAATGCTAACGACGGCAACAGGACGTAAAAGTGAAGTCGTCTCCAGCATACTAAGAGGAACTAACTAGTTCAAAAAGGTGTTCGCGTCTGGAGGAACACAATAAAGTTTGATTGGAGAAAAGTCGATCGTTTTCTTAAATTTATTCCATTTCGTTACATCTTTTTTAATCTATGTCGTTCCAATTATTATGGATAGTTCCGAATTTGAATAATTTGAAGAAAGTACCTATTCTCAATATCCAATTAATACAGTTCCAATTTTAAATTTGAAAGAGCTGGCTGGTTTTCAGACTTTTGAGTTGGTAGGTACAACTTGTGTACTTATTTTTTTTATTAAAAAAGGTGTTCTACATTTAAATTACGTGCGTAACCTAGGTACAGGGTTGCCAGATCTCCTGATTTTCCAGGAGATTTCCTGATTTGTCTGATATTCTCCTGATCTACTGATTTTATTATTAAATCTCCTGATATTTGTTTTGAAATAAATACATACCTGCATACCACAAGTAGGAACGTTTCTGCGTCTTCTGACTGAACTACCAATTTTTAATAGTAATAAGATAATGGAATAAACACTCTATATCATGCTCTAACTCAGTTTATTAGGGGTGTTTTTGCAATAAGCCTTTATCGATCGCCGATTCTTTAACATTGTTGTTTATTGCGCATGAGTACCTAAGGGAGAAGGGACGTCGACGCAAGTCGCAACGCTTCGCGACTAAACTTTTGCGGTACTATAATATTTGATATGTTCTAAAATACATTTAAATTTTGCATGTAATAGCAGCTGTCGTTTGTTTTTTGTCGGAGTCTTGAGAACTAAAAACATACTAAAAATAAAAATTGTTTTGATTTTCCAACAAAAATGAATAGCCGTTTGTATTAAACGAAAAGTACTCATAAGGCTGCGTTCCAGACGACGTAATTTTTGTTATTTTCGTTCATAAATGTCGTTCCACTGGAACCAACTTGTACTGAAAGTGATCATTATTATAGTTTTTAACAGTTTTTGTGAACGAAAATAACAAAAATTACGTCGAATGGAACGCAGCATGAGAATTTTATTGAACTCCTGATTTATCAGATCAGTCTCCTGGTTTTTTTAAATCTCATTTCCTGGTTTTTGAAATTTTGGTCTGGCAACCCTGCCTAGGTACTTAAAAATCGAGGGTGATATTAAAAACAATAATTTAATACGGGCGTTCCGCGTTAGTCGGCGTTAGACGGGCCCGTTGGCGTGGTTGGCGTGATGGCGCCTTTCACGCTGCAGGTCGTAGGTTCGATTCCTACCCGGGACATGCATTTGTGTGCATGAACATGTCTGTATGTCCCGAGTCTGGGTGTATATGTATATTAAGTATGTATTTACAAATAAAAAAGTAGTATATGTAGTAATATCAGTTATCTGGTTTCCATAGTACAAGCTCTGCTTAGTTTGGGATCAGATAGCCGTGTGTAAAAATGTGACAAGTTTTTACATTTAGTTTTACATTTAGTGACAAGGGCCATATTAATAGTCTATTTGTAAAGATAAAGATAATGTGATATAAAGACTAAAGGCTTTCATAAATACTAAGAGCAAGCAACTCGTAGTGTGAGATGTGCCCCGTCTGGAGCACAGCAAACAACAAAGTTTAATTGGAGTATCGGCGATCGCGACTTCTGCGCTTCTATAATGTAAATAACTTATTACATTGGGACTTGGGACAAAATACAATTGTATTGTATTGTGTTACTTAATACTATTCGTATTTGCACTCCCTTCCGGGGAAGGCTTGATGAACGCTATAAACATATAATATGTACTTGATTTCCTATATTATCCTATAAACGACCCTATAGTCTGATTTTTAATTAGACGAAGTTAACTGACAGCTGAAAATGTCACTGCTCTATGAATTTGAACCTTATTTGTTCTATTTATATTGAAAAGTGACATAAGCACCTGTCAGTTTACTTCGTCTAATTAAAAATCAGACTATAGACGTGCACACTTTTCTTTGCATATTCCTGTATTTTTATCTAATAAGAATCATAAAAACTGCTACAAAATATCCCATGCTATAATATTCTTAAAGTGCTGGTCTGGGATGCGAGGAAGATAATTTTCTTTGTGACTTTGTCAAAAGCGTCTGAGAAGAAGACCTTTTCATCACCTAATTTTAGTTAAATTTTAGAATTAATTTGATATATAAGTCAGTTATGAAAGCTGTGGTTAGATCTAGGCCATGAAAGATGTAATCTTAGACCTAATTGATTCATAAAATATGTCTGAACGCGGTAAAGGATGGTTTTGCGTTACAGTTTAGAACCTATTCTGAAAGGTAAACGTTCTGTTTAAGTTTCTTAGCGATCTTCTAGTGCCTATCCATTTATAAAGGCTCCCATAATTTTAGGTAAAAATACCCAAAATTTGAATTATATTAGGCTACTAATCGGCTTTATATATATCATCAATAAAAATTCGTATTCAAAAAAAGTATGGGTGTGTATTGCCTACCACCCTGTATAACGCTCAATATCGGTGTGCACAGATAAACAACGCTCGAATCAATCCCCGTTTCGCTCATCGTTGGCAGGTTTGTTGCTTTACGTACCTGGGGGGTTACTTTGAAAAACAAAACGAAAGCTTCGGCTGACGGATCGGGCGAACGGATCCGAAGGACGGATTCGATGATCGTGATTTGACGTTTCTTCTTTCGTGGATCCTACTCTGAAAGTTATTTGACATTTACGATTTCAGCATTTGACATGGTTTTGATCGTAATTTAACCTCACTTTTTACGAAAGAAACTTCAAATCACGATTATCGAATCCGTACTTCGGATCCATAACACTTTCGGAGTAGGAAATCGCCCGATCCGTCAGCCGAAGCTTTCGTTTCCTTTTTCAAAGTAACCCCCCTGACACGTGTGACCTCATGATGCAGCTCGTTCGAAATTTGAAAATTATGACTTACGAACTGGCTGAAATTTGGTTTGACGGAGCGCGAATGTGTGAATATAATTCAGTATGCAGTCATCATCATTAAAACAGTAACTATAACTCTAAATTTTAGTTTCATATCGGAGAAATAATTGTGTCACTGTTATGCACATCTATCTGCTCACCCATTGAGAGAAAACAGACGCGAAAGTGTTTCTTAAAAAAATATACATCTTCTTCTTATTTTAGACCAAGATATTCAAGTTCTTGTATAAATTTTACATAAACAACACAAACAAAATAACCACAATAAAAATGTAAACTATAAACACCAATTCCATATTTTCACATGCTCATAAACCGGATATCTGCGGTCTTGTAATATCCGCGCGGAGGCCGAACGCCGAAAGCCGAACCCAATAAAACTGAGTGGCCAACAAACATTCCCCAACGCCAGTTCGGGGTTACGGCAACCAGAACTGGCCTGTTACGTCACGATCCGAGTTTTGCGAATGCGGTTTGTATTGTTTACATTAAACTTTATTTTACTACCTATACAGGGTTATTGGTATAACACTAACAACCTTGCAGGATTGTATTACTAACATCATAAACAACATCTTTTGTTCTATGATTTAAAAAACATCATCATCATCATCATCTCAGCCGAAAGACGTCCACTGTTGGACATAGGCCTCCCCCAAGGTTCGCCACAATGACCGGTCTTGCGCTGCCCGCATCCAGCGGATTCCCACGACCTTCACCAGGTCGTCGGTCCACCTTGTGGGAGGCCTACCCACGCTACGCTTTCCGGTGCGCGGTGAGCTTAAAAAACATAATACATTTTTTTTAAAATCACGCTCAAAAGGAAAGAAACAAGAAAATATTCTCATCTGTAATAGCGGCACGCTATGATGGCCGTTTTGACATGTGGGGTGGGGGAGAAAATGAACCTTATTATAACGGAATAAGACTGGCCGTTTTAAAATTTAAGAATGTCAAAAAATGAATGCGAAAATGAATCTTATTCCATTATAATAAGGTTCATCCTCTCCCCCCCACATGTCAAAACGGCCATCATAGCGTGCCGCTATTATAGGGGATATGTGTGTTTTACCATTTACCCTGTATGTGTCATGATAATGTATACTTGTAAGCCTTTATGTAATATTTAGAACTTTCAGAGATTTTGTATAAGGAGGACGCGAGTCCTACTCGCACTGGTCCGGTTTTTTATTTATATTTTTATCATGTATTTATCTTCCTCAAATCATGTTTTGACATTATTACCTGACAAGTATCGTGTTATATCGGTATATTATGTTATATGATATAAATGATAACATTCAAAGCCAAGCCCTCAGAGAAATATCTAGTATTTTGATAGTAGATATACTTTTCCAACAAGTATCTTCCATGATAAATATATTTCAGGTCGGAGTAAAGAATTTTCCATCCATCTATGTATTCAAAGAGCCGAATCCCGAGGGAATCAGCGTGAAAGCCGATATTTTGGAGCTCATAAATAATTTAATAAGAAACAAAATGCGAAGGAAGCGGCAGATAGGCATTTTTTTCTCTTAAGGTTAATCAAAATTGCCTAAATAGTACGCAATACCATTTACTCCTGTAAGTCTCAAATGCATATTATTATTAAAAGTTCTTAAGCATTATTTTCGTATACCTAGGGTTTACATAGAAGTACCTGTGAGCCGTTATTGAGATAATTTACAATGTAGTATGTTGAAAACAACATTTGTTTGTTGATTTCAACATAATTTGGTAACATAAAAAATATGCATATTATTAATCTGTGGTATATTTTATAAATCAATGATCAACAATCTAATGTTTTGTCACTTTAGTCAATATTCAGTTTTTTTTTTTTTTTTATACTGTATGTAAACCCAATCTGCTCATAACCCAAAGAGGTAAATAGATCTTTGACTATGTACCTATTTCCGAAGTCTCAATAAATTCTGATACTATTTTATACAGAGTACGCCTACGTCACTATTTTCGTCACTACCGTAGTATTAAACGTACAAACATACTCCGCAGCGTTGTTCCCGGTACTTGAGTGTCGCATGTCGCACGTTCTATGGCGATGTAAAATATGAGGGTGACAATAAAGCTCGGCTCCTGCAGCCTTTGAGAGTAATGGGCTCTAACAATGAATACGTTGACGGTTTAGATATACGGTCTACATAGGAAGCGGTCCCAGTAGCAGAGTTGCGAGCGAAATTCGACTTTATTTTTGTGTATTAAGTACTGAACTGAATATAAAATTATTTCGCAATTTGCGTAAGTGTGATCACCCAAATCCTGAAAAAGGTCCAATTCGATATTAGAGGCAAAGGTATTTTAATATGCAAGGTGAATTCGAAATCATGGGCATCCTTTTAAGCGGTGATTCTACACATGATTCAGAATATTTAGGGGATATTAATCAACAAATCTATTGATAAAAACATACTTCCCATCTAAGATATAACAATTAAATGGTGAGCTGGTTAACGTGCTAATTATTTGTTAACTGGAGCAATATTATTTTATCAATAGATTTTTTTATTTATTTTCCAAAACATACTGAATCATGTGTAGAGTCATAGATTAAAAGGATGCCCATGATTTCAAATTCACCCTGTAGTTAAAAACGAATTATGAAATTTACAAATTATATTATTAGGTGGTCCAATTTTGTATTGCACCAAAACAATTTTAATTTTACACTATTTTAAATTATTACGTACAGCTTTTACTCGACAATAGACAGCATATAATTTAGTATAACAACCCCAATCCCTCATTTGACATTTCTGATAACTCTCGCAGCTCGAATCGATGAGAACTTTCTATGGAGCGAGTTTCATTTATGGGAGTCGGTATCTTAATGGTTTAACTAAGGAAGTACCTGAAGTTGGTATGCGGTTTAATTAATAAACTTGTGTTGTCTTTGTTGCTCCCCTACGCTCCCTTCGTCCTTTGAACTTCAGCCTTCAAGCTTTATCAGTAAATACATACTAGTGGACGGACATTGTCTGACTACGTAGGAAAGAGGTAGCTAACTCGTACCATTTTGAGGGAGATTTCGACCATAGTCAAAAAGTAAACCAAGACCATTTTTAACTTACCTATTTACCATGGTGCTCTCCCCCTCCCCCCGCTAGATCGACGATAGTCCCGCGATAACTTTTGCTTATCCGCGTTCTGGAGAAGTACTAAGGCAGTATAATACAATAAGAGGTATTATTAAAACAAATATAGGTAAGTAGGTACTTATGAGCGGGCACACATGTCATTTCTTTGTAAAGAGCTTATTACACTTGGCTAAATTTAGAAGCCGCAATTCAGAAGCTTCTAAATATTTAAACCATTCTAGCTTCTGAAAAGCTTGCTGAATGCGATTACACTTGCCTAAATTCAGTAACGTCTAAAATAAGTAGCCTTAATTTGGTTAAGTGTAATAACCCCTTAAGGCGTGATTTGCGAAGTGAAAAAAGACTAACTTCCATATTTTTTAAAGTTATGATGGACTTACACTGGCATTACAAATCACTTTTGTTCCTAGTATGCTTTGTAAGACCATTGTAAACTAACTAAAAATCTTTAGAAATTTGGCGGTAAAATGTTGCAGATCGGATAATTTTTTATAAGAAACATGCTTGTATTTAAAAGTATTTAAATTCAATTTCACGTTGGCAAGTATAATTAATTATAATCCAATTAGAGCAACGAAAACGATAATATGAAAATGGTATAAAATTTTAATACAATATCTTACAGCGGATTGCTGCGGAGGCTTCCGATCTTCCTTCCATTACGCCCCGTTAATTGTCCAAATAACACGGAGCCCTGAGGAATACCCCTCTCTCATCCCCCATTTATCGACTTCGCTGTGTCCACGATAATTATCCGTAGCGGGACTGGTTACGAAGATTAATAAAAATAAAATGAAATAAAGTTGCTATTTTTGTACGTTCACATTAGGCAGATCGAATTTAAGGAAACACCTAAAAGTAGCTGATTTTGGGTAAAAAACTATTTCAGCAAATAACAATTAGGTCTATTTTAGAATCTCTGAAATCCACTACTGTTCAATAAACCACAATCTTATAACCTTTGCCGAATTCAGTGCATACTAATGTCTCGAACTGAGTTAAAAAAAACCTTCATTTGAAGCGAATCTTTGCATTTGTTTGAACATTACTAGCAATAATTGGTGAACTGAACGTAAGCTATCGTTACACTTAATAAAGCACCTAGCTGCCCAACAAAGGGCTTCATTACCATCCCGTCCTGTACAAACCTGGGCCTTTGATACACGCCCTTTGATTTCTCGAGTGTATCTCGAAACATGATTTTGGAAGGCATCAAATAATTGCAATGGTTATTCGAAGCTACGTAGATTAATTCCCAAAATACATAATTTTACATTTAACATGGCTTTACAAAGTATTTTTAAATACAAAAATGCTTTGTAGTGCCATTGTAAATCGATTGAAACTTTATATTTTGAGAGTTATTATGTAATTTTCATTTGATGTTCTTAACAAATGAGTCACAAGTGCCTGGTATAAGCTACCGGCCCAGCATGACAACGCGACAAAACTTTTCTCACGGATTTTGTCACACCTAGTCGCTCTCTCTCCTTCTTAGTTCTTAGGGAGAATAAGACAAAATCGATATTTCTTGCATTTTGTCTTGTCACAGCCGGTCGTGCTCGGTCTTCTGTAGGCCTAGCTTAGCTGATGGACAAACACGCCAACTGTATGAATCCAAACAAGTTTCCATTTCTAACTACATACTTGACCAAGCCGTCGTCGCCCTAAATATTGATGACTAAAATTGTATTATAAGAGCTACTTATTAAAAAATATTTGATAATAGTAGAATTAATCCAGTAGGTAGAGCACCTACGAGTACAAGCATTAGTAGGGCACAGATTCTCTCTAGTGTTCACGAAATCACTGAACAATTTGCCTCGAAGGTTAATCCAAAGAGATATTTAAATTATCCCAACAAACATTATGTGCCGCGTGTTTCATCAAGGGGGCTCCGATAAAGGTGGGCTTCAGGGGTATCGTGGATAGTGAGGGTGGGCGCTGTTGTGAGAATTAATGCAGACATGGCAGCCCATTTTCCCGACGTATAACGTTACCACTTGTTCCAGTTTAAGCGGGGCTTGCGGCCACTAAACCGGCGTTACTCATAATATTCAGCATTTTCTTTTATTTTATAGTAGCAGCTATGCCCGCGACTTCGTACTCGTAAATTTTAGAAATATATTACGAGAGAAGGCGACTACGGCCGCGTGGCGTTACTGATTATTTGTCTAAAATACAAGTAACCCAAGTTACTCTTTATAACATCAGATATCTGCCATTGAAAATCCTGTCAAAATCGGTTCAGGCGTTTCGGAGACCAGCCGGAACAAACATCTAGACAGACAGACAAAAAATAATTACATTTTTTTATCTATGACACAATCGACACAAGCATCACTAGTTACACACTACCATACGGATCGAAGCGGCAAGTGACGCTTCTCTTTATTTTTTAGCGTCTATCCAGGATTCACTGATTTCGTAGCCACACACTAGTGTATAAGAAAAATGATATTTTATCTTGGTAAGTCGTTTCAAAAGATGTTTTTATACACGACATGATACTGTGGGAAACTAACACACTTAACGAGACAGAAAGCACAGAATAATAATATCCTACTCAGGGTTTTCGAAGGGTAACCCGTATTTTGTGACCTGCTTCCAATTTTCACTAGAGCAGGTATTACTAGGCTTGAACTAGGCTTGGTGCCTACCACACCATGAGAGGCGGTATTAACGTTACTTTTACAGATTTTAGGCAGACTGTCTTTCTGTGAGAGTTTCAGATTAGTTATGAAAACGTACTGGAAGAAACAATGAATAAAGTTATGCCTATAAAATAATAATCAAACAACATCATAAGAAAACAAAACGTGAGTTTAAATGATAACATTTTGTAACGACACGCATTGTTTCCTGTATCGTAATCCTTGTTCCTTCATAGCTACCATGAGGTCGCCATATTTTTTTATTTTGACATTTTTTTTATTAAAAACAAAACCTCAATATCAGCTTAACGTCAATACACAAATGGAAAAGTTACGCAAACCAATTACAGGGCGGCCGGATTGAGTCCGTAACAGTATTTCCCTACCGGCGGCGTTTCTTCTAATTAAAACCTGGTTCGAGCGCCAACACTATGTAAGTGACGGACTGGCTTGGCTTAGTAGGAAATAATGAAGAGGGATAGTCTCCATTGCTACTCTTGTTAGTCAAGATATTATGTGATTGCTACGAAAAAGAGCAGTGAATTTGCGACATTATAAACGTGACTTGTAGCCGTGAGCGTTATTTCACGTCACCGGTTACATTAACTGGTTACGAGCTAATTCACCGAATCACTGTTTACGCGACGAACGAGTAACTGGTGATTTTTGTAACAGGTTATTTAGCTGTAGCCCAAACTACATCATAGGTATTATGTCACCGGTCACCAATAGACATGTAAAAGTAACAAATAACAATGTTTGTATTTTTGTATACAAGAAACTAGTAGTAATGAAAACCATAGGGTTACAAAAATAACCAGATACAAAAATCACCTATTAAATAACCGGTGACGCGTTTGACTTAACCGGTTACGTTACGTTTCGTGAAAATAATGTAACGACACACGTCTAGTGACTTGAGTTTTCTGCTAAACCAGGAATCTTTTCAGAAACTTCATCTTGTTGAAGAGTAAAGTAAGCATTTATTAAAGTCTAAACCCCTGAACTTAGTACTTACTCCCTAACTCCTAAAGTAGCTTTCTGCTTCCGACACCTACCGCCGTAACCTCAAATCAAATACACCAAGATTATTTACTTTAACTCAAACATTTACTTTGTCAGCTTGTCACACTCCAACTTCACACTGGAAGTTAACTCAGTCGTTATTGTAGGCTCTTGTAACATAACCCCCCCCCTTACCTCCACCATTTGCCACTCAGCGTGCTAACTTTGGGGAATGTTCAGGTAACTTCGACGAATTTTATCCAAGGTCGAGTTTTGTTCCACATCGAATATTGGATATTGACATACTTTGGAATAGAGACGTATAATGCCTGAAGTTTCACCTTTTATCTCGGAGCTGAGATTATGATAAAAAGATGGGCTGGTTTCGCTAAATCCAATATTTGGTACAAGAATATTGGATTTGTTTGATACTATAAGTTGGTTAAGTATGGGCAAATACTCAAGAAATGTGTTCCATTTCTTCCATAATTTCGCAAATTTATTTTTGAAAAATACAGAAAATTCTAAGATTATTTTTTCATTCCATAACCCTTAAAGAAAATAAGACCAAGCCGAAGTATGGGCATATACTCAAGAAATGTGTCCCATTTCTTCCATAATTTCGCAAATTTATTTATAAAAAATACAGAAAATTCAAAGTATTTTTTTGCCTTTCTATAGCTCTTACAGAAAATTACAGCAAAAGACGAAAATGCCTGAAAACCTCTCCATTATTGTTAAGTAGAACGCGGTCAAACCGAAAGCTTATTTCAACAAAAAAATAAGAATCTCTAAAAATATTCCAATGTTTTCCTTTGTTGCTGTCAGCTTATTTTTTTAAACCACGACAAACAACGCCGTAAACAGTATCGATATTAAACACCGACTCGATACATTTTCTCGATTATTCACACTTGAACGAACAATCGATTATAGCCAATGATGGATTTATTCCCTAGACTTGATTTTAGCTCACCTGCTCAGCTTGCCTTTTAGGGTAATATTTTATAAATACAACGCGGAACATTATTGTAGAAAAATTGCGACAGCAAAATGGTTTTTGTAATTCCTAGTAGTGTTTTTGCTGTAAATACAAAACGTTTAGTAAAACATAATATTAAAAATACTACTAAGAACTAGAAAAACCATTTTGTTGTCGTAATTTATTTTTCTCAGTGTAATATTGGGGGAATGAGGAAACTTTAATGTAGATATACTGTCGATAATGGAGCGGTTACTGACAAGTCACAGGCAAGTGGAATAATATTATAACTTTTTAAAACAGCGCCAGACTTACGGCCTTGGTCTCTTATTAAATGACATCGGCCGCTTACAGCGTCACGCGTACGCCGCGTCACAATGCTTACTCTAGCAATGTACTGTTGTAGTCTCCTTCACACGCCGACGTCACTATAGTAACATTGTGACGCGGCGTACGCGTGACGCTGTAAGCGGCCGATGTCATTTAATAGGAGACCAAGGCCTTACGCTCCAACTGTATGGTCCCAAACTAAGCAACGCTTGTACTATGGCTACCGTACAATGGACTGGGGGCGATCCCAGTGACACATATACTAGGGCATATTACGAAAAGGTCGTTACCCAAATTTGCCTCTGGCGGAAATCGAACCAGCAACCACCGGATGCAGGGAGCCGCGTGGCCTATTCTCGCTGGGCCAAGCGGTCGTCATATTCATCATCATAATTATATGACATACTTTTGTTTATTAGTTAACTTTATCTGTTCTGCCCACGTGTCTTAGGGCTGTATCACACCTCGCGACGGGTTTTGCGACCGTCGCCAAGTAGAGTCCTGTCATATTTGACATAATTCAATACTAATTATCGGCGACGGTAGCCAGCGACGTCTCCGGCCACGTATCCAAACAATTGGTATTACCTGTCAAATTCAATACGAATTCGTTGGCGTCGGCGGCTGGCGACGCGCTTGGCGTCCCGGTGAAATAGGGCCCAAAGTTATATCATCATGGGATACAATACAGTTGTCATGGATGGTTAATTCTCCTTGGATATTTTTTTATGTATACCTATCTTATCGAATATACAATATTTGCCAAGAATTCTCAACGTTTTGATAATCAGTTTAATACTTAAAGCACCTACAGCCAATCGTTAAGGAATTGGCTTATAAAGTGCGCGATCGCTCAAAAGTCCTGAATTGCCATCGCAGCCTGCACTACTCATTAGCTTTTAAGTATTCTTGGAGGACTTTAGAGTTAAGCAAAACATATAAATTATAATTGATTACTTATATTTCTAGGCTTAAACAAACTAAATGATTTGACTCTAATTTTGCTTTGTTTAGCTAAACTCAGCTATGTTTGTGCTATCATTGCCCATCCACCTGTGAAACAACCTCAAAGCCCCGAAGACGGTACAGGTCACAATTGTTGCTTCAGCCATCACAGGCAGTTTCAGAGCCAGCTAATAGGCAATTTGTATTGTAAAGCGTGCCTGCAGTATATATAGTTGTAAAGCTATGATATACAGCGGGACAAGAACAAAAATAATATGCAGTCCTTTTGTACATTTAGCCAAAGATATTTCACTGAAATTAAAATTAGCTTGGCTGTTAAATAGATAATTTGCATGTGCAGAGTAAACTACTTATTACTACATAATAATTTAGAACTACTTTGGCTTACACTCGCTACGGAACCTACGGACACAGTAACATACAGTCAAAGAATACGTACGTAATAACACTCATTTTTCTCGCAGTACCTCACTGCGAAAAACATTGCCTAAAAACAAACAAAAAACACTAAAAAACAAAGCATACATTCCACACATCCCGATGCAAATGTATTCTTTTAGAAGCATTACGAAAACGCGCGGGTTGTGAAACTGTTAAAAAAATTAAACATTCATTGGTGTTAACAAAAGATGTCTCTAACAATTGCTGAGCTCCGCAGCTCGCTCCAGACAGGTATTAACATAACTTGCATATGCATGCGTGTCCGTTACGTGGTTTCACACCACGTGAAATGGGCTCATAATTGTTGATACCCTCCGTTAGTGTTGCAGGCGGCTTTTGTGGCCGAAAACAGACAAGGTTTCCTTTATCCCACAGATTTTTCCAACGTTTTTGTTGATAAATAATATACGACGTATTTTGTTCGTTGCTCGAATTGCAACAAAATATTAAAATTTAGCTGCTCGAAGTGGTTAACTTGAAAATTCAAGATGTATGTAATTGCATGCGAAACCACGTATTTTAAACTATGTATGTTCTGAAATAAAAATCCAATGTTGTGGTTGCTTAATAAGTTATTACCACAGAATTTAATCCACACACACCAACGTTGCCCACACAAATTACCTACGTAGCTAGATGAAACCACGCGTCGAGCCAACATCCGCTAACAACACGCCTTAAAACTTTCATCCCGAAATCTATTACTCCGTGAAATATGAAGCGCTAAATAAATTTCAAAGCACTCGGCCTGGCCAGTATTTGGCGTTTGCCATAAATGTGGCCATGTGTGGCCACAAATCGCTGGCGGTTTTGGCATCGCCGGCGGACTCATAACACAGTACTTACAAAATTGATGCTGTTTTCCAACAATTTATTGGCGCTCTTCTAAATGGGTCTAGGAAGTTGAAAATTGTGCTGAATTCGATTGGTGGTGGTGATGATCTGAATAATGATTACACAATGCTGAATCTTCGACATCTTCTAATAGTCCCCTTGACCGGATCTCGGCCACGGTAGTCTATCTCTATGGAGACTAGTGATCTGCGCAGGAACTATTATCATAGTAGAAAGATGGGTACTAGGTTATCTTAATACAACGCACCGCTCGCGGCTTGTATGCGTGTGCCATGCGTATCTATGCGTCGCGCACGCACACTCAAACAAAATCTCTACCCGGTTCGCAGTGCGAAACAATGCAAGTGGTGTTTGAGTGTGCGTGCGCGACGCATAGATACGCATGGCGCACACATACAAGCCGCGCGCGGTGCGTTTGTATAAAGATAACCTACTACCCATATTTCTACTATGCTTCCATAGTGCACACGCGTATGTGCAAGCACGGGTGCACGATCTCGTCTTTCAGTCCAACGGAACGGCAATCTGACATAACTCCGAGACACGAAGAGCAATCCTCTACGTATTAAAGTTCCACAAGTTCCACTAGGCTATGTTTTTATTTGTACAGTCGATGAAGGCGTTATCCCAATAAAGCCGGAAAGCCACAGCGGCGCACGGAGAGGCCACGCACGTTGGTCAAGCTTCGCTTTGCAAGAAAATGTATGCGTCCACCGCGGCGCACGGAGAGGCTACGCACAAAATCACGTCATACATACATTTTCTTGCAAAGCGAGGCGTGGCCCGTGTGTGCAGCCTCTTAGTGCGCCGCGGTGGGTTTCCGGCTTAATACTAACTCAAAACAGGCTTCGTAATGAATCCATTTCCGTTTGCCCTGAGAGATAATTTTATTATGTAACTAAGGTGGCAAACGAGGTTACGGCCCGCCTGATGTTAAGCAGCTACCGTAGCCTATAGATGCTGAGCTGTAGTCAATTGGCTACAGCTTGCTCTACCACCAATCATAAATCTATCCGGTAAGAGTATAACCTACGTTCAACCCGCTAGATCACCATCACACAGGTTATCAAATTAAGTGCGGGTATTATAGTGATACCAGCATGTCATCCCGTTATCTCCGACCACGCTCAGTTAGATAAGCTACATAATAATACTCCTACCCCTATCAGTGGGGCATTTATAAAATAGGATCCACAATTTCCTATCTTCATAGCTTATTATAGACTGTAGGTAGATCTGTACTTGATAGGGCACGTTTAAGGCTATTGCTAACGTAGCGAGGCCGAGATTTGGGCCTGACATTGATGGCAGACGGACATAATCCCTTTCAAAGCCGAACCGAGGCACCGGACCTGGCTTTGATGTCCGTTACCATTCTTGATAAAATCTTAGCTCTTGTGAATTATTGCAATATTAATGCGCATGGCTCAAAATTGAATTTTACATAGGTTAAGTAAATGCTGTTTCTTCGGGACTAAGCGTCATAAATTTTATAGTGTGTGTGTGTGTAACGTCACGACTTTTATCCCCATTCGGGGGTAGTCAGAGGCTTGAGTGGCCATACACCACCACATTGTGGAGGTATTAACCAACTCAAAGCCCACGTTTCACCAGATAGTCAGAACCCAACGTGACAGGTGGTGAACCTTGTCGCCGTGTATACAGGAACTGACTATTACCTAATCCCGAGGGATAGGTAGGTTTCCTCACGATGTTTTCCCTCACCGTCAGCGAACTGTAAATTATGCACATAGATGAAAATTCATCCATTGGTGCTTACCCCACCGGGGATCGAACCTGGGACTTTCTGATTGCTAGTCCAACCTGTTCACCCCTAGGCTACAGTCGCTGCTAAATTTTATAGCTTGTCTGATATAGGTAACACTGTTAGCCTGAGCTTAAAGCCAAGAACTCATAGAGTACGAAGGAAAGCTGGATTTATCACACTTTTAGTAGTTAAAATAAAATATAGAAAAAGATAGTGTGTTCCCTTTATTCTGTCCTAAAGTATAAGGCCGTGGCCGCACCGGTACACTGAGAAAAATTTTACGACAACAAAATGGTTTTTGTAATTTCTAGTAGTGTTTTCAATATTTTTTACTAAACGTTTTGTATTTACAGCAAATGTTTTATGTAATGTCTCACATTTATAAAACATTTGCTGTAAATACAAAACGTTTAGTAAAACATACTAAAAAGACTACTAGGATCTACAAAAACCATTTTGTTGTCGTAATTTTTTTTGCTCAGTGTAAGGGCCGGGCTCCATTAGCGCGTTGCGTTGCGTCGTCGCAAGATTTTGTACTGGCGCATCACCTTCCCCCGCTTCGTCTCTCGCCCGTCGACCCTTGCATCCGTTGCGACGACGCAGCGCAGCGCACTAGTGGAGCCGCGCTCTAAAGCGATTGCGACGCGTCGGCTGTTTCTATAAAAAATCTCGCTTATGTGATTCGGCCACCGCCATATGTTTATGTGTGTGTATATGTTATGGGGGTTTGATCGCTGTCTCCTCGCGGTCACCTTACCAATGCGGCCCCAGCCTAATATCGAAATATGTTTTTATATTAAGCTTTACTTATGCTTTCTAAATCTTTATTTATTATCTCAATATATTCCCCTACAATTTATCCATGCGTTAGTAAATATTGCTCAACCAATAAACACAATACGGCGAATTGACACGCTCATGTGAGTGTAAGGCGATGTTCAGAAATACACATTGGCGGCGTCTTCATCAGGCGCATGCCTCGCGCGAGCACTCACTTTTGACGTCGGAACGCATAGACGTAATGTCATAATATGAGTGCTCGGGTGAGGCATGCGCGCCATATGGACACATCTAGTTGCTTTTAGAAAAATCATCTCAGGTTACTTTGTTTAGTCTGTCAGATTCAAACAATAATAAACATAAGCTAATGTTATGACTATGTGGAGGACTTATTTTTTGTATTAAATACTTCTGGCTAATAAAACCACAGAATACAATTTACCCCCTACGCACACGGCGTCGTAGCATAAGCGTATCTTATTACGCGCTTAGTCCGCACACAAAGCGTAGACGCTTCGCTGCCACACCGCTTCGTGTGCGGACTTGTTAGAAAATGTACGCGCGCGTATTGCTCTCGTCCTACGCGCGTATGCTTACGCTACGACGACGCCGTGTGCGAAGAGGGTAACACTAAGTTTTAAATTAAGGGAAATACCCTGATATATCCGACTTTGTGTTTTTGTAATTTGCCCTGGTCCAAGTGTCACTGGGATCGCCCCCAGTCCATTGTATGGTAGCCATAGTACAAGCGTTTCTTAGTTTGGATACAGTTTGTGTGTAAGTTTGGCGATATTTATATTTATTTATTTAGGTATTATTTAATTTATCCGAGATCTAACTACGGTGTACTCCTCACTTTATCTCCCGAAAAAATCGCTCCGACGCCGAATATCGATATCCAAAAGAGAATTATCTCGATCGTAATGAATTACAATACGATGATGGATCACAACGCCCCCCCCCCTACCCCATCCCCATTACGCTATTCTGACCAGGGACACTTGTCACAGAATATTATTAATTATCTCATGTCTTTTGTGAAAAAAATCGTCCTTTTTACATCATTATGCGTATTATGTCGTCAGTCATTATTCATTCGAGATAAGTCGGTTTCTAAGAACCGTGACTTTTATTTAATCTGTTTTAATTATGTTTTCATGATTTACATTATTAATTTTGGTGATTTAGGAAATCCAGATTTACAGTTAAGATCTTTCTACCGAGTTCAGTCAGTCCACTCCATGGACCAGTTACTAAGGGGACTGGCCCTAAGCAAGTCGGCCGAGTGGTCGGCCTAGTACTAACATCGACATAAAACGAAGCGAGTAGTTCAATTATTTACCACAACAAACAATGACCACGTTTTGTTTCATACAAATATCTAATAAGGGCACCTCTTTCTTTAGTCTTTACTCTGTGGTCCACTCTTTGTTAAATCAGTTCAGTACGGTTGGAAGATCCAGAATGACTAAGCCAATCTTAACCAAATTAATGAGTAGGCACGTACAATAACAATAACTTAATAGATCTACTGAATAACATGTTACAAATATTGTATGCTTTGTAAATTAAGGAATTAGTAATGTTTGGAAACAGCCTCCTGTCTAGGCGCATGGATTTTATTATCCATTATATCTGCCTAATTTTTGGGATACTCTATATTTTTGTGAAGATTTTAATGACTTGTTACTCACACAAGTAACCATAGATTATTATTAGTTTCCACAAGGGCAAGTGAGGGAGGGAAATAAATGCGGAAATAGATGCTATGCCAAAGTTGGCGTACTTGCTGACAGACGTACTGAACGTCTGTCAGCAAGAACTTAATAAATCTGTGCTCATAAGTATTATCAAGATAATTTAAAAGAGTTTCTTATTATGAGGAAACCTACATCTTGAGGAAACCTACCTATCCCTTGGGATCAGGTAATAGTCAGTCTTGTATACACGGCGACAAGGTTCACCACCTGTCACGTTGGGTTCTGACTATCTGGTGAAATGTGGGCTTTTTAATACCTCCACAATGTGGTGGTGTATGGCTACTCAAGCCTCTGACTACCCCCGAATGGGGATAAAAGTCGTGACGTTACATTTTTTTTTATTATGACTACAGATTAGAAGTCGAGTTCAAGAGAAGTCAGGTTACATCAGTATCGCATAAATCACCAATACTTTATAAAATTGATTAATACTGCCACGATGGATGGGCAGTGAAAACAACACAAATATTTACCCGACCCAATTCTTTTAGAATAAAAACAAAGTAGGGTGGACATTGCAGATATCGGTAACAAAGCGCTACGAAATAATGTTGAATTGGTTATATTTTTTATTCGTATTGTTAAAGTAACTACAATAACAGTAATAAAACACAAGTAAAAAATAAATAAAACATGCCACGGTCTGACGGTCATTATATTTTTAAAAACTTTCGTGGTATTTTAGTAATGTGCCGCTTAATATTTTAGTTTCTTTGGTAAAACTGTAATATACTTTAAATAATTGATATTTAAAAATAATAACGGCCGAATACTCAAAGCTCACTTAACTATTTAAGAGGCTCTTAACTATTTGAGACGCCCCTATCCGTCATTTTCGTATTCTCAAAGGTCAATCAAATTCCCTACTTAAATTTAATTGAACATAGTTTGAGAGGCCGTCAAATCTCCACTTAACGAAAAATCGGTATACTCAACGGCCACTTAATGCATGACAGCCGTCAAAACTGACTTCAAACAGCATTGAGAGCCTCTCAACTTTAAATGGGCTTCCAACCAATCCTAAATTATTTTATGCTAACTATTTACCTCCTATTCACTCAAAATTACGCGATAATCTTCTGTTTGGCTTATGTAAGAGATAGCGGTCAAAAAAATTCGCAAAATACGTTATACCTATCAACATTTCCAGATAGTATTTTGTAATATGATCATAATTTAGGAAAATAATGGTCTCTGCCGACCCCCGTGGGATGTAGGCTTAAGCATTGGCTTGATTACAATAGTAAATAATAGATTGTTTTTTATCAATGTACCTACTAATCGTGCCTAGCAATCAACGATGTTTCTATGATCGTTGGGAGCAATTGATTGAATGAAAACTACAAAAATACACATTTATTGTTTAAATTATCAGTTATTTATTGCACTTCCTTGTTTCCACTCAACACACCACTTCATCCACAGCAATAAACATAAAAATAAGTAAAGTTTATAATCCACAGATCCACAGGTTAGTATACGTAATTTTCGGTCTCCATGTTGTCTTTTTGAGTATCCTTTCTTGCTCGGCGTAGAATTCGTGAAATCAGTTTACGTAGGTATCTATTCAGGTGGGTATTCAGTCTTCTTACATTTATTTACGTGTTATTTATATTTTATGGAATTTTATACGGTCACCATAACAGCCAACCGTCAAAACATAAACATAAACAAACCGTTTTGTCGATCCGTTTTACGCACAAAACACGAGTGTACTAGGAGATTTATTTTAAAGTAAAAAAATATTAATTTGCTCTTAAAGCTTGTATTTCGGCATTCTCGTTACTCGAATATGGTTTAAAATGGTTTCGTTTATAAATTCATACTTTCGAATTATTATTGCGTTATCTCTGCAGTTACGTACTGCGTAAAAGGAAACACACACGACATTTTTGTGAATCTTGTTAACGAGAACGAACCTATTTATTGAAGTATTGCCATACTAAAGACATTTGATGGCTACTTAGCTAATCACGGTCTTAAATCAGTTAATTGGCGTATGAGAATACCACTTAGATTTGAGAGGCCGTCAAAGTTAAGCGCCGCTTAAGCAAGTGAATATTTAAGTGAGCTACGAGTATTCGGCCCTAAGAGACATAATGGTTGTCACCCCATTTTGAACTTTTTGGGTGAAACCACAAACAAAATGATTTCACGCAAATTATACATCTATACAACTATATATCTATCTGTCGAGCGAAAATCGATCAAATATATAACTATCAGTATATTTTTAGGGTCACTGAAACCTATTTTATACACTTCTCATCAAAAAAATCGAAACAGTACTGCAAGTACTATTCAGGCATTTAAATAAAAAAAATGATTGATATCATTAAAAATATACGCCAATAAATAGCTGGCAGTTTAGTCTACACAATGGTGTACCACAATTCCAAATTTGAATTATATTTTAGAATTTTCATCCAATAAATGAATGTATAGTACGTTTTTTTATACTTGTCCTATTTGGTAAGCAAAGATGGCGTCCAGCGGGGCGATTGCGTAACTTTTTGTCAATGTTTCAATTGGTTTCGTATATAATTGACACAGGATGAACGAAACCAATTGAAACATTGACAAAAAAGTTACGCAATCGCCCCGCTGGATGCCATCTTTGCTTACCAAATAGGACAAGTATAAAAAAACGTACTATAGGTGTTTAGATTTTTTTGATGAGAAGTATACTTCAAGTCCATCAATAACATGGAAGTTGGAACAGCAGAACTCGCGTGTATCCGCTGAATTGGGACGTTTAGCGGTCATTAATCAAAACTGTTCTCTTCTGGAAATTTCTATTTCCCGGTAGAAAATATTGGTTTTGCAATAGCTTATTATAGTTTAGCTATACTATTTATAATCGACAAAATGGATTGCAGGTTAGTTAGGCACTTTATTTCGCCGAAGACTTGTCCTATGTAGTGATTTAGTTTTTGCAGTTTCGGGGCTCAGTATTAAACTGTGGGAATAACTTATAATCTACACTAATAATTATTATAGATACGAAAGTAACTCTGTCTGTCTGTAACGTTTTTACGACTAAACCGCTAAACCAATTTTAATGAATTTTTGTATAAAGATAGACAGGACCATGGAGAAGTACATAGGCTACTTTTTTCCGGAAAAACGTTAGGTTCCTGTGGGATTATCCAAAAAACTAACTACAGCTCGTTTTAAAATCTACGCAGACGAAGTCACGGGCAGAAGCTAGTAAAGTATAATTTTGAATGAAACTGTCTGATACGGAAATCGAACGTCATTACCATTTTTTTCAACTTTTTTTTTTGTCAAAGGAACCCGGAATTTCATTGTATTTGTTGAAATTATCGCGCCTCGGTGAGATTTAATTGCACATTTATTTCCAGTGACGAATGTCGAGCTTTATTGGTGTGGGAGATAAAATCTGTATTTTTGTTAACGGTCCCCTGAATCTAAATGTTGGAATTAAATTTAATAGAATTTTACAATATTATTCTTGAATTATTACAATAGAAATATTATTGCTAGATTTTGGTAGATGTTTTAGAACTGGTATTAATTTTAGTATTCAAGCAAATGTCTGAAAACTTAGGGTTCCGAACCGACCTCAAATAGAACTTACCTAACTGTATATAGACATTTTTTGTCTGAAAAACAGTCTGACGTTAGAACTTTTAATTTGGGATAGTGACGAATCTTCAAGCCTGTAATAGGTACCTAAGTACTTAACTCCAATAAAAAAAAAACAATCTATTCAATTACAGCTCATCTAACATTGAATTCCGCCTACGGACAAATTACCGAAACCTACAAAAAGTTCGTGCTTAACCGAATTATAAATGAAAGCTTAGACTCAACAACAGGCTCGCTCACTTATCATAACAAGATTAATTGCCAACCACTATGAACGGAAAATGGCAGGTATAATTACGATAATACAAAGTTTCCACATATATTCGATTTAGCCGGACGTTCTAGACAATCACTGAAAATGCCAGATAATGTGAAATCTCACTTTAAACCAGAGTTGCAAAAAAACAGGAAATTTAAAATGAAAACTGATTAAAACGTGTTTAAATCATTGTTTAAAACATTGATTTAAATCAGAAGGAATAAAACATGTTTTAAATGATTAAATCATGTTTTAAACACGATGTTTAAAACAAGGTGATTTTTTCGTAACAACCCTACTTTAAACCTTCGAACATGTAGTTTGTAAGTTGACTGCGACACTTGTATCAGAAGTGTCGGTCTGCTTTTTATATGAATTACTTTTCCCATTGTTTTTCGGACCTTATATTGGCTGTGTGTTACTCCAGCACCACGCTTTTTTCCTGCTGCTCCAATCAAAATGTGAATGCTACAGATAATTAGTGCTCCATCTCGTGTAATTTGCTACTCCAAATACTCAATATGTCCTTAACTCTAGGTAAGATTAACAATATACGTGCTTAGTTCAACTATCTATTAGGTAGAGCATTATTCACAATACCGAACAAGAAAGTATGGGCTAATACAATAATTGTGTAATGGATTTGGGTTATTGGCTTCTAAGAAAGATTTAAGATAGACCATTGGAAACATACGAATGCTCAGGATGGGAAGAGATCGCGTCATAATTAAATACACGTCCTATGTTTTACACAGTCCCCAAATTTGACCAACATTTTATGCCGACTTATCAGAAATAACTGAGCAACAGTTTGTACCTGCTTACACAAAACTATGTGCGAAGCTGAATCGAATGGGTGATAAAAATCATTTTAGGAACTCACGGCAAATGCTCACATATGACACTATTGATATATTGAACTGTCTTAATACACTCATGTCAATTCTTGAGGCTGTTGCAATCAAGGAATTTTTAACTAACATCACGTTCATGGTTGCAATTGCTGGGTCTTTTTAATCATGGTTAGCAAATCAAGCGTGTTCGCAACTTTTAATGACCCGTATTTTCTTTCAAAATCTAATGTAACAATTCATTATTACGAGAAAGACATTTATTGGTCTTGATTTTATATTCTAAGATATTCACCGAATTCTAGGAACAGAAAGGGATTACATTAGGCGATCTGACATGATTTTCGTACATTATCTCCTGTCTTCGGGCACACTTCAAAACTGAGCTGGTACTTCGATTTTTTTTAGGGGAAATACAAATAATATGATCTCGAGGACCTTTACATCTGATATTTTACGTTCTATTAGGGCCTCCGCAGACTTACTACTTTTAGCATCGGCGATCGGCGATTTTGCGACTGCATCGATGCTGCATAGCGTTTTGGCGACTCCCTGCATTCGATCGCAGTATCAAAGTCGCGCGATTTTGCGACTGCATCGATGCAGCATCGCGATTTTGCGACTTCCTGCGTTCGGACGCAGCGACTGACTGCTCCGATGCTGATCCGGTAGCCTGTAGTCAATATGAAAAATCGCTGCGACCAGTATCCGCAAGTGTGCGGGGTGTAGCGTTCAGTCGCTGCATCGAGCTTTTGAAAAACGACGAAGTCGCCGATCGCCGATGCTAAAAGTAGCAAATCTGCGGCGGCCCTTATACAGGGTTAATTCGTAGTTCGAGGTAGATGTTCCTTGCAAGGTTTTATGAAAGAGCTCAAATTCAAAAGTTCTACAAAATCTAGATTGTGTTTGTAAAAAAAAACATAACTGCCTTTATAAAATGTTTATTTCACGTTCGTCCTTTGGATCTTTTTAAACAATTTCAGATTTGGTTATATCTCGAAAACTACTGGAGTTCGTATTATATAAAAGGTCAAATTAGTTGCAATTAGCTCCTCCATCTCACCTCACCTACGCATGGAATTCGTCAAATTACCAATAACCCTGTATAAGTCTTCAACATTCTATTGTCAGCAATCTCAATCACAAGTTTGGAAAGACAAGTAATACACTTATATCTTAGAATTAAGCTACAAACACTGATCCGAGTTGTAAGTTAAATTGTTTATTGTGGTTGGCTGTCAGGGGATGGCGATTACAGAGCTCGCTATAGACTGGTTTTCTAATAAGCCTAAGTAATAAGAGGGATCGCGGCTTATGACATTAACAACTCTCGACTAAAGCCGCGTGTATATGGATTTTGCAACGCTACAGCTTCAACGAATACTGAAGACTTTTCCTGATTTACAGGTTTATTAATAGATATTTCTTACATTGCTAGTGGTTAGGCTCTGCCGCTATAGGACAAAGATAGGTAGATCAAGTAGGAATTACACCAATCACTCACTAATCACACCCTTGAACCCCTCAAAGAGTAGAGTATTGTCTTAAAACACGATAGCATATGGGATCAATTAATTCGTCCGCAGTTCTTTTAAAGTGCTAACTCCGATAATGGCTGTATAACTGCCGTATATCTAATTAGCCACACTCATAAATATTACGCGAACGATCTCGCAATTTTCCACTCGCTTTTTACGCCCAAATCCCAAAGTAATCCGGAAAGAACTCCAAATTGCCGAACGCCAGACGGAAGCAACATTAGGCCGGTCTGGAGGCGACAATCGTACCCTTTTTAAACCCTAAATAAATTTTCTGCCACCCATTAGCCGTCTGGCCGCACCCTAAGTAACACACGGTAAGCCAATTCCACGATCATTAGTTAGACGCACTTAAGTCTAGTTAAAGTTATACCACTGTAGCAGTCCCTTCTAATGGCATTACGTTGTTAAGGTCAACTTTGCCAAGACTAACTTAGGAAGTTGGTGTTTAGCACAAAAGCCCCCGATAGTGGCCTTTTTGTTTGAAATGTTTTAGTTTGTTTTTCGATGCGAATTACCCGTGGATCTGATAATTAGGGCCGTGTCACCAATACACTGACGGACCGTTAGAGCAACCGATTTTTTGATGTACTGTTAACAGACGTTTACTGATTTAACGGTACGTTAGTGTTCTTGGTTCCGATTCCGTTTTTCTTTTACGTGTTACACAAAGATATCCATTTACGTCAAAAACTCTGAGACAATAGTTTTCGCTAACTCCAGCTAATGCAAATCGGCCTTCGGTATCTAATTTTGGTGCTGCGAGAACATTCTCCATATCTTGGTAAGTATTCCAGACTCCTTTGATCCTTCCTTGGAGACAACCAATGCGCAGGCTATTTACATAATTGAATACGTGATTGCAGACCAATCAAAGCTAAGAGGGATCTATCCCTATTGGCTGCATGGGCTGCATTGACTCCAAAATATTTCCAGTGGATATGTCCACTGGGAATACTATTGGAGAAGAATAAAATAAAAATAAATAAATAAATATAACGTCACGACTTCTATCCCCATTCGGGGGTAGTCAGAGGCTTGAGTGGCCATACACACATTGTGGAGGTATCAAAGCCAACCAGATAGTCAGAACCCAATGTGATAGGTGGAACCTTGTACCTTGTAGCCGTGTATACAGGAACTGACTATTACCTAATCCCGAGGGATAGGTAGGTTTCCTCACGATGTTTTTCCTCATCGTAAGCGAACTGTAAATTATGCAAATAGATGAAAATTATGGGGATATTCGAGTAGATTTCATGGTTTTTCTTTCATTTAATTTACCATGTTTCTTAGTGACATTTGATCCTTATGATTGACCCCATCGATTGTTGCCATAAAAGTACAGAGTGTTATGTTTTCGGGTTTTAGCCAGTTCTTTGAATGCAGTTCGTATTGTTTTTAAAATAAAAATGAAGTCTTCATCAATAAAATTTTCTATTTACAGTATTTAAGGTACTTCCCCTCTATGTGGGAAAGTCGTGGGACGCCCTGTATACTACAACTACTACTATTTATAGTCCTACTTATATACTTAATGCGTTCAACCAACGATTTCCTGAACCCAACGTACCGAAATGTTCCGAAAAGTAAAGGTATACTTACATAAATTTAAAGCACGTATTACTATTGTTATTGCGACACCTTTTATGACGGTTTTCTATAGAGCCGCCGACAATGGAGCGGGTATTTGCGGGGACCCGGGTCGTAATAGAGACGATTTTTATAGCAAAATAGCGTTATTCCCACCGTACATGATAGAGTAAGCTTGTGTAAGTTAATACACCACTCGACCTATGAGCTGAGGCCACAAGAGCAGCGGGAAAACAGGTTTAATAATTTACTTGCTAAAGACCAAAAGTAAAAATAAAAGATTTACTATGTTTGCATTTTATAAAGTTAATACACACACACATACATAATATTACACATATACACATACACACTCACACATACATAACATTACATACACAGTACATAACATTAGGTGTACGATAAAAAAAAATGTTTAGGTATACAATACATCCATGACAGTTCTTCAAACATAACCCTCCTTCCGGCGCAGTCGGGTAAAAAAGTTTTATGTCTATAGTTGTTGTTAGTTAGCTATCTACCAAGCGAATCCAAGAAAAATAAGACAAAATCAATATTTCTGACTTTTAATTCACTTGTCACCCGATCGTGTCAGGCCTGTTGATGTTTCCGCTTATTTCATAGCCCCATCACAGGGAAGCAATGCCACGCATGAGCGACGCGCGGCTGGACGTTGAGATAAAGGGATTTGCGCTTAATGCCTTGTTGTCCGTCGACCCACCAGTGAATAGGCCGGATACTTTGTGGCCCACCTCGCACTCGCCGGGAATCGGGAATTATAGTTTTTTTTAATAAACGCTATTGGTCGGGTTTTGTATTTGTGTTGTTTTATACTCAGCATGATAAACTCGAATTAATTACTAACGTTATTAATTGAAAAATGTCTGAAGAGTTTATGGAAAAATGCCTTTTCGTTTTAATTGAATACGGCTGTGGTTGCGTTTTTAACAAGTACTCGTATGTTTATGTTGATTGAGAAACGTTTAATTTAAATTAATTAGTAATCTTTTGTTTCTGTATGCTAGAATATCGAAGCCATTTGTTTTTATTGAGGGAAAATACTAGCAAACGAACTTTAAGAAACTATAATATAATAATATAAATAATTTAGCCCTTTTAACGTCCCACTGCTGAGCACGGGCCTCCCCTCAATGCGAGGGCGATTCAGGCCATAATTCATTTTTTTTTCCTTAAGAAACTACTTCATATTAATTATTTCAATGTCGAATGGACTATTTGTATATACAAGTTTTGTAAAATGGGCTTAATAATTCACTTTTCGAAGTCTTTCATTAATAGTTAGAAAACTAAGTCCTCAGTGCCGATGTTTCTTTTTAAGTCAGTACAATTCAGGCTATAGTTCAAAATGGACTGGAGGACTGAAAGTTGTATCATTCTTACTGCCATATTTAAAGTTTATTCAGTTTCAAATGAAGTTTATTTTTCATTACAGATGACCGCCGTTCGCTAATTATTCCATCTTTGAGATGAATTCCCGACTTGTTGCAATTGTTATAAAGTCGCATTCTTTTGCAAAAATGCGGACTAGCGTTGATTAAAGAAAAGGTGTAATTTGCCTTTTCCAACTTAGCACTGCGCTTTTTGTATTGTTGAGGTGCAATTTTTTAATTGTGAACTTTTCTCTTAAGAAATTTTGCCTGCTGTCTAGAATATAAGTACGTTTTCAAAGACGTGGATAGTGTAGATTATTTTAGAGGTTACGCAATATTTAAAAGTTAGCCGACTTGAGGGTATGGACTAATAATTCAATTAAACAATTACTTCGGATGAATTCGTCGGTCTAGTACCACCGGAATTATAAATTATCATAGACTCCAAAACTAAAACGGGGATATCCCAAACCTTCTTGAGGGGGTGTCGACAAAGCGAATCAGCAGATAAAGAATGTAATTAATGAAAATATTACGTACTATAAATGGTGTGAAACATTTATTAATGTTTCAGCTTTCCGTTACAACGTTATTTTTCACAGGTATAATATATATATATAACGTCACGACTTTTTATCCCCATTCGAGGGTAGTCAGAGGCTTGAGTGGCCATAACCCACCACATTGTGAAGGTATTTTTCACAGGTCTTTCATATTTTTTAGGAATATTACTAAGGTACGGTCAGCTACAAACAAGCTTATGGCCCGCCTGATGTTAAACAGTTACCGCAGCTTATCGATGCTCGCAAAGGCATCGCTCGCACGTTTCCAACCTGAAGGGGAGTGGGATAGAGGGAGGGGAAGAGGCGGTTAGACTTCCAGCTCTCGCACTCACCATACGAAACGCAGCTATAATAGCTACTTAACTTCGATCTTGAATATGTATTAAAACATCAATCCAATTAAATTAGGCTTTTTTGGAAATAAATAAATTTTAATATAAATCTTCTGTGGTAGACTCCGGGCAAGCCAGCCCATATATTGTAATAATAAGTAATAATAATAATAGTATAATAGTAGTAGTAGGTATAATTAGTTTTAAGTTTAATAATATCTATGTATGTTAGTCTGTAAGGTATGTATCTATGGGCCTAGTAGCCTGAAAATAAATGGTTATTATTATTATATATAAGCTGCAGTCAATTGACTACTATTTTCGATATCAAACACAATGCGTAGCCTCCGCTCCCGCTTCACAAATTTCTTCGGAAATATTTTGATGCTAGTTACTCCCAGTGCGGATTCTAAAAGGTGGTTGGTCCGTGGGTTTGTCTCTAGGAGGAATTCAATAGTCGAACACCAATCAATATTCGATTCAATAAATTCATTGTTAAGGTCCCTTCCAAGATCGTGGACCGAACAGTCCTAAATAAACCCGGCTTGTTCATAAACAGGGTCTCGTATTTTCTCTGTCGCGGCGCACACTGGCCCCGGGAGTGTAAACACGGCATTAACTCAGACAATAGCCCCGGGCGGGCGCGTTTTATTCCACTACCACCCGGTTGTAGTTCATTTAAAACCAACGTAGAGGGACCAACGTTCCAAATATTATGCGGAATTGTCCTAAAGTTGTTAAGGACTTAACAGACATCGAATTAGACGGCTGCACAGACTGGTTTAGATAGAAAAAAAAAGAAACTTCTTAGTAGACTATTAATGAATTCAATAAATATCACCAGACTAACACGCTCACTGTATGGGCCCTAACTAAGCAACGCTTGTGCTATGAGTACCAAATTAGTAGACTGGGGACGATCCCAGTGGCACCCAGACTAAGGTATTACGTAAGTAAAATATTTGTAGTCCTACTGGCCCTCTGTAGACTGGCATTAACTTGCTACCTACTCACTCATAAACCATTTTTTTTTTATTTCTTTAATGTTTTATTTTTATAATACTGGCAGTAAATACAGAGGCCAACGATTAACTATGATCCAAATTTGAAAATAGAATATCTCATTTCTAAATTGTAACATTTGTCGTAACCAGTTAGGGCGAGGCCCCACTAGCGCGTTGCGCTGCGGCGTCGCAACGGATCAAAGGGTCGACGGGCGAGAGACGAAGCGGGGGAGGGTGATGCGCCAGTACAAAATCTTGCGACGACGCAACGCAACGCGCTAATGGTGCCCGGCCCTTACTGTTTTAAAATTAATTTTCCAGACTTTGAACTAACCCCGTAATTAAAACATAGAGCGAAGTTCTCGACGCGCGGTTAGCCTACGACACATACATTTTATACATCTAGCTACACAGTAGAATACGCAGAAAATATAATAATTATTTATATTTTGGCTTTAGAAAGCATTGTGTAATTTTACACATAAATTATTATAGTCTGAAAAGGTTATTGTACAAAAATTCGCCGTAATATTATAAACTGCAGACTACTTTTTAGATAAAAAAGTATTTGCAACTCTTTTATGACTAATACTCTAACTA
Source organism: Drymonia ruficornis (assembly GCA_947859195.1). Lineage (NCBI taxonomy): Eukaryota > Metazoa > Arthropoda > Insecta > Lepidoptera > Notodontidae > Drymonia > Drymonia ruficornis. The sequence goes on from OX401913.1 coordinate 1,720,663, forward strand.
ATAAATATGACTTCGAAAAAAAAACAACATTTATGCCAAACACTCGAACCAATATTTTTTTTAAATGTTGTTTGGGGTGCTCCAACATAGACAAAAAAGCTCGTTACTAACATTATAAAATGCCGACCTATTAAAATTTGTATTTTATACGAACGTACTGTTATACGAACTAGGAGAGAAAATACGTTATTTTTGAATTGAAAGTGTTTAAAACTCACCACACAATCATGTGGTCACCCCACCTCCGTCGCAGCGCGATTCATAGCTGGCAACACTGTGAAATATTTTAAAATTAATTATGGACTCTGAACGCGAGCGGAGCAGATTGTTACCACTTTAACACAATGTCGTTTGTACTTAGCGCTTGGAGTAGACGCTACTGTGTTTCTTATATTAATTTTATTTTAGTCGCAATATTGTACACCAATGAGGTATGTTACAGCGATATCCTATACATTATAACACCATATTCTACACCTGTGACAAACAATAAATGCATTTTGAATTTTGAATTTTTCGCAAAATAAATCTTGTAATTTTCGAAGAACTAGGACTAGCAATTTCAGTGAAACATCAAAGGCTTTGTCATTCAAATCAAACTATTACTATGTAAAAAAAGTTAACGTCCCAATGCTGGGCACGGGCCTCCCCTCAATGCGAGGGCGATTCAGGCCATAATCCACCACGCTGTTCCAGTGCGGGTTGGTGGATTTCACATGTCTAAGACATGCAGGTTTCCTCACGATGTTTTCCTTCACCGTAAGCAAGTGATAATCATATTAAAGTTATGATTCACACATAGATTTCGAAAAATCCAGAGGTGTGGCTGGATTTGAACCCAGGACCTTAAGACCGCAAGACGCGTGTTTAACCAATCGGCTACCACTGCTTCCTGGGGATTACTTTGAAAAACGAAACGAAAGCTTTGGCTGACGGATCGTCCGAAGTACGGATTCGATGATCGTGATTTGACGTTTCTTCTTTCGTGGATCCTACTCTGAAAGTTATTTGACATTTACGATTTCAGCGTTTGACATGGTTTTGATCGTAAATCGAATCCGTACTTCGGATCCGTAACACTTTCGGAGTAGGAAATTGCCCGATCAGTCAGCCCAAGCTTTTGTTTCGCTTTTCAAAGAACTACCCTGTTCCTTACCACTTTGTAAACAAACATAAAATATAAATGCTTTTTTATAGCCAACTAGCACAAACACAACTTGTTTAGGCGAGAATGAAAATAAATAAATATGTACAATAAACATTTATTAAATTAATAAAATAAACAAATTCATTACGAGAAACGGAATGCATGGATGCCCAGTGACAGTACCCGTCCCTATCGCACTCGTGCATATTAGAATTGTTCTATCCCTTTTGTTCCCTACCCTTAGCGATAACTCGCCGGCAGCGCCACGGAAATTGAAGAAACTAATTGCTTCGTCGGTGCGCGCGCGGCGTCTAAATGCTACATAATAAAATTCGTGTATAAATGACAATATTATCGAAAACCACCAAAGGACCTGTAATTACATTAGTGCAGTGTTCACATATTGGCTGTGCGGTGTTGGATCGTCAACGGGAGGCCTCCCAGAGCAGGTGGACTGTGGTGAAAATTTATGGTGAGTTCCTTTGGCTCCATTTTCCTACCCCCTGTTACTGGGCTTCGTGTATTAGGCAAAATATCCAATAAAAAAGTCTCAACTTAATAAAAAAGAGTCCTTAATTAGAGCCAGCGCAACCACAACTTCTAACTCTAGCTGGTACCAGGATTCGAATTCGGCTGCTATTATGATCCCTGAACGAAAGCAATAATCGGTTTCGTTCGAGTGCCCAGTTTTGAATTTTGACACATTTTTGTAGTATATTTGTGTCAAAATCGCAAACGAACGAACGGTACCAGGGGGGTTACTCCGAAATACGTCGCTGACGGATCGTCCGAAGTACGGATTTGATTTACGATCAAAACAATGTCAAATCGTAGAGAAAAACGAAAGAAGAAATGTCAAATCCACGACAATCCGTCAGCCGAAACGTTAGGTTCGTATTTCGGAGTAGGCCAGCAGACCCGGATTCATAATAGACCCCCGGCACCTACCGTTAACATCAATAGTAATTCATGAAAAGTTACATTCTTTGGGCACATGTTGCAATCAACGTACAACGTGGTCATCTATAATTTTATTTTATTGCCAATATCCAGTACGTAGACTCGATCCAAATATCCAATATTCAAAATACTCTTGCCTATTAAAATTGCCAACAGTAATATGAGACACATCTCAAAGGCACAACTAATATAAGCAATTAGGCGAGGTAAACTGTTTTCAATCGATTCGTTGTACCAATTATGAAACCACGCCCATTAATTTGGATTAAATTACAGATATTAAATTCTAATTACTGTTTTCATTTTCATCCTACTACGCTACACTCGTAGTATGTGCTACGGCGTAGTCTTCGTAGTAATCTACATGCTACGAATTGCTACGAAAGCTACACGATGCGTAAAAACAAAGCTATCACACTTTTAGCAAATCAAATCGTATCGTAATAATTTTCGATTTGTCGAATATAAAAAATAATTACTAGAATGAACTTGGTCAAGTTTATCCCAAGTAAATTTTGCAAGTATATGAACCAATAATTTATGAGGCTATTAATAGTATTCAATTACGTTTGGAAATTAGCAGAAAATTAATTTAATAATCATAAATTGACCAAGGGAGAGCTATAATATACCAATATTAGGTAAATAAGAGATTAGAAACATCTGGTAAAAACTAAGTAGGTATTTTTACACATTATTTTTTGTGGTGAATTGGTTAAAAAAATTGCTTTTCCTCAAAATAATACGATTAAAAAACAAACAACAAAGTGTCAACTGCGTTAACCATTTAAATTATTTCAATCTCAAGTCCAAAGGGCCAGAGATTTCAACAAAACTTTTTAAAAATGCAGCAGCAATCTCCATACTTATTTATTCATCGCTGCTTAGCCCCCTCAAGACATTATGATGCATAGCGACATCGCAGGGATTATAATGAGAAAACCGACGAAGAAAGTTTTAATAAAACGAGTTTAGGTGTTATAATTTTTTCTTTTTGTTTTACTGTAATTATATTTTAACACTGGAAGGGTACGAAATAATACATTAGTATCTTGCAGTCGTATCTTGCAATTGAGTAGTGCGGTATACTTTATTATTTACTAGCTTTTGCCCGCGACTTCGTCCACGCAGAAAACTCCAACTCCTACCCCTACCCCCACCCCTACCCCTACCCCTACCCCTACTCTTACCCCCGTATCGCACGAACTGTCAAACGACTGACAGTTATGTTAAATGCGCTAAAGTTACATAAGAAAAGTTTATATAGCCGTTAAGTTTTCTTAAATTGTTTAATTTTCTGCTCAACTTTCATATTTCTTTTTCGTTTGAACCTTCTACAATGTATTAGAAAACTTTAAAAAAATAAGTTCTCAAGTTATGGGGTGACCAAAGGAAATAGGGATTTTTGTATACGTATATAGATAGATAGATATGTAGATTATAATACCATTATGCACATTATCTCAGTAGTGAGCATATCTTCTGTAGCAATCGACGAATTCGTTCCCATCCGCCACTATGGCGCCTCTCAGTGTACGTTGAGAATATTTGTTACTTTTTACGTAATATTCCCGTCTTCCTCGATGCCGATTGTAACCGGGGCGGTAGACATCAAGGAATGGAAGAATGGGAATATTATCAGTTCTATTTGCTATCGCCCCTGTCATCTGGAGTACACCAGTCATCACCGAGTAGAGGTGAGTCGTATTTACTAGAACAGGTGCAAAGACTAGGTATGTTACAAGACTAGGTGGCACCTATTCCAATTTTGACAGTACTTAGTCCACCTAGTATTAGCGCTCAACACGTCCGCAGACGCACCAAGTACCAAGGTACCGTACTGCACTGCGAAAGCGTGACGACGCAATTAATATGGAATAATTTTAATCTAACCAAGTTTGTTTACATAATTACTATGGAGAATGACATATTGTATGCAGTAGCGACATCTGAAGTGAGCAAAAGGCAGTTTTTGTCCCCATTTGATCTCATGTATCGAGTCCTATTATGGATCTAAGGACTAAGTACGCGAACCATAGCCGATAAGTACTTGATACTAGGTGGAATAAATAGGTGGAACAGGTGTTTGGATCACGTATTTTTAAATACTAGGAATAGGAGCACCTAGTCCCAAAACCTAGTACAACCCATCTCTATCACCGAGCATCAGGTTGGACGACCGCTTGGCGCAGTGGTCCGATCGTTGGCCGTTCGGCTCAATGCATCGGGTGGTGGCGAACGGCTTTTTCGTAATTCGCCCAGGCCCTGTAGACAAGTGGCTGACGCGATGACGTCTACAAGCGTTCCTTCAAAGCTACGCTTCATGTATGGAAATGACATAAGTCACGTGATCTACATAGCATACATACATTGTGAAGTCTATTCTATTCTATTCTATTCGAGTAGCGTTCATGCCACTTGTCTAGGGGGGCTGGTCTGGGTATCATCGGAATCGCTCCCAGTCCATTGTATGTTAGCCATAGTACAAGCGTTGCTTAGTTTGGGACCATACTGTTGGTGTGTCTGGCGATTTTTTTTTTTCTTCCAACATCCACAAACATGAGCTTGGAAGTAGATGAATAGATTATTTGGAGGCACAACATTACTTTCGCCAAGTGGAGTGAAACAACTCTCTCTATTATTATATCGAAGAACTTATTAGTATCATTTATCGTGAAATACTCGGGATCAATCACTAACATATGCTTTCAAGGAAATCGCTAATATAAAAATATGAACTTGATGAATGTTCGTAGCGTAATTCAGTCTAGACAAGCCATTGAGAGGGGCATTACCGTCTAGACTAGTCTGTTATTGTACTAAAATTCGGGTGTACACCCACTATTTATGGACAAAAGTGAGATCGTTTGCAAGTTGAGTGCCTATAATGAACTTACATTTACACACGAATTTACTTGAAGCGACTGTAGCCTAGGGGTGAACAGGTTGGGCTAGCAATCAGAAGGTCCCAGTTTTGATCCCCGGTGGGGCATGCACCAATGGATGAATTTTCATCTATGTGCATAATTTACAGTTCGCTGACGGTGAGGGAATACATCGTGAGGAAACCTACCTATCCCTCGGGATTAGGTAATAGTCAGTTCCTGTATACACGGCGACAAGGTTCACCACCTGTCACGTTGGGTTCTGACTATCTGGTGAAACGTGGGCTTTGAGTTGGTTAATACCTCCACAATGTGGTGGTGTATGGCCACTCAAGCCTCTGATTACCCCCGAATGGGGATGAAAGTCGTGACGTTATTTACACACGAAGTGGGTGGTCACAACTTTTGTTGTAGCATTGATTTTAATTTAGAAACCTGCGCAAGGTACCATGACTGTTCAGTATCATCATCATCATCATGTCAGCCAAAAGACGTCCACTGCTGGACATAGACCTCCCCAAGGTTCGCCACAATGACCGGTCTTGCGCTGCCCGCATCCAGCGGATTCCCGTTCAGTATGATTAACAAGAAATCAACGTAGATAATACGTGTACCTAGTATAGACTTTATTAAGTATTATAAGCTTATCTTTTAACTTCACTATCTTCTTCTTATCGTATGGTTAGTGGCCAACCTGGTATCAGTTGTTCAAGGCCAAATGCCAAGGTTAAACCATCGCAGGCCTCTGACATGGCTTAACGTTGGGCTTCCGGCTGTCACATTCATCGAACGAAACGCAGCTGTAATAGCTACTTTACGCCGATATTCTGTGAGAGGATGGTACTACCCTGGTTGACCCAGCCCGTATATAAGCTACAGTCACTTGGCTACAGCTTGACTCTACCACGAATGTACAAGACGTACGTATGCAACCATAACAAAACATATCTAAAATAGTGACTCTATATCTACATATCACTTTAACCATTATGTCAAAGCAACAAAGATGATAATTGATCGTCACCCAACTATTTGAACTGCTCAGCACTCCAAGTTTCCGAAGAGGGACGTAGAGACGAAAATCGTTTTTCATTTTAACAAATGGATCGTTTTTTATTAGGAAAGTTTGCGTCGCCTCTCAATATTTTAATGTCCGCGCTCCCAGCTTATTGGATTCCAGTAGAGATGTTCGATGAGTGCTTCTTGCTAGAGTTGCCGCTGATATCCTGCTATTGGATTCGGAAACTGATAAGATTTCGTACTATTATGCTCGTCGACTTATACCGTGAACTGTTCTTAGTTTTTTTTTTATTGGGACAAGATCCGCAGTCTGTTCTAAGTAAGCTTATTATGGTAATGTATTAAATAAATAACATAAAATGTATATATTAGGAGCATTTACAGGTGACAAGGCGACAAGGTTCACCACCTGTCACGTTGGGTTCTGAGTCAGAACTTCTGACTATCTGGTGAAACGTGGACTTTGAGTTGGCTTAATACCTCCACAATGTGGTGGTGTATGGCCACTCAAGCCTCTGACTACCCCCGAATGGGGATAAAAGTCGTGTCGTTATTATTTACAGGTGAAATTCTGCAACTTCTTTGAACTTTTTTGAATATAGTAATTTGAAGATCACTTGGCGTAGTAGTTTGAGCATCGGCCTCTCGGCTCACTGCATCGGGTGTTAGCGGGTTCGATTCCCGGATTCTACATTTCGGAAACGGCCTTTTCGTAATTTGCTCTGTTCTGGGTGTCAATGGGATTGCCCCCAGTCCATTGTATAGTAGCCATAGTACGAGCATTGCTTAGTTTGGGGCCATACATTTGGTGTGTAAATCTGACGATATTTATTAGACGTGTCTACAACATGCACATGCCGCGCGAGGCTGCTCACCCACATGCCTCGCGAAGCACGACGTTTGCCTCAGTCGCATGCCGCGCGAGGCAAATGGCGAGGCAACTGACACTCTAGACAGGGAAAAGTATACCCGATCAATCAGTTTGACACGTTTGACATCGTTCTGTCTCATGACTGCCAAACTAGGCGAGGCAAATGTGAGTGCTCAGGTGAGGCAGGGCGCGCATTTGCCTCACGTGAGGCAAGTCAAACTTGGCGAGGAAAATTTTCCTCGCGCGGCATGTGACACTTCTGGATGTAGCTATTTATTTACAATGCAACTATTAATAATACAACAACATAATTAATGTCTTATTTCTTTTATTTCATTTACTCGATAAAAGCACTGTAAGTACTTGAATCTTTCGCAGCATCTGGCAACGGAGTAACATCCCTACGTTTTTGTGATGTTATTCGCGGAATACGGTGCGCGGGGCGCGAACCGGGGCGGCGGCGTTGTCGGCCGCTCACACTCCAGCAAATTGATACTAAACGTTTGAACGATTTCAGACGGCTCAATTTTAAAACAATATTTATTTTAAAAGCGCTCAGAAATAGTATTTTAGAGGTTGATCAGTTCATTTTTAGGTGTTAGGTATTTTTTGAAATTTGCGCCCCTTTTGAATGGTGCTGGGCCTATACCACAACTAACCTTACAGCGAATGACGTTTCTTATTGTCATGACAATACGGTACGTCATTGCACAAAAAGTCGCTGTAAGGTTAAAATAATACTGCTATAAGAGGTGGTGGTATAGGTCCTGGGCACTTGCCCTACCTGCCCAACCCTAGTTTTGCCACTGTGCGGAGAGAAGTTTAATATAAAACAATTATATGAGTCATACAAATGACAGACAATAGTACTTTTTTTTAACAGTATATCTACAAATAACAATTAGCGGTATTTCAAACGCAATCTCTACCAGAAACGATGTTCTTACATAGAGCCTTTCCTATTACCTTTAGCAAAACTTTCTGTGAGTAACGAAGGCTAATGATGCCCGAATAGTGATCAATAAATCACTTCACCAATAAAATAATTTATAGCCGCCGACACCGACACGGTTCGCCGCAAAAACTTCCCTAATGAGTTTACTTCTTATTGGCATTTACCGACTGCTCCTTCCATTTCAATTTCTGTGGAACTTGGTACACGTTGAAAGGTATTTGATATCTATCTCTATATTGGCGTATTAGGCGCCTCTACATGTACCTATACCTATCCAGTGGCGCGCCGAAGCACGTTTTAACTAGAGGTGAGTCGTATTTACTAGAACAGGTGCGAAGACTAGGTATTTTACGAGACTAGGTAGCACCTATTCCAATTTTGACAGTAATTAGTCCACCTAGTATTAGCGCTCAATACGTCCGCTGACGCACCAAGTACCAAGTACCGTACCGTATTGCGAGAGCGTGACGACGCAATCAATATATTATGGAATAATTTTAATCTTAACAAGTTTGTTTTCATAAATTACTATGGAGAATTACATATTGTAAGCAGTAGCGACATCTGAAGTGAGCAAAAGGCAGTTTTTGTCCCCATTTGATCTCATGTATCGAGTACGCGAACCATAGCCCATAAGTACTTGAGACTAGGTGGAATAGGTGGAACAGATTTATAGATCACGTATTTTTAAATACTAGGAATAGGTGTACCTAGTCCCAAATTTACCTAGTACAACCCATCTCTAATTTTAACGTCCGACTACGTCGACATAATGTCATAACTGATTGTTCGGGCGCGTATACTTGGTACATGTCAACGCACCTATAATGCATTAAAATATATAACTAAGGCGGCAAACTAGCGTACGACCGGTGTGATGTTAAGCAGTTACCGACCTCTTGGTGCAGTGGTTGTGGCCGTTCGGCTCACTGCATCGGGTGGTTGCGGGTTCGACTCCCGCCAGGGGCAAATTTCGTAATTTGCCCTGGCCTGTCCCCAGCCTATTATACGGTAGCCATAGTACAAGCGTTGCTTAGTTTGGGACCATCGATCGAATATTGAAAATTACAGCATAGGCATTAGGCGTAGGTACCAATAATCCACAATGACCGATAAAGATATAAACTTTTGTTGACCAGAAAGTAATAAAAAAGCTTTAAAAACTGCAGCAGAAGTGCGACGTTGGAAAGACATCTTTGATACTTCAAAGCTATCGCTGAGACGTTTCGCTTAAGTTTTAATTGATCAATTTAACTTCAACTACGAGCATTTGACCTGGGATTAGGGATGGCACGTGTTACGGATCGTTATTTTGTATAAATCCAGTTAAGTTTGGTAAAAAAGAAACTTATCATTCGAACTGGCTACGAAAATTTGATGGAAAAACGTCTAATGCAAATACACAACCCTAGCTACAATTTTAGATATCCAATAAAGTGGAGGTTGATGTATCTTTAAAACAATACCATTGATTTGAACAACCATATATTCATTAGATAGGAGGCTATAAATACATCTAGAAACAATTGCCTACGATCATACACAGTTGATTTTTTGGTCTGGATACATTTTGTTCTTTTTTCTTTAACTACCGATAAAGAACTTTAACGCTATCGTTGCGTCATGGAAGAAATTCTTTGAACTTAAGATAAACAGACTTGAGCTGCAAAGGGAAGATATTTCGCAGCTCTTTAGACTATTTATGATACTGAGGTGGCAAACAAGCGTACGGCCCGCCTGATGTTAAGCAGTTACCGTAGCCTATAGATGCATCTATAGGCTTTGCTCGCACGTTGCCGACCTGAACGGGAGTGGAACGAAGGTAGGGGAAGAGGGGGGAAGTTGGGCGTCCAACTCTCTCACTCATCGTACGTAACGCAGCTGTAATAGCTACTTTATGCCGAAAAGCAGTGGTAGCCGATTGGTTAAGCACGCGTCTTGCGGGCTTAAGGTCATGGGTTCAAACCCTGGCTCACACCTCTGGATTTTTCGAAATCTATGTGTGAATCATAACTTTAATATGATTATCACTTGCTTACGGTGAAGGAAAAACATCGTGAGGAAACCTGCATGTCTTTAGACATGTGAAATCCACCAACCCGCACTGGGCCAGCGTGGTGGATTATGGCCTGAATCCCCCTCGCATTGAGGGGAGGCCCGTGCCCAGCAGTGGGACGTTAAAAGGGCTAAATTATCATTATTTTATTTTATGCCGATCTTATGTGAGAGGGTGGTACTACCCCGGTCGAACCAGCCCGCATATGAGCTGCAGTCGATTGTTTACAGCTTAGCTCTGCCACTAATAAGACTAGGATTGGGACTATTTCATGATTCGCGTATAAGCAGGGTTGTTACAAAAAAATTATCTTGATTTAAAACACCATGCTTAAAACATGTTTTAAACATTAAAAAACAGTGTTTTTTTCACCTCCTGTTTTAAATCAATGTTTTAAACAATGATTTAAACATGTTTTAAACAGTTTTGATTCTAAATTTTTGCTGTTTTTTTGCAACTCTGCGTATAAGTACCAATATTACATAGCTAAATATTTCAAACCAAGGCAAAATAACCTTAATAATAACAGATAAACTTCGACGAAAGTACCAAGTTTAATTAACTCTGGTCTTCGTCACAAAATTACCGAGAACGTTAAATTGATCCCCAAACACCTTTGAGTGCCCCAACAAAATGATACAATATCCTCGGGGTCGCTATTATTGCTTTCTTTCGAATATGAATGGTCTTCGAGAAAAATATTTGCCTAATTAATTTTATCTAGGTACTAAGAAATTATTTTTCTTTATGTGCTTAAGAGCAACTTAAGACCTTGGTTCTTAAGAGAACTTGTACACAAAACTATGTCAACAAATATTTAAAAAATCATCTGTAGTAACTTATCTACATAATATACCATCTCTTTTATTGTTTTTTAATCTGAACTCTTTTAGAACCCATGAAACTATTTTATTCGAATTAAAATAATTAAATTGCGATAATAATAACTAATCACAGCGCGATAATCCCAGGTAGGAATCGAACCTACGACCTACAGCGTGATAGGCGGAATCTAAACCAACCACGCCAACGGGCCCGTCAAACTCCCACCTGTCACATAAAAAAACACTGTCACAGAACAAAACTTCTTTGTTTATGAAAAAATATCATCAATTTCTATAGGTAACTTATAAATTAATACCCGCATCTCTATTTCGGTTCTGTAATTACGCCAAGTCGTGGTACAATCTCTGGGGATGAGACCCATATCCTCGTCAGACGCCCTGAGGGAGAGGTAAACGAACAGATAGTAAATTGGTGAAAACCTTGTGACAAACCGTAATGATGTTGCAGGAAGTAACTACGGTAGTATATGTGTATAATAATCTTATGGCTGTGGTGTGTAGCTTGTGAAGTGTGAAAATTAGGGTAAATTTAGTTGTGCATTAAGTAAAAGGTACAAACCATAGATTTAGGAGCTACAGATGGAGTGCATAGAACACGAAATTGAGGCCACCAAAGTAAATACAAAACAAAAAAGCGAATACAATCTCGCCTTATAACTACACAACTTTACACGCACACAGATGTATGTGCCCCTAGTGCCGCTCCTAGTTGTCACGCACACATAAAATGCTACCCGGCTTCACATCGTTTGTTGCCAAGACTACATCTGCCTACTTCTATTAATCTGTGGTAATCTGTGGTCAATATTGATCCCATCAAAACATTTTTTTGTAAAATGTTGCCAACACCAGACTAGACCACACTGTCAAAAAGTTATCAGATCTCATGTAGAGTCAAGCAAGTGTGTATTGTAAAAGTAATGAACAGTAGGTAATAAATTGACGGCCAAGCCATATATTTTGACTAAGTTAGTACACCATCCACCATAAGGACACCAAACTCATCAATATACCAAACAAAACATACCAAACATGAGCTGAGCTATTTTAATTACGGGCGTCAATAATAAAGAGAGCTCAGTTTATGTTGGAAAAGTTACCTTATACTCGCATTATTATGTAGAAGAAACATCGAGTAAAGTAGTATTTCTATATCGATGAAAACAAACAATCATTCCGTATTAATCGCCTTTTATTAACTTAACACACGCAACCTTATGAAAAAAATACTTACTGATATAAATTGACGGGCTGTTAGTGTGGTAAGATTCCACCTATCACGCTGCAGGTCGTAGGTTCGATTCCTACCCGGGACATGCATTTGTTTGCGTGAACATGTCTGTATGTCCCGAGTCTGGGTGTAATTATGTATTTACAAACAAAAAGTAGTATATGTAGTAATATCAGTTTTCTGGTTTTCATAGTACAAGCTCTGCTTAGTTTGGGATCAGGTAGCCGTGTGTAAAAAGAATGTCGCAGGATATTATATTATAAATTATAGTTGGAATAGCCTTCGATCTTGGGACCGTTGGGAAGAGCCAACTTATAGCCAATTGACTGCAGCGTCTAGAGCTGATAAAGTAAAAGTGAAAAGTAGCTATTAGGGCCTCCGCAGACTTGCTACTTTTAGCATCGGCGATCGGCGATTTTGATGCTGAGTCTCGCTCGTTCGCGCTCGAAGAAACCCGACGCAGCATCAAAAAAAATGCAAAATCGCCGGTCGCCGATGCTAAAAGTAGCAAGTCTGCGGAGGCCCTTACAGCTGCGTTTCGATTGGCGTAAAGTGGTCATCTCAAATACACTTAACCTAGTTAGGGATGATCGCATTGATCCTCCCAAAGGTATACGATTCACCTTCAGGCTAGCCGACCTGCCCTCAGGACACACTCTCATTAATAAGTTGATTGGCTATCGATGTCTCGACAAAACTGAATATTTATTGAGTGAATTACGCCAGCAGTGGGGTTTTTTTCTGCTGGTCTAATCAAAATTTGAATGATACAGATAATTAGTGCTCCATCTTGTGTAAATGTGCCGAAAATTTTAAATTTGTGCCTATAGCCGTTTTGGAGTTATTCACGAATATATGATCTTGCTGGCGTAACGTTACCGCAGCAGTGTGGTTTTTTCCTGCTGGTCCAATCAAAATTGGAATGATACAGATAATTAGTGCTCCATGTCGTGTAATTGTGCCGAAAATTTTAAATTTGTGCCCCCTAAGGTTTCAGAGTTATTCCAAATCTTGCTGGCGTAACGTTTTGCGAATTCCTGTATCTCAAAAACTGTTTGGCACACAATCATGATTTTTCGTACACACATTAGTGTTAATTTGTGCCCATTTGTGACAGTTTTATATTTCAATAAATCAGAAAGGTTCGGGTGTTATAAGATTTTTCCTAAAAAAACTAAAATAGCTCCTAGCTCTTAAACTGGGAAACCTAGAAACCAAATGTTAGTGCTAGCTTGTATTTCTTATTGATCCTAAGCATTTCTATAATGATCGTAAGCCTACTCCAAGGAATTTACGATTTATTACGATTTTATTGCTATCTCGCGGTGAAATTATTTAAACCATAAATACACGAGTTTCTTATGTTCCGATTACTTTTATTAATATACAAAAATTAGTGCCCTACTTCAAATATACGTGTACGAAATATCAGCTCTGTAAACCTTATAATTATAAAATAAATAATAAAAACCACCATGACAAACTTTCAATGGTTAACCGACCAAATTAAAATGAATTGAAAAAAGCGGCCGCCCGATACATAGCGCCTACCATCTTAAATGTATACAATAAATTGGCTGTGTGCTAACAGTTCTGTAGAAAAGTGAATGAGTAATATTTATTTTTATATTTTCTTTGTAAAGGTTAAACTCGACTACCTACCCTTGCCCCCTGTCTAGCTAGACCCCTTCGTCCGCTCACTGTATGTACTGTGCTACTACCATAAGTTTTTTTTATTATTTCTAGTATTAAGTTTTTTTTTGTTTAATGTAAGTACCTACATTATTTTTATATTTTTATGTTGTGTCAATGAAGTGATGTTGTGTTTGTTTATAATTGTTGAAAATACTAATATTTATAAGTGTTCATTCGTTTTATATCTCGATGATGGTGAATGATTTCGATTTAAAGAATGGATATTATTTTTCAGTCGTATTGCTGTTTATAAGCGTCGATTTTTTATCTCTAGAAATATATAAAAGAAGATACTGTTACTGTTGTTGGGTGTTATTAGTTAGAGTTCATTTAGCTACACGAAACATAAAAGGAATATTAAGTAAGGTACCTACATATTCAAATTTAGCATACCCTGTGATTATACATTTATTTACCTTATTTAATAGTTTATAAATACACTCCAAAGTATTATGTACGCGTCTGTACTCATTACAACGCTGTCAATTGAAATAGGATAGCTTGAAGTACGGAGCGTTCGCTTGTTTCTATACATTCCAATTCCGTCAGTTAACCACCGAAAGCGCTTCGTGATGGTTATTTATTAATAACATTTTAATTATAAGGTTTACAGAGCTGATATTTCGTACACGTATATTTGAAGTAGAGCACTAATTTTTGTATATTAATAAAAGTAATCGGAACATAAGAAATTCGTGTATTTAGGGTTTAAATAATTTCACCGCGAGATAGCAATAAAATCGTAATACATCGTAAATTCCTTGGAGTAGGCTTACGATCATTATAGAAATGCTTAGGATCAATAAGAAATACAAGCTAGCACTAACATTTGGTTTCTAGGTTTCCCAGTTTAAGAGCTAGGAGCTATTTTAGTTTTTTTAGGAAAAATCTTATAACACCCGAACCTTTCTGATTTATTGAAATATGAAACTGACACAAATGGGCACAAATTAACACTAATGTGTGTACGAAAAATCATGATTGTGTGCCAAACAGTTTTTGAGATACAGGAATTCGCAAAACGTTACGCCAGCAAGATTTGGAATAACTCTGAAACCTTAGGGGGCACAAATTTAAAATTTTCGGCACAATTACACGACATAGAGCACTAATTATCTGTATCAATCAAATTTTGATTGGACCAGCAGGAAAAAACCACACTGCTGCGGTAACGTTACGCCAGCAAGATCATATATTCGTGAATAACTCCAAAACGGCTATAGGCACAAATTTAAAATTTTCGGCACATTTACACGAGATGGAGCACTAATTATCTGTATCATTCAAATTTTGATTAGACCAGCAGAAAAAAATCCCACTGCTGGCGTAACTGACACATATTTATTAACTCTGGGGACCGCACGGCTGCGATATGTGATTAAAAACAAACAATAGCTAGGCAATCACATATATGAAAATTTACAATATTCTGTATCTTTGAAAGAGTAATTTAACCCCCTTATTCGTAGAGATTTTGCCCAGTTTGCAATGGTTATGAAAGGCATTTTTAGGAACAAATGTGAATTGTAACTCCACTGCAGGTCGATTATAACTTTCTATGAATAAGGGGGTTAATGTATACGAAACTAAAAGTATTTAATTTAAAAAAAAACAATAGACATTATGTACTTCGATGTATCTAAATGGCAAACAAGTTTAGTGTTGTTTTATACAAGTTCAATATCACGCAAAACTAAAAAATTATTTGACTTAAAACTGATTTTTACTAGTATAGTCACCATGTGAATGTTATGGAAGCTGCAAGTAGGTGTTGATTACTACACCACCAAGCCAACTAGGAACCTGTCAAATGTGACGTCACCCGTACAACAACGCGGTGGCGGTGTGCGGGAGGTGTGGCGGGCGGGGACGCCGCATTCCATCCGAGTTCCTAGTTGGCTTGGTGGAGTAGTACTTGTTATTCATTCTACAAAAGGGAAGGACACGTCAGAGGCGATGCCGCAAGCATTGCGCCCGCGCACCAAGAAGTAGAACCCCTCAGAGCCCCAACTTAAACCCCAAGAGTTTTTTATTATCCAGTACGGAATGTTTGAGCCCCTGCGATCTGGAACATAAATGAAGTCAAATGAAAACCCTATTTCGGTCCAAATATTTTATTTCATTTTGATTATTTGAAAAGGCAACACTCTGGAGCTTTTATTTACAGTACATCAAACATTTGTTTGCACACCTAAAAAGACATTTCATTATCGGCATAGGATCTACAGTAAATACGAACCTATTATTTGGAAATGATTGATCCGGCAATTAAATGCAAATTGGGGCATCTAAACTTTCAATTATTTCATCTTCGATATTTTGATCCATCGCTGGATAGTCTTCGCGATTTTGTTCTTTCGAAATTTTGATGCGTCGCGCTAATAAACGTTCGCACTTTTGAGCTTTCATCGCGTAAACTGGTTCAACCATCGCACAAACGTAATTCGTTAAAACCACAATATAGTGCTTCCCATTGTTATACTAATAAATACTAAAGTCAATACTCAAGTTAATAAAACCAACTAATTATAAGTTTTTAGTTGTAAAACCAAAACTATAATGTGTATAGATTAGAACTGAGTAGTACAATTAATTTCGAAATTCGACCTCGCCACATCTGGGCGAATATAATTTCAAAGGCCGAGAAAAGCAGGGACAAACAATAAAAGACCAATAGAAACAACATTTGCGGTCGTTTGCAGAGGCTAAATATTATTACAGTGGGGTACAATCAGCTACAAAATATGATGACCATAAAACATAATTATAAATCATACAATGTTATTAAATCATCGGAGCCGACTTGCAGCAACTAATATAAAAGGTTGTGTAAGGATTTAATCGGTTTTCCAAATTCAAATGGTGTTACTGAAGTTTCGTAGCTGACTGTACAGGTACAATTCCATTTTCGCAAATTGAAATGATTATTGCAAGATACCTAAGCGGAACGAGAGGGTTTTGACGATGATAATGTTCTTTATTTATCTTTCGTTTGTTAAGGGTTTTAGTATTTTACAGTGGGGGGAAATTATTGGTATTTGCGGGCCAAATTGCCATGGTTAGTGCCCTCAATCCGATTGAAAAGTAGGCAGGAAGCCCTCTGATTTAACATCACAACGGTCATAGGGTGAAATTTGACCAGTAGCCCGATTCACGTAACCAAAACCGTAACGATGTCTCAGCGATATAGTCGTTGATAGCCTTTTCGTAATACAAAAAGGCTATCAACGACTGACGATGAGACTGTCGCTGAGACATCGTTACGGTTTTGGTTACGTGAATCGGGCCACTGGTGACATACATCAAAATATTGTAAATATAAGAGTACCTATATTTTCCCTATGTTCCCTATATTTAGTTATTGTGAAAAATGTTAACAATATTATTTTCTTCTAGGAGTGCCGCTCTGTAAAATGCCATATTGCGGCGCGCCACGATGAAAGCAAGTAATGTGCTTCATTCCACCACCGCTGACAGCGTGTGTACGCGTGGCGTTAACCCATTTGTGAATACTTTTTGCCATGTAGGTAACCTATCTACCTAATTTCTTATTATAATTAAGGGTTGCCATAAAGAATATGGTCAAGGATTAAAAAAAAACAAAAAGCTAAAAGCATGCACGGCTACGTCGCGCGCAGCTGTTGTACTGCATCCTCCTATCGCATAAAATAGTTCTCGGATGCGCAATTCTTCTCTGTCAATCAATTTTTCAATTTCAAAGCCCGGCTACCGTTATTCTTGACTAGATTTTCGCAAGCAACACTATACACTGTATTCGCAATAAAATTGCCTTCATTTTGATAAAATTTTCATTGGGCAAGCAAGTCGGTGAAAATTGTTAAAAAAAAATGGTTTTAATAATTTTAATTAATCATAGCCATGACCATATTTTTACGGCAACCCTATTGGTATATGTTTAGAAACATATTTTATTTGATAAAATCTAGGGTTGCTCCGGTAAGTCGATGGGTAAAGGTCGTCCTTAAGCGTATCTCGTACTATACCCTCAAAACACTTTTTATACATACCATACACACTAAACCCGACAATAAGAACAGCATGATCCAAATGATGAGGATCGCATTCATCATCGGTTGGTTCGTCTATGGTGCGCGGCATGTATTTAGCCATAGATGCTGAATTTATAGCTAGAAGTAAATACAAAATGGTTAAAGATATAGTAAGTAGCTTAAAGCTGGATATAAGAGAGCTGGTTCGGTCAGGATTAAGGGGCCATCCATTAATTACGTCACACGAATTTCATGATTTTTAGACCCCTCCCCCCCTTGTCACAGCTGGTCACATTTGCGAGACCCCCCCCCCCCTCCCTGTATGACGTCACATATTTATATAGGTGCCACCCTGACACGGAAAACGGCGAAAAATTGCTATTTTAGCTGGGTTTCCTACGATGAGATAGAGATGGAAGCCCAAACCCCTCCCCCTCCCTTCTCCTCCCAATATCCCACTCTTCTTCAGATTGGTAACGTTCACGTGGTGTCTTGGTATTGCAAGCATCTGTAGCGGTTAAGGGAAGATCTTCTAGCCAAGCGGATGCTATACTTGGCGGGGCCGGCCGCTACGCCGTTATTTATTTGTTTAAGGACTGCGGTGGCAAAAAAGCGTACGGCCCGCCTGATGTTAAGCAGTCCCCGTGCCGTAGCCGTTGTTGTCCCCTCATTGGAAGCAACATTACGAACCGGTACTACGCTAAAATATTGATGTTCATTCATAAGTGCAACCTCTAGCTTACATGAATAACAAAATTACTTTGTCGTAAAAAACCTTCGGTAAGAGCCATAAGAAAGCTGAATTCTTCTTACCAGCAGTCACCGGACCGTAGTGATAAATAAAGTCGGCCATAAATTCTTCATCGGATCTAATTCTCTTGAAACCTATAACAGGTACTGGTATTACAGGATACGGTGCTAGATGATCCAATAATTGCAGTGAGGACGGCTTCTGTTTCGTATCCCACCTGCATTTCCTCTGTTTTCCTTCGTACACGGAGTAATCGGTGTATTGAAGTACCCCGCCGAATTTAGTTACAATATTCCTGTAATTAACGGTTATTAGTCGTGTCCATAACATGCGCATGCCGGGCAAAGCAGCTTTGTCTCGTGAAGTTTGGCATGCCGCGCGCGAGCTAAATGCTCGCCCTGCCTCACCCAAGCGCTGTTATTTGCCTCGCCTAGTTTGGCCTAGTCATGAGACGGAACGATGTTAAACTGATTGCTCAGGTATACCCTTCTCTGTCTAGAGTGTAGGTTGCCTCGCCATTTTCCTTGCGCGGCATGCGACTGAGGCAACCGCGCGTGATTCGCGAGCATGTGGGTGCAGCAGCCACGCGCCATGTGCGTGTTGTAAACGTCGCTACCAAGCTCATCCGGTGAATAAAGGTTGGTCTCTATCACCTCATCTATCAACTCGGCACCCGACCAGCACCGCCTCGTCGGTCGGCGTCCACTCGTTGACCACGCATCAGGAAACGTTCCTGCATCAGGAAACAGCCTTTTCGTAATTCGCCCTAGTCTATGTGTCACTGGCATCGCCCCCAGTCCATTGTACGGTACCCGCGGTACAAGGATTGATTTGTTTGGGACCATGCCGTTGGTGTCTCTCATGGCGATATTAATTTAAGTATAAAATAACGGAACTCACGCGAACGTCTGAAGCAAGGAGGCATAACCACAGCCTGCATTACCGTCGTCGCAATCAATGAGAAACTGCTCCGATAATACGATTTCCTGAGACAATCTTATTTTCAACTGGCTTTCGATGGCCGCTGCAACAATAACAAAAGAAATTGCAAGCGAAGATAAACCCTGACAATAGTTATTTGTGTTATATGGGGCCAAAGTGATATTTTGTTCCGAAAGCTACGTGTACCTCTACTCGAAACTCTCATAATATTATGTAGTATCCAAACAAATAATATGTCATCACATATTTCTCGATATCATTTTTCATTATTATTTTCAATAACTTAAACTTACTAAACCGAGCCAAAAGAAATTAAAAGAAAAATGTACATGACAATTTTTTTCAGCGCGCGTTGCCATTACATTTTCTTTGGTTTCCGCGTAATCCTAACCGGCCAGTAACTTCTTCATACATTAAGCGTTCGATTTTTTTTCACATTCAATTCAGAAGCTCGAACGCTGACCAATCAGGAAGGAGAAACAAAAACTCCCATGGGAGCAAAATGGAATTTTGCTCCCGCTAGCCTTAAAAGGCAATTGACGTTTTTCGAATGGGTGTGATGAAAAAATATAATATACAGGGGTTGTTAAACCAGGGACGTATTGAAGCCCATGGTAATTCATACTTACACCTAACTAAAAAAAATATAAATAAATTAAAACACTAATGACAGAAACAACAAAAATATTGTAAAAAGTTTTGCATCGTTTCATTCCAGCTAAACTTTGATCATCTTATTAAAAGTACTTAGTTACTTTCAGTAAAATATTTTTGTCTCTCCACTAACTTTTGGGTAATCAGTCAGGCGCCATGAAAATATCGCGCTCGATTAAACCTGAAATTTAGACTTTATACGCTCTTAAACATTATATTAAACAAGTACCTACAGAAATAGGCATTAAGATCGGGATACACGGCGACACTCGACAATAATACACTCGAGTGTCTGTGTACACCACCGCGACACCTTGTTAGGGCCGGGCCCCATTAGCGCGTTGCGTTGCTTCGTCGCAAGATTTTGTACTGGCGCATCACCCTCCCCCGCTTCGTCTCTCGCAACGCGTTAGTGGGGCCTCGCCCTTACAGTTGTAGTGGCCGGTGTTGCTACACTGAGATACACTGAGTGTCGAGTGTCGAGTGTCGCCGTGTACCGCGTTACGATCCTGTGGTAGTTTAACCCCCGCTTTCTCTAGAGACAGCAGCCCAAACCGAGGCCGTGCCCTACGTGGCGCCCTTGAGCCAGCTGTCCCCCTACCCTTCTGGTTAGAGCACACTTTGTACTCACCAGTCTGGGTGAAGTTGTAGAGGCCACTTTGGCCAACAACATATGTATAGTCCATCAAAAAAAAATGTAATGTAATGTAACGTCACGACTTTTATCCCCGTTCGGGGGTAATCAGAGGCTTGAGTGGCCATACACCACCACATTGTGGAGGTATTAACCAACTCAAAGCCCACGTTTCACTAGATAGTCAGAACCCAACGTGACAGGTGGTGAACCTTGTCGCCGTGTATACAGGAACTGACTATTACCTAATCCCGAGGGATAGGTAGGTTTCCTCACGATGTTTTCCCTCACCGTCAGCGAACTGTAAATTATGCACATAGATGAAAATTCATCCATTGGTGCATGCCCCACCGGGCAAAAAAATATAATAATAATAAAGTCGCCGCCGTCCCAAGCATTAAGAAAAGCAAGATCCAGTATAATTCTAATTAACTACATTGTTGTTGAAGGCTAGTTGTCTAGTTGATTTCATGAATAATTGATCTTGTAACTCCATGTTATTCCGAGCCAGTTCATATTCTGTTGATATTTTAAAGTTTACCCGTGTTTGTATAGTTTAGAGGTGAGGTAATTATAATAGTATACAGTATCAAGGGGATATTGTTTCAGTTGATCCACGCTCTATAATACATCTGATTATTCAGACCACAGACTTCTAAGGGCCTACTCTTTTACAAACGAAAATGAAATTGCGGACGAAATTCGAGTATTTCCTACTACGTTTCTCAATGATTCCGACATTTCTTATGAACGAAAATTGTTTGACCTCTTCGTTGTCGTCGAATATAAACGTCAAATAATTTTCGTTCGTAAGAAATGTCGGAATCAATGAGAAACGTAGTAGGAAATATGGGAATTTCGTCCGAAACTTCGTTTTCGTTTGTAAAAGAGTAGGCCCTCAGATTACAAACACTGCGTGAATTAAACACAGCGCGACATACTCCACCAAGCCAACTAGGCACTCGGGTATAAATATATAATGATATTAAGTCAATGATTCTGCTGTCCGTCCACAGCGTAGTGAGCCTGGGCACTCTTGTGGCAGTAGCTCCCACCACTTGTTGGAAGGATCGCGGAATCAATGACTTGTTATTTTATTATTTTATTATACCCGAGTGCCTAGTTGGCTTGGTGGTGTAGTAGAAGCGGCTGAAGGAGTCCACAAGTGCGTCAGTCGCTCCGTCTTAAGGTAGGAGTTCGTTGCAAGCGGCAGACAGCAGACGTCAGTGGGTCTCATAGAAATTAAATGCCGTCTGCCGTCGCGGCAAATGTCATCACCACAATTTGTATAAGACCAACTGTCGTCTGCTGTCTGCCGCTTGCAATGAACTCCTACTTTTACGAAGAAAAGGAATGAGTCTTCATACCAATAGTGCTGAACGCCCAACAAGCTCCGCAATTCAGTTGATCTTTAACAGGCGATACAGCATGCCTTTCTCTCCAGTCAAAATACTTAGGCCTGCCACCAATATTTATCGGTTCCAATCCCGTATTCATATCAATTGATCCGTTAACCACATTATTAAATAGTGCGCAATGCTCTTTAAGAAGCAAAAAAATAAAAATGACCCTCAACATTTTATCAACCCTGATATCAGCGAAATGGTGGTATGTATGATGTGCACCTTTATATATTTTATTCGCTACGATGCGATGTGTCACATGCTTTTTAGGGTTCCGTACCCAAAAGGTGCCAACGGGACCCTAGTGCTAAGCCACCGCTGTCCGTCCATCTGTCTGTCAGCGGACTGTATCTCATGTACCGTAATAGAGAGTTGACATTTTCACAGAATGTGTACCTATTTCTTTTGCCGCTACATTAACAAATACTAAAAATAAAATAAAATGTTAAAAAAAAAAATTAAAAGGAGGTCCCCATACAAGAAACTTGATATTTTTGAAGTTTTTATTCTACGGTGGAACGGAACCCTTTATGTGCGAGTCCGACACGCACTTAGCCGCTTTTTTATTACATTTTTAACAACTCATGTTCCGTGCGTGTGACATAGCGCGAATATGTACGAATTTTTCGAGCGTTTATTCTGGAATGTTATTTTTAAACGACTTCAAAAAAGGAGGAGGTTCTCAATTCGACTGTATGTTTTTTAAACGACTTCAAAAAAGGAGGAGGTTCTCAATTCGACTGTATGTTTTTTTTTATTTTTTTTTTTTTATTTTTTTTATCATTTTTATTTTTTATGTTTGTTACCACATAACTTTCGACTGGGTGAACCGATTTTGATGATTCTTTTTTTATTTGAAAGCTGGTGCTTCTCGTGTGGTCCCATTTCAATTTGATCCAGTTCTGACAATGGCATCCATGAGAAAACCACATAAATCTTAAATTTGCATTAAGTATGTGCGCGACAAATGGACGTATAACTCAATATCACGCCAACCGATTTTGATGATTTTTTTTTTATTGGACAGAAAATATCCCAAGGGTGGTACGATGATAAGATAACCAGGATCTGATGATGGCATTCCAGAGAAATCGAGGGGAACCATCGAAAATCGTAGTGGCGACTAGTGCGTTTGTTATTTTTTTTCATTAAGTATTTTAAAGCACTACCTACTATTTAATGAAGGTCTGGAGTCGATCTGATGATGGAGCCGAAAGACAGTCGAGGGAACTCCTCAACGATTTACACCAATTACCTGGTGTTTGGGCTTGATTAACTTGTATTGATGAGAACTTTACACCTAGATGGGTTGTGACTGTCATTAGGGGGCTGATGATGAAAACGAAGGACAGTCAAGGGAACTCCTCAACGTTTTACAGTAGCTACCTTGTGTTTGGACTTAATTCATTTCTATTGATGAGAGCTTTGCACTCATGGGGTGACAAAGTATGGCGCCACTAAAAATCGTGAAATAAAATTATTTTTGTAAAAAAAAAACAAAAAACGACTTCAGAAAAACCTGGAGCACTAAAAAGCCTGAAATAATATTTCTATAACCACCTCTGCCTAACCCTTCGGGATAATCAGGCGTGATGGTGTGTTAGCGAGTATTTGGAGTCGGTGCCAATCTATATTCTTACTTTTACAGTAGGTAGATTTGGCATACTAAGATTGGCACCGACTCCAAATACTCGCTAACACACCATCACGCCTGATTATCCCGAAGGGTTAGGCAGAGGTGGTTATAGAAATATTATTTCAGGCTTTTTAGTGCTCCAGGTTTTTCTGAAGTCGTTTTTTGTTTTTTTTTTACAAAAATAATTATCATCAATGTTTCAAGGATCGCGTTTTAACAATCCAACTACCTACATGCCTGAATAGGCATTTTAGTAAAAGAATATTCGAGGCCTATAAAATGAAAACAATGAAACATTGTTGCCAACTAATGTCATTACCAAGAAAGAGGAAACCACGTGACTGTACAAAATAGTTTGTCTTAATGAAATGAGTACATATAGAGAACATCATCTTGAAAGCATGTCTGTATTCTTAAGGTGGGGATATCATCTGGAAAATTTGGCTGAATGGGCGGAGCTAACGCATCGCCGGCGGTGTGTCCCCTGCGCCCCTTGCGCACCCCGCGCCAGCTCTGACAGCGCGCGTTTATTGCGTCGCTTGTATTCTTATTTCAACGCAAGCCGAGCCGCAAATTATCACAACGTAGTAGGACTACAAATAAGTTGATAATTTCGCGCTGTTGTTCAAAGCGTAAATAGCTCGGTGGTAAAGTCTTGGATATTATTCTGAAAGACGATGACGAAGGTTCGAATCCTGTAGTTTTTTTTCTTAATATTTTCTAATTATTGTAGGCATGATCTTTTTTTTTTTTTTTTTTAATTAAATCTAATAATTTATTTATTTATTCATAAACTAAAGTCTAAAATCGATCACATAGGGCAAATAATGCAGGAAAGAAAACTATCTACGATACGATACGAGTGCGAATCCCACAGCATAATATTATACAGAGTGGTGACGACATTACGTCAATAAATTTAAATACGGTCCCTACTAGTCAATCACAATTTGTGTTGCAAAAGACTCGAGTCTTTTAGGCTTATTATTAGGGCTCGAGCCTTTTTATGAAAGCTCGAAGGCTAAAGAACTCATTAGCCCCGAGCCTTCGCGGCGAAGAGGAGGCTCTCGGAAATAAAGCCTTTATTTTGAAGCGCTTTCTAAAGAGGCTTTGAGCCCTTTTTATTTTAGGCCTTTGTGACCATTCTTGACTATACTTGAATATGCATGACTATTCTCAAGAATTGACCAGTACTGACCATCCTTGACTATTTGACCATTTTTTACTATTTTGACCATTATTTACTATTTTTGACCACTATTTACTATTTTTGACCATTATTGACTATTTTGGCCATTTTTGACCAATGTTGACTATTTTTAGCCATTGTTGACTATTCTCAACTATTGTTGACTACTATTGATCATTTTTGTCTATTTTGACGATTATTGACTATTTTGACTGTTTTTGGCTATTTTTGACCAATGTTGACTATTTTTAGCTATTGTTGACTATTCTCAACTATTAGTGACTACTATTTATCATTTTTATCTAGTCAAGAATGGTAAAAAATAGTCAATAATGGTCAAAATAGTCAAAATGATCAATAGTAGTCACTAATAGTTGAGAATAGTCAACAATGGTAAAAAATAGTCAACAATGGTCAAAAACCCTCAACAATGGTCAAAAATAGTCAAAAATGATCAATAGTAGTCAACAATAGTTGAGAATAGTCAACAATGGCTAAAAATAGTCAAAATTGGTCAAAAATGGCCAAAAACAGTCAACAATAGTCAAAATAGTCAAAAACACTCAACATTGGTCAAAAATATTCAATAATGATCAATATAGTCAAAAATGATCAATAGTAGTCACTAATAGTTGAGAATAGTCAACAATGGCTAAAAATTGTCAACATTGGTCACAAATGGCCAAAAACAGTCAACGATAGTCAAAATAGTCAAGAATGGTAAAAAAAGGTCAATAATGGTAAAAAATAGTCAATAATGGTCAAAATAGTCAAAAATGATCAATAGTAGTCAACAATAGTTGAGAATAGTCAACAATGGTAAAAAATAGTCAAAAATGGTCAAAAACACTCAACAATGGTCAAAAATAGTCAAAAATGATCAATAGTAGTCAATAATAGTTGAGAATGGTCAAAAATGGCTAAAAATAGTCAACATTGGTCAAAAATTGACAAAAATGGCCAAAAACAGTCAACAATAGTCAATAATGGTCAAAATAGTCAAAAATGATCAATAGTAGTCAACAATAGTTGAAAATAGTCAACAATGGCTAAAAATAGTCAACATTGGTCAAAAATTCCCAAAAACAGTCAACAATAGTCAAAATAGTCAATAATGGTCAAAAATAGTAAATAATGGTCAAAATAGTAAATAATGGTCAAATAGTCAAGGATGGTCAATACTGGTCAACAATTGTTGAGAATAGTCATGCATATTCAAGTATAGTCAAGAATGGTCACAAAGGGCTAAAATCAAAAAGGGCTCAAAGCCTCTTTAGAAAGCGCTTCAAAATAAAGGCTTTATTTCCGAGAGCCTCCTCTTCGCCGCGAAGGCTCGGGGCTAATTAGTTCTTTAGCCTCCGAGGTTTCATAAAAAGGCTCGAGCCCTAATAATAAGCCTAAAAGACTCGTTGAGTCTTTTGCAACACAACCTGCAACACAACCTCTGACCACCTGGGTGATCAAAGTGGAATATTGCATTTTTTAATGTTTTCTAATGTGAGATTTTTAACCGACTTCAAACTTTTTTGAAGTCGGTTTCTCAATTCGACTGTATTTTTTTTATGTTTATTACCTCAGAACTTGCGACTGGGTGAACAGATTTTGAAAATACTTTTTTTTATTTTGAAGTTAGACATCTTGATAAAACAGAGAGAATTACATACGACGCGGGTTCAAATCCAACCATATTTAGTTATTTAAATATATTTGGATTTATTATAGTAATGGTTTTTTTCAATGGTACAGAATTTATCAAAATATTTACACAAAATTATTATTTTTTAATGCATATAATTTATGTATTTATTCCACATAGAACTATAGCGCAAAATGTATATCATAGGGCTAGTGAATAATTTCATCCACATCCGCAATGTCTCATTAGCGTAGTGGTAAAGCATTAGCAATTATTCCGTGAGTTCGTACCTCACCTTCGGCATGTCTATGTAATAACTTTTTGGTGATAATATTGTTCTTATTTGTAATAATATTGCTTTTTTTTTCTATTTATTACATGTTTTATTACATTTTAATCATTTTATAAATTATTTGGATTGACAAACTAATACGCCAACTGAATGGTCCCAAACTAAGCAACGCTTGTACTATGGATAATGGTCTGGAGACGATCCCCGTAATCCTGGGATCAGGAAAAATAACGCATAAGTCAGTTTCTAAAATTTTCATTTGGCGGGAATCGAACCCGCAACCACGCAAGCAGTAAGCCGAACAGACTACGTCAAACCACTTTACGAAGCAGGTGTCAATTTTTCAATGGATGACGAAGTATATAGTTCATAATTTCGCCACTTCAATTAATATGTAAATAGCTCAGTGAGTCAATGTGTACGCGCGACAGTATGTAGGATCGTATCCTAGTTTTATATTTTCGTTTTTTTTTTTCATGTGTTTCCATTTTTTTATTATTTTAGGCAATTGTATTTGTAGCCAATTGTATTTTTTTTATATAATAACAAAGAATTGTAATTTATGTTCTAAATAACAACTCTTTATCACAACTACTTAGGTACAAAGGCGTATAAATGCGCACAAATATAAAATCTAACAAATGCTAGCTATCTACAAAATATTCTAAACCACTGCAATATTTTTACGTATTTATTTATAAAAAAGAGATACACGATAATTGAAGCGACTGGAGCGTAGAAAAGTGACACAACCTCCCCGTCCAACAGTCATCGCGGTACTGCCGCCCGTCGCCCCTCGCACCGGATCCGCCCACTTTGTTGGCGAATATTTGGAAAATCATGAATTGTGACGTGAAAAACGATTGCATCGCAAAATCAAGCTTACATTTTTTAGGTATTATCTTTCTCCATCTTTTGGTGGAAAAACTATTTAAAAATTCCCAGCCGTTTGGAAGAAGATAGAAATTTAAATTTGAAAATTTCTACATTTTGGTAATTTTTTTCACATAGTAAAAGAGCATTTTTCACATTTTTCAAACTTGTTTTTTAAAGAAGAGGGTATAATAAATACGGTGATATTTTTTTCAAAATTTTTACTCCACTCGTCTAAGAGGAGATAGCCTCCAAAAATGCCTCGTTAGCTACCTGCCCAGTCGAGGGCCACCGCAAACACGCTACTTTTAGCATCGGCGATCGACGATTTAGTCGCTTTTTAGAAGCTAAATGCAGCGACCACTCGCAATGTCGCGCGATTTTGATACTGCGATCGAAAGAGTCGCCAAAACGTGACGCAGTCGCAAGATCGCCGATCGCCAATGCAAAAAGTAACATGTCTGCGGTGGCCCTAACTGGTGAATAATACTCACTGCATCCCACTATTATGTTAATTTTGCTGGGCTGAGCAGCCTCATTTTTTTATACAGCGTGCTATGTTGTTGGTTAAGTACAACTTTATTTGTGCGTTCACACATAACATAGTATTTCAAAGCCTGAAAAATGAGTCATCAGATTCTATAAATAAAGCCTAAACCCACTTTATTATAAAAATGTTTATATGGCGCGAGGCTTAAAACCATATATCACGACGCTTTGACAAGTTTTGTTCAAACGAACGGTCGGACAAGCGAGCTTAGTTTAAAAATATATTAGTTTGTTATGAACATTTTTGCTTTAAAACACTTTTATATACAAAATTCATTTCAAATTTGTGCAAGCTGCCCGTTCTAACCTACGGTGCTCAAACATAGTCACTTACTGAGCTACAGAAATCCAAACTCAAGGTTTGCCAACGAGCAATGGAGCGCAGCATACTAGGTGTAAAACGGACGGACCGCGTCAGAAACACCACCCTGCGCTCCATTACTCGGATCACTGACGTGGGCGAGAAAACCGCAAAGCTGAAGTGGGATTGGGCCGGCCACGTGTCACGAATGGATCCGCAAAGGTGGGCAAATCGCATCAATACCTGGACGCCCAATGATGGTCACCGACGTCGTGGCAGACCACGGCGAAGATGGTGTGACGATTTGAACACCTTTGCGGGTAAAACGTGGCCATTACAAGCCGAGGATAGGGACCTGTGGAGACAGAAAGGGGAGGCCTTTGCCCAGCAGTGGGACATTTAATAGGCTACTAAAAAAATATATATATACAAAATTGCGTAGAGATGATTCACTCTAAAAATACACGCCCCTCCACTACACGTGATTAATTAAATGTTGAAAATAAATATTTATTACAACGCTTTACTTAAAGAATAGGTATATTTCACTAGGTATATAAGTAACTATCTCTACCTATTCATGGAATCTCTATTAAGTGATATAAGCTAAATTTACCACCGTAGGACAGTGAAATTGCACTAATGTGGTTTTACCACATTGTCTCAGTGAAATACCACCTTGGTCTAAATTTGCCTTAAGCTTCACTATAACCTCTAGACCTCCCCCCTTTAACCCCCATATTATTCACAATATGTACGCACTCGCCATAACATACTGTCCATTAATTTTCCGCAAGCATCATAGGCAGCCTCCTGTAATACATATTGCTTGTAAATCTTTTTTATTTCCTCCGTCGTTCGCTTACGGCATAAAAATATGCTACAATAGCTACCTATTTAAAGTGGCTCTATATTCACTTGGACAGTTATTTCAAGGACATAATACAGGGTTATTGAGAAAACACTATATGGGTAACTTTTGAATTGAATTTGAATGTTTCCATAATTAAATTACAGGGCCAGATAGTGTGAAACCGTAATATACTAGACCGTTATAAAATCGTCAGACTATTTTATCAACCAAATAAATATGTCGTCTTGACAGTTATTCTGGGGAAACACTGTCAAAACGCCATATTTATTGTGGTTAAAATTTATCCGTCGGTTTTGAAATATGCATATTCCTAGAAAATGTTGAAATAGGTTAAGGTAACCATTTTACTTGACCCCACTTGCAAATAATACGCATGTACTACATCATACAACGATTTCAATCCTATTTTTAGCGGCTTTAGTTTTTATTACCTCATTGTATTTTTTTCCTTTTCAGAAAGCAAGTAAGTGATTAATAATAATTCATGACCCTGTATCGTCACTTTCGCATAAATGGTGCATATTGTCTACAGCGTAATAAAATAAGGTAGGAACGTACATACACAAGTAAGTGCATCTATTTTACCAGTAATTAGTGCAATTAAATGGGGAAACAAGGTAATGCTTTATTGTGGCATTCATATTAATGTACTAGCTAGCTACTGCAGTGCGCTCATTGCTCTCTTCTGAGCGCAGACATTAAGATTTTAAAAAAGTAACGTCACGATTTTTATCCCCATTCGGGGGTAGTCAGAGGCTTGAGTGATCATACACCACCACATTGTGGAGGTATTAACCAACTCAAAGCCCACGTTTCACCAGGTAGTTAAGATATGACGGCCAAAGAAGATGTTGTCTAGACTATAGTATGTAATCTGCATTTCATGGTATTGTAGTCGAAAAGGACCAGAGGGAGGCTACATTTTTACACTGCTACCGGTAAAGTAGCATTCCTTAAATAGGTACCTAGGTATAGTTTAAAAGTCCTTAAGCAAGTTATTTTAGTTCTAACAAGCACAAGCTAAATATAGTAATAAGTTCGCGTTTGATATGTATTTCCACATCATCCGTTACTCGTGCCAAGAATGAGGAAATTATTGTTAAAATTCCAAACATTGACTTCCAAGAAAACTGTAGGTAATCATTACTAACAGCGGAATTGTAAGACCGGGAAATTATCTCCAATTTCCAGGAAATTCTTAGCTGTCGTTAATTCACCCACTTTCCGGAGGACTTAAATAAAATACGTTCTTGGAAGAACGATTAATGATTAGATGTGTCCATATGGCGCGCATGCCTCACCCGAGCACTCATATTATGACATTACGTCTATGCGTTCCGACGTCAAAAGTGAGTGGTCGCGCGAGGCATGCGCGCCATATGGACACATCTATTGAGAATAATACTGCCGCACAATTTATAAACGCAGTAAGTTCCAAAGCAATCAGTTGTACTTATTGCGTTTATAAATTGTGCGGCAGAATAATGTTATTGCTTCAGTTGACGACAAGGCGTGACTATATTGTGACAAGAACAGAAGGGATGATACAGTAGGATGAGATTCGAGGCCTCTCTTTGACAACCTACGCTACGCCAAAACCTTTGGATACTCTAGGTCACAATAATCTCACTACTTATATTGTGATGACCGCTTGGCGCAGTGGTTTAGGCCGATCGGCTCACTGACACTGGCTCGGCATCTGGTGGTTGCAGGTTCTATTCCCGCCAGATGCAAATTTCGGAAATGGCCTTTTCGTGATTTTTCCTGGTCTGGATGGCGGTCATAGTAAAAGCATTGCTTAGTTTGGGACCATACAGTTTGTGTGATGGTCTGGCGATATTTATTATTTTATTTACTATGTATTAAGGCTATGTGTGTTGTTTGTAATTTGTGAGATTACACAAAAACGGCTGCACAGATTCTAATTGGATTTAGTAGGCACATACGAGAGATGTGAGATGCTCTGAAATAACGTTAGGCTTTGTATACTTTTAGTGAAAATATAAATAGGTATAAGTACCTAAGAGTGCTTAGTAATTGGATAAGACCAACATTCTTCAGCATTTTCACTAGTAGATGCGATGGTGGCATGCAATAAGTTAGCCACCTATAATTAATATAACTTGCTTTTCTAGCACCTCAACTTAAAATAACGTAGACACCTAAGTAAAACTGCTCATCAAAAGTGCAAAGTTAGGACTCAATTTCTGACGATCGATGGCAAAAAATGCTTAAAGACAAAAGCTTTAATGAAAGGATTTCTGAACGGCGTTAATTTAACAACTAGAACAAAGGGTCTGAGCGATGCTGTCTAATCTAAAAGCAATTCATCAGTCGAGCTCCTGAAAAGCGGATACTTTTACTAAAAAATAATATTTAAATCTTCGGCAAACTAATGCGGGGTGTATATTTACTGGTGTTTTACTTTAGAGAGCTTGGTCTTAAGACAATAAATACCTACACACCTACAAAGATGCCATGAAATACTTATAACACTAACCTATTGCAATGTAAATCACTAGCCAACCACGTTTTTGTCAACGTTTCGAACTATTCATGTTACCATTAAAAAAAAAAAAAACAGCATAACATAATATAAAGAAAGAACAGTACATAAAAAGCCTTCCTAAATTTAGGCTACTTAATTTAGTCGTGACTGAATTTAGGCAAGTGTAATAACCCTTTAAGAAAGCAATGAGCAACATTACCTTCATTTGACTCAGCATGTGCTGGAGAGATGCAAGGCCTCCAGCGCTGATTTTCAGCCAAAGCCTCCTCTGGTGATTTTTGGTTGTATTACCTAATAGTTTATTTGTTAAGCCTTGATAGAAATAACTGGTTCTTGTTGTCACACGAGCACAGAAAGACAGGGTCAAAACTAAACTTACTAAAACAAATGAAAAACGCACGATTCGCAACTGCTGGCCTACTCCGAAATACGAACCTAACGTTTCGGCTGACGGATTGTCGTGATTTGACATTTCTTCTTTCGTTTTTCTCTACGATTTGACATTGTTTTGATCGTAAATCAAATCCGTACTTCGGACGATCCGTCAGCGACGTATTTCGGAGTAACCCCCCTGGATATTGTACTCTAGCTTCGATCCACAAAGGATAGTCAAACAAAAAGCAGAAAAAATCAAAACCTTTGTTGGATCGGCGCAATATTGGCCCGTATCATTCAGCGGCTCACAACTTCAGATTCGTCGGGAATGTCTCGTGTAACGAGGCGCGGACCTATCAAACTCTGGTTTGTCCAATCCAGGTGGAATTACGACCTAACTTTGGTACGAATTTCTAGTTGCCGATCGCGTAAATTGGTTCCAAACACTTTCGGTTTTGTAACGATGTATGTCGTTTTAGTAATTGGTTTTCAGATGTTCGATGTTTTGGGGTACAACAAGGCAGCCGTTTATAGGTAGGAGTTATTTGCAGAAACTTCAAAGGACCAAATTAAGCTAGGTTGAAACTTTATATGTAGATAAAACATATGTATATGAATAGTGTATGTTACCGGTGCTAATTTTGTTGGCTCACAAACTAAACTTCAAAATCAAATCACTTTAATTTTGTTTAGGCCTACAAACACTTACAAAATAATCATTGTTTAATAAATAAATAAATAAATTTAACAATCTTTTTCTCAAATTTACAACCGGATTGGAAGCAACCTCGACCGCACTGAGCGTAATGTGTACAGAAAATACTGCTAGATGTATAATAATATCCTGGGATTTTTTTTACACACGGCTACCTGATCCCAAACTAAGCAGAGCTTGTACTATGGAAACCAGATAACTGATATTACTACATATACTACTTTTTTATTTGTAAATACATACTTAATATACATATACACCCAGACTCGGGACATACAGACATGTTCATGCACACAAATGCATGTCCCGGGAAGGAATCGAACCTATGACCTGCAGCGTGAAAGGCGCCTCCGCGCCAACCACGCTAACGAGCCCGCCCAGTATCAAACAACAATTTAAAATAACAAGGATACCAAGTCAAACTAATGCTATAAGATAGGTACAAAAAATGATAAATACCCACAAGTAGGCTATACAGGGAGAGGTGATTTACACACATTTATGTAACGCAGGACACAAAGGATTAAGAATGATATATTTCCATTACAAATATCCGTGGCCGCTCCGGCCATGCGTCATTTTAAAGCCGTATTTGTTTGACCTAACAAATCGCCCAAGATTTCGGACAGACCTCGCCGACCACACTGTTCCGGGGCACAAGTTACACACCCTGTGATATTCTTAGTTACATTGCTGTTATAATAGAATAGGCTATAATCTAATGGACATCACCAAGTGATTGCCAAAAGTTTATTAGCTAATAAATCGCTTGAACACCCGCTGATTTATTGAACCGATTTCCAATTCATTAGATTTGTCTAACAGCACCTATTTTAGTTTGGCACATTATGCCGCGTCCACATTACCGTGAGAGTCTCATCAACCAACAGAGCTTCGAGTCGCTTAGTCATAATTGCGCAGAATATGATGAAAGTTGTTGAATTTTTGACGGATTTCTAAGCCTACTGTCTATCAATAGTAACAGCAAATTGCTATTGCCAACCACTTTTAAAGCCGGAAACCCACCGCGGCGCACGGAGAGGCCACGCACGTGGGTCGAGCTCCGCTTTGCAAGAAAATGTATGCAATCGTGTCCACCGCGGCGCACGGAGAGGCTACGCACGAAATGACGTCATGCATACATTTTCTTGCAAAACGAGGCGTGGCCCGTGTGCGTGGCCTCTCCGTGCGCCGCGGTACGGTCGTAAAGTTCGTAGTCTCCACGCTATTGAACTGCTACCGATAGCGTTTTGACATTCTGACCGACCAGTCACTGAAGATACTTATATTTCTTCCGACCAGTCAGACTTATATTGTGCCTCTCTTCATGTTTACAAAAGAACGTCTACTCTATTAATGGACTTACGCCAAAAAAGTCCAACAAAAGTTCCACACCCAATCTACATTTCATGTTCCCATAAAATTGGTAATAATATAAAATACCTCAGTAAACGAAAACAAGGGGTGTGCAAGACGAGTACAGTCGTCTAAAATATTGGCAGTTAGTTATCAAATTTATTGTATTTCGGCTATCATCGGAAAATATCTGGGTATGAAGCAGAAATCGGCGGTCCAGACGAAACTCGTAAAATTTATAGGAATCATAACAGCAGTAACGGAGCGCCGCGGTGCGCTGTATTTCATGCTCCGTTATGTTATATTATTGTGCTCTAGATTCTGTCGTTACGTCATTTGATGGTCTACTTGATATTACTATACACACCTACAACAAGTATTTATTTATAATAACTAAGGACCTTCACACATCGAACAACATCGAGGAACATCGTGAGGAAACCTGCATGTCTTTAGACATGTGAAATCCACCAACCCGCACTGGGCCAGCGTGGTGGATTATGGCCTGAATCCCCCTCGCATTGAGAGGAGGCCCGTGCCCAGCAGTGGGACGTTAAAAGGGCTAAATTATTATTTATATTATTATTATTTAAGGACCTTAGGATTATTTGTAGTTTAAACCACTGAGGGTGTTTAATCTCCCGTCTTCATCTCGAATCGATGGTTTAAACTCTCCACGATCGATCAACAATCCCCCCTTCCCCTCCCTCCGTTCCACTCCCCTTCAGGTCGGCAAGTAATGCCTTTGGTATTGTAAGCATCTATAGGCTAACTAACTGCTTAACATCAGGCGGGTCATACGCTTGTTTACCACCTCAGTCCCATTAAAAATAAAAACCAACGATTTTATGACCAAGCGGCATACCAAGCGTACGGCCCGTAGCCTATAGATGTTTGCAATACCAACAGCATCGTTCGCACGTAACTGACTTGAAGGGGAGTAGGGCAGAGAGAGGGGAAGAGAAGGGTTGGGATTAATTTGCTTTTATTCCCTAAAAACATCTTTCTATCCACTTACAATGGCTTTACAAAGCATTTTAGAAGAAAATTGCTTTCATATCGTAGGTATATTAAATACCTACCACTTTCAGTAAACTTGGAGGTTAAACGATTACTAATACAGTACTTAAACATAACTTTGTATACGTATGTTAGTTTACAGAATGAGGACTCAGCTGTTCATAACGTTCAATTGATCAGCAAGCGACGGCAAAAGCTCGAAAAGGTTTCCAGCAAACTTTTCGAATTACTTCGAATACGTTGTCAAGTTTAACAGAAAACATGGAAAGTTGGCGTTGAGGCTTCAAATATACACGAGTTTGGTATAAAACCCTACTACGGAAAAAACGCGCTCTAAAAAGTATGAAACAAGAAAATATTCTCATCTAGAGGATAGCCGTGGTCCGTGTAGGTCTTTTAGGGCCGAATGGCATATGAACACGGACCACGGCTATCCTCTAGATGAGAATATTTTCTTGTTTCATACTTTTTAGAGCACGTTTTTACCGTAGTAGGGTTTTAGTTTTTAAACTTACTTTTTATTTTGGAGTTATAGGTAACAATATATATATTTTTAAAATGTGCTCATCAAACTCTTTCATTTGATACCCCACACGGTTTCATTAAAAAATGTTATTTTTTTAGTTCATGACATTATGTCCTCTAGAGGGCGCCATATGCAATTTTATGTGACGTCACATAGCCTATAACCAGCGCGCCATTAAGCCGCTTCTGACGATACCTCATTTGTCAAATTACGACAAGTAGTTTCGAAGTTAGGTGGGTACAGATGCACATACATACATACATACATACCGGTCAAAATCATAACGCCTCCGTAGTCGGGTAAAAAATACCAATTGTTGCAAATAAATCTCACATACTTTTACTATTTCTCCAGAAAATCTAGTGTTGCGTGCGATATACGTAAATTAAAGTCACCCTAGAGGCTTAACGAGACTCATAACAGCGACTTTATGCTAAATTGTTCATGAATCCGTCGGCCCTTTTGCTATATAAATATACAAAATCACGTTACCAGAAATCATTTCATAATTTGCTAATTTATGTTAAATTACCAAATTTTGTAGAAATTTTATTAAACAATATTTCGTGATTAAACGAACTTACCTGTAAGTGAAGTTCAATATTTATTATCTCTCAAATAAGTGCTAGAACAGCGAGTCTGTGAGTGAAACTACATGTTTATCTATGCTAATATCTTCGAACGAAGCTCGAGTGTAATAAATAAAAACCTTAATTTGGATAGAAACTACACCGCCTGGCTAATACCAGCTGTCATTAGCCCTTGTTAAAGCCTAAATAAACATCATCTATGGGCTGACTCCACCGGGGTTGTACCGAATATCGGCGAATATCTCACAGAATATCGGCGTAAAGCAGCTATTACAGCTCCGTTTAGTACGATGAGTGTGGGCTGGAAGCCCAACCCGCCCCCTTTCCCCTCCCTCTGTCTCACTCCCCTTCAGGTAGGTAACGTGCGAGCGTTGCCTTTGGGATTGCAAGCATTTAGACTACGGTAACTGCTTAACATCAGGCGGGCTGTACGCATGTTTTCCACCTTTCACATAAAAAACACGCGTGTTTTTTAGTCACAAGGGCCTCCGCAGACCTGCTAATTTTAGCATCGGCGATCGGCGATTTTGATGCTGCGTCTCGCTCGTTCGCGCTCGAAGAAACGCGGCGCCACGAACGTAAATACATACTGGACTGTTCACTACTGCACAAAAAACGAGCCGAGCGAGAGGCCCCAGTTGGGATATTTATCGTGACTATTGTTAATATGATAAAACAATAGTCACGATAAATCATAAATTAATTTATTTGCTTGATTTAAAAACTAACAATCACTACCCAACGATAATATTATTTTGGCATGGCAACTCGAAATGAGAGGGACACGGTCCCAACTAGGGCTTCTCGCTCGGCTCGTTTTTCTGTCTAAGAATTGTCTAGGTATAATAGACCTTAAGGCAGCAGAATAAAGTTGAATTTCTTCTTAACCAAAAACTCAACTTGTCTATCCTCTATTAAAAGATCCTTGCGCGGCGCAGCATCGATACGTCACAAAATCGCCGTCGCCGATGCTAAAAGTAGCAAGTCTGTAGCCATCGTATTCCCTGCTAATATAAAAATATACCCCGTAAATTCAGAAAAATCTACCTCCAGCAATAAAAACAATCAATCAGAGACAGTGTCGTAAAATCGAAGTATTCCATTAAATATCACGGCCAATTTATTTGACGATCACGTTATACTTACTGCCTGGCGATAAAATAGGATTGTATCTATGAATACTTTTTATTAATAAAAGGCGAAGGCCCATATAACTATGGGATCAAAAACATTTTTATGTCACGATAAAATATGAGTTAATTTTAAAATAAGAAGCAGTGGTAGCCGATTGGTTAAGCACGCGTCTTGCGGGCTTAAGGTCATGGGTTCAAACCCTGGCTCACACCTCTGGATTTTTCGAAATCTATGTGTGAATCATAACTTTAATATGATTATCACTTGCTTACGGTGAAGGAAAACATCGTGAGGAAACCTGCATGTCTTAGACATGTGAAATCCACCAACCCGCACTGGGCCAGCGTGGTGGATTATGGCCTGCATCCCCCTCGCATTGAGAGGAGGCCCGTGCCCAGCAGTGGGACGTTAAAAGGGCTAAATTTTTTATTTTTTATTTTTTTTTAAATATGATTCTTAATTTTCCCGGGGCTTCGAATCTCTTAACAATTGTCCATTGCCAAACGACTGGTCTCTAATAATTATCTCCGTGAATTCTTCATTAGGTATAAATAGTAAATCGTCGCCGTCGACATGTTGTCGGCCATCTATTAGGGACACCGCAGACATGCTACTTTTTGCATCGGCGATCGGAGATTTAGTCGCTTTTAGCATCGGAGCAGTCGCTGCGTCCGACAGCAGAGAGTCGCCAAAACGCGATGCAGTCGCAAAATCTCCGATCGCCGATGCATAAAGTAGCATGTCTGCGGTGGCCCTTAGCATTCCTCTGGCCGACAACATGCCGACCACAAAGAATGTACGATTAATAATATAGAGTTCACGAAGATAATATTAGAGACCAGTGGTTTCATAATGGTTTGTTAGCGGACTCGAGGGCCTGGTCTGGGTGTCACTGGGATCGCCCCAGATCATTGTACGGTACTCATAGTACAAGCACAGTGGTACAAGCGTTGCTTAGTTTGGGACCATACAGTCGGGGTTTTAGTCTGGCGATATTCATGGTCTTCTTCTCCTTATCGTATGGTTAGTGGCCAACCTAATGTCAGAGTTGTTCAAGCCGCCCTAAGGCCTCTAACATGGCTTAACGACTGCTGTCAGATAATAACAACCGGGACTGACTTTTTACGCGCCCTCCGAAGCACGGAGATGCTCAGTTCAAATGCCACTAAATGGTCACCCATCTCTGCCTGACCTTGCCTAGCGTTGCTTAACCTCCAATCGAATCCAATATTTATGGTTTGGGACTTTAAAATATGATAAGTAGATCCGTAGTAGCCCTTAGAGAATTTTCTGTATTCCGGTAAAAGGTTACGATTTTTCCCCACAACATTTCGTGACGCTTCGTAGAGTATGACTAGTGATGGGATGTTCTCGAGAGCATTCTCACCCTCGGAAACTTACACGTGAGATTTTTTTATTTTGGGTGACGTTATCCTAACTTTAAATCTTAAAAATAATTAAAACCACCATACTTGCATGTTTAATGAGGTTTATGCCAAGTTGCTTCAGAAGATAAATTCTCGAAAATTCTCACGAGTAAGTTTCCGTAAGTTCCCGAGGGTGAGAATGTTCTCGAGAACATCCCATCACTAAGTATGACAGAGGGACAGCAAGGGTTTCATATTTTCATGTTAACTGTACCCGACCCTAAAACGGGTTTGTCATTGTCCTAAGGGCATAAGATTCAACATAGTACGTAGATGTGTGTCTGGGCGATTTCATAGAGCGGACGCGCTGTATTTAGTAGACATCAATGTGCTCTAGTCTCTAGTACCAATTCTATAATTTTATTTAATTTTTTTTGACGAGGCCGTTAGCGTGGTTGGCGCGGAGGCGACTTTCACGCTGCAGGTCGTAGGTTCGATTCCTACCCGTGACATGCATTTGTGTGCATGAACATGTCTGTATGTCCGGAGTCTGGGTGTATATGTATATTAAGTATGTATTTACATATAAAAAAGTAGTATATGTAGTAATATCAGTTATCTGGTTTCCATAGTACAAGCTCTGCTTAGTTTGGGATCAGGTAGCCGTGTGTAAAAAATGTCCCAGGATATTATTATTATTATTATTATTATTTAATATTTTGCCTAAGTGGTCATTCACATTACTATTTTAAGGTGGTAGAGCCAAGCTGTAGTCAATTGACTGCAGCTCATATACGGGTTGGCTCGACCGGGGTAGTACCACCCTCTCACAGAAGATCGACGTAAAGCAGCTATTACAGCTGCGTTTCGTACGATGAGTGAGAGAGCCGAAAGCCCAAACCCCCCCCTCCCTCCATTCCACTCCCCTTCAGGTCGGCAATGTGGTATCGCAAGCATCTATAGGCTACGGTAACTGCTTAACATCAGGCGGGCCGTATGCTTTTTTGCCAACGCAGTCCTATAAAAAAGACGACAACACAATTTCCATACATTTTACGGTATACGCCATAATCTGTGAAAAAATTAAATAAAAAAAACGTCGACGTCTTCATAATGTTAACCCCTCGAGTGATGCGTGCACATACGCATGTGCATAAGTTCAATAGAAAATGTACTGACTTTTTTTTTGGGTCATTCCACGGTTTAATGCAGCGTAAGAACATTACCATCTTTAGCTTTGCGCAATCTAGTAGAAATTACGCCAAGTGAGATCGTCCACAAAACAAACCCTCATAAATTGCTGGTCTCCGGAGCAAAGTTACTGAAACTCATCAAACGATCCGGCGAGGTATTACGCGCATCGATGACCGCGATTTGCTGTTATAATTGAGGATTTAGGGGATCCATAATCTAACCATATTATTTTAATGGAGGTTGAGCATGCACCAATAGATGAATTTTCATCTATGTGCATAATTTACAGTTCGCTTACGGTGAGGGAAAACATCGTGAGGAAACCTACCTATCCCTCGGAATTAGGTAATAGTCAGATCCTGCATACACGGCGACAAGGTTCACCACCTGTCACGTTGGGTTCTGACCATCTGGTGAAACGTGGGCTTTGAGTTGACTTAATACCTCCACAATGTGGTGGTGTATGGCCACTCAAGCCTCTGCCTACCCCCGAATGGGGATAAAAGTCGTGACGTTGCATATGCCCAAAGATATTACCAAGAAAGAGGGAGACATGTGGCTGTACAAAACAAAGTTTTCTTACAATACGGAGTCCATGGATAGCACACGACTCAGTCACTCGCGGAAAATAATGTTGAAGACATGTCGGCGTTGCCTACGGCACATCTTCTGATAAATAATGCCTTCTTATGTATTTAATAAGTTTATTGTGGAATTGCGAGTGCAATATAAATATGTGAATTTCGCTGAGCACAAGTTTAGTGATTGCGATGTTTGGAGGTACCATACTGCCAAAACAATACATCAATGATGCCACTTTTTACAGATATATTTCAAAAATATACAAAGAATAGATACGCAATTTGTTTCAAAATTATAAAGTTACATCGGGTCGATTAATTTGAATACCAAGTTTAAGTTATCAAAGTGTTTGCGTAAGTTATAAGCTAAGGACTCCGATAGTTAATACTTGGGACGGAAGAATCCAATCTAAGTTAAGCTTGTTTCGTAGTCGGCTACAATTGTGAACGTCAAATAAACATTAATGGAACCTGCCAATTATAGATAGCGAGGTCCCCCTGTAATTATTGTGTTCGTTTGTGTGTGTTAAATCCCTAAAGTTCTGCTGTAAGATGTTTCAGATCAGTTTTAAGTGCTAGCCTATAAATTAACTAGGGAACTAGAATCAGATAAGGACTTATTATTTTATTTAATGTGTCGAGTCTATAGATAGATATGTTACTATACAAATAACTTATTTCTAACAAAGAACATTGGGTAATTAGTTATTTTCAACACATTCATTAAAGGAAACTACTAAAAACAATTCTTGAAAAGTTATCTAAGATTTTGAAACAGGCTCTTACGGCGCGGCCGAATACTCAAAGGTTACTTAAATATTTAAGTCCCACTTAGCAGTTTGAGACGTTGTTAACTGTCATTTTTTGTATGGCGCGTCAAAGTTAAGCACCCCTCAAATTTAAGTTGCGTACGAGTATTCGGCCGTTAGTGTGCTAATTTTTTTTTTCTTTTCAATCAATCTCATAGTATAACTACAAATTAAATAAGTATGCGACAACACCCCCCCCCCCCTGAATGTCACGTGCCATTCTAAATAAGTGTTATGTCTAAAAATTATCAAGTTCTAGGATTCACATCGAGCAAAGTACCAGGGTGACAGAAATCACACAGAGGTTCGGCTTAATTCAGCGTGCGTAGATCGTGCTTGCCCATTTAATTCCATTACACTTGTACATACAGTTGCGGAGGGCATTAGCTGTAATTAGAACAATCCGGTACAGGCGCGTACTATTAGCGACAAAAGTGTTTTCATTTACGCCCAAAGGAACATGACAATTTCATTTATACTCGAGAAAAGTGGAAAAGCACTTAGGTGACATCTGCCATGTGCCAAGTTATAATGTTCCTACTAAATGCTATGTTTGTTATAATTAGTTTTAAACTAAATTCATCATAGAAGTGTCCATGCGACATGAAATGTCATCTATAAATAAATAAATAGTAAATATCGCCGCCACTGATAAAATATTCCCAAAATTAAAAAAAAACAGCTTTATCAATGGTTTTTCATGTATTTTTTCTGTCCACTCATCACAATTTTTTATACTCTTTTTCAGTCCGCATATTTGGACGACACAGTAATGACGTACATTCTGCCTCATTAAAAAAACGAAGGTACTGTCCGAGCAGTTATAGTATAAAGATTATTTTCCTTTCAAACGAGCATAGTTAGAGTATACACAGTCCCGGCAATCGTTCGGAAAATTCACCCCAGCAGTGGGGTTGGGCAAAGGAGCCAATTGACCGTGGCCCAACAACCGTACGAAGCTCACCTTGTTTCAGCGCATTATGAAAATAAATTGACCGATAAAAATGTTGATAGCAAATGTTTCCGATAAAGGAAAATGCATGTTCCTTTTATTACTGTGAACAAAAATATATTGCGGGATGCAGGTAATAGGAAGCATGTAACTAGCAATCAACTAACAATGGTATTACAAACCGCCTGTTCTAAAAAATGCTTTGTAAATCCATTGCAAAACGGGTTCAATCGGGTGCAATTTGACGGGGCCGTTGGCGTGGTTGGTAAGACTCCGCCTATCACGCTGCAGGTCGTAGGTTCGATTCCTACCCGGGACATGCATTTGTGTGCATGTCCCGAGTCTGGGTGTAATTATGTATATTAACTAGCTTCCGCCCGCGGCTTCGCCCGCGTGGCCTACAGGAACCAAATGATATATTTTTCTTCAGAAACAAACTCAAGGGTAGAAACTGATTGCATTATCAAAAATACTGCACCAATTTTCGGCTTTCAACTTTCACCCCCTATTTAACGCCCTTGGGGTTGGAATTTCGAAAAACCCTTTCTTAGTGGATGCCTACAATTCACAACGAACACCCCCTCCAAATTTCAAGACTCTAGGACCAGCGGTTTAGGCTGTGCGTTGATATATCAGTCAGTCAGGACTTTATAGATTATGTATTTACAAACAAAAAGTAGTATATGTAGTAATAGCAGTTGACTGGTTTCCATAGTACAAGCTCTGCTTAGTTTGGGATCGGGTAGCCGTGTGTAAAAGAATGTCCCAGGATATTTATTGCAAATGGATTCAAATTTCTATAAATTTAGGGGTATAATTGTACAGTGGTTATCTTAAAGGCAGCCTCTCAAGTTATAATATTGTACCACTCTTCCTTGCTATGTTTGAAATGCGTCCAACCACTGCCAGAGCTGTAATAGACTGGGATATTAACCCGTGGAATGCTCCAAAAAAAGTCAGTACATTTTCTATTGAGCTTATGCACATGCGTATGTGCATGCATCACTCGAGGGGTTAAGAAGCACTGAAAGCAAGAACAATAGGTACTAGGCAGGCAATGGGGCAGTCTGAATGTTTCGACGATGCTCTCACTACTCGCTATCTTGCTAGAATCGTTGCCAAACTGAGTATATGAAATAAATATTAATAGACTACAGAAAGAAATGTAACGTCACGACTTTTATCCCCATTCGGGGTAGTCAGAGGCTTGAGTGGCCATACACCACCACATTGTGGAGGTATTAACCAACTCAAAGCCCACGTTTCACCAGATAGTCAGAACTCAACGTGACAGGTGGTGAACCTTGTCGCCGTGTATACAGGAACTGACTATTACCTAATCCCGAGGGATAGGTAGGTTTCCTCACGATGTTTTCCCTCACCGTCAGCGAACTGTAAATACAGAAAGGTTTTAGCAAGAAAATTGAGAACGTTTGCGGTATAACACCTACCTACGTAAAATAAAGAAGTGAATCTCAAAGACGTTACCAAGAAAGAGGTAAACGAGTAACTTCCAAAATAGTATACCCTACTAAACACAGTCGCGGAAAATTATGTTGAAAACTGAGCACCGAATCCAGTGATTGTAATGTTAGGAAGTACCATATCTGCTTAAATAATACATCAATGGAGAATCCTAATATTATATTCCAGTAGGAAACTACAATTTCTAGCTACTCACCTTCAGTGAGATTCAGAGTATTATATTCCTTGGTAAGGCTTTTCCACACGTGTCTTTTGTTGTATTCTAAGAGGCTTCCAAGTTCCCTTATTCATAAATCAAAAGCAAAACAACCAGTGTAACAGACTTACTTTAAACTTTATAGTTGGTAGTTGGCAGTTAACAGTCTTGGTGGGGCGGTCCCTGCGAGTAATCTCGCCTGATACTTGTATCTATTCAGGCTAATCTTGTAGAATTGTTAGTGTAAAGGTAATGAAACGATATTACAACGATATTTACTTTGATTATATATGGTCTAGATATAGGGTTCGAGCGCCTAAACGCCAAAAAAAATATCAGCCAACTGTTGGCTCATAAACTCATTTCGCCCACTCAGTAGCGACACTGACATTGTGCGGTGAACACCGTTTTTTTGCCGTAGAAAAATGACAATATGTGCAATAAAAGTATGCAGAAATTACAGGGGACGAATAAAAACAATTAAAAAAAATACCTATCATCGGTAAGTAAACTCGAAAGAATTATTTGGTGAAGACACAATTAGATCTTTGAAGTGTAATTTTATTCAAAAATATAACGGCCATTTGACGCCATGTTGACAAGGTTGCCTGATAATTGAATTTAAAATTCCCATGTGAGCGTTTGCTATTTTGTTGGGGAATTATAAATCCAGGGAATTTGACTTCTAAT
Source organism: Drymonia ruficornis (assembly GCA_947859195.1). Lineage (NCBI taxonomy): Eukaryota > Metazoa > Arthropoda > Insecta > Lepidoptera > Notodontidae > Drymonia > Drymonia ruficornis. The sequence continues at coordinate 1,765,571 of OX401913.1, forward strand.
TTTTATAACTAAGCCACAGAAAAATAAGAAAGCTTCTAATAAACTAATTCGTGTTATTTACAACACTACCTAAATAAGAACATCAAATAAAGAACACCAATTATTATTACTTGTCCTTTTGACTGATAAGTCGCCATCAAATTTACTAACTCAGCCACCGATTTTACAACTCATCAACATTTTTGCGTTTTGAAGCTTCAACATGTTCTTCAAAAAATGTAGTTCAAGCTAAACTAGGAAACATCAAATAGACGGGCGCCTGTCTAAATTTGAACCAATCAGAGAGCTCAATTCAATTCGTGCGAGCTCGGGTCTTCGGGGCATTTGACTTGTCTGGGTTAGGTTCGAAGGGAGTGTTTTATAGGCCAAAAATGCTATAAAAAAGAAGTCGGTTTCATTACATGCCTTTTTTAAACGACTTCAAAAAAGGAGGAGGACTCTGAGTGCTTCTGTCGTTACACCGTCCTCTCCAGGACTCCTATCATAAGGTAGGTATCATCATTTCTTTTTAAAAACCTTTTGTACTTCAAGGTTTGTTATGGAAGGAATGGTGTCACTACAGTTCTACTCTGTTTTAGTGTTATCTTTTGAAATAGAATATTAAGAATATTACAAATAAATAACCTTAACCTAACAGTAATGTTTTTATTACAAATATATTTCACCTAGTAATCCAAATTCACAAACTCCTAATAGGTAGGTATGTGAATAATAAAAATCATAATTAAATGAATTTATATTTTAATTAGACACCTCGAAATCAAAACATATTTTTTCCCTACTTTTATGGGAAATATTCAAAAGCTGGTATCACTCAGCCCGTATCAACAGTGACGCAGCGCGCTTGACAAACAATAGTCTACGAATACTAGTGTGCGTGACACGCACACATCGCTTTCAAATCTGGCCTGTTTTTTTCGTTGCGATTGCAGCGCAAAACTCGGTCTAGACAAGTAATTAGTCTAAGGATATTTAATTAAAACGAGAGAATCACGGATCTTTTAATAGAGGATCGACAAGTTGAGTTTTTGGTTAAGAAGAAATTCATCTTTGTTCTGCTGCTTTAAGGTCTATTATACCTAGACAATTCTTAGACAGAAAAACGAGCCGAGCGAGAGGCCGTAGTTAGGACCGTGTCCCTCTCATTTCGAGTTGCCATGCCAAAATAATATTATCCCTGGGTAGTGAATATTAGTTTTAAATCAAGCAAATAAATTAATTTATTATTTATCGTGACTATTGTTTTATCATATTAACAATAGTCACGAAAAATACTAAATAAATTTATTTGCTGGATTTAAAACTAACAATCACTACCCAGCGATAATATTATTTTGGCATGGCAACTCGAAATGAGAAGGACACGGTCCCAACTGGGGCCTCTCACTCGGCTCGTTTTTTGTGCAGTAGTGAACAGTCCAGTATGTATTTACGTTCGTGGAGAGAATATATTCAGCTTCACGTTTGACATTTATAATGACATTTGTAAGAATTTTTGACATAATTTATTATTGTAATTTGATGGATGAGTAATTTTAATTTGAATTGTTTTATTATTATTATTTTTATTTACTAACACTTTTTAAGATTAAACTACTAACACAATTATGGATGTAATATCTGAAAATAAATTTATTATTATTATTATTATTATAGGCACTCAAGAACTTTGTATACAACCGTCAACTTGGATATGCTTTGAAATCCCTACTTCTTTTTCATATTGGGGTCTCCTGATTTAGCTGTCCGACTACTGGACGACTACTGATGCTTTCATTTACTTCTTTTCTGACTAGAAGCATGATTCCTATAGCTGATTTAGCCTTAAGGTTACCAGTAGTCGGACAGCTGAATCAGAAACCCCCAATAATAAAAAGAACTCCGGTGCTAGACCTGAAATGTAAGGGTAAGACCTATTCGATCGGTCCCGATCGATTTGACCTATATTTGAGCAAGTCTAGTGGAACCCTTAGGTATATTCTCTCAATAGTGTCTTGCGAAGTCTTTCCTTTGCACATCAACTTGGGGTTCTTTAAAGGTGTGTAAGCCACACTCATTCATCATTATCCGTACGTCAATAGAAATCCAACTTTCGTGACACTTTTGTTTATGGTGATAAAAATTAGCTTACTTTGTCTATTGTCTGTAAAAAAGCATAATAAATCTATGGATCTTCTCTATAATTTTCCACTCCGATATTGTGGTTTTATTTGCAATTATCACCAAATTACAACATCCAATCGTCATCATCTCGTCGTGTTCACCATCATCGTTGCCGAGGACGTCAACGCCCGAACAAAAGGGCATGTTTACAGTTCCGTTCCGTTCCGTTCAGTTACAGTGGGAGGCGGCTTCCACTTACCATCAGGTGGACCGTCTGCCAGTGTAAAATCCTTGGCTATAAAAAAATCTAGCCTATATGTTAACCTGTTAATAACTGCCTTTAACTTTTACTTTATATCACTTCTATATCGTACCTTGCAATGATCGCGCCGCCTTAATAATGTTGACGCCAAGGCGCCTGCCTGGATTTAGCATATTTTCCTGTTGCAATTAAGACGGGTCACTGGGACGGCTAATTGCACGCAATTTGAGCTCAACTTCATCCTCAACCACCGGCTGAAGGGAATTAACTAATTGCCGCTTAAGAATCTTGATTGGACATCTGAGCTGGCGGAAGCGTCTTATTTTAATGCTTAGTATAATTACGCTGAAGATTTTTGAGGCAAGTGTTTATTGAAGTAAGGCGCGCGCGAGGCGCTCATAGCCAGTTGCAAACACTGATCGGTAAACGATCGGAGGTTCAGCAACGCTTGGCATGGTCAGGCAGAGATGGGTGACCATTTAGTGGCATTTGAACTGAGCGTCCCCGTGCTTCGGAGGGCAGTCGTTAAGCCTTGTCAGAGGCCTGTTTGAACAGGCGGCGGGCGGCTTGAACAACTCTGACAATAGGCTGGCCACTAACCATACGATAAGAAGAAGATTGAAGTGAACTCAGTGAGAATATCATCATCCCTTAAGTAAAGACAAGCCCGCTGAGTTTCTTGCCGGATCTTCTCAGTCGAGGTCGCGTTTCCGATCCGGCGGTAGAATTTAAGGAAAAACCGGCCAAGTGCGTGTCGGACTCGCACATAGAGGGTTCCGTACCAAACACCGTATAAATTTCATTATTTTTTATTGAAATTCATTCTGTGAAAATGTTACTTTACACATATGCGACTAGATGGCGCCACTGTCGCTTAAAACCTTTATAATTGGTAAAAAAATGCAGTTTTACGATATTTTCTTTCAACGATTTATGTAAAAGCTATGATAATCATCACTAATGGTTAAAATATTAGTTTTCCCTATATATATAGTTTAATTTATGAGTTATAAATAAAAACGTCAAAAATATGGAGTTTATTGTATGGGGACCCCATTATTTTTAAACTTTTTTTAATTTTTAGTATTTGTTGTTGTAGCGGCAACAGAAATACACATTCTGTGAAAATGTCAAGCCTCTAGCTATTACGGTTCGTGAGATATAGCCCGCTGACAGACAGACAGACAGACAGACGGACAGCGTAGCCTTGGTAATAGGGTCCCGTTGGCACCCTTTGGGTACGGAACCCTAAAAATGTAAAATTACAATTTGTAAGTGCCCCCGTAGGCCTAAACAAAATAAATGACTTGAATTTGAATTGTAAAAAAAGTTCAGATGTTTGCGATCTTTTCACACCGGACGGCTCACGGTCCACGCGCTCGAGTTCAGCTGCTTCTTCAGAGTATCCGGGCGGCACAACTTCTTCATCATCATCTTTAGATTACATCAAAGTCCAATGATCAATCCAAATTCGCAAATATTTCATAGCATCGAGTCCAACATCCAAGTTTCCCAACACCTAGCTACACTCTCTTATAGAATACAACTTAGTGGGGCATCGTTTCAACATTAACGACACAACTTAGTGTTCGCGCTCTGTTTGCCCCGCCTCACTTGCTAACTAATAAATATCTCGTTTCATATTCGTCTTTATTAGATGGCAAGTGGATCAAAGTTAACTGATAGAGTTTAGTAACAAACTCCAGTTAATTCCTTTAGGAATACGGCGATTATCTTGAAGATCCTAAACGTAATCAAAAACTTATTAGACTTCTGGAGAACTCATAGAAAAAATATCACCAGGCAAACCATAACATAAGGGGCACTAAGCGTGAGACTAAATCATGCTACTGTTTATAGGTACAACTCATAACGGCCCGTTATGACCCGTATGGACGTTTTGACGGGCCCGTTAGCGTGGTTGGCGCGGAGGCGCCTTTCACGCTGCAGGTCGTAGGTTCGATTCCTACCCGGGACATGCATTTGTGTGCATGAACATGTCGGTATGTCCGGATTGATTTTGATTCACCTTTATTATTTACTAACTTCCACCCGCGACTACGTCCGCGCATAATTAAAAAAAAGTAGCCTATGTGCTATTCCAGACTATAATCTATCTCTTTGCCAAATTTCATCCAGATCAGTTCAGCCGTTCTGGCTTGATTGAGTAACAAACATCCATCCATCCATACATCCAAACTTTCACATTTATAATATTAGTGGGATAGTGGGATTGTGCTCGACGTCTTTGTATATAAATTTCTTATTCCAAAAGATTTTTCCTTATTACATAACCTTGACAAACTAAAACATATTTAACAATTGCTGCATAATGCCGTCCTTATGCTGTGCGTGACCTCGCAGGAACAAAAGGAAGTGAGGATATTTCTATAAAAAACAGTGACGAGCAAAAGGGAACCATCTGGTACCTAACTGTTGGTATGTGGATCCCTCGCCTTATATTTTGACGTCTCTTTCACAACAACACATTCTTACCCTTAAATTGTTTTAACAACTTCACACCCTAAACTTGTAGAGCTACAGTTTAAATTTCAATGAGGGTAGGATGTACGTTTAACATATTGTGGTGTATCGTGTTTTTGGTTATTGCGTGGTTATTTAAAGTTATGGGTGTTGGAAGAAAAATGTTGCTTTTAGTACGTGCTGCTGCGAAAACTAAACAAGCTAAGATATTAAAGATTAGATGGATGGTGAATGTACATGAACTGAATGGGTACAGATGCGCTGAAAAATTTCTGAAAGTATTCTGTAATAAGACAGGATGCTATGTGATTTACTAAGGCCAAAAATCCTTACAACCAATGTTCAACGTTGACATTAGACGTCAGATGTCACTTTTGACAACTCCTGTAGGTGTTTTTAAGGGAAATGAGAAAGTAGAGTACTGTCCGTTCACAGTTATTTTACCGCTGACGTTCCTCGTTTTTATATATGTAAAAGCAAAGTCGACCTTTAAACATTGCCTTTGAGACCATATACTGTAGATTAAGCTTTATTCTACAGCCTACATCACTTATAAAAACCTAATATCAACTACATTTTTCAAAAATAAATAAATAATGTAAATGTCAGAGGTAAAATAACTGTGAACGGACTGTAGTATAACTTAACAATTGTTTTTTTAGTAGTACATATGTCAGTGTTTGAGAAAGACTATCCAATGCCGAAAGCACAAACACTTGTACATAAAAAAACATACTGATCTAAATTTCACTTTTGTTAAGATTAACAACTCAATTAACAACAATAGAACCTAACTCCAACTCCATTCAAATTACCTCCAAAAATCGACCGACAACAATTTCAGCGCAAACTTCAGGAACAGTATAATTACCTCTTAATTTAATCTCCGCTGGCCAAGTTAAATTGGGTCCTAAACTGATCCCAAGTACTAACCTCACCCGTATAATAGCCAAGTACTTATAAGCTTTAATAATACACGAACAGAACAAATACCGAAAGTTCCTCCTTTATCGAATCCAGTTGAAAAGTTTTCAAAAGATGTGTATTTTTTAATAAAAGTTGGAGGCTTTCAATTGAGTTCACGGCTCGGAATTAACTTCTGAGAGGTATTGGAGTTGGAGCTGGCCTGACCTTACGAAAATCGATGGATTTCGGCGATTTAAATCCTCTTGTAGCTATGTCTTATGATTTCAGCGATTTGGTCACAACCTGTATCTCTCAAATGAAATGAGGTTCGTGAGCCATCCTCTTCACATTGTATATTTAATACCAGCATTAACATTAATAACATTATCATTACATAATGAATATTTCTTCCAATTCATTTATCAACTCACTCTTCTAACGATTTTTCATTTAATTTCAGCTGAAAATGAGGAAAACTGCTTGTTTATCTTTGCTCTGTTCATGGTTTGGCTCATGTCTATCTCCGCTTTTAGACTATTTTCTAATACAGAATCATCATCATCATTCATCATCATCAGCATTTCCAAGCAGCTAAAGATGTGAAAAATATATATCGCCACGGATATTGCGGTTCATTCAAAACTTCAGTTTCACCGGATTGCGGCAAGTGTTGCGAGTTTCAACCTATTAATGTGTAAATTTTGTGCCCCGTCTCCGCAGTTAGCCACCGCAGATTAGATAGGAAAGCCTCTTTGTAATACTTAACCAAGAATTATTTCTTAGTTTGCTGTAAAACGGAGGGAAGGACTTATTTTAGCGGCCATAGTAATTTTATTCACAACGTTTAATCAAGCTTTTGTAACTATCTACATCTCTTATCTTCTTTCTTTGTTTTAAACATGATGTTCTTTTGTATAGTAATAGGTTTACAATAAATAAGCTGGTATTCGTTTAAATGGAAATCTCTAAGTAACTAGTATCAATTTATTCATTTTAATAATTAAGCACAAGTCGTTTATGTTTCTACGCGTTACTACTGAGGAATTAGGCGGCAGTGAAAACCTGATCAATGCATTGGATTTATCAGATAACATTAAATTTGAGTTAGGAAATGGTTGAGCAATCAGAACTCTACCATTTTACTCTCAGAACATAAATTAGTATTATTTACCTGCATCCAAGAATTTCACAATCTGCAGCATATTAGAGATGTCATCTTCTGTTAGAACGGGTAACAAGATAGAATATGCCACCAGTCCTTTACGAATACTCCAGAAAACTTTCCCAACGCCACCCCTGCGACATTCAAGGTTGCGTATTAACATAAAGCGTGTGTTTTTATGAATCTCCACCCTTGAACACTGAGTTCGCGACTTTTTATTACAGGGCCTCGTTTTAGTACCTAGTTAAATTCTGGGGAACGTAAAAATGTGACTAGAATTCTAGAAAAACTCTATCATACAAACCTAACTTGTTCTTTGTGCTCATTGGTCAAATTGGCGAGATCAAAACCTAGCGGCCAACTTATTGGCAGGACCCTCGTCACTAATCTGCCTCCACGCCGATCTATAGATGACATATTCCAAACTAAACTGCCTACAAAAAAACCTTTGAAATCATATGCAAATTAAATTATCCACATTATAAATTTGATAACCTTCCACATAAAGCTTTGAAAACAGGCTTAACAAACAATTCAATTTTTCAGGAATAAAAGAATCTTTTCAGAGAAATCATATTGTATCCGAAGCGTGGATTAATAACCTATGCAAATCGCACACGTCCGTATTACAGGATGTGTTCGCTGTGATGTTACTGCAATTTACGCTATTCAAGCCCATAGAGGGTTCACAACTACGTTTATCTTTCGCTACAGCAGTCATAACATGTAAATTTAGTTCACCACGTACGTACTGTTTTACACTACAAACAATCGTGGAGTATTTTTAAGATGGGACCTGGCCCGAGATTCCCATCACTTAATCCTGTTTAGTCAAGATCTACAATGGTATCCAATGAAGACGCCAAGATTTGACGATATCGGTAAGTCTCGAGTAAAGGCTTGGTTTTATTTGGAACCTCCAAAGAATTTATCAAAAGATAACTTATAAGAAAAATAGTATCTTGGTATCTAAAAACACTGTTTACCTCATTCAGACTCAATTACCGTAACCACACTTTCCCATCGTTGTAACTTCTGTAAACCACGAAAATACCGAGCAATGTCAGCACACACAACAAAAATGCCGCTAAACCCCCACAGCGTCAATTCCAGAGCTATCAATGGGACTATCCTACAACGAACAAATCCCCAAAACTCATACATCGAACATCGAAATCCAATCAACCCAACTATTTTTAGTAGCGAGCATAGTACAGCGCTCAGCGAAAAAACCCGCACCGATCCTAAACAAACTGAAAAACGTTACTTTGCAAAGCGTTACCTCATTAAAATTCGTATGTCAGACCTTCGTGTCTTGGGTGGGAATGTCTATTGAATATTTGAAGAGGACTTATGATATGGTAATAACGTTCCGGATAAGTAGACACCCGCAGGTACACACGCAATGTGATCCCGGATAAAAAATCGGTTAGCCGTGCCAAATAAAGAGGTGTCTTTATGGCTGAATGTAGGAGAAGGGTGCCGGGGTTTACATTTTTATTGGAGCTAATAAGATTACGAAATTATTTCCCTTCGACTATGACTAGGCCAAAGCTACTGTACGGTCACGCCACATTCATATAAATAAATATAGCCAGACTTATGCCGGCCATACACCTAACGATATAATGTGCAAGTCTAGACTAGCGCATTTATATCGTTAGGTATGTGGCCGGCATAACACACCAACTGTATGGTCCCCAACTAAGCAACGTTTGTACTATGGCTACCAAATAATAATGGGCTGGAGGCGTTCCCAGTGACACCCAGACCAGGGCAAATTACGAAAAGGGTTTTCGCAATTTGCCTCTGGGATTTGAATCCAGTGAGCTGAGCTGTGCCAAGCTTGCAGTAAAAAAAAAAAAAATTAAAAAATTTAGCCCTTGTAACGTCCCACTGCTGGGCACGGGCCTCCCCTCAATGCGAGGGGGATTCAGGCCATAATCCACCACGCTGGCCCACCCGCAGATATTATAAAATTAAATAATTTCGAGTCTTTTTCTTATGGTTTTTTTTATAGGACTGCGGTGGCCAAAAAGCGTACGGTCGCCTGATGTTAAGCAGTTACCGTAGCCTATAGATGCTTACAATACCAAAGGCATTGCTCGCACATTGCCAACCTGAAGGGGAGTGGGATGGCGTGAGGGGGAGGGGTGGTGGGCTTACGGCTCTCTCACTCATCGAACAAAACGCAGCTGTAATAGCTGCTTTACGCCGATCTTCTGTGAGAGGGTGGTACTACCCCGGTCGAGCCAGCCCGCTTATGATTTGTGGCCAGTGTTTACAAATCGACGTCTCTTGAGCCTGTTTTGTATATTTTTCTCTTTCTTTGATTGCAGCCTTTACGGCGCACTATTTAACCCGAAAACACCTGTTTTTCGATCAACGCCATCGAATCGTACCTAATCGATCAAGCGTTTTCATCGGCCCACAGCACCTATATTCCAAAATTAAATACTGACATAGCGGCACCTAATAAAAAGTTCACACAATCAATTCGGCGAAGTCAAACTGAAACTTGAACTATCGGATTGGAAGTGATTCCGAGAACGTAGCGAAAGAATCTCTCGATCTTATTGGCCGCCCTCAAGGTCGGTTGGCACGCTCGAAACGTTTCTAGTGCCTATTATACGAGTTTTGAATGATCAATTTAACTTCGCCCGCTGAAAAGTCTGTGATAGTAAGGTCAGCAACGAAATTCGCTGAACATTCTCAGTTTTTCAAATAGCTTGCATACTTTTGTTTTGCATGAAATCCATAATTTTTCGTTATCGAAACAAAATGTAGACATGTTGCTAATGTTTGGTTTTATAAAGGTTTACCAACGTTTGTAGAATAAAGAGTATAACCGATTTGAAAAATTCAGAATGTTCAGCGACTTTCGTTTGATTTGGTACAACCCACAGAGTAAAGACTAAAGAAAGAGGTGCCCTTATTAGATATATGTATGAAAAAAAACGTGGTCATTGTTTTTTCATTTTCATTGTTCTATCTACCGGTAAATAGTTGAACTACTCGCTTCGTTTTATGTCGATGTTAGTACTAGGCCGACCACTCGGCCGAGTTGCTTAGGGCCAGTCCCCTTAGTAATTGGTCCATGGGACAACCTGTTCACTAAGCCAACCTGTGTGTTGTCAACTTGTGTGTTGAATTGGGACCGTTTGAAGCGAGCACAGGGGGGCTACTTTGAAAAACGAAACGAAAGCTTCGGCTGACGGATCGTCCGAAGTACGGAATCGATGATCGTGATTTGACGTTTCTTCTTTCGTGGATCCTACTCTGAAAGAAATTTGACATTTACGATTTCAGCGTTTGACATGGTTTTGATCGTAAATCGAATCCGTACTTCGGATCCGTAACACTTTCGGAGTAGGAAATCGCCCGATCCGTCAGCCGAAGCTTTCGTTTCGTTGTTCAAAGTAACCACCCAGACTCTTTTGTTTTTGTCCTAGTGTGCCGATTTTCTTTAAGACGGAATAGCATAGAAGACACAAATAGCATCAGCACAAATGCTTGTAAACTATCACGATTCAAGTGTAAACAATTTTACGCTATAAAGACCCACGCTACAAGTGTAAACGATTTTACATGTTTGTAATTGGATTACAAGTATGAAGCCACTGAGCTTAAAGATATGATAAACGGCTTTATATTAAAAGCACGCTGTAACGCTTGTGCTTGTTTTTAAAAGTAGCTGTATAAAGCGCGGATGTGCTTTTCTGCTTTTTACTTTTTTACTTTGTTTTCTGCTTTCTACTTTTTTTTTTGCTTTTGTGCATGGCACTTTTAGATAGCAAAAACTTATCTGCTGAAAAATGTATAGTGAGCCTTATGCTCATAGAAATATGGTTGTCAATCTAATATAATTTAGTATCAATGTATTGCTTTTTATGGGTAAATAAATGAGGTTCAATTTAATTAAATATTGATTTGAGCTGTACTTTCATAACAATACAATAACAATACTTTTTGTAAATGTTTGTAATTTCTTTCTCTTTCTGGCCGAAATTGCTTAAAAGCTACACGCTTGTGTTTGTAAGCGCGCTTGTGTGCTTACGTAAAAAAACGAACTTTTCAAACGGCTTTTCGTTTAAGCACCCACTTCTAACTGAGCTCATACAGTTTAATTCCCAGCTCCCTTTCCTCGCCGTCGGTAGCCACGTTTCTCGGAGTTGGCTTAACGAACTCATTCACGCGACCTCCCCTATTGTGCCGCACCTAAGATATGCTCTCTTTAAATTGAATCAAACTTTGCAATTAAAAGTTGCTCCCTCTGTTCGCAGCTTGGAGCAGCAGCAGCAGCAGCAGCTCTGGTCTGCTTGTTTTTGTGGTAGCCACTAATTTATAATACCTGCAACCTGTATTATAAAGATTTTTGATACTTGTTATGTTATTAACTTTTCCGGTCTTATTCTAATACAATTTGGTTTATGTACGACGTTGTTCAAAATCAAAATCTAGACAGAGGCAAAGACAACTATTGTACCTAGGTACGATAGTTGTCTTTGGTCTTGTCTTTGTGGTTGGATACTAGTATCCAGAATCCAACTTTACTGTGCCTATAATATCTCCCTCCAGATATGTTCTCCAGACACTAGCATCCCATGTATGCTGTGTACGTTCTTACTAATGTTAAAAATACGCAATGAATTGTGGAGTTAGCGCGAGCAGTTAAATTTGCCATTCGAGTTAGAATTCCTTTCAATCTCCACGACTATTTTCTAAATCCAATCCCGACTGCATAGAGCGCATTTCAGGGGGATTAGTATTCTTTAGCAGGCGCACAGATGCTCAGATGCTCCTCTATTTTGGACGAACAAGACCTGAATATCAATAAAACATTTTTAAGAAACACGGAGAGTGTTTGCAATTCGAATTGGAAATATAAAACAAAACTGTTCGAAGTGTTTGTTTGTAAACAAATTGTTTACAATTCCACTAAACGGAGGACGTCTCAAGTGACGAACTAAATTTGTTTTTAATTTACGATAATAAAGTTAGTGACGAGAATAATGTAAGTACCTACCTACCTAACCTATGGTGAGCTGTTTGAAGTAGTAGTTTATATTTTTTTTTCAAAACGATAGTGTTCGGTGCCCTAATAATAGTAGTCTACTATATATGTAATAAGGATGGTTGATATCAATTACTTATGTACTCTACTTTCTAGGCCTGCTGATTCTCCAACATCAACCTGACACCTGCAATGGTAGCACAGCCGGTCGTGACAAGAGAAAAGCGAGATAAATCGATTTCGTCTCATTCTCTCATATTATGTGCATTAAGTAAGAGAGAGAGCTACTCAGATGCGAAATAATGCGTGACAAAGATTTTGTCTTCGCGTGCATGCCTTTCTGTGGCCTCATTTGTATCGTAAATGTACGCCTCGCGGAAGTCCGTGCAATTCGTTGCGTGCGTGCGTACGACGTGTAAGTATCACACTATTTAATTAACTATAGTCCCGGGAATTGCCAGGTGTATGACTGAACGGGAGGCTCGCGTTGCGTGAATCACGGCATGAGTGGAATTAATATTTTAATTAGTGGTCGTAACGTGGTGGCAATGATCGCGCAACAGGTGGGGTCATGACACCACCGCAACTGGAAGAATTTTCTATAAGTAGGTGCTTAGATTTCGCTAGGCTTAAGCTAGCTAGCTAAAACTAAGCTTAGTTTTGGCTTTGAATTTTCTAAAGATATGTGAAATCAACCAACCCGCGCTGAGCCAGCGTGGTGGATTTTGGCCTGAATGGCCCTTACATGAGTGGAGGCCCGTGTCCAGGAGTGGGACGTTAAAAGGGCTAACTTTATTATTATTATATCGTCACTGGAAAGGCTAAATTACTGAACCGCCAATAAGCCATTTCGAGAAAAAGCCATTTAAAGTTTTTAACAAAAAAATTCGTATCTTTTTAATTTATCATCCGATTTTAATCAAATAACTTGACATGGAAACCTTTTACTATTTAAAATCTTTATACAAACGTTGTATATCAATCTAAAGGCTATTTTAGGAAATAAGTGGTGGATAAGTAAAATGACCTTATTTCATGGTAAGTCAGATTTACCTTAACGCCGTCAAGTAAAACTTTATTTGTAATTTAAATGTACTGATAAGTGCTCTAGTCCTAATGAATATCAAAATAATATCAATAGTTCTCTCCATGACATTATAAATCGGCTCAATAATAATAATCTAGTAATTAATTTAAATAAGACAAAAGTTATGCAATTTCACCAAAGATGCGGAGTTTCTGACATCACTATTACTTATGAAGGTTTTAAAATAGAGGAAGTTGATACAACAAAATTCTTGGGAATCATTATCGATAATCAACTGACTTGGAAGCCACACATAGAAGATATATGCAAACGTTTAAGAGGAGGGTTCGAAATTTGGTTGATTTTCTATTCTACTTTTTCTTTAAGTAAGTATGTGGACTAGGAATCTTATATTTAGATGTATGATTTTTGACTATATTATCTTGAGTATCTTTAAATCCAAATCACGATTTGATGAAATTTTCTCGATAAAAAAAATTTATGAAATGAGCTCTAATTATTTACAATTTTCCTTGCTACCACGATGTTTTTACGATTTAGATCACGAAATTATTTCTAAAACATAGCAAATAATGATATCTAAACTACCCTTCAACCATATTTTAATTCATGAAGTAGTTTTTTTTTAATTCAAGTAAATGTGGTTTGGCGCTTACGTTGTTTATTTCCGAGCGCGCGCACAATATCGCCATCTCACATTTTAAGTACTTGAACTAACCATGTCTCTCTCTAACTTTGTATTGTCAGTGTCCGCTCGGACTTGTTCGACGTCGGACCTGTGAAGGATTTTTTAAAAAATATTACGAAAAAATATTACGGTCGTGCCACATTACAGGTACAGTACAGTATTTACAGTCCGCCGACGCCTATGATAAATAAATAAATATCCTTGGAAATTCTTTTACACATGACTACCTGATCCCAAACTAAGCAGAGCTTGTACTATGGAAACCAGATAACTGATATTACTACATATACTACTTTTTGTTTGTAAATACAAACTAAATATACACTTAATTACACCTAGACTCGGGACATGCGGACATGTTCATGCACACAAATGCATGTCCTGGGCAGGAATCGAACCTACGACCTGCACTGCAGCGTGATTTTCGTTTGCTTTTCCTTGTCTTGTGTAATTTCTTTTCATCTCTTGTCATTTTGTGTCATCTCTTGTCATTTTGTGTCATCTCTTGTCATTTCATAGTTATTCGTGTCATTTCTGTAAAAACTCCCTATTTCGCTTACTGTTATATACTTGCAGCATGGTCTTGGGCCGACAGTGGGAATACATTGCTTGTCAAAACAATGGAGTCGCTTTATTGCGTTTGTTGTAGGTATGGATGGGCAAGTAATAAATATATCATACATCAATAAATTATCGTAAAAAATAACATTACAGATATGGATAGGAAAATGTTTGTCCGTCCTATTCAATCTATTATATTATAAACGAAAGTAACTCTGTCTGTTACCTTTTCACGGCTAAACCGCTGAACCAATGTTGATGAATTTTGGTATGGAGATAGACTGGGTCTTGGCGGAGAACATAGGCTAATTTTTAGGGTTCCAAAGGGTGCTAACGGGACCCTATTACTAGGCCTACGCTGTCCGTCTGTCTGTCTGTCCGTCTGTCAGCGCGGGCTGTATCTCACGAACCGTAACAGGTAGAGAGTTGAAATTTTCACTGAATGTGTATTTCTGTTGCCGGTTCAGAACAAATACTAAAAATATAATAACATTTAAAAATAAATATCAAGTCTCAAACTTGATATTTTTGATGTGTTTATTCTACGGTGGTACGGAACCCTTTATGTGCGAGTCCGACGCCTTCAGATCTTATGAATGTTTTCTTGAAATAAATATAGTGTATTTTAAGTAATTAACTGGCCAACCCTCAGGTCCTACCTGTTAGGATCTTTTTCGTTCTAGCGGGTGTAAACCGTGATTTAACGAGTTAATGTGATAATTTTTGTATTTAAATTATTCAATTCAATGTATTTGTTTCAGACATAGTCCAATATTGATTATTAAAATTATTATAATTTCACAATAAATATAAAACAATAAATAAAAGTAAAATTAAATTTAAAAAAAAAAAAAATGTTTTATCATTAAAATACAATATAATATAACATAAATTAAAATAAAATACAATAAAATAAAAACCTACCCCTAATTAAACAAATACCGTCCGCGTGGGATACTGGGTGCATGTCCTCCCTGTATTCAAGCTGTTCCTGTTGTCAAGCGAATTTTTTGAGCAAGGAAAGAGCCAGCCCTCTTGTCACCTGTGGCGGTAACCAGTCTAAGGGTGATTTTGATAGATAAAAAAATAAAGATAAAAAGATAAACAAAAAATAAATGCATGGTTAAATCAATAAAATTAATAAAAACTGAAAATTAAATTAAAAAAAATATTAAATATGGTAGAAAAAAATATTATGACACCGCTGATGACTTCATGATCGGCATCGAAGTTAAGTACCAAAGTATTCCTTTGCCTACGAAACATGAAAAAGATACTCATATCCGGCAGTCAGTCACTGACACAGAGTATGTACATTTTTACCCGACTACGGTGGGCGGAGGGTTATGATTTTGACCGATATGTATGTATGTTCATCTGCTCCGGTATAACGTCCAAACTATTTTTATATCATAATAATTTGACTCATGAGATATCGTTGGACGCGTCTGGATCGTCCGCTGGTTATAGGCTATTATACGATCGAAATATTGTTATACGTATCTATCAGCATATTGTAGGTATCGTTTGTCTTCTTTTGACTTACTTTGTCTTCAGCAATAAAAACAACATAGAAATTAAATTATTTTTTTCAAATACACTCGACATAAAAATCCCATATAAAACGAAAAAAATATATTTGAATATTTTCATCCATTTCATCTATTTTAAAAGGTGCACTGGGACATATTATTTTAATTGTACGAATTAAACAATATTGTTCCTTCAAAAAATAACTATACTATAGTCTACTCCATAGCTGTTCTGTCCTAGCTAAGCGAGAGGGATATATCCTTCGGCAGCTCACGCGACGCTAGCCACACCCCGAAACTAAAATTCATTTTTTTCTTGTATCGTCTTAAGTAAAGCTGCATTTGCACTTTTTCAACTGTCAAGAAAAATAAGTAGGGAAGCACTTTTAACAGCGTACCATGGACTCGTGGCATCAGTTTTGAGATATGGTCTAATATTCTGGGGACAGTCGACTGATAGAGATCTTGTATTTAAAATGCAAAAACGATGCATTCGATCAATGAGTGGCTTGCACGTAACGTAGTACAGTTGTTTGCCTCATTTCAAATCGTTAAAAATTCTGACACTACCGGCTTTGTATATTATGGAGACTGCACTGTTTGTCAAATCTAATGAACACTTGATTTCAGAAAATATCTGCAGTTAAAAAGGGTCCTATACGTGCCCAATATATAAATCAATTGTCCCAAATTAAGTGTCGAACTGCACTTATGAAGAAAAGCTTCTTTGGTGCTGCTCCACTAGTTTATAATAAAATTCCTGATAGAATTAAGACATTGCCCACACTAACATTTAAGAATAGTTTGAAAAAAATATTAATTGAAAAATGTTATTATTCAGTTGACGAGTTTTTAAATGATAATTTTATATAATATTATTTTGGAATTTGACATCTTATATTTTATGATAATGTATAATCCTAACTATTGCATGATTCACTAATTAAATTTATTAACATATTTGTATGCCATATGGTAAAACATAGTGCACTTCCTAATCAATTAAGAGCTGTATTTACATACCTACCTATGTTGACAAATAAAGATATTCTATTCTATTCTATTCTAAGTAAAATGTCTTTATTTCACAGTAAGTCAGATTTACCTTAACGCCATCAGGTAAAACTTTCTTTGCACTTTAAATACTGATTACACATAACATAAAGAAATAGAAGTACGATAGAATTTCTTTTAATATAAATATACTACTTTGCTGGTTAATCTGAATTACTTCAAGGACACAATTTCGGAATAGCAGTTTTTGGCGGTTATAGTTCTCCGAAATATCGAAATGACTTTTTGAGTTATTCAGTAGTTTTTGGCCGAAAAATTAAAACTCTCAGAAACTCTTATAAATGTGCTTATCGCATCGCCAACATCAAACCACGTCCAATGGCAGTTATAGTTCTCCCAAATATCGAAATGACTTTTTGAGTTATTCGGCCTCGGAATAGCAGTTTTCGGCCGAAAAATTAAAACTCTCAGAAACTCTTATAAATGTGCTTATCGCATCATCGCCCACATCAAACCACGTCCAACGGCGGTTATAGTTCTCCGAAAAATCGAAATGACACTTGCATGTAGTGCATACTTGGACGGAAAGGATAAAACCTATACTACTGTGACACTTTTGTGATACTTTTGTGACTTTTTCAGAAATTTAATTGCAAAGCAACTTACTGAAAACCCGTAAACTGCTTAATACTAGTCAGGCTAAATAACTTAAACGCCATGCACTCGATAAAAATAATAAGGCATTTTTTCTTATACGCCATGCCTCATTCCAATTTAGTAAATCAAAATTACTTAAACCAAGTTATTCTTAAATTCGAAGAAGAGCACAACTACTAATACACAATTGTTTTCCAAACAGCAGAAAGTAAAATTTACTTAATTGAAATTTGTATATTTATGTAGTAAGTGAACATTACTTATACGACACCCGTATAAAAAAGACCAAAAAGTGTGTCGCTTCAGTAATTGGAATAAAAAATACCGGCCTTTTTACGGGTAACTGAAACACCACAAAAGTGCCCCGATTGCAATGCTACCTAGACAGATCGATGCAGAAAAAATCGCCGATTCCGAATATGTATATAACTCAATATGGCCAATTTGGCGGTTAAGTAATTTTGCCTTTCCAGTGACGATATGTACCTATTTAGATACTTCCGCATATTTGTTATTTAGGCAAATACACCTATAGCAAACTGAACGCATCGTTCCCAGAATACCTACCAAATTCCCAAAACGAAATCCCATTCTCTATCTACTTATACAAAGTAGACAAAATGTATAGATGTAAATATTTTTTTGAGTGTTCAATGACTTATGTTGCTGACCGTAATAAGTACCATTATTTATAGTAATAAGCACTTGAAAATATTTTTGAGTAGGTACAATGGACAAACTTGACGCTTGACCACCTTTAGGTTGCATTTTGCGTGCAGTGACCGGCAGCTACCTACAGCTAGCTAGGATTTTAATTAACTGAGCTATGAATATTGCCTGCAAGCGATACGTTTTGGAAACTGATCAAGCTTCAATTTTGCTGGTTGTATTTCTTCCCAAGGCGCGGCACACGTCGCCAAATGGTTTATTTTTTATTTAATTGCCGCCTGCCAGTCCGACCCTATCATTCTCTCCACCATTTTGTCATTTCGGGAATGATGGGGTGTGTTCACTCCATCACGCAAGGGTGCTATTAAAAATAGCACACACACCATGGATGGTAGGTAGGCACATAACCATTATTATAATCTAATCGCTGAAGCGTACGCTGCGCACTCTGAATCGTATTGCTGTGGGTACGGACTTCTGTTGTGATCTGAATGAAAAGATAATAGGTACCTACCTACCAAATTATTATTTTATTAATGTTACGTCATTTTTTATTTTTTAAAATACACCTTATCATCAATCAAATCAATCAAATTTTCACAATTCTAACTTCAAAACTGACAAACATACATGCAAAATAACATACAAACTTTCATCCCCTATTTTACCCCCTTAGGGGTTGAATTTTGAAAAACTCTGAAATTACTATTTTTCATTTTTTTAATTATTTTTAATTTACGTTTCTAATTTCATTAAAATCGGGGCAGTAGTTATGGAGATACGTGGTAACTAACATTCACACACACACACACACACACACAGTTACTTTCGCATTTATAATATTAGTAGGATTAATGTTACGTCATTGTTACGATACCACATTACTTTTAGTGATAGCAGATTGTAAGAGGTCTTTCGAATTCGATTTAAAAGCCCAACACCATCCCTTTCCCCTCCCTCTGTCCCACTTCTTTTCAGGTCGGCATCGTGCGAGCAATGTCTTTGCAAGCATTTATAGGCTACGGCACCTTGTTGCAGTTGTAGTGGCGCGCGGTGTTGATGCACTGAGTGTCTAGTGTCGTCGTGTATAATTATGTGTACGGAACGTAAAATTAATTATTTTTGTTTGTCTACCTAGTTTCAAATAGATTCCGTACCTATTTTTATAAAATTAATTTTCCTCCCGTCTTCGCTCGCTTTAAAAATGCTCGAGTTCTTCTACATTTTACGCCATCTGTTAATGATATATGGAACTGAAAATGACACAAGCTCATCACAAGCTACGTTCTTTGGCGCTGCCAACCTGACAAAACGATTAGTTTAAAAAAAATAGATTAATAACAAAATAGGCAGAATTTAATAAATTATGTAAAGATAAAAATAACAAAGAAGCAAATAAACTGACAATAGAAATATGTAATTCGATTACTTATCCCTAGGCCTCTATTTTATGACCGCAAAAAATAGAGACAACAACATGTTTTATTCGAATGTTTTGTCCAATGCGAACGCACGGTTGACCAATCAAAAATTATACGCCGAAAATCTCTTAGGTCATTGCCGAAAATACACTGTTGCCAAATTATATTTGAGTCAAGATAAAATGGTTATGATTATTTCACTCACGGATGACATTCTCATCAAAATTACTAAGTTGGTGTTACCATTTCCTACAACAAAAAATAAATAATATAATATGCTAGTAGGTACGTACGCATGCAAGTTCATACGAGACGAGAAGTCAAAACCGTACCTATATGTATACAGGTGTATGTAATTTTTTTGCAAGTATAACTAATCTTTAATGCTGTAATACATTATTATTATATTTTCATACGAACGACCAAGGGGCTTAGACTCAATTTCAATTTTATTTGCAGCGTAAGTTTTGATGAAATAATTTGCAGCATCCTCAATCCAATCAGTGTTATACCTACATACTAGGTGCATATGTAAATTGTACACAATTGTCATGCACAACTTGCGTGCGTCTCGGTTAGTTGCTGGTTGGCTGTTGGGTTTCACTCAATGTGCGTACCTACTTCGTATTACTATTCAAGATTTATCTTCCTTCCGTTGTTCTCATTGATTGTTTACCCTGTGCATTTCGAGTGGATCGATCGATCGATCGATCGATTGGAATAGAATACGGATAAGATATAGATTTATCATTATAAGTAATATTTCTCAGTGAAGATTTTTTATTTCTTTCTTGCTTTCTTGTGAAGTCGTATTATTCTATTATATGAAAAGGACCATGTCAAAATAATAATATCTTCAACCTAAAATAGTACGTGAGTGAAGTGAATTTTGTTAATGGCAATACTGAAACAGTGAGCCATCGCCCTGCTAACGGTGTCATGGCGGTTTGACTTGTTAAAGGTTTTTTTGCAATAACTTACTAGTTAATGAGCTTTTTAGCAATTTGATCTTTGATTTCTGTTGATAATAACACGTGATACAAAATAGTTAATAATGCGTGAATATAAAATTGTCGTGTTGGGCAGCGGAGGCGTGGGAAAGTCCGCCCTGACAGTACAGTTCGTACAAGGCATCTTTGTCGAGAAATACGACCCCACCATCGAGGACAGCTATCGGAAACAGGTGGAAGTGGACGGGCAGCAATGCATGCTGGAGATCCTGGACACAGCGGGCACGGAGCAGTTCACCGCGATGCGAGACCTGTACATGAAGAACGGCCAGGGGTTCGTGTTAGTGTACTCGATCACCGCACAGTCGACGTTCAACGACCTGCAGGACCTGCGGGAGCAGATCCTGCGGGTGAAGGACAAGGACGACGTACCGATGGTGCTGGTGGGCAACAAGACCGACCTGGAGGCGGAGCGCGTGGTTGGCAAGGAGCAGGGCAGCACGCTGGCGCGCCACTTCAACTGCTCCTTCATGGAGACCTCCGCGAAGGCCAAAATCCACGTGAACGATGTATTCTACGACCTAGTGCGACAGATCAACAAGAGGACACCTATCAAAGACGAGATAAGAAAAAAACCGAAATGTTCGATTCTGTAAGAGTCGGCCGGAGCCTCCGACGTTTAGGTATAAAATATTTAATAATTCGAAAGACTTCTCGTACCCGGATTTGGCTCTCGACAGTTCCCAAAGTTATCTAGGTCGGGTGTGGAGCACAGTTGCTTGGTAAATATACCTGTAGCATTTGGAGAATGTGCATTTGTTGATCGCGGGGAGGCCGCATCACGAGTGGAAAATCCACAGAGCGTTCTGGATTGCATCCATCAACCTATCCGTGTAGCCTCTCGTTTCCATTCTATATTTTGATAGTTATAATGTTCAGGGATAGATTCAACGATTCTGTGTGTGTTTCACTCTAGAAATTCCAATATGTAATGTGTGGATGCCGTTAAGTTCAGAAGTTGTAAATGGTCATAAATCCAGACACTTATTGGTCTAAGTTTAAACCGTATTTGTTTATTTGGAGCCTATGAGTAGTATGTTCTAGAACATCCTGTGTCAATACAAACTATTTTGCCAATATCAACAATTAGAACATGTAGAGTTTGGAGCTATTTTATATTTATTCAAAACATGTACGTACTTCTCATTGACTCCTAGTTCATTATGATTTTCAAATATAAGAAAAGCAACTAAAATTATTTTGGTTTTAATAATATGATTAACAACGTTAGGTACAGACAGTCCTCACAAATTAGAGTGATGAGGAAAAATGTGTGTAAACAGCGTATTTACCATAAAATTATCTTTCAAGGCCTTGGGACAGTGTCACCACTGTGAAGTCAGTTCATTGAAATAACATACATTTTGTTAGTGAAGCGAGTGCATTTATAGTCTTATGACTGTCTGCACCTAATGTAGATATAGTTTACCATTTAGTTTCTATTATCTAATGATAAGAGCCTGAACTTCTGAACAGTTGTATGAGAGTTGTGCAGGCTCCGAGGAGACCTGGGTAAAGCGCCGGCAGGCCTGAACCAGTGTGTAATGTTTAATATTAAGGATACATTAAATTTTTTCAGATATATTATTGTCTTGTTATATAATTCAAATGTATCAAGTGAAAAGTTGATAATACGACGCCGTTCAGGACTCGGTAACTTTGAAAAAATATTAGAGAGCCTTAGGTGATTGCACCCTGTGACCGTAGTCCCCAGTGGCAGCGGTGGGGCGCGCCCTGTTATAGTATAGCCGCTCACCGCCGGCCACCACAACGACAACTATAACCTCTAACCTATGAAATTGAAAAATCTAAAAAAAAATCGTTATTGTAAATGGAATAAAGTTTTATGATTACTGGCTCATTTAAATATAAAATTACCAACCTATGTTTTGCTGCTAGAAATTTGTTAAACGTAATTATATAGGTGTTCAAATATTGTTACGGAATTAGATGTTTCCTCCATTCTCTTTTCTGTTATCATGTAAGATTACTGCACAAGGATATTGGATATGACTTCGATCTGAGTTGAATTATATTTTTTATATATTATGGAAATTAAGAACTTGTATATTTTTATCTTTTCAATCAATAATGGACATGTACAATAATCTATTAATTTCATTTTTTTTTGCATCAATAAAACCAAGTTTAAATATTATACATTGGGGTATGCTTTGTCCCCCCTGCGACGCTACGCGTCGTCCCGTGATGTCGTGCGAGGTCGCGCTGAGTCACATCCCAGGCCGGCGAGGCGGCCGGGCCCCACCGCCAATCAAATAAACGTCAATTGGCTCGGTATTTTAATGGAATTTAATTAATTGAAACAACCATATACCATCTACAACTATTTTATTGACTTGACAAGTGTAAAAAAGGTACATAAATTCGTGTGTAGGTACACATAGTAAACCGTAGGTACAAACATGATAAACAATAATGTACTGGCAGTGACGTGGCGGGCGTATGTCGATATTCTAGTAACATAAGAATTGACACAGTCCAGGAAATGAACACAATACGCCTAACTTAACTACGTATGATCACGATAACTAAGCAATCTAATCTATGATGCAAAACAAATCTCAGTATAATGACTATGGGCTCTATTGACGCACCCCATGACGTGTAACAGGGTCTAATATATAGATCGAGCTCACTATGGGAGCGCGTGTCGTACAAAATAATGTCTTAATTATAAATACTGTGAAGTTGGAAATTGGAAGATAAAGCTGCGTGGGAGTGAATCTACATACAATACTGGCTACGTGAGGAGCAGACACCCGGCGAAATAGATAATACAATGAAATGAATGTTGAACCATTTTTATCAGGGACCCCGAGCATGTCTGGCCTTATCTAGCGTGCTTGCAGTAGGGTCAAATGTTACTCAGAACAGTTTAAATACAAACTTTCCTTTTACCATTAAAAATCTGATACTAATAAATACGGTACTCATACATTTATCAGCGCAATTTGCTTTATGATAAATAGTTCGTAAAATTGCCTTGATAAGCGTTATCCGTTATTTATTCGTGTTTAATATAAAGTGATAGCTACACTGCCTCGCCCCCTTTTGATAAAGCGTGATGTGACATGAACACATTTTTTTTAAATTCCATAATTAGTATTGAATAGATGTGTCCATATGGCGCGCATGCCTCACCCGAGCACTCATATTATGACATTACGTCTATGCGTTCCGACGTCAAAAGTGAGTGCTCGCGCGAGGCATGCGCCTGATGAAGACGCCGCCAATGATATGTTATTATAATACAATGTACCTACTGTGAATATTAGTAACATCTATTAGTACGTGATTTAAATAGGAATTCTATATTTTTTCCTCCGATAAGTATTGTATTATTAACTCGGAAATAATACTCATAAGTTGTCGAGGCGGAAAATGGTGATAAGTAGGTACTAACTTACTAAGTGCTGATACGTTTAATCATAATTTAACACAATCCTGGACGGATTCTCGCTAGCCTTAATTAAAAATATAATGACTAGATCAAGTGACTATAATACTTAAAATTTAATTTTACATAATAATTTGCATAACCACACAATAGATATCAAACTCGGAAATCTACGCTTAAATTAATTAAAGTTTATTTTTTATAAACACTACAAACACATGTTACAAACTTGCGGAATACAATGACGTTATTCTAATTAATTAAACAGTGACGTAATGTACAGTTGTTAGTGGCATCTCGGTACGAAAACAAGTTGGTACGGTGAAGCGAAGCCAATTAGAACTGGGTGTTAATTTCCGTTGGAGGCCCGGCCTTTACCTGGCGACTGCGACTGGATCGACACGTTATTACTTCGATAAATTAGGACAAACAACTTTAATCGAACGGCGATACAGTAGCCATCGCTATGAGAACGTTGACTGATTTTGCAAAACATTTTACAACACGACAGCAGCGAATCTGTTATCACTGCTTTTGTTAAGTAAAGTATTTCAACATCTAAATAAAGAATATCAACAGTGTTATTACAAAAAAGTTAAAACTCGTTTTGAACGCGTGTCTGTAGCCCGATTCACGTAACCAAAACCGTAACGACATCTCAGCGATATAGTCGTTGATAGACTTTTCGTAACAAGAAAAGGCTATCAACGACTATATCGCTGAAATGTCGTTACGGTTTTGGTTACGTGAATCGGGCCCCTGGTCAAATTTCCGTCGTATATTTTGAAATGGCTCGTGTTAACTTTTTTGTAATAAGAGAAGTGCTTCATTGTATAAATTAAGTTTCCTTGAAAATGATACAAAATAAGAAAGATGACTGATGTCAGATTGCCTGTGGTCGTCCACCCCTTAAAGGCTACAAATATTTTTCCCATAGCTGCCCTTATCAGCCACAAAACGTTTGTAATACTTAACAAGGCTAGATTTACTACTGAGTCATAAATGTAAAAAAACGCTTCCTTAATATTTCCGGTCTTCGCTGACCCCGGCGTGAGTCACTGCCAAGACTGACTCAACGTTGTTATCAAACAAATCATTGCTAAATGACAAATTTATACTTCTTCTAATTACTAGTGACTAGTTCGTGCGTTCATCATTACTATAGAATCTCGAAAGTATTCAATACTGAATACCATGAAGAATGTTCTTTATTTTTTTTTGTATTTATAATTTTCATTAATTAATCTCAATTTAGAGACTCCTCGATTCGGAGTGTGTTCGATTTTAATCGAAAACCAAAGCTGCGTGTTCGTTAAACAAGTTGCAATGCGTCGCGCCAGCAACGTTGGGCGACATTGCGATATTAATTGGAGCAACTTTCCATAACTACATAAAAATATCCAACAAGTCAAACAACTGATTGTGCAACATCTCTTGCCTTGCGACTCATTATTTACGTGAAGCATTCCGATAGTAGGTACTTAGTATGTAATGCAGGTACGTTCAGCAACGAAAGTCGCTGAACATTCTCAGTTTTTCAAATAGCTTGCACACTTTTGTTTTGCATCAAATCCATATTTTTTCTTTATCGAAACAAAATGTAGACATGTTGCTAATGTTTGGTTTTATAAAGGTTTACCAACGTTTTTAGAATAAAGAGTATAACCGATTTGAAAAATTCTGAATGTTCAGCGGCTTTCGTTGCTGACTGTACATAAACGTTTATCTAGGTTATTAGATACCCATATCTCACAATTTCGGGTTCCAAGTACTACATTCGTTCTCTTATAAAAACGTCAAAACTTCTGCGAATTTTAATGGTTTGCGATCATTTACACGCCGTAGGGGATACCCCCTGCGCTGAGCCATAAACCTACTTGTAATGATAAGTACCCATGTCCTGGCTACTGGAATGGGGGCCACGAACTGTAAGTCAAACATAAGGTGGACAACATGCGTCGCGGGAAGCCGGTGGATTCGAATGGACGACTGATGCGTGGAAGTCATCAGGGGAGGCCTATGGCCAGCTGTGGACATCCGATTGATGGATGGAGGTAGGTACTCTGTTTTTCTCGTGGTACAAATTTGTATTGCGTGGTCACAAATGGTCCAGTCTATTCCACGTTCCATGCGTTGATTAGATGATTAATTAAGTTCTATTATGAGTAATTAGATCGTCAGACGACGAATCGTTCGTAGATACATGAGGTAAGTAATTTTATGCATTAAATTGGGCATGATTGGGAGCACCCGAGTTTTGACATCGGAATGCATGGACATTATGTCATAAAATGAGTGCTCGGGCGCGGCATGCGAGGTATCTGGACGCACCAATGAATCGCGTTAAACCGAAGGCCGTTGGATGATCTGTATGAATTCATCAATATTCGCCCTCGTGAAACTAGAGCGACGATACCATAATAGTAATGTTGCTAGTCAATTTACATTTTATCGGAGCCGCTAAATAAAGGTAACTTAAACATTTTTTCAAATCCGTAGGCAGGCTTGTTAACTAACCATTTACCTGCTTATTTGCATCTATAGGCTACGGTAATTGCTTAACATCAGGCGGGCTGTACGCTTTTTTGCCACCGCAGTCCTATAAAAAAAAAAATTCCAAAACTAAAAAGAACGCCAGACCACAGATTCTATAGACTGGACCGGGATGTATTTCAGTCCCACAAATCAAGGTTACGAAAATGATCAAAATTTTGCTTTGAACAGGAATCGAACCCGCGACCATTAGACCCTGTATTGGCTCACACCCTAGTCAACAATACTTAACAACTTTTATATACGCTACGTATACGATCTACAAACGCGTCAAAATGTGTAATAAAGATAAATTACGCCATAAGTTATCCTATTGTGTGCCATTTAGGAACTCGGTAAGGCGTCAAGGCTGACATTAGGAAGTCTAAAGATGAAATATTCATATTACTCCACTGATTACCTAATACGATTCTGCTAAGGACTAATAAATTTAACACGAACTAAAATATTGCTGTGACGATATGAGAAATGTGTGTGTGTGTGTAACATCACGACTTTTATCCCCGTTCGGGGGTAGCCAGAGGCTTGAGTGGCCATACACCAGCACATTGTGGAGGTATTAACCAACTCAAAGCCCACGTTTCACTAGATAGTCAGAACCCAACGTGACAAGGACACGATATGAGAAGGACAATACTTTTAGTTAATTCAAGCTCAGTTTGTGTATCTACACATACTTAGGGCCAAACCAAATCGCTAATGTGACAATGAATTTCACGGAAGATCCGCGTAAAGTAGCTATGTCAGTTGCGATCCGTAAGACGAGAGAGAGAGAAGACCACCTCTCCCTTTCCTCCTCACTGTGTCCCATACTCCTTTAGGTCCACAACGTGCAAGCGACGCTTTTGGTTTTGCATCTATAGGCTACTGAAACTGCTTAACATCAGGCAGGACGTACGCTTGCTTGCCACCTTTGTTATTATAAAAAGTAGTAAGTGCTACATATGGTATAGTCGGCGCCATTGAGTTATAATAGCGGCACGCTATGATGGCCGTTTTGACATGTGGGGGGGGGGGAGAAAATGAAGTTTATTATAACGGAATAAGAATGGCCGTTTTAAAATTTAAGAATGTCAAAAAATAATCTTATTCCGTTATAATAAGGTTCATCCTCTCCCCTCCTCACATGTCAAAACGGCCTTCATAGCGTACCGCTATCATAGGTTCCGTATAATGTCGGTTGACTTATTTAGAGGAGTCGTAGCTATCGTTGAGAGGCGGCAAGCTGTGTGTGAGTGTGCTGTCCAGCTTCCTTGCTTCGTGCTCCAACGTGTACGAGTCCAGTGCTGGGTCCTGGGGACAAGACCAAGAATATAACCACTACGTAAGAATAGTATCTCCCATACTAATCTATGAATTCTGTGATTCACAAAGTGTATGGAACAGAGCACTATAAATATGGCGGCGGATATCTGTCCAAATTAAGAAGTGATCTCAATAAGGTCGGCTTGCTACAGTAGCGGCATTTTACGATGGCCGGTTTGAAATGTGGGGGGGCGAAGAAAATGAACCTTATTATAACGGAATAAGACTGGCCGTTTTAAAAAATAAGAATGTCAAAAAATGGATTTTATTCCGTTATAATAAGGTTCATCCTTTCCCCCTCCCACATGTCAAACCGGCCATCATAACGTGCCGCAGGTATAGGTCTCGGTGCTCTTCAAAACTTAGAGGCTAGAGCGTTTTGTAGCCGCCATAACAGGAGGCGTTAGTTTCATAAAAAAAAGATATAGCGAAATTGGTCTCTGATATTTTTTCTTCATTATAAATTGTAAATTCTTGGGGGTCGACACGTTGTCGGCCATCTGTTAGCAGTCCTCTGGCCGATAACATGCCAAGCGTCAAGAATTAACGATTAATAATGAAGAGTTCATTAAGATAATTTTAGAGACCGTGGTTTCGTAATGGTTAATTGTTAACAGTATCGACGCCCAGTTGGTGTGTTATTCTCGCGATATTATAATAATTTATTTCAGAATTACAGTTAAATTAATAAAAACAATAATAAATAATAATATCCTGGGACATTTTTTACACACGGCTACCTGATCCCAAACTAAGCAGAGCTTGTACTATGGAAACCAGATCACTGATATTACTACATATACTACTTTTTTATTTGTAAATACATACTTAATATACATATAACCTAGACTCGGGACATACAGACATGTTCATGCACACAAATGCATGTCCCGGGTAGGAATCGAACCTACGACCTGCAGCGTGAAAGGCGCCATCACGCCAACCACGCCAACGGGCCCGTCGTAATTAGAAATATACATTGCTTTATTAAACAATGTACCTATTTTCATTTTAATAGACGGTGTACTAATTGTTATTACTTCGTCAACTATAACTATGTGCAGTTAGTAAGTTCCCATATGTGAGTGTAATATGGACGAGGTATACCTCATTTCACTTGCAACAATGACATCACAAGCTCTTTCTTTTGACTCATTAAAACTAATACTAGCACCAAAGGGTTAGGTGTAACTCATATTTTGGTGATAGTGTTAGTCCCAGGGGGACGCACCTATAACCATTATACACGACACTATTCGCTGTGGATGTCTGTTCATTAAAATTTGTTTCAGTATCGTCGGATAAATTTTACTAAGCAAAAAATTTGGTGCTAAGTATTAAAATAATCATATAAAGCTTGCCAGCGTTCAGGTTCTAACCCCGGCTAGCACCTCAGGAGTTATCAAAATCTATGTCATCATCATCATCATCTCAGGCGAAAGACGTCCACTGCTGGACATAGGCCTCCCCCAAGGTTCGCCACAATGACCGGTCTTGCGCTGCCCGCATCCAAAGGATTCCCGAAATCTATGTGCAAATCATAATTTCAATATGATTTATCACTTGCTTGATTAAATTATTGCTTGCTTGCTTGGTTGGTGTAGGTTTAACGTCGTGAGGAAACCTGACTCTTAGAAAATCTAACCAATTTTTTAAAGTCATGTGAAATCTATCAATCCGCACTGGGTCAGCGCGGTGGATGATCGCCTGACTCCCCCTCGCATTGAGGGGAGGGCAGAGCACAGGAGTGGGACTTTAAGTCTTTTAGTTTGATAATATCGAGTTACTGTATTTTGCTATTGTGTTAATGTCTGCTTGCTCACATAGCGTTGCTGTTTGAAAATGTATATTTTTTTTCTTTTTCTATTTAATAGAGTAACCATTGAGTTTTCGAGCGCCTCTTCTCAATGAAAGCAACATTATAAACCGGTAGTAACGCTAAAATATTGATGTTAACGATTCATAAATGCTAACTCTAACTTACATGAATAAAAAATAATACTTTGACTTTGCTAATTATTATTTTATTGACTTCTCAGACCCGAGAACATAGCCGGCGGTAAATGATTCGTATATTAATGCGTAATTACATTGACGTCACCATAATGCTTGCGCACATGTATTTTTCCTTGAAACACAACGAACGCATCGTTTGAAATAAATCAGTTTTCCAATAAATAGGCACGGATCGAGCTAGAGTTCCTCTGTTATCCTGTTGTGTGTCGTCAGAGGCAATATTGCCAATAACCTACACGGCCGGGTGTAGTGTATAAAATTATAGTAATTTTTGTGACGATTTGATGGGCCTCGAGTCGCTTAACAATTGTCCATTGCGAAACCACTGGCCTCTCGCATTATCTTCGTGAATCATAAATCGTAAATTCGGTCTGTCGACATGTTGTTAGCCAAAGGACTGCTAACGGATCGCCGACAATATGTTAACCGCTAAAATCGTCGATTTATAATGAAGAATTCAATGCGTACTTTTTTAATGGGATTAAGTGTCAAATTCTGGTAAAATATCAAAATATCTTTGAAATTCAAATATCTCGAAAACTACTGAATTACGGCCAAACATACATATGGGGGGTTAAATTTGTTGCTTTTGAGCCATCAGCTTCTAACGGATATACGTCGAAATACCAGTAGCCCTGTATAGTGTATACTGTATATGTGTACCTGTGAGACGGTCCGCAGCGAGTCCCCTAGTGCGGTGCGTAGACGCTGCACGTCGCGCGCGGCGCGGCCGCTGCGCGCGACATACGCCTGCCGCCGTCGGATCTCCGCAGTCAGCTGCGCGCGTAACTGCGCCGCCTATACCACACCATACGGTTTCAAGGCGATTCCCACAGAAAATACGAATGATTGATGATGATCATATCGATTTATTTATTTTATTTATTTATTTTCTATTGGGTAGCCAGTGCTATGTACCTACATATGACCCATTGAGGAGGGTTTGGCTGAAAATCAGCGCTGGGGGGGTCTCGGTTCCCTCAAGCACATGCTGAGCCAGATTCCTTTTCGGCACAGTTCGCAGTGACCTCTTTTTTTATTTTTGTTTCTGTTTTATTTGTTTATGTTCTATGTCTTGCGTGTTGTGTCGAATAAATGTTTTTTCTTCTCTTTCTTCTTCATATCACGAATTGAGTAATCATTAGAAAAAAATATCGCATTATTTATTAACCCTTCATCTTTACAATTTATAGTAGGAAAAAATTCAACTTGCTATAAATAATTGCCGTGACCGAAAAGTTCGGCGTTGTTATTAAAACACAACACAACACACCTTAGGGCCAAACTTCCTTGTGAATTTGGAAAGATACAAAGCGAAAGAAAGACCCAAGAAAAGATGGATGGATTGTATAAAGTAATCTGAATGAGGTTTTTGGAGTGGATGTAAGAACGCAACAAAGCGCGATGAATGGAAGAATAAGACGTACTGCGCTGACCCCAGATATGGGAAAAGGTAAGGCAGATGATGATGAATAAGCACCTTAAGACATCATAGTTCTAAAGTATTGTATATTAGTTCTCGGACCTGGTTCTCGAGTCGTATGATCTGCTGGCGATGGCCTGCTTCCCTCGCCTCGAGCAGTCGCTCGGCCTGCAGCGCGGCCTGCCGGTACTGCTCGGCGTCGCCCGCCGCGCGCCTGCTCGGCGACCCCGACGACAGGTCGCTCAGGTACCGGCTGCGGACCATTGATAGCTCCGACTCCTGGGAGATTAATGTCACATTAATGGGAATCAATACTAGGCCAACAAATCAACTCATAACCAACACTATCGTTAAATCTAGGCTTTCTAATTAATATAATTTTGAAATCATCGAAATCGGTCCACCCTTTGCGATTTTATAACTCATTTTATGTAATGTGTGGCATGTGCGTGTGACGTCACACGGGATCGTCTGATGAGGCGCGCTGTACCCGCGCCGGCCCGCGCTGTGCCCGCGCCGCCGTTCATTACAAAGCGCGCGCGATCCAGATGACGTCACAACAACCGCGCGTGAACTTTGCTAGTAATTTGGTCACAGCTTCGCCAAATTCTGTCGTAGACCAAAAATTTTTGCACTGTATGTTATGGATTTCTTAGCTCTATAAATCTGCGTTCTCAACTAAATTCGTTACGGAAACCCATCAGAGACTACTCATCCGTTCGTATCATAAGATTCTTAACATAAAATGACCTAATAGGAAAAATACCTATGAGCAAGCTTCAATGACCCGACCCAGCTGCCCCCGGGTCGTATTTCACAGTAGCAAAAATACCTACTATGAGCAATTGCTCCAGTAGAAAAACAATCTATGAGCAATAGGTCCCAGTAGCAAAATTACTTTTGCCCTAAATGCCCCAGCAGCAGAATGACATGAGTAATATGCCCCAGTAGCAGAATGACATATGAGTAATATGCCCTAGTAGCAGAATGCCATAATATTATGAGTAATAGGCCCCAGTAATAAATGGATCTATGAACAAAACGACCTATGAGCAATACGCCCCA
The DNA here is from genome assembly GCA_947859195.1 of Drymonia ruficornis. Classification (NCBI taxonomy): domain Eukaryota; kingdom Metazoa; phylum Arthropoda; class Insecta; order Lepidoptera; family Notodontidae; genus Drymonia; species Drymonia ruficornis. The sequence goes on from OX401913.1 coordinate 1,797,882, forward strand.
GTAGCAAAAGGACACATGAGTAATATGCCCGAGTAGCAAAACGACCTATGAGCAATACGCCAATCTCAATATAGCTTAAGTTACAATAGATTGAAAGAGAATATAACACTACGCCATCGCTTTATAGTGCTATTTGGCTTAATAACAAAGTTCATACCTTATCAGCTAATTCTTTCTCCAAGCGCCTGATCTTCATCCTAAGCTCCCTATTCTCCAGCTCGAGCAGGCTCAGGTCGGCGGTTGAGAAGCCTTTATCCTTACACGGAATGTTGGAGTCCTTGTAGCCGCGCGTCGAAGAGTCCTTCGTAGAGTCCGGACCTGTATGCAAGTATTTTAGAAAATAAATTCAATTAAAATTGGAGTGTTTGTTCCTATTATCACAATAAAAGTTATTTTTTATTAAATGCATTTGTGTGCATGAACATGTCTGCATGTCCCAAAATCTGGGTGTAGTTATGTGTATTTACTATGCATTTGCAAACAAAAAGTAGTATTATGTAGTAATATCAATTTCCATAGTACAAGCTCTGCTTAGTTTGGGATCAGGTAGCCGTGTGTAAAATAATGTGCCAGGATATTTATTATTATACTTTCATTTCACTTTTTTCATTGTTTTACTGTTGTGTTTTGTTGTTTCATTGTTCTATTTATTCTAGTGTAATTTTATTTCGAACCCCAAGATACAGACCTTCGGTCTAGTTTGGGGCTCACTGGTAATTTGTTCTATTTTCTATTTCTGTTCACAATAAATACCTTTACATTATGTTTGTGTAAGATTTTATCTTCTCTCCGAAGAGTTAGAAAGTGGCACGGGCCTAAGCCAAGTGTTTTTTTAAATTTAATTATTGAGGTTTGGATAATGAAAGGAACTTCCTAATTATGCGGCAGGTATTTAAAATTACAGATTTTTGTGCTAGTGTTATTGTGGATGGATGCATGTCGAGAGTTGTGAGACTGATGTGGAGTGTGGTTGGTATGACGCAACGCCTGTTGTGGATAGAATGATAGGTACTGTTTTTAATAATAATAATAATAAGAATATCCTGGGACATTTTTTGTACACACGGTTACCTGATCCCAAACTAAGCAGAGCTTGTACTTTATTTGTAAATACATACTTAATATACATATACACCTAGACTCGGGACATACAGACATGTTCATGCACAGAAATGCATGTCCCGGGTAGGAATCGAACCTACGACCTGCAGCGTGAAAGGCGCCATCACGCCAACCACCCCAACGGACCTGTCAAACCATGAGCTAATCTCACCTGAGTCCAAGTCCGAGTAATATACGGTCTTCTCGGTCCTATCGTGGCTCTTGGACCTGAGCGCGGTGCGCGGCGCGCGTCGCTCGGCCTCGAGCCGGCGCACGGTGTCGGCGAGCGCGTCGCACTTGGCCTTGAGCTCGGAGCGCTCGCGCTGCAGCGTGTGCAGCTCGCGCTCCAGCTCGCCGTCGCTGCTCTCCTTGCCGTCCCACGTCGTCATGCGCAGCTGCGACTCCAGTCCGGACCTGCCGGAATTATACCGAGCGTTTCAGAGGGCCTACTCGTTTACAAACGAAAACGAAATTTCGGACGAAATTCCCATATTTCCTACTACGTTTCTCATTGATTCCGACATTTCTTACGAAAGAAAATTGTTTGACTTTAGATAAGACGACTACGAAGAGGTCAAACAATTTTCGTTCATAAGAAATGTCGGAATCAATAAGAAACGTAGAAGGAAATAATCGAATTTCGTCCGAAATTAAGTTTTCGTTTGTAATAGAGTAGGCCCTCAGAACGACGAAATAATAATCAAACAACATATACGGTAGCTGATATACAGGATCTGGGAATCATGGGCATCCTTTTAAACTATGACTCTAACCACGATTCAGAATATTTTGGGAAAATAAATAAAAACACTATCGATAAAAAAATATTGCTCCAGTAAGCAAATAAGGAAACCAGTTAACTGTTATACCTTACCTGAGCAATATTTTTTTATCAATTGATTTGTTAATTAATATTCCCTCAATATTCTGAATCATGTGTAGAATCACCGTTTAAAAGGATGCCCATGATTTCAAATTCATCCTGTATAATAGGGATCTTCTTCTTATCGTAAAGTTCGTGGCCAACCTGGGCGCCTACTCCGAAATACGAAACAAAATGCTTCGGCTGACGGATGGTACGTTTGTCTACTCCGAAAGTGTTTCGGATATATTTCGGGTTCTTTCGAAATAGGATCCACGAATGAAGAAACGTCAAAACACGACTATCGAATCCGAAATTCGGATCCGAAGCACTTTTAAAGTAGGAAAACTTTATGATCCGCCAGCCGAAGCACTTTGATTTGTATTTCGGAGTAAACGCCGTATTTTAGTTGTTGTTAAAACCACCCGAAGGCCTATAACAAGGCTTAACGACTGCTGCCTAAATGACAGCAACCGGGACCGACATTTTTCGTGCCCTCCGAAGCACGGAGACACTCAGTTCAAATGCCACTAAATGGTCACCCATCCCCGACTGACTTTGCCAAGCGTTTACATTGCTGGCCTAACTTATTAAGCAATTACCTATTTAGAAAGAAAGAAAGAAAGAAAAACTTTATTACGGTAAGCAAAAAAAAAATAAACAAAGAAAATAAGTAACTTAACAAACGGACTAAACTGTATTTAAACTGTAGCTTAGATGACTAAAATGGCAGGATATACTTAAAGAGACATACCTCTGCACCTCGACATTGGCCAGCTGGTTGGTGAGTCGGTGCACTTGATCTTCGAGCGTGGAGTTCAGTCGCTTCAGCTCGCCCAACGCCGACTTAGCGCTTTCCAGCTTTTCAGTGAGGACACGCCTCTCGTTCTCGCAATTGGCTGCAATCATAAACAACGTGAATAATAGTCAGTGTAAGTTTGGATAGATGTAGTATCATTTGGGAAATATATGCTTCAGTTTTTTTTTTTATAATAGCCAAGGATGGCAAACTGGCAGACGGTCCACCTGATGGTACTTGAATCCTACCGCCCAGGACATCTGCAACTTAAGGGGAGCAGTTGCGGCGCCCAACTTTTAGAGACCTGTAAACATGCCCTTTGAAGAACCCCATGTATAACCCTTTAGCGGTAAAGGGAAGATCTTCCGGCCAGGCGGGTGGTATGCCTGGCGGGGTCGGCCGCTACGCCCCGATGGTTGTTGTCGGGGTTTCGTATATGTGCGAAGTGCCTCGGGAATCTTGCTTGCGTGGTTCAGGACTCCATTTTTGTATTGGCGCGTGCAACTAACGCCATCTGTTGGTAGCGAGATGTGAAGTCGCTACAACCCCATTCCGTATCTTAGGCCCGTATTAATAAATCAATTTCAAAGCTCAGATCGATATTAAGATGCAGTTTAGACGTTTAATGTATGGAATATCTGTCAAAAACAGCATCTCAAGTTCGATCTCAATCTTGAGATCGATTTATTAATACACACCTTAGTTTTAAAAACCACTCACCCACGCTCTTCTGGATCTGCCTCAGCTTATCAACCGCGTTGTTTTCGTTGTTCTTGGCTTCGTTGAGGTGTCTCTGTACCTTGCCCAGCTCGGCCCTGAGCTCGCTCTCGGCGGTAGCTGCCTTCTGCAGGGCAGTGGAGAGCTGCTCCACGGTGCCCTTCAGCGATGTGCAGCGGTCCTCCAGCTGGGCTATAGTGCGGGTGTACCCTTCGCACCGCTCTTGGAGTTTCTGGGGATTGGGGTGGTGGAAAAAATTGGCTATAAAAAATACTATAAGTACTATTTCACATTTTTGGTTACTGGTCCTATCCGTGGGGGCGAAAATCCTTGACTATACGGACCCAAACCGTTAATAATATTAAAGATAAATGCCATTACCGAGAAGGCAACTAGTTGCCTAGAGGGGTCCTACGAGTTCTTATGACTTTTAATGAAGATTTCATCTAGCTGAAAGAGATAATTACCTTTAGACTTAATTAACTTTAGACTCGTGAGACGATAAATTGGTGATTAAAAGGAGTATCAGTAGTGGGAGTGTGCGGCGGGCCTAGGCCTTTGAAGTTGGTGGTCAAATATGTGAATAAGATTGTAAATATTAATTAGACACGCGAACAATAAAACCTCAGATACATCCTACAAATATTATAAATGCGAATGTTGTTATAAAAATAGAGTAAAATGGGTGTACCTTCAGCGCTTGATCCCTATCTCTGGCTGCGACGGCAGCGCGCTGCACGTCGCCCTCCAGTTGCGCGCGACGAACGTCCAAACGCGCCGCGCGACCTTATTACAATTAAGTTAGACATAACCATGGACCAATTACTAAGGGGACTGGCCCTAAGCAACTCGGCCGAGTGGTCGGCCTAGTACTAACATCGACATAAAACGAAGCGAGTAGTTCAACTATTTACCGGTAGATAGAACAATGAAAATGAAAAAACAATGACCACGTTTTTTTTTCATACATATATCTAATAAGGGCACCTCTTTCTTTAGTCTTTACTCTGTGGACATAACTACTTGAAATAAATATTCGATCCAGTTGATAAATTGATAGACTTTTAATATTATGAGTGACAAAGATAAGCAAGCTGAATACTGTCAAACATGTACCTTCAGCGGCGGCAAGAGCTTCCCGCAGTTGCCCCACTTCTTGTACACGCTCCACTAATTGCACGCGAAGGCTTTCAGCTTTGTTCTATAAGGAAGAACATTTTACGTTTAGTGGATAGTTTTATAACGATGATATTTTGTGCATAATTAATATTTACCTCATTCTGAACTTTCTCCTCGGTGATAGAGCTCAAAGTTGCCTCCAGGCTGGTTATCTTGTCCCTCAAGTTGCTCACCTCCACTGTCTTACTTTGCACCGATTCGTTCTAAAAGATAAATTTAATTTTGAAAGTATTCAAAGATTGAAATATAGCTTGAATAGTATTGAATATCTGATGATCCAATCCCTTAATGGATGAATTTTCATCAATGTGCATAATTTACAGTTCGCTTACGGTGAGGGAAAACATCGTGAGGAAACCTACCTATCCCCCGGGATTAGGTAATAGTCAGTTCCTGTATACACAGCGACAAGGTTCACCACCTGTCACGTTGGGTTCTGACTATCTGGTGAAACGTGGGCTTTGAGTTGGCTTAATACCTCCACAATGTGGTGGTGTATGGCCACTCAAGCCTCTGACTACCCCCCGAATGGGGATAAAAGTCGTGACGTTATATATATATATATATATATACAATCCCTTAATCGAAAATGCCATAATGTTGCTTTGTTGATTTGCTGAAATTGCAAATTGCTGAAATTCGGAAGATACTTGACTCTAGCCGATTTGAATCGATAAGACAACACGGAATAATCCAATTGAAACATTGTTAAAAAATCTAAATAATTAATAAAGCCCCGCAGATCTGCCAAAAGTTGGCAATTACAAAAAAAAAATAGTATTAATAAAAACGCAATTCTTTACAATTACAAATGTATTAGCAAAGGAGATATCAAGCACGATGTACTTTTGTGCCTTACCTGAGAAAACGAAAAAGTGTGGATGTAAGAATCGTATAGTTCAAAAATTAAAATTTAGCGGGACGATTGCGTTCCCAACTCCATTGCCAAACCTCCATGGCCAGTGATTGTGATTAATCAGATAGATAGATAGATTTGATTAATCTACCAAAAGAGTCTTAAAGTTTCGACGATCATACCAAAGCGTTGAGCTGTGCCTCCTTCTGTCCATAGGCGGCCTGCAGACGCGCCTTCTCCTCCTGCAGCGAGCGCAGGCTGCTCGTCACCGACTGCAGCTTGCCCTCGCCCTTGCCCTGCTGGTCGCTCGCCTCCTTCAACTGCTTCTTCAAAACGCTCAGTTGAGACTTGTAGTCGTCCTAGAAGATCAAATACACTTGAAAACTAGCGTTGCGCTGAGTTCCAGCATCAATCTGATTGGCAGTCCCATTAACTTAGGTTTTTTGCACTTTTATTGGTACTTTTTTGCTGGAGTCAATACATTTTATTTACTGTCTTTATTTCTATTTGAAATAATAGACATTTTATAGACAAAATGAAGGTCAATTATTCTTAAAATAATATACATTTTGTTTAAAATAGTTCACCAATAAGAATGATGGAAATGTATGTACCAAATCTGCCCTCATCACCGCACCGTTTTGGCGTCTATATTACATTTTAAGTTACTGTTAAAGTTTAACAGTTAAACTCCAGGATTAAGGAAACAAAAATATAATTTAACACAAAAAATAAATACATAAACATTATTTTCAAAATAAATCATAATACAATCATCAGTGATCCTCAAACTAGACGTTCACATTATCGTAATATGGTTTTATTTTGTCCGTTACCTTCTCGCGTTCAATCTGGCACACCTCGTGCATCAGATTGCGCACGCCCTTCTTGATCATCTCGGGGTCCACGTCTATTATCTCGTTGCGATCCTCGGAATGGTCGCGACCTACATATCAACAAGAAATATACATTACACAAATCGTCGTCGATCGATCGGATCTCCACTGTCCCAGTCTACGGAGCTGCACGATCGAATTTTGCAAAGTGGCTTAACCGAATCGTTCGCTTCGGTTTTAGGGATGTCTTTTGGTTATATGACTAGGTGTATTCTAATAGTAGATTGTATGATAAGGGAGCAAAATAATATTTTTAGGGCGAGGGCGCTTTTTTGAATCCAGAGCGAAGTGAGGGATTCTAGAGTAGAATCCCGAGCGTAGCGAGGGATTCTTTAGTAGAATCCTGAACGTAGCGAGGGATTCAAATTACGTCGCCCGTGCCAAAAATATTTTGCGCCCGAGAGATACACTCTACTTTTCATCACCCTCTATGAGAAAATAAAGGGCTCCTCATATTTTATTGTAATATTATTATTTAATAAGACATTTAAAGGTGGTAGAGCCAAGCTGTAGCCAATTGACTGCAGCTCATATACGGGCTGACTCGACCGGGGTAGTACCACCCTCTCACAGAAGATCGGCGTAAAGTAGCTATTACAGCTGCGTTTCGTACGATGAGTGAGAGAGCCGCAAGCCCAACCGGCCCAACCGGGTCGGCAACACTCGAGCAATGCCTTCGGTATTGTAAGCATCCATAGGCTAGTTCGCGCGTTTTAATTTGATTTATTTTTTTATTCAGCTGGCGGCTCGACTATGGGCCCCGTCGCGTCGTACCAGCCAGTCTTTATTCAAACAATATTTGTGTTGGATTTATTTGGCGCTGAACACTAAGATATTCTAAATTCAAAAAGTGCGCCGCAATTTACTTTCCCGCACACTTATTTCATAAGTGTGCGGAAAAGTTCATTCCGGCGCACTTTTTGAATTTGGAACAAGTTTCTTATACACCGCCTTAAAACACCACCTTTGGGCTCACTTAAAGGCGAACCAAGTCGTCCTTTTCGAATAGATGGGATGAAAAATAAATCGTCTCATACAACTGCAAATATTGTATTAGCTTAGAAAATCGAGTTCAACACTCTAATAATCTACTTAACCTACTCTAATATCTACGTTTACCACTACCCTATAACCTACAAGAATCCCTATAACCTTTCTGGAATCTTCTAAAACATTCTTTGACTACATATCCTATGGATGGGGAGCCCAACGTGCACTTCGTGGATTTACTCGAGCGTCGTCCAAACCTAGTAGATTCGGTAGATGAGATGATAGGAAGAATACATTGTTCTAGATGTTTCCACTTTCAGCGGTGGGGGAAGCGTCTACATGACAATTAATTATTATTTTTTATAAAAACAATGACATGGAAATACTCAAACGTGTCAGATATTGATACTTTTCATGCTCTAACATGATAAATTGAAAACAAAAAAATTACTCGAGCGCGCCAGATTTTGTAAGCATCTATAGGCTACGGTAACTGCTTAAAATCAATCGGGCTGTACGCTTTTATGCCACCGCAGTCCTATTAAAAAAAAAACTGAGAGGGTGAAAAAGTGAAACTTCCAGATCCATTTCTTAGACTGACGATCAAATTAGCAAAATTGACACTTTTGACACTTCTCAGCTAGTAATGAATCCCCTTATTTTAATCTGACGAGTTCGAGTATTTTAAGATGGTCTATATTTTTTTTTTGGCTCCCCTGAGCGTACCCACCAATATTAAGGATTCATACTGGATGGAGGTTCTTATCAATATGTAAGCTATCTCCCTTATCTTAATCTGACGCGCTCGAGTAAATCCAGAAAATCCTTCTACGGCTCCCCATCTACTAGGTCTGCTAAGACGACTTTTCACAATGCCGTAAACAATACTATCAAATTCCATGACACAGACTTTTCCGACTACAATTTGATAGCAACCTCGCTATTACTGCTACCCTATAACCTTCCAGAATTCCGATAAAGTGTATAGAATGTTGTAGAGGACGTGACCGACCTCTATGCGGGCTGTATCTCCTGGCAGGACTCGCAAGGCGTCTCCTGGCAGCCGCGTGTACAGTTCCGTCGGGCTGCACGCCGCACACGCGGCGCAGCGCGTGCGCGATGGACGACAGCTTGGCCTCGGCCTCGCGTCTGCCTGCCTCGCATTGCGATAGAGACGCCTCGAGGGCTCGGCACCGGCCTTCGCTGCCGCCGAGACGAGCCTGGTAGGCAAACAATATCACACTGCTGTATGATCCGGCGGTGTCGGGATACTGCTTATACGTAAGAGGTAGTGTCAGAAGGCTGCCGATGTCGTAGGGGCAGTGTCGAGAGGCAGCCTGTACCTATCAAAGAGGCAGTGTCGGAAGCTAGCCGGTACTTAAGTGGTAGTATCAGCAGACAGACGGTACCTAGGGGGCCCAGTCGGCCGGCAGCCTGTACGTCAGTATCGGAAGACAGCTAGTACGTAGAGGGCAGTGTCGGGAGAAGTCAATAAATTAGAAGCACAGTCGCGAGATTTTACTATATCAGAGTATGCCGCAACAGGGACTGTATCGCGAAGTGCATCTATTTCATTGCTACTTCCAGAGAGGCGTCAATTTATGCTTTGCCAGTGAGCTTACTCACCTTGAGTTCTTGTATTTGTTGCGTGGCATCGGCCAAGCACACCTCCAAGTTGTGCTTCAACTCTTCCAGGCGACGCTCCTTGGATCGGCAGTCCTCTAGACGGAGTACTAATTCCTGGACAGATCACAAAGCACAATAACTCTTCAGTCTTTTTAACTCAAATAAATTGTAAAACATATTATTTATCCCCTCTACCTTTCATATCACATTCGATAAATTAGGCAATATTGTCGTTTTTGTCACTGCTTTATACTAAAACTCGCTGTGTCCGCTGGCGCCCAGCATGGCGTCCAGCTGGCTGGCTAGTGAACGAGCCAGTGTACCTGGTCGCGGGCGCGGCAGGCCTCCTCGAGCTCGGCGCCGCGTTGACGGCTGCAGTTGAGGTCGTTGCGCGCGGCGCCCAGCATGGCCTCCAGCTCGGCGCCGTGCCGCCGTGCTGCCGCACCATCCGCCGCACACCGCTCGCGCTCTTCGCTTTCATTCTGTAGCCTATATTACCATACTTTATTAGTCTTATGGGTTTCCGTAACGAATTTAGTTGAGAACGCAGATTCATAGAGCTAAGAAATCCATAACATACAGTGCAAAAAATTTTGGCCTACGACAAAAATTTACGAAGCTGTGACCAAATTACTAGCGAAGTTCGCGCGCGGTTGTTGTGACGTCATTTGAGCCACGGGCGCTTTCTAATGATCGGAGGCGCGGACTGGCGAGGGTACAGCGCGACTACAATCCGACGGCCCCGTGTGACGTCGCACATGCCGCACATTATATAAAACGTGTTAAAAAATCGCAACGGATGGACCGATTTCGATGATTTCAAAACGTTTAACTATAGTGTTGGTTATGAGTTGATTTGTTGACCTAGTATTGATTCTCATTTGCAAAAAAACTTGGCCAACATTAGCCCTAACTAAAATAATAGAGCCAAGTAAACAACTTAAACAAGGCGCAGGTAAGGTATAAAGGCGGATGGTGTACCTGGCCTGCAGCTCCTTGATGTCGTGGTGCGCCTGCGCGAGCGCAGCCCGCTCCCGCTTGAGCTGCGCGTCGGCCGCGCGCAGGTCGCGCGCCGCCTGCTCGCCGCCCGACTCGCTCTCCTTCAGCGTCGACTGCACGCGCGACAACTCTACCTCCAGCGATGTGCGGTTCTCTTCCAGACCTAGAGGTGTCATTGACAAACTTTTCAAGGCGTGTCAACGTATAGTCCGCGACAGGTCGAGATGGCTTTTTCTAGTGCTGTGGCATCATGTACCAGGAGTTTATATCGATATTTATTTTTGCAACGTAACAATATGAGGTTCATTATAAGTCAAATGACAAAATATTTTATAATAATATTTTATCCATATGGGGCCATCCATTAATTACGTCACACGAATTTCATGATTTTTTGACCCCTCCCCCTCTTGTCACAGCTGGTCACTTTTGGTCGGTTTTAATACTTGGATATAATTCGATTTTTAAATGAGAGGTCACTTAACTTAGGACCCCTCCCCCCCTTGTCACACAATGTCACATTTCGTCGACCCCCTCCCCCTTTTACGTGTGACGTAATTTATGAATGGCCCCTATTTACTCACAGGGTAATTATAATAATTGTTTTTTCATTCAATGTCACAATTTTTTAAAGCTAGGAGCGCGCGAGCGATGCGCGTGTAAGTGGGGGTGTCACCTCCCCCGCGCCTCAGCTCATACCCCGGTTGTCATCTCGATCTGTCGCCTACTATACGTATTCAGTGAATATAGAGACCTACCTATCCTCCAGTGACTCCTAAATATTCGATTACCAGTGTTTTTTTTTTTAATTTAGTAATGGGTGGCAAGATACGACAAAAGAAAGAAAGTTGTAGTGCGTTACGGGGGAACCTTTGGCAAACAGTGGGACAGTAAAGACAAGTTTTTTTTTTAATAGCAAGTAGATCGGCCTACTCTTGAACCATTGCGCCAAGCGGTCGTTACAAATGGTTTGAATATATAAGTTATTGTTAGACTATTATATTTGTTGGGTATGTTTGTGTATGTAATGTACGTACCGGCTATCTTGTGGTAGGCCTCGTCCCTGGCGCGCGCGGCCTCCCTGCGCTCGTGCTCGGCGCGCTTCACGTGCTCGCGCAGCTCGCGGCAGCTGCTGTTGTACTTATCGCGCTCCGCCACGCAGTTGGTCAACTGTCGCCGGACGTCGGTCAACTCCTTGCGAAGGCTCTCCGATTCGTTCTCCACTGGGTATGAAGGATAATACTGAACGTGCATTCGCTCACGACGAACGCTCAAATGTAAGGAGACAAACCCCGGACGCGCGGAGGCGATTGCGTTTCACGCATTAGTCGCGAGCGGCGCGACTTTAATATACCAGAAGGAATTTCAAAATAGCAGTTACGTTTAATGCCGCATAATTAAAAAACCTGTTGCTGTATATGGAATTGTTTTTTTTGCGTGTGAAGAAGCCGCAATCAATCATGTCGGTCGACCTCTCATCATCATTTCTAGGACAGGAGTCAGGACCCATATCTGTGCTTATAGAGATTTATTAAAGTGGCCCCTCCCACCAACCCTGTGGGTTATAAAAAGAGGCACACTATACCTGGCAACCCCTTACAAGGCGTCAGGGACTATCTACGGTAGGTCCTACCGCCAGAGCATACGCTCTAGTACTCAATGTTTGAGTTGCAACGTGATCACTCACTCATGTCTAGTACAGATAGAACAATGCCAAACCATCTCAAAATATAATTCTTATAGCTAGGAGACAAACTTGATAATTTCTAAATGTTGATTGTTGAATGAACATTGAACATTAGTCGGCATCAAATCTAGATATTTCTTACATAGTTTTATCGATCTCGGACAATGTATTAGTAATTGGAAATTATTTTAGAATGGCTTCCACGAGACAGGTTTTTACCTAGCGTGGATGCCATAAGAAATTACCGTGTACCGTTTATGTTATTATTTTTAGTTCATAAGTACTATGTACTGAACTTACATAAGAACCCTGTAAGCGAACTTTTTACTGGAAAATAAAATTTTATCTTATCTTATCTAGAATATCGTAATAGGCTGTATTCACAGTGGTGTATACGTACACTCCTTGAGCTTCCTCATGGTGTCCTGCAGCTGCGCGTACGCGTTGTCGTACTTGTCTTCGACGAGCGACAGCTGCGCGCGCAGCTCGGTGCACTCGCGGCACACCGCCTCCTTCTCCAGATGCAGCTCCTTGATGCGGTTCTCGAAGCGAGCGCACTCGTCTTCCGCTTGCGCCCTGGTTATATACACTGTCTATGTTGAATACCTCACAGTGGTGGCGAGCTAATGCCAAGTGCCATTGATGGAACGCGACTAATAATTCGGGCACGCCATAAATTAAGGAATTTTGTTACGTACTCGGTCGAAACAATATTTTTTTGTCTAGAGACAAGCAGTGATAGCCGATTGGCTAAACACGCGTCTTGCGGACTTAAGGTCCAGGGTTCAATCAAACCTGGCTCGCACCTCTGGATTTTCTAAATCGATGTGCGAATCATAACTTTAACATGATTATCACTTGCTTACGGTAAAGGAATACATCGTCAGGAAACCTGCATGCGTAAGAAGTTCTCACCAAATTTTCGAAAAACTAGGAATCCACCAACCCGCACTGGGCCCTCGTGGCTGATTATGGCCTGAACACCACCCGGATTGAGGGGAGACCCGTGCCCAAGAGTAGGATGTTAAAAGCGCTAATATTATATTTGCGATCATAGCAATAAAGTTAATTGGGAACAAGGCAATACCGGTGCCGAAACGGCATTAGATTGCGCGACAATCATAGATAGAAATCGATTTATTGACGTCTCGTCATGGCCTTATAGAACACTTCTTTAGAAAAATGGCACGTAGATCAATAGAAGCTTGCCATCCGTGACCTAAAGGTTTTTCTGGTTGAGATCGTCTGCCGTACAATACGAGAAAGCACTAGAGCCTGTCTAAGGAAGCCTGAAAATAGGGCCGAGAATAAAGATGACCAGTTATTCTGATACGCAAATACGATACCATATTAAGTATAAAAATGCCATATTATAATGGTTTATTATGCAAGAACAAGGTACCGAACGAGATACTCACTTAGCCTCTTCCAGCCTAGTCTTGAGCGCGGAAATCTCGTCCTTAAGCTGGTTGACATAGTTGCGGTCTTGCTCTGCGCGCGCGTGCGCATCCCTGCGCAAACGATCCAGCTTGTTCTGTTCGCAGTCCAGAGAACGCTTCGCTTCTTCCAGACGCTCTATAAGCGCTTGTTGCTCTTGATGAGCTAGATGTTGAATCAAAATAATAGTTATAAAAGATATTATAACTTGCTAGAAATAACTGTCAAGACTCAAAGCGGCTATAAAATTACGCTAGATGGTCTAAGATACCTTCACCGATCGACTTACCGGATCAACCCTGGATTTTATCAAATAAAATATGTCTGAACATATACCATACCCTATTGCCATAAAGAATATGGTCAGGGATTTAAAAAAAAGCAAAAAGCTAAAAGCCTGCATCCTCCTCCATCGCATACACTGTATTCGCAATAAAATTGCCTTCATTTTGATATAATTTTCATTTGACAAGCAAGTCGGTGAAAATTGTAAAAAAAAAGGTTATAAATAATTTAAATTAATCATAGCCATGACCATATTTTTTACGGCAACCCTATTGGTATATGTTCAGAAACATATTTTATTTGATAAAATCTAGGGTTGCTCCGGTAAGTCGATGGGTGAAGGTCGTCCTTAAGCGTATCTCGTACTAAGAGATATAGCCTATGTTAGGTATTTCAAGGCCGCCACAAGTAACAGTTTTGCAGTAAAACTAAAACGTACTAAACAGCTCAAAGGAGGTATCGACAAAATGCTGAAACTCGATCACACCATATAATAAACAATAGCAACCGCTATTTAAAATCGATTAAAAATAATGGAATTCGATCACAAATAAACCTTCTCGTAATCTTTTAGGCACCAACGTCGTAATTAGTTCACCAAAGCGCTATGGTTTTTTTTTAATAAGACAGGTGGCAAAAAAGCGTACGGTGGGCCTGATGTTAAGCAGTTACCGTAGCCTATAGAGAGTTGCAATACCAAAGGCATTGCTCGCACTTTGCCGACCTGAAGGGGAGTGGGACGGAGGGAGGGTAAGAAGGGGAGCGGGGGTGGGTCTTCCGGCTCTCTCACTCATCGTACAAACAACTCAGCTGTAATAGCTACTTTACGCCGATCTTCTGTGAGAAGGTGGTACCCGATTGTCTAACCCGATCGAGCCAGCCCGTATATGAGCAGCAGTCGATTGACTACAGCTTGGCTCTACCACCAAACTAACTAATAGTCTAGTTTAAAGTTAAAGATTAGCTTACCCATAAGCAATGCTTGCTGTTTATCATTCTCCGCTCTAAGCATGGCCTCGTCGTGCTGCAGTATGAGCTGGTCGCGGCCGGCGAGCAGCTTCTTCTCTCGCTCGCGAGCGCTCGCGTCGCTCGCTTCTTTTTCGCTCGTCAAAGACGCTATAGTCTGATTTAGCTTCTGCTCGAGCGTTTGACGAAGTTGTTCCTACAAATATTAAGCCTTATACAAGGTGGGAAATTTGTACCGAAAGGAAATTTCCATTATTTTCCACAATAGAACTGCCTTCAAATTTATTTTTAAATTATCTGCTTGAGCCTGGTATCGGTGGAATGAATTCACATCGCGTCGCCTTTTGTATCGAGGTTATTGTTTGTTTTAATTCATGGACATAATTTATTTTAGTTAAAATACTATATTTGAAAGAAATCATCTGACTACTGTTTTGATGCTAACATCGAAAGCTGCTAATTCAGCTGTAGATTAAGAATCACCAGCTTCCACAATCGCCTTTAATTCGTCATTGTCGACTAATGTATTCGGTCGACCACGGGGTTCATTTCTTAGGTTGAAATTTCCAGAACGGAAGCGGGCAAACCAATAACGGGTGGTGCGATCGTTAGTAGTGTTCGCTCCGTATACATCGTTGATGTTGCGTGCAGCTTCTGCAGCTTTAGCTTTAGCATAATCACTCGAATTTGTAACGTATCCATGATGACGAAAAACGTACAAATGCGACGAAAACAGAAATAATTTGAATTTAGAATTCTTACCGAAAAAAGAAAAAAAATGGGCTTGAAATAGCCAATACGGCAGAACGGCAATTTCGTAAGTAAAGACCTATTATCATTAAATCAATATATTTACAAACAAAAGGCATTTTTTTATATCAGTAACGGCCGAATACTGAAAGGCTCCTCAAATGTTTAAGTCCCACTTAGCAGTTTGGGGCTTCGTTATCTGTAATTAATTCCGCGGTTAATCTGTAATTAAAAGGTGTTGTATGGGTTACCTTCTCCTCCTTGAGCTTGGTGATGTTCTCGGTGGTGGTGCGGTTGATGTTGGTGATGATCTGCTGGTACTCGGCCTCCTTCTTGCCGGACTGCTGCTGCATCGAGTTGCGGGTGTCGCGCAGCTTGCGCTCGCTGTTCTCCAGGTCCTTTGTCAGACGAGCTATTTGACCTGCGACGGAATGGAAGAATGTTACACATCCTCTCTATGTATTGTGGCTACGTGTGAATATTTACAATCCTCAAACTGAATCAAGTATAACCAGCTCACGAGTTTAGGTCCAAATAGTCAAATTACTGTCGGTGGTGCGTTACAACTGGTCTTCCACCAGTTGTAACAGTCTTATTTCTGTGGCTACTAGCGTATACTGCTATTTTTGTCTCCCGCTTTGCTACGGAGGGAAGTGGATAATATTCTTCTAACTCCTCCTATCCTTTCTTTTGATTAAATTCGTGCGTGTTCCAAGACAACTTAGCTTTACCCCGGGACTCGTCGAGCGTCCTCGTTGGACACCATTGTCGATCCCGGCTTACAGGAGTAACAGTAGTGGAAGTGTGTGGCGGGCTTAGTCCCAAAAAAAAACTCAAACCAAGCAAGGGAAGCTATGGATAGTGACCTACCATCCACCGACCAACCGGATTACTGTGTAATTTTTTCGGTGTTTTACAAAGAAAAAAGTTAAACTCGTTTTGAACGCGTGTCTAGGAAATTATCTCGTGTTTAACTCTTTTAGCAATAGCATAGTTTGTGTCCAATTTAATTTAGACTTAATTTGTAGCCAACAGAATCATTCTATCATCATGAAACCACAACTATAGAAAAATTTACAGGTATTTCCGTCTTCCTCGTACATAACAAATATAACAAGGATGGCAATACAGTTAGTTTAGTCAAGTACATTCGTATACCAAGAACCATTGTCATTCTAAAATTGACAGATCACAAAAAGTTTAACACTCCAAGTCATTCTAAAATCAACAAAATGACCTCAAACTTTTTGTGGTATGTGTACACTATTCCTACCTTTATAGTTCTCTTGCTGTACGAGCGTCTCCTGCAGCTCGTGCTCGAGCTTGGCGCGCTTGTTGTCGGCGTCTTCCAACATGTTGGCGGTGTCGAACAGAACAGCCTCTAATGCATCCTTCTCCGAGCGCACGCCCGCCAGCTGCTCTTGCAAGTGATGCTTGTCCTTCTCTAACGAGTCTATCAGGATCTGGAGAAGGAAAAGGAAGTATTATTTGTATAAGGACATGTTACCAAACCGTACTAGAGGATACTGGATCAGTCAAACTTCGTTTTCCTACTTACAAAAGGAGGTTCCCAGGTATTTTACTAATATTTATCTGACATTTGTAAATCCGCTGGATCCGGCCAGCGCAAGACCGGTCATTGTGTCGAACCTTGGGGAGACCTATGTCCAGCAGTGGACGTCTTTCGGCTGAGATGATGATGATGATGATTTGTAAAATAATGTTTGATTTCTTTCCACTTAGTCCCAAAAAATGACTCAATAATTCGTATGAACTCAAGTAGCAATATTTCTAGATTTTTTGTGCTCCTAATAGCAGTGATAGCCAATTGGTTAAGCACACATCTTGCGGGCTTAAGGTCGAAGGTTAAAACCCCGGTTCACACCTCGAGATTTTTCGAAATATATGTGCGAATCATAACTTTACATTATCACTTTCTTACGGTGAAGTAAAACATCGTGAAGAAACCTGCATGTCTTAGGAAATCTAAAATCTTGTTTTTTCTTTACAATTTAAAATTTTAAGAAATCAATAGGCAGGTAGCAGACTCCAACATAAAATTTGACAGTTTTTGGAGCAACATACCTGTTTCTCCTCCCCATCTTTGACGTGGTCTTCCAAAGCTCTGTTGACCCTGCCTATAGTCTCATTGGCCTGTTCCAATCGCTGCTGCAGGCGGATTATTTCCTCGTTGAGGGTGTCCTTTTTCCGGACCATTGCTGTCAGTTGAGAGCTCAGTTCACCGCGCTCCCTATAACCGTCATTAATTATAAATCGGTATAAACAATTGTTAATCGACATTTACTGTCATCGACTCAAAACTCCTGAACTCAAAACCCAGACTCAGAACTCGGAATGATCTGCGATTCGCACTCATTAATTTAAAGTACACACAAAAATTCAAATGCCTTCATTTATTGGCTAGACACAGCGATAATAGTACATTACTGCTGCGGTCTCTAATGAGTGTGTTGTTGACCGCGTTGTTGATGGCCAAAAGCGCGGCGCAGCGCAGCTCCTGGCCTCTACAGCGCGGTCAGCATTGCAACTCTTGATGGACAAGCTAAAATAAAGACCGAGACCAAAGGTCGAGGCCTTTATAGCGCGGCCAGCAAGGGTTGCTAATGATGACCAAGCTTGGAGGCCGTGAGCGTAGCGAAGCTTAGCTTGAGGCCAGTAAGCGTGGTCAGCAGTACACTCATTAGAGACCAAGGCTTGTATAGTGCTTTACTCAAAAATGCGACTATTAGTTTAAACAAAACAATTGGTATAACAATTCATACAATTATATTTATATTTTTACGAACTATATCTATAGTTGTGTATTTTCTCTGTTTACGTTTCCATGGCAACGGCACGACCCACTCGTTTTTAACCTTCAATCAGTTTTTTTACGAACCATAAACATACCTGTTTGTTACGTTTCCATGGCAACGGTCAAATAACAAATATAATGACGATAATACCGGGTAATAATACATTGTATATCTAGTAGCTCTTGCAGTACGACAAATCCGATTTTGCTCGAAGAAGGTTTGTGAAATAATGACAACATTATAAACTTTTTTGAGTACAAATATTATGAAATCCGCTCAACAGGTGCGCTATAAATCATTACATTCTGCACAACAGCGAAATGCCTTAAGCTAGGTTCACATTGCTGTGTCGGTGCGCGTCAGAACGCAAACAGTTACGTTAACGTTAACGGTTTTTTATATTACCCAAATAAATAAGAACCTATCCTATCCTACCTTATAACCTGTCGCAACTCCAGCTCGACCTTCTCCCTCTCTCCTTCAATGAACTTGATCTTCTCGCACAGAGACGCCTTGTCCGCCTCCAACTCCATCCTGGTCTGTTCAGCTGCTAACAATTCCTTGCGCAAGGAGTTGAGGTCGCCTTGCTGCTCCGAGGACTGGTTCGACAGGGACGACTTGTCGTCTTCCAGCTGTTGAGTTAATATTAGATTAAATTGCCAGGAGCCAAAAAAGAAAATACAAAGGTGAATTACAAATTCACCTTAATTTTTATTTTTAGTAATAAATAAAGTAAAGTTTAAGCTTGTCGTCATTCTGTCCAAATGTATGTCGAATGAGAGGAAGAGTCCCAATTTTTTTACTTTATTTTGATATGTTAAAGTAATACGACGACGAGTAAGTAAGTTTGACGACCGCTCGGCGCAGTGGTTTGAGCGTCGGCTGCTGGTAGTTGCAGCTTCGATTCCCGCCAGAGGCAAATTTTGGAATCAGCCTTTTCGTTATTTACCCTGGTCCGAGTGTCACCATTGTATGGTAGCCATATTACAAGCGTTGCTTAGTTTGGGACCATAGTTTGTGTGTAAGTGTGGCGATATTTATTATTATTATTTATTTAAGTCATTTTAATTTATAAGTACTTAAAGGGTATCATTCAGGTACAAAAGATGTCTAAGCTTACATGTTTAACGTCCTCCTGCAGTTTCTTTTTGTCGCCTTCGAGGTTGCGGACAGCCGCTTCAAGCTTCTCGACCAGGTCCTGGAGGTCGTTCCTCTCCATTAGAGTCCTTTCCAACTCTATTTCAAGGTCACCTGCAATGACATCATTGTGTGATGTTTGGGGATTTTTACTTTGTACTGTCATGTAAAGTAGTTCTTATATTTTTTCGCGTGATTTGTGTACTGACCCTTTCTATTCTGACTTGTTTGGCAATAAAGGTTACGATTTATAGAACAACAAAAGGACAATTTGCACGACTTTTGAAAGAGGTGTGAATTTTGCCAACCCGTTTTGGGCCAACGTCGTGGATATCCTCTAGATGAGCATATTTTCTTGTTTCATACATTTTAGAGCATGATTTTTTTAATGTATTATGTTTTGCTGAAAGTCATAGAACAAAAGTTGTTGTTTATGATGTTAGTAATACAGTCCTGCAAGGTTGTTGGTTGTTATACCAGTAACCCTGTATAGTGTATCGTTCGGTATACACCCGTGTGTATGAACAAGTCGTGGCAGATGTGTACTGACTCCTGTGCTTCTCCATCTGCTGCAAGATGCTGTCGGCCTCCAGCTTCTGCTGGTCCAGCAGGTCCCGCGCCAGCGCGACGCGGTGCAGCTCGTCGCGACAAGTCACCAGCTCTGTCCGCAGCCGGGACCCGCGCTCTTCCTCTGCCCTGGGACCACACAACAAGTTATAGCTATAGGGGGAACCGCACGAGACCATTTCTTAGCCAATTTCATCGAATTGCCAATCCTTTCATCTCGTCTGGAAAGCTCTTTACCACTATATCGTGCTACTGGAAATTTTAATGTCTTGAGGATGTTTTCGAACACATACAGAAAGACATAGCATTGGAGAATTATAACCAGCCTTGCTAATCCTGACTTACTGTATAGATAATACGGGCGGCTTGTCGGGCCCGTTGGCATGGTTGGCGTGATGGCGCCTTTCACGCTGCAGGTCGTAGGTTCGATTCCAACCCGGGACATGCATTTATGTGCATGAACATGTCTGTATGTCCCGAGTCTGGGTGTATATGTATATTAAGTATGTATTTACAAACAAAAAATAGTATATGTAGTAATATCAGTTATCTGGTTTCATAGTACAAGCTCTGCTTAGTTTGGGATTAGGTAGCCGTGTGTAAAAGAATGTCCCAGGATATTTATTTATTATTATTATCGCCAATTTCATCCAATTGGCAATACTTTCATCTGGTCTGGAAGACTCTTTACCACTATATCATGCTACTGGTTATTTTAATGTTTTGAGGATGTTTTCGAATACATCCAGAAAGACATAGCGTTGGAGAAATACCTATAACCAGCCTTGCAAATCCTGGCTCTCTGTGCAGATACCACCAATCCGAACTTTGGATCCGAAATACTTTCGTAGTAGGAAAATGTACCATACCATCCGTCAGCCGAAACATTTCATTTCGGAGTAACCCCATAGATTCGTGAGTGAGAGGCCTACTGTAATAAAATAACTGTCAAAAGTATTATCAAGATCGATCACAGATTTGAGAACTATCAATTTTCAATGGTGCTCCAATCAAAATCAAGTCGAATAAAATAAAATATGCCTTTACTGTACGTTTATAAAGTCCAAAATACCTCAGCACAGATTCCCTGGCAGCGGCTTCCCGGTGTAAGTTATCTACTTCAGAGTTGAGTTGCCTCTTCTCGCCTTCTAATGATTCTATCGTCTTCTCGAGACGATAGTTTATCTTCTGAAGTTTCTCGTAATCCGACGTGAGCGATTCCACCTGGAAAACGACTAATCATCATACCAGTTACACCAGTACTATACCCCAGTTTTTGTAAAGTTGTAGGTAGACAAGACTAAATTATCGACATAATAAATACATAATTACGATTATTACGAGGACGATTAGTAACCTCGTCCTCCGTCGACTGCCCAGCTTTACTTGGGAAAATTGGTATCATCACTCCTAAGCGTGGGTTGAGGCGGAATCCTTTCTTTTTTACACCATTAGTAGGTACTAATTATCGCCAAAATAGCTTCCTTTATCGCGCTTGTACCAAGTACAATATGTTGTCACTGGATGCCGATCTAGACATTTCCGGTTGCTGCCTATCTAAAATGAGACTTAAACTTAATTCACATTTCCTAATGGGCAGGTAGTATTTCACTGTATGATGTGTGCTGTCCCTTTCACGGTTTTATATATTTTATTTTTTATTCTTAATGTTCTTATTCTGCATTGAGCTTGTTTCTTCTTCATTATATTTTTCTTTGTATACTTCAGTCTGTTTAAGTTGGTAAGCATAGTTTTAATGGTGGTGGTATTGGTTCACTTGTTTCCCTTTCTTTTTATCTAATATTTTACTATCTGTGGAGACTTGTAAATGGCTTTGTATTGTTATTCTTCTCTATCTACTGTATCTTTTTAGCTGTAAGTCTTCCTTAAAACTAAATAAATAAATAATTATCGACACAATACTTGGTTAAGGATACTGCTTCCTTAAGCTTACCTACAGGAAAAAAAATATTTTGACTTTACTTTGACTTTGAATGTGTATTCCAATGCGACTTATTACGGTACTTTGGAACAACATCTGAACTTTGGAAAATGATTTTTATTGTAATTATTTAAGGCCCGTAATTCACAAACAATACGATGAGGTCTCACAGTGCGTGCGAACGTACAGCCCATTGCGAAATGTCATACTTTTAAGGCCCGTATAAATACATCGCAAAGTTGAGATCGATCTTAAGATGCAGTTTTGGCGTTTAATGTATGGAACATCTGTCAAAAACAGCATCTCACGTTCGATCTCAATCTTGAGATCGATTTATTAATAACGGGCCAGAGAGTTGTTCCCTTACTTAAAGCCAACTTCACCAACACATCATAAAGTTGTGTCAGACTCTGGACGGATTTAACGTGTCTTTATCTATAGTCGAACCGCATAACTGAGACATCGCCCACGTGGTACAAGACGGGTAGGGGGCGGGTATCAGTATGCACGAAGTTAATTATTCCAAGATAAATCCCGAGATAATGTTCGCTAGGGAAATTTTTCGATAATGAAGATTTCTCTTTATACTCGGCCCGTGAACGTGTACACTATTGTTTGAGAACAGGCCGTCAGAGTTGATCGCACTCACCATAGCATTTATCTCGACTCTGTTCCTCTCCAAGTTGTTCTTGTCTATCCGGAGCGCCTCTAGTGTCTTCTGCATCGACTCCTTCTCTTGCAGGAGTTGATGGAGGTCGGCGTTGGCCTGGTCCAATTTACCTGGACAATGGAGATCCGTAACGAATTTAGTTGAGAATGCAGATTTATAGAGCTAAGAAATCCATAACATACAGTGCAAAGATTTTTGTTCTACGACAAAAATTTACGAAGTTATGACCAAATTACTAGCGAAGTTCGCGCGCGGTTGCTATAGAGTAACAGTGAAATAATTAACAAAAAAATTTAAAGATCCAAAAATACGGACATACAAAGTTTTGAGAAATGTTCTAGTGACGACATAATTCGATACTTTTAACAAACTAATAACGTTGAAATAATTAAAAAAAATTTTTTTTATGATTCAATACTTATACTAGGAAATTAGCCTATCGGTATGTGTGGGTTATAAGGTAGTTTGGTTACCTGTTAGGTCTTGGACCTTGCTCTCAAGTGATGCGACGTTTATATCGGCCGTCTCACAGTGCTTGCGTGTAGTCATTAGCTGCTCTCTCGAATTTTGTAGTTTCACCTGACAAAATATTGAAAATGACATCGAAATACCATCGTCCAGATTTGATTGTACAATAATTTGATTTGACCTAAAATCTATTCAGATATCGACATATTTATTTGAGAGAAGATAAATAAATAGGTAATTTTTATGGCACATAAAATACAACAAGCAGCATTAATACATACAATAAGTGATGTCTAAAAACGAATACAAGATAAGGGAAAAGGAAAACCAAATAAAATATGTTCACGGTGTTGGATAAGTATCGATAGATACTTGTAGTGAAGTAAGTCAGTGAATTAGTAGGCTAAACTGGCAGTGGGCGAGGCACATAGCCCGGAGAACTGATGGCCGATGGGGCAGAAAGGTTCTTGAGTGGCGACCACGTACCGGAAGACGCAGCGTGGGTAGCCCCCCCCCCCCCCCCTCCCACAAGGTGGACCGACGACCTAGTCAAGGTCGCGGGAAACCGCTGGATGCAAATGGCACAGGACTAGTCGTCGTGGATAACCTTGAGGAGGCCTATGTCCAATAGTGGATATCTTTTGGCTGGCATGATGATGATGAAAAGAAAATTTAATTTGAAATTATCATGTAGACGATTCCCCCACCGCTGAAAGTGGAAACATCTAGAATTCTTCCTATCATCTCATCTACCGAATCTAATAGGTTTGGACGACGCCGGAGTAAATCCACAATTAGCACGCTGGGCTCCCGGTCCATAAGTGATAATTAGAAAGAAAGAAAAACTATTGCGACAGTCAAAATCAGTGACATAGGTAATTATAAACAGATGTGTTTCGTTGAATGGATTCATGCTCGGTACAGCACTGACCTGCAGCTCGTGTATCTGTATCTGGTACTTGTGCAGCGCGGCCTGCACGGCGGATATCGTGCTCTCCGCGAACGCCGTGGCGTTGGTCGATGGCGATACGCGTTTTGGTGATCTGCATAAAAAAGTTATTTCTTGACAGTCGTTTATGATAAGTTTATTTTAGGATACCCTAACCTAACCTTACCTTTTTGTTTTGCCTGTAAAGTGGGAGTAGGAGATCACAGCTTACTAGGCTAGCTATTTATTTAAATATCTAAATCCGAGCGATTTAGTTTTAGTTTGGCGGTGGTGGATCCTGCCGACGTGCACATACATTATACCTATTTAGCTTCTGTTTTTGAAGAGGTTTCTTTTTAAAAGAGACTCGCATATGTCTTATTTTTCCCATGTATTATTCTTGTAAGGAGTGACACCAAAAAGATGATGCAACGATTTTAACCCCTTTGCAAAATGTGACCACAAGAAGTCCAAGAACCTATGGAGACGGAAAAGGTCAGCTCCGGGCAAGGGTCGCTTTGCCCAACAATCTTCTTCTTCTACTTATCGTATGGTTATTGGCCAACTTGGTGTCAGAATTGTTCAAGCCGTCCGAAGACTTCTGACAAGGCTTATATCTGCTGCCTAGATGACAACAGCCGGGACCGACTTTTTACGAGCCCTCCAAGCACGGAGACGGTCAATTCAGATGCCACTAAATGATCACCCATCTCTACCTGACCTTGCCACGCGTTGCTTGACCTCCGATTGTTTACCGATCAGTGATTGCAGTTGGCTATGATCGAGACAAACAATTAAACGCCTTAAAATATAATTAAAATCTTGTATAGTGTATAGGCATCAATATAGAAAAGACTAAAGATGAGTAACTTCATACTTCAACTATTATTCAAATGCGACACGGCGACTATGGTAGTGTGTGTATCGCATTGTGCATGACCGTTCGCCATCAAGAGGACCCTAGCGACCTAGTGCCATCCTACTCCCGCGCGCAGTTACCCCGTCTCGCTTGCCTGTACAAACCACACTACAGCTGCAGGTTACGAACATAGGCGAGAGATTTTTGACAGCTTGTATGACAATAGAATTCAACGTACTTTTTTGAATTCAACGTACATTTGGTGGTGACACGATTTGGACTAACTTGCTGAATCTAAGCCTTTTCTATATAGATGTGTATAGGTAGTAGTAGTAGGTAATGACCTATCGTGCAGGTGTACGTGGTGGTGCGCGGGCGTGACGTCAGCCTCGGAGTCGTGTATGAGCGCGCGCGCGACTTCCTCCAGCGCCGAACGCATAATACCCGCTTCACTGCACATCGACTCCGCGCACTCGCAACGCTCCTCCTGCACAACAGAACGGGTATGTTCAATAAATCAGTAAGTAGTACACCAAAATGAAAATCGGTATTATTTAAAAAAATACTTGCAAACTATATAATAATATCCTGGTACATTTTTGTACACACGGTTACCTGATCCCAAACTAAGCAGAGCTTGTACTATGGAAACCAGATAACTGATATTACTACATATACTACTTTTTTATTTGTAAATACATACTCAATATACATATACACCCAGACTCCGGACATACAGACATGTTCATGCACACAAATGCATGTTCCGAGTAGGAATCGAACCTACGACCTGCAGCGTGAAAGGCGCCTCCGCGCCAACCACGCTAACGGGCCCGTCAATATATAAACACGAGTTATGTCAAAAAGCGGCCAAGTGCGTGTCGGACTCGCACATAAAAGATTCCGAACCACCGTAGGATAAAAACGTGCGAATCCCGCACGCATTTGGCCGGTTTATTTTGAATGTTCCAAACTAAACGCACCAATCCCTGCAGCTCGGTGAGCAGGCGCTGTATGCGCGCGTCGCGCTCGCGCAGCTCGGCCGCGGCCGCGTCGCGCTGTGACGTCACCTCGCGCAGCTCCACGCGCATGCTCTCCACGCTGATGATAGGCGACGGGCCGGTGCCAGCGGCGCTGGTGGGGTGCTGGTGGTGGGACACTTCCGGCTGGAAATCATAATAAGTTACGTAACACCCGTTCCATACGACCACATCTTATAGCAGTATAATTTTAACCTTACAGCGACTTTTTGTGCAATGACGTACCTTATTATCATGACAATGAAACGTCAATCGTCATTCGCTGTAAGGTTAAAATAATACTGCTATAGGTGGTGGTGGTATAGGCCCTGGGCGGCAAGCCTGCTGTCTTTTAACCATTGGGAAACCACTGGTCTCTAATATTATCTTGATGAATTCTTCATTGTAAATCGTAAATTCTAATAAAAAAATAATAGAGACGGAGTAGTGGAAACTACAGTAAATACTGAATCTGTGCATGGTGATATTTTAAGCAAAAGAGTGTTGTCACCAAATGTTGCCACTGTTGGTAACAAAGAAGTATTACACTGGTAATGGCTTAATAAATTGCATATCAGTCTCATTACAGATTACTTGGGCCTGACTAATGAAGAGTCCTTAAATCCATATGTCGCTTGAATTTATAAATGCTATAATCTTCACTACTTAATACTTTCTAAAGTACTTATTTATAGGTCTCGTTTTTTTTTAAAGAAAAAGTACCTTCCATCTGACCGTAAAGATGTACGTACCTTCAAACCCTGAGCAGCAAACGCATTGATGGAGTACCCGCTGAGCATGCCTACGAGCTCCCTGGCGGAGGAGTCGAAGTCGTTCTTGACGCGGTACAGGTCGCGCTCGGTGCTCGTCTGCAGCTCCGAGAAGAAGCGCTTCACGGACACCACCTCGCGCCACAGGCTCAGCAGCCGGTTGTGCTCGCTCGAGTAATACTCGTTGAAAGCCTGGATATCGATATAACATGGGTATGGATCATCATTATCATCATCATCTCAGCCGAAAGACGTCCACTGCTGCACATAGCCCTCCCCCAAGGTTCGCCACAATGACCGTTCTTGCGCTGCCCGCATCCAGAGAATTCCCGCGACCCTCACAAGGTTATCGGTCCACCTTGTGGGAGGCCTACCCACGCTACGCTTTCCGGTGCGAGGCCGCCACTCGAGAACTCTTCGGCCCCATCGGCCATTCGTTCTATGACGATGTGCCCTGCCCACTGCCTCTTAAGTTTGGCAATCCTACAGGCTATGTTAGTTACCTAGGTCTTCTGCCTATCTTCTCATTCCTGAGTTGATCTCGCAGGGAAACTCCGAGCATAGTATTTTCCTCAACTCTACTATAGATATGGATGGATGGGTATGGATCAACTCTATTTTAAAATGTCAGAGTAACAATCATGTTCACTTTTTGCGTTCTAGCCGTAGCCCACAACCCTCAGGGATAGTGTAGCTTTCTATCAGTGTAAGAATTTGTAGAATCCGATCAGTAATTCCAGAGATGTTAGGGCTACCTAACATACAAACTTTACCTTTTTATAATATTAGTATGAGTATGATGATTTTCGTTTAAGTGGCTGTATACTATGGATAAAAGAAAGAAATAATAATACTATGTTACAAAAGGATCTATATGCACATGCAAATCACATCTGGCATGTGAAATGGACTGTGCAACTGCAAATCACTCTATGTATAATATGTTTTCACGAATATATGCAAAAATTAAGACACACATGACTTTTAAGTCACAACACAAGGGCGTAAATATCAAACGTAATTATAATTATTATGGTGATATAAGGTTCAATTTGTCACCTTATCACTCTTAGTAACAAACCTGTTCCTCATCCTTCCACTCATCCTCCTTGATAGACATCTCATCTCTCAGACCCTCCCAGTCGTTGGTGAGCTTCTGCAGGTCTGCAGTGAGGGCTTCGTTCAACTGGTGCGACTCCTCCAGTTGGTCGCGGAGCAGGTTGTTCTGATGCACCAGTTTCTCACACCTAAGTAAAATCAACTAATTTAAGAATGGAGCTAGTTCTGCATCTAAATGTCTTATATATAGAATTGAAAGGTTTATAGGCTTAGAACTAGGGCATGTACTGCTTCCCTTTTCAACGGCCAGAACTGGAAACTTCCGGTTCCGGCTATTATAAAAAGAACTGATTCTGAGCCCTACTCCGAACAATCAAATATGCGATGGCAATTAAT
The DNA here is from genome assembly GCA_947859195.1 of Drymonia ruficornis. Classification (NCBI taxonomy): domain Eukaryota; kingdom Metazoa; phylum Arthropoda; class Insecta; order Lepidoptera; family Notodontidae; genus Drymonia; species Drymonia ruficornis. Next base: position 1,825,663 of record OX401913.1, read on the forward strand.
TAAGATATAATTCACAAGACAACGGAGATATTTAGATAAGACAATGGCAATATCTTATTTTTACGGTTTTAGGGTTTATTTTGTGGATAATGGTGCTGGTTGGGTGTTAACTGGTTTAATTGTTATTGTTAATTCGTCTGTTTATTTATTATTCTCTATTAGGCAATTATTTGTATTCCCATAGAAATAAAAATAAAATTTTCAGACAAACTATATCCGGACTACAAGTCACGCAAGAAAAATTGCAGTTTGAATGCAATTTTGGTGATATATCAGCTACAAATCCATCTAATGTAATGTCATTTATTATGTATTGTGTGTTAGTCTGTAAGCTTTCCTCAAATAAATAAATATAACTTCGAAATGACTGCAAGCTTACTGCACACCCACTGAAAGAGTATTCTTACAATCAAAAGTGGAATATTTACACTTGAGGGTATATTGTAGTACTGCATCCTCCAAGCCAACTAGGAACTCTGATGGAATGCGACTTCCCCGCCCGCATACCGCCCGCACACCCGCCACCGCCTGAGGCTTTCCGCCCGCCACACCTCCCGCACACCGCCGCCGCAGTGCAGGTGACGCCACATTTGACAGGTTTCTAGTTGGCTTGGTGGAGTAGTAAGCGATCTTACTTCCGTTTCTCGTCATCAAGCCGGCGGAGCGCGGTCTCCAGGTCGTTGATGCGCGGCTCCGGCACCGACGTCACGGGCAGAGCGGCCGGCGCCGGGAGCGCAATACTAGTCTTGCTGGCTGAAGGCCGGTACGTCGACAGCTCGCTGCGAGGAGTCGTCTCCAGCATTTGGGTCTCCAACTCCGAGCATCGCTGCTTGTATTGAACCACCTATTTGGTGCAGTATTTATGTTAGTTTTCTTCATATTGTTACGAGTATTAGTAATATTAATGGTGCAGGCTGGTATTTCGTGAATTCCATTTTCATTCAACAGCTTCAGATTTCGAAAATATTTAATGTTTCTGTGAGAATTTTGTATTTTCATTTTTGTAAATAAAAACCTATTTTTGTTTTCTGACATTAGTCCGCGAATTGTGACATTTTTGGCGTCCGTTGTCAACTCATTGACGTATTTTATTACGTTTAGAAATCAGACAGACATTGTTCGTTTGGAAATTCACATTGTAAATTCAAATAAGTAGACCCACCACAAAAATATTATTTTCTATTGTACCTTAGATTGAAGCCTGGACACTAAAGCAGCTTGCCCCTGCTGTGCCCTGCGGTAAGCGTCAAGTCTGCGCTTGTGGTCAGCGGCCTCGCCAGCAAGACGCGCGCGGAGCTCCTCATTCTGCCGCCGCAGGTCGCTGCTGATGCTACCCACTGGGGAATCCATCTCCGGTGGACTATCCGGAGACTTCTACATGTCCAGAAAAAAAATTGTGTGAGTACAAACATACAATCTACACCTACATTACTTACATAGCTATATATACACGATAGGGGTAGGCAGAAGTGGCAGAACCTCTATCGCTTCATCAAAATTTATCGAGCACTTGCACTCCGAATGTTACGGACTTGATCATTTTTGAGGAGACCATTAATCTGGTCGTGGAAGTTCTCTTTAGACGCCCTTATACCTTACTTACCTCCTTCTTTATCCGCTGATGTGGAAGTGTGCTCGGTGCTCTCCTGCCTATAGGAGCCCGAGCGCTCCTCGGCGTTGTTAACCCTTCCCGTGTGGGTAACTAATGAAGAAAAAAAGATCTTGAGTGGGTTATTTATCTGGTACTTATTTATACTACAGATTCCTTCAGGTCAGCTTTTATATCAAGTTGGATTAAAATAAAAGAAAAAAATAGTTGACCTGAAAAGTAACTTTCTGTTTTATCTTCTTTTTGTGTTTAATTTCCAAATAAATATGACGTGCAGACTTAAATTCGAAAGACATTTTGCGCGAGCGTTTAACTTATTCACTATCTACGTTTTTCATACAAAAAAATGAAAGATAATCGCGTCGAAACAAAAGGAGGTCGGAGTTAAGTTAAAAAGACTACATTCTGATGTAAAGCAACGGTGAAAATGCGGTTTGAACAGAAGGAACGAGTTGGGCGAGCTTTTCGTAGGGCACCGGGAACGCTGGCTATCGGGCTAGGCATCTAATTACCACCCACAATGCAGTTACTCAGACCCCTTTGCGAGGTGAATAAACCTGTCCCTTTTTAGCAAATGAAGTAGATTTGTGAGGTTTCAAACAACCCCTACCCTAATGACGCATACTTACGTAAGTTACCTACGTTCGCAGAGTGGACAGCCTCGACGCCTGTTTCGACTTAACTTACCAAAATTGAATCTAGAATAACATTAAAAAGAAAGCATAGGTAGGTACAAAATAGACTGTCTTGTTTCACGCACGGGATTGTCCAGAAACTACTATATGTACTTGCCTATTAGGAGAAGCATTGCGCCGTACGCCGTACGGCAGGTAGGTCAGTTAATTATTACTTTCTGATCGCATTATTGCTAATGGGCCTGCCGCACAGTTTCAATCCAGCGTTCCAACAGGGGTGACCTTGGTGGGAACTTTGTTTCCATCCGCGGATTTGTGTTAAATTTTGATTACATCTGCTGTCTACATGGATGGCAACAAGCAAGGTCACCCCTGTTGGAACGCTAAATTGCAACTATGCGGCTAGGCCTGAATTTTAAAAGCAATGCTGTCATTAATTCAGGTAGACTGATTACACTAAGACCTGTTTTAGCTATCCAATCCCGAATCAGAATATCTCCAGAGATTTTCTCTGCATACCTACCTACTTACTTATTTACGCATTTAACTGGCATAATCACATTGTTTCGGACTCAATCATGGCCCTCAAATATTTATTATGTACCTACCTACTTCTTCTTCTTATCGTATGGTTCCCTGGCACCTGGTGTCAGAGTTGTTCAAGCCGCCCGAAAGCCTGTGACAAGGGTTACCTACCTACTCAATGGCAATAGGCCTTAGGGAAAGAAAACTTAACATGAAATGTAGAATTTCACACGCTGGTTTAGTCAAATTGCGTGTTTGTAACTATTAATCTTAAGGTCAATTACCTTAACTATCGTATGGAGTTAGCTACGGTCGAGTAAAGTTAACCTTGTACAACAAAACATGTAAACAAACCAGCATTTTCGTTCAAAATAAACACATCTACTCTAAACTCTTACGGAATATTAATTAGAATCTCACCTCTATATCCAAGTAGTTGTTTTAAGACGCACCATCCATGATTATCCAGCCTTTTTTCGTTCTAAAATCTTGAAATTCATTGATAATACACAGGTATCTTAGCAACGCAATCAGAACCAAGTTTTATCAATTATTTTTATCGTGCAACTATACTATAGCTACTTAATTTTAACACAAGGAAACAATAGATATCATATATTGAATAGGCCCATTTTCAGGACGGTAGATAATTCATAGTATGTAACTACTTCTACAAAACAATATAAAACATTATGTAAGTAGTTCTCCTTAAATTTTTGGGCAAATGTAAGCGCCTTCCGTTTTTATTTTAGCAATTAATAATGAACACTTAAGACTTTTAGTTACAAACACTTTTAATTGTTAATTGTTAGAGCTACATAGTTTTCACACGTGTATTCAGCGAACCTGGATAGGGTGTACTGTTTAAAAATTGACGAATATTCACATAGAGGGGTGGGCGACTCGCTTGAATGAACACCCCCTAGCTCAGGTGTACTTACTGTTATGGTAATGATAACACTTTTTTATTTGGGTTCCACATTTGAGACAAAACCATGTAAGTAATTATAGGCGTTTTAATATATTCAAGCCTAATCAAGTCCCTACAAAATCGGAGATAGTTCTGTCAAGTCCGGTCAATAAGATAGATACCTATGTACAATTTCAGTACCTATTAGAGCTCGTATAATAATAATAATATCCTGGGAAATTTTTGTACAGACGGTTACCTGATCCCAAACTAAGCAAAGCTTGTACTATGGAAACCAGATAACTGATATTACTACATATACTACTTTTTTATTTGTAAATACATACTTAATATACATAATCGTTACATAACCATTATTTATCTAAGACTTGATTTGAGAACTACAAGTGTATTCCGTACCTATCGTACATTAAAAATTATAGATGAAAGTATTGTGTACGGAACTTACATTTACGTATAATGTTTACACTTTACTTAGTACTCTATCGATTAAAAAAAATACATAATTTGATTTAAGTATACCCTACTCCTTTGTTAGATCATTGGGGAGGAAACGTACCTATTGATATTGGTTTGTGAATAGTTACCTAGGTAGCTAATTATAATCACCTTACACCAATACCTACCGAAGGCGATCTTAGCAATTGGAGTGTATTTAGATTAGACATGCTAAATTTCTGAAAGTTCTAAATTAGCCGCCAAATTTATATGTAGAGATTTTTAGCCAGTTTACAATGCACAAATGCACAAACAAAGCATTTTAATGAACAAAAGTGATTTATAATGCCTGTGTAAGTCGATCATAATTTGTATAAATTTGGGGGTTTGACGCTGAATTTAGTGTACTTAATCTAAAGGTATCTTAAGTGTCGATAGCGAAAGTAGGTAGGTAATGTTATTTCCATTTGGCTTCTACATTCCGCGTGTAATCGTACATTGTGCCTACCGTGATAGTATTGCTGTGAGGATTTAATAATAATGACGATTTATTGCATAAATCCACGCGTAAATTATAGGATTACAAAGAAATTACGTTTCGTAAAGGCTTGTTACATTGAGGGTTACTAAACTTTACCTATTTATTACTATTTACAATCGGTGTGCGACGAATAGGTACATAATTTATTGATGTACCTAGATATAATTCTTCGTACTTATAATTTAAAAAATATTATCTTTTTATTGTTTTTTTTTGTTGTTGGTCATGTTCTTCTATTTTTTTTTTATTTACACGACTGCCCAAATAAAGGAGTGTATATGTGTTTAGGGTTCATGTATGTTTGTTTGTTTGTATGTATGTATGTGAGTTTCTTTATTCCACCATAACTTATAATTGCCTGAACGGATTTGGATGTACGGGGTATCGTTAGAATCCTTACATCATTCCAGGTAACACTGGGTTATATTATTTTTGAAAAAAATCAATGTGGCAGCATTATAGCTCAATTTTCAAATGTGAAAAAAATATTTTTTTCTTCCATTATTACAATATGGGTATCAAATTGAAGGCCTTGATGAGCACATTCCAAAACTGTAGAATTTATAGACATTATTTAACATAGGTAGGGTGTACATGCAAAACAAACATTTCATTTTTAGCTGCTGTCACTAAAATGCATATAATAAAAATAAATAATTTAAAAAATTAAAAACACGACTGCCCTGCCAAAAAAACTAACTAAAAAGTATGAAAGAAGTGCAGTGTCATTGCAGTCGGGGGCCCTCTTAGATAAAATATGGTCCACAGAACGGTCGCCCGACTGCAATGACACTGCAGTTGTTTCATACATTTTAGTTCGTTTTTTTGGCAGGGCAGTCGTGTTATTAATTGTTTAACGCGTTTATCTAGCATTGAATAGTTACTTACGGATTCAAAGCATATCGCGTCATCCACGGCTTTATGTTATGCTGTCTTCGCATACCTATCTTTAAAGTCAGCTAACACGGATAGTGATGCCCCTATCGGGATGCCCCTACAGTAGAAATGCCCATATACACAGATCCTAACATGGGCTCGGCACCTACTTGCGTCAACTAACTTACAGCGCAGCTTACAGTCTCCAAACAGGGTTCGTTGACCGATACCGCGATCCGTGATAAGCCACGCACATTGTTGGCGAGATAACAAAACGCAAAACGTTGTTTTTCTTTAAAAATATATGCTTACGTAATAAATGTTTTTGTTGTGCGAATAGCTCGTATATCAAGGCAAATATCCAGGTCATAGTCCACTATTAAACGTTATTATGTAAGCACACAAGTAACTAGTAGCTCTACCATGGATTTTATTCGTTAGAAGTCACTAGTCGCTGACGTCTACGTTGAAAAATCCTATGGTGTCTGTTTCTCTAGTGTCGAAATATCTGGAGCGCAGTAGGTAGGTTCTATTGTCTGTTAAAATATGTTACGTAGTTGCTAGCGATGAACTCAGTGGTAGAGCTATGGCACCGATTATATAATAGACGTACAAATAAATAAGCTAGGTAGGGTTAAAATTGTCTGCTGCTCACTGCTTGCAGTCGCTATCTTATCACTCTTTACGAATAAATGTTTTTTTATAGTAGTAGGTATCTACTGCATTTCAAATATGTACCTACTTTTTAAATAATTCTTTGTAAAAGTCTTGGCCTTGGCGAATATGCATTTACCTGTTAATATTGTATGTCCCGCTCACAGCGATGAATTTGAACTCTTGTGATATAGGTAGTTACATAATTTCGGATAGGACACATTAAATACCATAATATTATACCTACAGGAAGTACCTACGTACCTAGGATCTAAAATCGATCTTATTTTTCTTCTTCTCTCAGCCTGTATCCCACTGCTGGGTACTTATACAATTTATAATCAGAGAAAAATGTTTTCTAATTATAATCATCCTTTATCTCATTTCGCGTGTAAAGTGAGTTAAAAAGGAATGACGCAAGTGCGTGCTCCAGCGGAGAACCATCATGAGGCCGTTGACTTCATTATAATCTTATCAAAAACTTACTTTGTTATTGATTCCTAAGTAAAAATATAATGACTTCGTATATAATTCTTGGCAAAAAAATGTGGATATTCCAGAATTCACTGGATATTCACGCATACAATGGTGTAGGTAGAGTCTATTCTTCCAACCATCGATCCATCAGTGCGAAGACGTCCACTGCTAGATATAGAATCCTCCCCCCCCGGTCCACCTTGTCGGGCCGTCCTACTGTACGTCTTCCGGTTGTATATGCTTAAATCAAGTTAATTCTAGACAACACCTGAAAATAATATCGTAATGTACAGTTTTATAAGGTATACCTAGTTATCTTAAGTTTTCTCCCCAACAATAGGATTTCAAATACAGATGAGAGATAATTCTTAGAATATAAATGAAATGTAACGTCACGACTTTTATCCCCATTCGGGGGTAGTCAGAGGCTTGAGTGGCCATACACCACCACATTGTAGGGGTATTAAGCCAACTCAAAGCCCACATTTCACCAGATAGTCAGAACCCAACGTGACAGGTGGTGAACCTTATCGACGTGTATACATGAACTGGCTATTACCTCATCCCGAGGGATAGGTAGGTTTCCTCACGATGTTTTCCCTCACCGTCAATATAATATGATAATCTCCAAAAAAGCTTCTAATAAACACCAAGAACGAAAATAAAAGCAGAGAATGAGAATACAGTAACTGTCAGTCTTGTGTCCCTCTAAAGAGAGAGAACCTATTCTCGAAGTTCGTTCCAAGAATTCTTGCTAGCGAGCAAGACTGTAGCGGAGCTGTTACTGAAAGGTACAGCCAAAATTTCATGCCAGAACTCGATCATCATAAACACAGTGAACCTGAACAAATCAAAGTTGTTCATTTACAAACCAAACGCCGCGGGACACTGTTTGTATCCCACCGCGTGCGTGACGCTAACTGGGTCACAATAAACATTTACGACCGAAATGATAATCTTGGTAAATAATCAAGCGGCGATGGGACGGCTCTGCAGGATTTATGCCTTACCGATGCGTATTTTCGTTGCTAACAGAGTCCTTGCCACGGGAGTGCGAAAGCCAAGGGAAGTTGACGGCGAAACGTCGTCGTATTGTTTGTTCGATAATGTTGTTTTGTTTGCTTGTATCTGTGATGAGATCTCTGTAAGTACCGGGACCTATAAAGACGGAATCGTTTAGCGTATTTTTTGTTTCATAAAATTCATTAACGAAACATTAATCAAGGACGACAGTAACCAAAATAGAATTCTTCATTGTTCGTGTTTACATCCTGGACACAGGTAACTCTTAATATAAGACAATTCGTCATCTTTACGTTTCAAATTATTTTCCTTTAAAAAATCTAGGTTAATAAGACAGTCATCCTTAACAGTTTCTACCTACCTACTACCTACCTAAATGTTCAATGAGTTGAATACCCAAATTACCCCGATATTTATTGCGCCAGCTCGCAATCGTTTCAGTTTGCCCGTGGCCCGTGCCGTCGACTTTTGGGCTTCCTATTTCGCGTGGCGAAAAACTTTACCTCATTAGTGTCAAAGTTTTCGATAACGAACAGCTAACCGGTTATTAAGAATAGCATCAAAGGTATATTAACTAGTTCTGTATAGGTGGCTACTGCGCTTTTAATGATAAGTTTGCCGTTTGTATGTAGGTATACTGTATACTGAAATCATTGCTAGAGGACACTTAAGCATGTACTAGAAGCTTTAACATCGTGCCATCCATCTTTGGGTTTTACATTATAGTTTAATACCGCTTAATCATCGATAGGGAGGAGTCATAAAGTTGTACTTATTGTAAGGAGTTTGAGTTAAACTTAGGTTTGTCATAGGAGTGGAATCTCTTTATAGAAAAGAAAGTCTCTCTAAAAGTAAACAAATATTAGTGTTCCCTTCCATTAGCATAATTTTCTCGGTTTTGTACCATGCAAGTTGCATTCCAAAGATTTCCTGCATGCCTCCTGTCAAACCTCCTTCGCGTAAACCCGTCATGAATAGGAATCGTTCATTAAATCCATATTTCCGCGGTTCGTGACCGTCTCGCATGTCGCATCCTCGCGAACTTCCCACCCATAAATATTCCTTTTATGTCACGTGTCAAAGCCGCCATCTTGCTTAACCGGTAAAATAAACATAGATGATTTTGCCATTACGTTTTCCACACATCGGAATTCGAATGCGTTGCGCCCTTGACATAGAGTTCAAAATATTTTAGGATACATTTTTTGGGTGGCAAAAAAATTTTGTTTATAAAAATGGGAGGCTCGTCTTCATCGATTGTGCCAACTGGTGCTTACCGCGGATCTCGATACATGGCAATCGGCGGGTTATCGAGTATTCGAGTGATGTTACGAGAGGTGTATATTCAATGTTTCAATTTTGTAAACAAATAAGGGGTATTTTGGGACTTGGAAATGGCTTGCCGGTTATTTGTGTCCGTATTCTACCGTATCATTAAGGTATCAAACTAGAAACTCGGGCATTTGATCTGATATTGTATGTAACTTAGATTAGATTCTTATTTGAATCAGCCGAGCGAAATTACTCTTTAACTCGGGTGGTTGAACTCAACCACCCGAGTCTATCAAAAAGTAGAACAAATACCTATCCATTTACTTATCCAATATAAAAAAAAAATCACATAATTTTCATAATACTGCTATTTCATGAAATCGTTTGCCTTTCAGCCAAAATGTGATTTAACTTTGCACGCACGTTTTATACAACGCTCAACGGTAATAGCTCTTGTTTTTGTAAAAAAATAACTTTTATGATTTATAATCCTTTCATTCGAAAAGTTTCTAGAGGTTACCAGCGTTATCTTACGCGTGTTATACCTATCTCTATATTAGATTAGAAATGTTTGGAATTTCCGTAATCCTATTCTTTCTGCCTACGTGATTATTATTACCTACTTACTTATACGATGTAAATAATACTAATACTTTGAACCTATTTATAGGTAGTAAGTATAACTAATCAATCAAGTATTTTATTCAGGGTTGTCCCGAGTTTCCTTCTATAATTAACCCACGCTAAAAGTGCCACTAAAAGTAATATAACTATAGCGATATATCTATTTGATGGGGAGGCGAGCGTGCAATTCGAGGATTTGCACGAGCGTCGTCCAAACCTAGTAGATTCGGTAGATGAGATGATAGGAAGAATACATTCTTCTAGATGTTTCCACTTTCAGCGGTGGGGGAAGCGAATACATGAAAAAAAAAAATATTTTTTGTATAAAAAGCAATGACATAAAAATACTCAAGCGTGTCAAATATTGATACTTTTCATGCTCCAACATGATAAATTGAAAAAAAAAAATACTCGAACGCGTCAGAATTTGTAAGCATGTATAGGCTACGGTAACTGCTTAAAATCAGGCGCACCGTAAGTATTATTGCCACCGCAGTCCTATATAAAAAAAAAATAATCTGGGGGGTGAAAAAGTGAAACTTCCAGATGCTCCCATTTCTTAGACTGACGATCAAATTAGCATAATTGACACTTTTAACACTTCTTAGCTAGTAATGAATCTTCCTTATCTTAATCTGACGAGTTCGAGTATTTTAAGATGGTCTATTTTTTTTTTGGTTCCCCCGAGCGAACCCACCAATATTAAGGGCTCATAATTTTTTGAGGTTCTTATCAATATGTAAGCTATCTCCCTTATCTTAATCTGACGCGCTCGTGCAAATCCAGAAACCCCTTCTATGGCTCCCCACCTATATTATTATCAACAATTCCAGTAGTGACTCTACCATGGAAATTTACGCTCAGTATCGTAGAGGTCTACGTAAAATATATTTTTAAAGCCTGATTCTCTCCCTCCCTCCATTCTCTCCCTCCATCGACACTGATCCAAGGTTCTATCCACTCGTTACGATGACCACGTGAAAATATGGTCGGCGCAAACTAGACTGGTTGCGTACCGTATGAATGGAAATTTCTTTGCCATAAATTACTAGAGGGGATTTTTGAGATTTTTCGACCCCGTCCCTCCCCCTGTAATCTCACGTGAGATTTTTCAAAAGCTATATTCTAGAGGAAAAACGTGTTTTACTAAATTTAACGCAGTTTTCTTGCAATTTTACACTGTTTCGAGAGGTAAGTGAGTTTTGCCGAGACCCACCCCTATCCCCCACGTGAGATTTGGTGAGATTTTGCTCGACCCCCACCCCCCTAAATGCCTAGCGTAATTTATGGACGCCCCCATACAAATATTTTACGCAGACGCTAGCGACCATAGAGACTCCTTGAACATAAACTCATGGTAGAGCTACTGTACTGATCTGATACTAATATAAATTCTCTGTACCTAAACATGTGAACGCACTAATAACACAAATAAGCAGACTCGTTAAATCCGGGTGTTACCAATTACATGGTAACATTGGTAACCTATTGATTAACGATGCTTATCATAGGTCAGTGCTGAACGAAGGTCGCTACGTATCGGGGGACATGATTTCTTAGCGTGAGAGGTGTCATCCGACGTGAGTCGAGCGTGGTGTAGATTAGGGAAGGTATACAATGATACCAATTCTGTTGGTATCAAATCACGACTTAATTAAATTAGACACACCTAAAAATATGTCTGTCTCGCTCATACATTACTACTATGAGAGGGACGGCAATACAGTCAGTTTAGTCAAATTTTATTTGTTCATCGTAATTAGCACTAATCCCGATTTAAGTAAGAAAATACGTGTTGACAGTCCGGACTCGACTGCCCACTCGGCCACTCCTCCACGACTGCCCCACGCGGGTAAGTCCGCGTCTCGCTCCACGCACGCAACTTGGCGTTGAGGTCGCCCACGACTTTGCGTTAAGGTCGCCCACGAGTTGGCGTTAAGGTCGCCCACGACTTAGCGCTGAGGTCGTCCACTAGCACCACCGGGTGAGGCTCCATCCGCCTGACGACCGGACCTAAGGTGTCGAGGAACACCTCTAGGTCCGACCTAACCTAACTAAATAAAATAAATAAATAAATATCCTGGGACATTCTTTTACACACGGCTACCTAATCCCAAACTAAGCAGAGCTTGTACTATGGTAACCAGATAACTGATATTAATACATATACTACTTTTTGTTTGTAAATACATACTTAACATACATAATTACACCCAGACTCGGGACATACAGACATGTTCACTACTATTTATTAAGACAGTTTTCGATAGGTATTATTCTTAATTTTGTCATTTTATATAGGTCCACCTATAAATTAATTATCCTCAATGTGTAATACTATTGGATGGGGAGCCGTAGAAGGACTTTCTGGATTTAAACGAGCGCGTCAGATTAAGATAAGGGAGATAGCTTACATATTGATAAGAACCACAAAAAATTATGAGCCCTTAATATTGTTGGTTTCGCTCAGGGATCCAAAAAAAAACATAGACCATCTTAAAATACTCGAACTCATCAGATTAAGATAAGGGGGATTCATTACTAGCTAAGAATTGTCAAAAGTGTCAATTTTGCTAATTTGATCGTCAGTCTAAGAAATGGGAGCATCTGGAAGTTTCACTTTTTCACACCCTCAGATTATTTTTTAATATAGGACTGCGGTGGCAAAGAAGCGTACGGCCCGCCTGATTTTAAGCAGTTACCGTAGCCTATAGATGCTTACAAAATCTGGCGCGCTCGAGTAATTTTTTTTTTTTTTTTTTTTCATGTTGGAGCATGAAAAGTATCAATATCTGACACGCTTGAGTATTTTTATCGCATTGCTTTTAATAAAATAAAAATAAAATGTCATGTGTACGCTTCCGCCACCGCTGAAAGTGGAAACATCAAGAACAATGTATTCTTCCTATCATGTCATCTACCGAATCTACTAGGTTTGGACAGCGCTCGTTCAAATCCACGAAGTGCACGCTGGGCTCCCGGTCCATATCTATATCGCTTGTTTACAAGTGAAGGTGTCACAAACTGGCCTCGGCCACGCAGCGCCCGCGTGATGCTGAGGCACCGATAGAAGCGTAAAGTTCCTACAATTAGTGAGTTAATTTGCGACGGCTAATTGCGTTTACTTATTAATCACCTAATAAATTATATAAATTATTTATTTTAGCTAAATATGTTTAGTGTTTATGCTTAGTTACCTATAAATTCAATTAGGATTAATAATTTGTGTTGTTTGGTCAAAAAAGGTTGTCAGTGGTGCTGGGTTATTTCGGTACCGGAATTCAAAATGACTAAATTACTCTATTGCCATCGTTGTCTTGATCGTAACTTTTAGATATAGCAAATTTAGTTTAGCTGTCATTTGTAGTCAACATAATTAGTACCAGTATCTACCTATCTATTAAAAAACTAACTATGTATCTATAAACTAAACTAAAAATAAAACATGCAACATCCCTTGATAACGCAATATATAGGAAATTCAGTTCGTTGCATGCTTCTGCGCATTACAATTAAATTCAATATTGATGCTTATGGATTCGTATATAAAATTTAATTTACTTTGAATTTATGTTATTATATCACAATAGATTTAGGTTGTAAAAGAATGGCCACTATCCGGTGCAATGACCTCTAATCGCCGTCTGAATAGACTTTGTACCCGAACTGTTTCACAATAGTAGTAATTTAGTATGTGGGTCAATATCAACTTTATATGTCATTCGAACAACCTCGGAGGGACGGAAAATCTGTTCAAAGTGGACGTGATATAGGTACCTACTTGCATATATGAATAAATAAATATCGCCAGACAAACACGCCATCTGTATGGTCCCAAACTAAGCAACGCTCGTACTATGGGTAGGTACCGTACAATGGGCTCGGGGCGATCCGAGTGACCCTAGATGAGGGCAAATTACGAAAATTTCCGAAATTACCGAAAGTTGCCTCTGGCGGGAATCGAATCCGCAACCACCCTATGCAGTGAGCCGAGCGGCTGACGCACGAACCACTGCGCCAACCGCTCCTCAAATCTAGCAAATAAATTAAGCATTAATAATTGGGTACATATTATGATACACATTAGGGAAGTAGCTACTTAGGTTATTTTTTCAATTTAATCAGTATGAATTAACTGGGCACCGCACAGTCAATCAAAGTCCGTTGATATCTTAATTAACGTGTCGAAACCAAAGATTCTCTTGATGTAATATTACTGAAGTATTAAGTATAATACTGTAATATTACATGGCCGCTTACAATGGGCCTCATAAGAAGGCTCAAGGTCACCCAAAGGGCAATGGAGAGGGCTATGCTCGGAGTTTCCCTGCGAGATCAAATCAGGAATGAGGAGATACGCAGAAGGACCAAGGTGACTGACATAGCCCGTAGGATTGCAAAACTTAAGTGGCAGTGGGCAGGGCACATTGCTCGTAGAACGGATGGCCGATGGGGCCGAAAAGTTCTCGAGTGGCGGCCGCGCACCGGAAAGCGTAGCGTGGGTAGGCCTCCCACAAGGTGGACCGACGACCTGGTGAAGGTCGCGGGAATCCGCTGGATGCGGGCAGCGCAAGACCGGTCATTGTGGCGAACCTTGGGGGAGGCCTATGTCCAGCAGTGGACGTCTTTCGGCTGAGATGATGATGATGATGATTAAGTACATGACATGATGTGTATTTGTGATAGGTATCCTTTCTTTGGATACCGTTTTTGCGTTCAATACTCGCTATTCGTGGTTTTCGGTAGAAAAACTTTACCGACAATTTAAACTATAACTAACATCTAACATACAATAAGTTCATGGGAAGTTTTTATGCAGACGAAGGGATTTTTTATTGTTATTTTCTAACTAGTAGCGACTGTAGCCTAGGGGTGTACAGGTTGGGCTAGCAATCAGAATGTCCCAGGTTCGATCCCGGTGGGGCATGCACCAATGGATGAATTTTCATCTATGTGCATAATTTACAGTTCGCTGACGGTGAGGGAAAACATCGTGAGGAAACCTACCTATCCCTCGGGATTAGGTAATAGTCAGTTCCTGTATACACGGCGACAAGGCTCACCACCTGTCACGTTGGGTTCTGACTATCTGGTGAACCTCCTCAATGGGGATAAAAGTCGTGACGTTATATATTTTCTAGTCCGCAGTGCAAACCTGATAATGCTCTACTCTTCAGCTCATCACGTAGCGCGTAGTTCACAAACATAATACCTAATCCAATATTCACGGTCGTCAGATTAATAGATAGGAACTTGTTATATACATCCAAAACACAGCAAGTAATGATCGTTTCTAATTAGTATACGTCACATCAGAACATCCTAATATCATCAGTTTAACGTGTAAAATCCGGTTGTTTTAGAATAACTATGGCCTATTACAATGGTTACGCAACTTCGATTACTCCTTCAGTTTGAGTTCATCGTACAGGGGGCTTACCACGACCTCTTATCGCGATTCAATTATAGAAACGTTTTAACGTTTCAGCGACTTTTTGTGAAATGATGTACCTTATTGTCATGACAATAAGAAACGTCATTGCACAAATGGCCGCTGAAACGTTAAAACAAAACTGCTATAAGAGGTGGTGGTAGGGTCCCTGGGTGCCGAATAGGGTTACTAGGTAACTTCCAATCATGTAAGTATGGAAAAACGATGTCGTCTTTTTCGTGTGATGCTGGATGGGTCCTACATCCTTTCGGATCACCAGCTTACCACCAAACACTTTGAACCAACCACTAACCAATCATTTTAATTATAAAATAGGGTGTGACTGAAAAATATATTTCAAGGATAAAAGTAGCCTATATTAGTACTGATGGATCTTGTTATGTGTGTAACGTCACGACTTTTATCCCCACTCGGGGGTAGTCAGAGGCTTGAGTGGCCATACACCACCACATTGAGGAGGTATTAACCAACTCAAAGCCCACGTTTCACCAGATAGTCAGAACCCAACGTGACAGGTGGTGAACCTTGTCGCCGTGTATACAGGAACTGACTGTTACCTAATCCCGAGGGATAGGTAGGTTTCCTCACGATGTTTTCCCTCACCGTCAGCGAACTGTAAATTATGCACATAGATGAAAATTCATCCATTGGTGCTTGCCCCACCGGGGATCGAACCTGGGACCTTCTGATTGCTAGCCCAACCTGTTCACCCCTAGGCTACAGTCGCTACATATCGCTATATATCGCAGTCGCTATCTTGTTAATGCTAGTTTATTATATTGTGTTGACTATTGTTACGAGGTTAATTACCTAAAATATTTATTCGTTCTCAATACCCATCGTTGGGAAGGTCTTTACAATATTTTAAGATCTCTGGGCCTCCGACGCTATACAAAATTTCGCTATAAAACTGTGCGCGTCACAGTCAATTGCCGTGTTAACGGAACATTACTTCGTGTAAACAACTCGATATGAAGCCATTTCGCTTACCGTTCAGTTCATCCTTGATCATAGGAAGCGCCGACTATAATCACTACTGACAACTCACCCATATTTAGATACATACATACACATACATATACTCACGCCTGTATCCCAAGGGGGTAGGCAGAGACTATTGATTGCCACATGCTACGATTTTGACACACCTCTTTTGCTTCATCCACATTCATACATCTTCTCATGCACTGCCGTCGTCTGCCATATTTAGATCTCTTCCTAATATTTCAGTAGAGTCAGTATTCGACACTTGACCTTCTAACGTAATCTCTTGTTCTATAGGTTTACTATTTTAAAACAAGAGAGCACATTGATAGAGTGTTGTAAGCTCATTATTTTTCTGAATTCAGGTTTCTTAACCTACTTATTTCAACTTTTTATAACTAGGGTGCAGAATGAGATCACCCTTCCTCAAAGGCTTGAGGAGGAATGCACTTTCAGCTATCTGAATTCTGATAACTACACAGTTAGGAGGTCTGAATTTTGAACATTTCTTAAGTACATAACTATTTATTGTTTATGATATGCAGTAACAAATCTGAACACTGTCTGCTCACGTTTCAAACAATATTCGATAAGGATAACAATAATCTAGAACGAGACAAAATAAATGATATGCCGATTCCAATTGAGGCCATCAGTTAAAGAATATTAATTTATTACATATTGCTACTCTGTTGTAATTATTACGTAGTTACATTTTATTTTGAAGCACGCTGGAGAATGGAATATTTCATGCTTATGTTGTAGGTCACTTATTTGTTTATGATATACAATATTGTATACTTACATCAATAAATATTATTTTAGATAGTTTATAAATAAATAGACTTGGTTCTTTAATTCTCTCCTTCTCATACAATACGACCATGAAAAGATCAGCAACATTATTTTGGTCAAACGTAGTTCGTATACCAACAAAATTTGGGACACTATAAAAATTATACTTCTTACGATTTTTTAAATTAACTATTACGATTGATACAGTAATGTAGAGTCGTATAAATCAGGGTAGATCCCGTACCGCGATAGTCGTGATGGCATGACTATCGGATATTCCCTGTATCGGGCACGAACATACGCCATGTTTACTGCTTTCAATTTGTAGGTACGTACTACAACTTCCTTGTTCCTTGGAAATACAAACAAATGTTCTCGATATAATTATGTGTACATAATAAATAAATAAATATGTATCGCCAGACTTACACGCCAATGTTATGTTACAAAAAACTAAGCAACGCTTGTACTATGGCTATGGCTACCCTACAATGGACTGGGGCAGATCCCAGTGACACCCAGATTAGGGCAAAATATAAAAAGGACATTTCCGAAATTTGCCTCTGGTGGGAATCGAACCCGCAACCACCCGATGGAGTGAGGTAGGCTAACGCTCGAACCACTTTTGGTGCAATGGTCATAAAAGCTTTATTGTGCTTTTACAATATTTTAGCTATCCACCTTATTCAGTGTCTAGCCTTTCAGACTACCCCAAGTGTTAAGCCTTTCGAATGCAGACGTGTAAATATCATACGTTACGAATTGGGAAAAAGCAGATAACATTTGGTATAACGACGATGAAACAAGGCAAGATCATAATTTATGACTAATGTCTGAGAATAGTTAGCAAATGATGAATGGAAAGTATAATTGCCGGTAAAACAATAAGTAATAACCCCTGCTCCATCAACTTTCAACAAATTGCGCGGGAGGGCTCGCAGCTGGTAAAATTTATCATTTTCTTGAAGTTAAATGCATTAAAAATTAAGTAATTAGAATGGTAATGCTATTTAAGTTACTTTGGCCCGTATTAATAAATCGATCTCAAGATTAAGATCGAACTTGAGATGCTGTTTTTGACAGAGGTTCCATACATTAAACGTCAAAACTGCATCTAAGATTGATCTCAACTTTGGGATGCATTTATTAATACGGATATTAATACTATTTCTTATCCTTGAATAAAAGAATAAGGCACACTCCAAATTGGATGCATTAGGTAATTATAAAATTGCTCGGTCAAAATATTTTAAGTACCTATTGTTACGAAAACTTTGCTATTTGGAAAATCGCCAACATTTTCCCGATACCCAAATCTAGCTAGTCTAGCTAGTCTAGCTTTGATAAAGTTTAGACCACTTACCGGCATGTCTATTCTCGAAAGCCCGCGTAGTCCGCCCTCCGCGCCCGCCGCCCTACTGCCACGAGGAGCAAACCTCCACTGTGCCAGCTCACCACCTGGCCCCATCTGAAGCCTCCTCGCGTGACTGCCATCCTCAACTACTGCACGACCAAATTCAACTTTACCATCCCCTGACTTAAGTTTATAATCCCTTTCACCTAAATCATCGCGATTTACATTCGAATTTGATGTTTCTTCGACATTGTCTCCGGCTATTATAATCGACGGTTTTGCTTGACTATTACCAATCTTATGAATATTAGTTGTAGAAGGTATATTTGTGTACACAGGGGCTGTACTAAATTTTTCTTTCAGTGATTTAATAACGGCTTTCCTTGCTTGTTCATATTTCCCTTTGGCTTGGTCTTCCCTCCATTTTTTGAGTACTATATCTTTAGGATCTACACTATCAACAGTTTTACCAATAAATTCTCTGTATTGTTTTGAATTTAATTCTCTTTTTACATTCAAAGTATCAGTGCTCGTAGCTTTGTCTTCGTATTTGTTTTTACTTTCCGATTCCATGTTGACTTCGTTTTGTACATAACATTCATGTTTATTATGATCACCGTAGAGGTCCCACCATTTTATACCTGCTTCGTCAATGGGTGCCCTTGATCGCGGTGCGTGAGGAGATTTTGGTTCACCACTCATATTGTTAAGTGGCACTTAATTTTACAATAGGTCGTGCATCACTACTATTTTCAAAATTCCAACATTTGTCTAATGGCACGTATGTCTTCTGCTCTATCTGCACAACTACTGATTGGGAAATGTGTACACTTACCTAAAATTGACTGAAAATTGCAAGTCAGTTTCACCAATTTCATAGCCTGTCCTAGAAAATGTTGTCTTTCGTCTCTATCATACATTCAGTTTAGAGAGGGATAGCCGGCGAATAAAGCAGCTTATATATCGATAGCCCGTTAATTTGGTAGAGGTTTGTAAAATAACAATAGCTTTTGTTACTCTTTATTATTGAAAGTCTATTTTCGCGTAAGTAGGTCAGTATGTGAAGCGTCGATTGCTAACTCATCTTAGGGTTCTGTCTTGCAAAACCTAACCAAACCTACGGTTGGACTTTAAGATTGGCCAACCAGACAACCAGATAACCGAGCGAAGTAATATTCGTCCAAAGTCCAATACTTCCCGGATGCCAAGAGTTAGCTATCCTTATCATATTTCTTCTATATTGACCTATCGCACGTAACATAGTCCAAACTAATTGATATTTTATAAACAAATACAGTGATAGTGGATAGCACCTAATTGCTTTTTTATATTAAGCATTTTTTTTATCATTTGAAAAATAGAATATAGAAACGCAGCTGTATTTACTTAGACAAATTAACCCTTGTTGGGTTAAGCACTGACTGACGCTTTACCAGTATGTTTGTAGGAACAGATATACATGTGTGTGTGGTGGATTTAACCCACTAATATTATAAATGTGAAAGTTTAGATGGATCGTTGGATGGATGGATGTTTGTTACTTAATCACGCTAGAACGGCTGAACGGATCTGGATGAAATTTGGCACAGTGATAGATTATAGTCTGGAATAGCACATAGGCTACTTTTTTTTTAATTATGCGCGGACGAAGTCGCGGGCAAAAGCTAGTTCACAATAAAGGGGCATTATAAACTCAATGAAGAATAATAACATCTTAGCTCAACAAATTAGAGATAATTTTCGTGACAGGTCATATCGCACTTCGATTGTTTTAATGCACCCAATAATTCGAGATAGGTAGTGTTATCTGTCATAATTAATTGCATTTATGCAACATTAAACTTAATATTTATTGCAATAAAGTTATTATTTATGGGCCACGTATCAGTGAGGCCTATCGAAGTGAGATACCTACTTAATTAAAGAATAAATTATAATTATAAATAAACTATTAATTACGGTTGATAGGGTATAAAAAAGATTGTTTAACGTTCAAAGGTAGTCGATGACAATCACGCGGTCCGCCTATGCTCTAAGTTTATTTAAAAAATACAGTTTTCGTAGCTTCACGATGCTACGGCGTAGCGGCTACGGTGCTTTCGTGCCTTGCAATGTTTACCGTAGCACCTACGCCGTTACGTGAACATTTTCCCTTTTGTTAGCCCTTCCACATAACTATGTTTACATTGTAATTAGGTGCTAAAATCAGCAATTTCGCTTTATTGCGAAACAGTACTCTACTTGTCGCTACCACAGTCTAAGTTATTATACTTCCACTGTGACGCTACTATCTAACGACATTATGTCATTGGTAATTAATTATTACCTATTAGGGTCAGTTCAGATAGAATGGAAAAATCCTCGCGCAGGCTCGAGTTTCTACTTTAGGTTATGGTAATACGGTACTAGTTTCAATGGAGTCAGTGAATTGCTCGGGCATTTTTCCGTTCTGTCTGCACTGACCTTTAGATTGTACATGATTGCAATGCACAAACATGTTGATGGCACTAATATGAGCGTTTCCTAAAGAAATTTCATAGAAGCTAGACAGGTTTTATGGACTGTCTGTGGCGCTAATATAAACTGAGACCGTTATACAATATTGTGACTATATTCTTTCCATCCAAACTTTCCACAATACACGTTGACTTTATAGACAAATTCCCGAAAATTCTCTTTAATATCTATTATTTGTAGACCAATGATAATTTTCCAATATAGTGTTTACAGTAAGCAAGTAGGGCGTGTTGTCTGGCCGTGCTCGCACTTTGATCGTCTGGGTAGCAATGCACTCGCAGAGGAAAATCACCACCGCGCTGCGCGGACGCAGACGTGCGCCCGGCTGGGTGGGCCACCGACCTACCCAGACACAGTACGACATTATAACATCACAGTGCTAAATATAGATCCAGTTTATTTAGCCCAGCTCTCCCTCTATTTTCGAGAGCTGCTGAGTTAAAGTAAGGAATTAAAAAAAATAAAAGCGTACTGCCCGCCAGATGTTAATCAGTTACCGTAGCCTATAGATGCTTGCCATACCAAAGGCATTGCTCTCACGTTATCAACCTGAGGGGGAGTGGAACGAAGGGAGAGGAAGAAAGGGGGGTTTGGGCTTCCGGCTCTGTCACTCATCGTACGAAACGCAACTGCGTATACAAACTTTACGCCTATCTTCTAAGAGAAGATGATGCTACCACGCTCTAGCCAGTCCATATAGCTGCAGTCAATTGGCTACAGCTTGGCGCTACCACCATCCCACTAATATTATAAATGTGAAAGTTTAGATGGATGGATGGATAGATGGATGGATGGATGTTTGTTACTCAATCACACCAGAACGGCTGAATGGATCTGGATGATATTTGGCACAGAGATAGATTATAGTCTGGAATAGTTCATAGCACATTTTATCCCGATAGTATGTTCCCGTGGGATAAATTATGCGCGGATGAAGTCGCGGGCAAAAGCTAGTATACAATATTAAACAGACCAATATTATAAAATAGATAAAGAACTCGGTTTGTGTAGTGATAAGGATAACGTCTCAGTGTCTACGATGCGTCTGAGCCGCCTGCAACCTTGGACCCTGGGCCACTGCGACACATTTTTATCATTTGTTAAGAACTATTGTTTATACTATTGATAAGCGATTTCATCATCGATTTAGTATTACATAGGGCTTAAGGGTGAATTATCCTAGGAGATACCTTGAGTGGAAATTACTCCAGTATGGGGCAAACGGCCAGCCCCGCCAGGCATAGCACCCGCCTCGCTGGAAGATCTTTCCTATTCCGTTATACTACATTTCAGTAAAAGGAAAATTATACTATACGGTTAGTTTCCATTTATATGCAGCTTGACTAGCATATGTATCAAAACGTAAATTTTTATCAAAACATAATACGGACCATAAAACTTCTTAATTTCTTTCGCGTGCCTATATAAATTTAAAATTCAACGATGCGATATCGAAATATCTCGATTCATTAATCCCTTTGTGACAAATCGATTTCAATTATATCACGCGGATGTTTCCACAGTGATACGAATGAGGAAAGTAAATAATTCGATATGCTGCCACGCCGCGACTGCCGGATCTTCCATTGTCCAATTCGGCGAAATCTGGTTCACGAGGAAACTCCCGTATTTATGAATAATTCACTAATATTAACGACATCGTTTCTCAAAGTGGGGATCATCAATGGAGATCATTTACTGGTCTAGCTGCCACTATTCACCTGATAATGTCATACACACGCACAGTCTAGCAAGCAATTCTGATACTTATATGATGTCTGGACTGGACTCATGCCTAGTTGCAGAACTTAGAGGTGTAGCTGGGTAAATAAGTACCTAGGTACAGAAAATCCATCATTCCAGTTCTTAGGAATAAAACATTTTGGACCAATAACATGGTTGAAAACATGCTGTTGTATATTTTATATTCAAAGAGATATATTTGCTGTTTCTGTACCTACGCGTTTTTATAATATAAAGAAGCACCTTCATTGTTTTATAAGCATAAGTACACTTTTACCTCTTATCAAATGTGCCAATTTGATAAGAGGTAAAAAGTATATTATGCCATAAAAAATAATATAAGTAATCCCGATTAAATGCTTGCAAATGGTAGCAGAAAAATCCTTTTTAGTGGTGCAGTGGTACTTAATCCATGATAGGGAGTATTTTAAATACCTATGTTGAGAATCTTAGGTCCAATACTATCAGTCTAGACAGTCAGAGGACGTAATAATATACGCATATACAATTACTCATAATGTAGTAGTTACTGTCCCGGTGTCCAGACACTCAGTGTCCACGCATTGCCCGCCTGACCGTCTGCCAGTGGCTATAATTGGGCCAAAAAGATAAATAATGAGCCGACGTGACTGTGTCAGCGTATTTTTAATTAGTTTTATTTTTAACAGGAACGTGGAAATTTTTGGAATCGGAAGTTAAGTGAATAAATGTAGGATACTTTTCTTATCGTTAAAAGATTAGCGTTACGTTATTTGTCATCTCTCGACGCAATGCAGTTAGTATCGTCTGTCTGTATGTATATGACATGGGGTTACTAATTTCTGTAAAACGTACTTATAAACCGATTTCAATGGACATTGTTGTCATCGTATTATGATTTTTTAATATATTTTGTTGTTCTAGAAAGTACTTTGATTGAAGTGAATACGTTACTTATGTCATGTTCGCAGTTCGACGAAAAACACTTTTATCTTATCGAACTTTCACTGTGTAACTTAATGCGATCTAATAAGTAAATGCTTATCATTAATACCAGAGATT
Organism: Drymonia ruficornis; assembly: GCA_947859195.1. Lineage (NCBI taxonomy): Eukaryota > Metazoa > Arthropoda > Insecta > Lepidoptera > Notodontidae > Drymonia > Drymonia ruficornis. Next base: position 1,849,154 of record OX401913.1, read on the forward strand.
TTAATATCAGAATGTTTATTTTTTTCATGTAAAGTATACCTAATATTAATGTTTTAATGGTACGTAGCGGTTACATCCACTTTGCTCTTTACTTCTTACGGGTGTCAATAATAAAGAGAGCTCGGCATATGTTGGGAATGTTACCTTAGACGTACAGGCGACCGTTGCTATCTGCTATATATACTGGGTGAAATTGAAATCATGGGCATCCTTTTAAACGGTGATTGTACACTAGGGCGTGCAGTTTCGTAGATTTTCAATTTCGGAATTGCCTACGAAATTGGGCTCGTCAGTTTCGGAATTTCGAAATTCCGAAATTGAAACGACATTTTGGTAACTCGATTATAAATTGCAATTTTACTGTAAAATCTGAAATGTTTAGTATAAATTAGTGTTTTACGGCTAGTTTCATTAAAAAAAACAATAGATATGTCGTTTTCGAGTCATTTCACGACGAAAAATAGCTTTCAGCCGCTGCTTCAACTAGATTTAACTTGATTTAGATTTAGATCTAGCGCTAGATTTTATTCTGTAGCTCGACCCCTAACATCGTGATGATATGTTTAGTGAAAACTTAGTTAGAATCGGTTGAGCCATTTTCTTGTGATGCTCGAACACAAGTACAGATATACAGACAAACAGACTACAAACCAACCAAAAACATTTCATTCAGACACCTTCAAAAATATTTTCACAGACCCAGCTCAGGCAACTTCGTAATTGTATAAATAAAATAAAGCGTAGCGCTATATGGTGTCAATCGTGGACCCTCATTGAAAGAGACGAGCATAGGGTAGATTGAAACGTTTGAAATGTGGTGATGAAGGTTAATGGAAAAAAACTGTTACAAATGAGAGTCAAATAAAGAAGAACGTTTAGAAACAATACTTAGTAGCAGAAGAAAAATGTTTTCATATCATACAATCTTTATGAAAAACATCTTAGAAGAAAAGATAGGAGGAAAGCGATGATGAGGAAGACGCAAGACTAGGAATAAATTACATGAGCCAGATTTATTTTAAGGTTGATATCATATCGTATCAGGAGGTGAAAGATACTGCCCTAGACTGGGAATGATAGAAAGAGCTTCATCAGCTACAATGACAAGGGCCTTCGGGTACTTAAATAGAAGAAGAAGATAAAATAAGCAAAGTCTCCACATTGCTGGACGGTCTCATCGGCGTAATTAGATCTATATTATTAAGCGAAAGACCTCAGCAAGCTGGACCATCGACTGTTAGAAACCAAAGCAAAGTCAGACATGTCACCAAACGAGTAACCTGCCTCAAATTGAAAGAAGGACTTGTCATGTTAAGCAAAAACAGGGATCTTGGTGCAAATCGCTACTCTAGTGGAGACTCGAGACTATTGAAAAATAAATGTCCACTAAGGGGACCTCAAGTGCTATGAAAAGATGACGTTACGAAGGCCGCACGATCGAACTGGAAAGATCCTATTATTAGACAGATAAATGGAGGATAGTGAAGGAAGTCTATGCGAAATGGTAAATGGAGAATTAGGATTGTTTTTGGGAAAATCTCGAAAGGACAATAAAAACAGTCTGGGCTCTTTCCTTACCCGAAACTGATTTCACTCCTGTGCCGTTGATCTATTCCACAAATTTCTAGCCTTCACCTTCATGATCTGGTCCTCTGTACGTGCCTCTGCCTAACCTAACCTCATGATTAGCAAATAGGATCTTCTATTATTGATCGAATTCGGATTAATAAGAAACAGGTTCAGGAGGGAAATACATACCCTCGCATATATAATAATAACCCTCGCTCTATAGCTATTTCGTGCCTCTATGATAATGTTCAGAGTTTCAGACGTTTTCTTGGGATTGGTTTCATAGACTCTAGTTTTACGCATTATGTTTAGGCTCAATAAGTTAAGACGAGGGTTCGAAATTTGGTTAATTTCTATTCTACTTTTTCTTTAAGTAAGTATGTGGACTAGGAATCTTATATTTAGATGTATGATTTTTTACTATATTATCTTGAGTATCTTTAAATCCAAATCACGATTTGATGAAATTTTCTCGATAAAAAAAAATTATGAAATGAGCTCTAATTATTTACAATTTTCCTTGCTACCACGATGTTTTTACGATTTAGATCACGAAATTATTTCCAAAACATAGCAAATAATGATATCTAAACTACCCTTCAACCATATTTTAAATTCATGAAGTAGTTTTTTTTTAATTCAAGAAAATGTGGTTTGGCGCTTACGTTGTTTATTTCCGAGCGCGCGCACAATATCGCCATCTCACATTTTAAGCACTTGAACTAACCATGTCTCTCTCTAACTTTGTATTGTCAGTGTCCACTCGGACTTGTTCGACGTCGGACCTGTGAAGGATTTTTTAAAAAATATTACGAAAAAATATTACGGTCGTGCCACATTACAGGTACAGTACAGTATTTACAGTCCGCCGACGCCTATGATAAATAAATAAATATCCTTGGAAATTATTTTACACATGACTACCTGATCCCAAACTAAGCAGAGCTTGTACTATGGAAACCAGATAACTGATATTACTACATATACTACTTTTTGTTTGTAAATACAAACTAAATATACACTTAATTACACCTAGACTCGGGACATGCGGACATGTTCATGCACACAAATGCATGTCCTGGGCAGGAATCGAACCTACGACCTGCACTGCAGCGTGATTTTCGTTTGCTTTTCCTTGTCTTGTGTAATTTCTTTTCATCTCTTGTCATTTTGTGTCATCTCTTTTCATTTCATAGTTATTCGTGTCATTTCTGTAAAAACTCCCTATTTCGCTTACTGTTATATACTTGCAGCATGGTCTTGGGCCGACAGTGGGAATACATTGCTTGTCAAAACAATGGAGTCGCTTTATTGCGTTTGTTGTAGGTATGGATGGGCAAGTAATAAATATATCATACATCAATAAATTATCGTAAAAAATAACATTACAGATATGGATAGGAAAATGTTTGTCCGTCCTATTCAATCTATTATATTATAAACGAAAGTAACTCTGTCTGTTACCTTTTCACGGCTAAACCGCTGAACCAATGTTGATGAATTTTGGTATGGAGATAGACTGGGTCTTGGCGGAGAACATAGGCTACTTTTTACCCGACTACGGCGGAGGGTTATGATTTTGACCGGTATGTATGTATGTATGTATGTATGTATGTATGTATGTATTTATGTGCATCTGTTCCCACCTAACTTCCAAACGACTTGTCGTAATTTGACAAATGAGGTATCGTTAGAAGCGGCTTAATGGCGCGCTGGTTATAGGCTATGTGACGTCACATAAAATTGCATATGGCGCCCTCTAGCGGACATAATGTCATGAACTAAAAAAAATACATTTTTTAATGAAACCGTGTGGGGTATCAAATGAAAGAGCTTGATGAGCACATTACAAAAATATATTTATTGTTACCTATAACTCCAAAATAATTAAATAAAAAGTAAGTTTAAAAACTAAAACCCGACTACTGAAAAATCGCGCTCTAAAAAGTATGAAACAAGAAAATATTCTCATCTAGAGGATAGCCGTGGTCCGTGTTCATATACCATTTGGCCCTAAAGGACCTTCACGGACCACGGCTATCCTCTAGATGAGAATATTTTCTTGTTTCATACTTTTTAGAGCGCGATTTTTCAGTAGTCGGGTTTTAGTTTTTAAACTTATTAGGGTTCCAAAGGGTGCTAACGGGACCCTATTACTAGGCCTACGCTGTCCGTCTGTCTGTCTGTCCGTCTGTCAGCGCGGGCTGTATCTCACGAACCGTAACAGGTAGAGAGTTGAAATTTTCACTGAATGTGTATTTCTGTTGCCGGTGCAGAACAAATACTAAAAATATAATAACATTTAAAAATAAATATCAAGTCTCAAACTTGATATTTTTGATGTGTTTATTCTACGGTGGTACGGAACCCTTTATGTGCGAGTCCGACGCCTTCAGATCTTATGAATGTTTTCTTGAAATAAATATAGTGTATTTTAAGTAATTAACTGGCCAACCCTCAGGTCCTACCTACCATGTTAGGATCTTTTTCGTTCTAGCGGGTGTAAACCGTGATTTAACGAGTTAATGTGATAATTTTTGTATTTAAATTATTCAATTCAATGTATTTGTTTCAGACATAGTCCAATATTGATTATTAAAATTATTATAATTTCACAATAAATATAAAACAATAAATAAAAGTAAAATTAAACTTAAAAAAAAATATATTTATTTTTATTTTTCATGTTTTATCATTAAAATAGAATATAATATAACATAAATTAAAATAAAATACAATAAAATAAAAACCTACCCCTAATTAAACAAATACCGTCCGCGTGGGATACTGGCTGCATGTCCTCCCTGTATTCAAGCTGTTCCTGTTGTCAAGCGAATTTCTTGAGCAAGGAAAGAGCCAGCCCTCTTGTCACCTGTGGCGGTAACCAGTCTAAGGGTGATTTTGATAGATAAAAAAATAAAGATAAAAAGATAAACAATAAATAAATGCATGGTTAAATCAATAAAATTAATAAAAACTGAAAATTAAATTAAAAAATAAATTAAATATGGTAAAAATAAATATTATGACACCGCTGATGACTTCATGATCGGCATCGAAGTTAAGTACCAAAGTATTCCTTTGCCTACGAAACATGAAAAAGATACTCATATCCGGCAGTGAGTCACTGACACAGAGTATGTACATTTTTACCCGACTACGGTGGGCGGAGGGTTATGATTTTGACCGATATGTATGTATGTTCATCTGCTCCCGTATAACGTCCAAACTATTTTTATATCATAATAATTTGACTAATGAGATATCGTTGGACGCGTCTGGATCGTCCGCTGGTTATAGGCTATTATACGATCGAAATATTGTTATACGTATCTATCAGCATATTGTAGGTATCGTTTGTCTTCTTTTGACTTACTTTGTCTTCAGCAATAAAAACAACATAGAAATTAAATTATTTTTTTCAAATACACTCGACATAAAAATCCCATATAAAACGAAAAAAATATATTTGAATATTTTCATCCATTTCATCTATTTTAAAAGGTGCACTGGGACATATTATTTTAATTGTATGAATTAAACAATATTGCTCCTTCAAAAAATAACTATACTATAGTCTACTCCATAGCTGTTCTGTCCTAGCTAAGCGAGAGGGATATATCCTTCGGCAGCTCACGCGACGAAACTAAAATTCATTTTTTTCTTGTGTCGTCTTAAAATTGAGAGAAGGTCCAGGCTGACGCAAGCCTTTCATTTGAAAGACTTGATGATCTTTGTCGAATTTTGCCCCGCCTTGATAATCCCCTCAAGGAAATATGAACAGTTTCGGGAATATAAAAAAATGAAATATGCGTCACGACTTTTATCCCCATTCGGGGGTAGTCAGAAGCTTAAGTGGACATACACTACCACATTGTAGAGGTATTAAGCCAACTCAAAGCCCACGTTTCACCAGATAGTCAGAACCCAACGTGACATGTGGTGAACCTTGTCGCCGTGTATACAGGAACTGACTATTACCTAATCCCGAGGGATAGTTAGGTTTCCTCACGATGTTTTCCCTCACCGTAAGCGAACTGTAAATTATGCACATAGATGAAAATTCAGGAATATAATTAAGTAGTATCCCAGTCACATAATGTTTTTGTATTTTTATTCTCAACATTTAGGTCGCGGGATATTATTCTACAGGCATTTTAATAGTTCCATAATGTACTAGTTGCAATATAAAGACTCTAGGATAGCGCATGAAGTGGAAAAATGATTCATTCAAGAATTACGGCGGCTGTTAATAAACTAAATTTAATTTCGGATTCCGAAACTGAATGGCCGAATTTCCGAAATTGAAAACTATGCAAAAATGGTCCGAAATTTCGAAATTATGAAATTTCGGAATTTCGGAATGCACCCCCTATTGTACACATGATTCAGAATACTTAGGGAATATTAATCAACAAATCAATTGATAAAAATTTATTGCCCAGGTAAGGAATAACAGTTAACGGGGTTGCTTATTTGCTTACTCGAGCAATATATTTTCATCAATAGATTTTTTTATTTATTTTCCCAAAATATTCTGAATCATGTGTAGAGTCATAGTTTAAAAGGATGCCCATGATTGCAATTTCACCCTGTATACTAAAGTGGAATTTTGTCCTACAAACTCGGGGCAGCAGCTCTACCGTCAGTTTTTCGCTCGTTAGTCTATAACGTCTACGTAAAATATTTTTATTGCAAATTCTACATGACCCTTCAACCAGAGGAAAATAATTAGCCATGTACTTACCTTAAAATATTAAAATATTTCACGTAACGGTAACGACTAACGAGCCCTATCAAACGTACGAACTCAAGGTAGAGTACTGTATGTACGCATTTGGTTACTGTGTGATAGTCACGGACTCCATAAGATAAGCATTATACCGATATCGATAGCTGTACAGTAGCATTTCGATATGTGATGATCATAAAATTGGGACACAACGTTTTGTTATGCATTCCACGTGATCACGTATTCCACACGCAACTCATATACCTACCTGGGATTTATTTGAATTCATTATCATAAGGTAGTTTATTTATGAGATTATTGTAATCATATCAGTTCAAGTTTATTTTGAAGTGATGAATTAGCTTGGTGGATCGTTACCTAACATAAAATACCTAGGTACAGTAGGTATTACACCTACCTAGCAACTTTAAATACCCTTGCCTATAAAAAATCTTAAGTATTCTTCGTACCTACCAAAGTATTTTTTTCGAAGTTAAAGCGCGTATCTATCGACAAGTCAGGCTAGTACCTACTTAGAATCCAGAATTAAAGCAATGCCCTAATCACTTTACCAAGTCAGAATTAACTGTACTAGTCTATTCGTTAGTAATAATAGTGTCAAAAGATCAAAATAACAAGACCAGTTCCGTACAATAAACAAGTGTTATATCGATAGATTTCTGTTTCTGTTTATTTATAAATTTATGTTAGGTAAATATGGCCTTTTGTACCTATGTGTACAAAAGGCCATATTTTTGGGATAGCAACTTTTGGAAAATTCTATAGATTTCAAATCCGCCCCGCCCGAATAAGTAAAAAATTCAGGGGTTCTGTTCACCCCGTAGGTACTTTATTTTGCTAATTACCTATGGGATCTTATATTGTCATAGCCTGAAAAACGGAGCCACCCGTAGAATACGGAGCGTCTGCTAACCGTTCACCTTCGTCGTCACCAGTCGTTCGTACGCGTGGCCGTACTAGGCTGAAGGGCTAGACAAGTGGCTAACGTCTATAAGCGTTCCTTGAAATCGCTACGCTTCATGTATGGAAATGACATAAGTCACGTGATCTATAAGTACGTTTTTTTTTATACTTGTCCTATTTGGTAAGCAAAGATGGCGTCCAGCGGGGCGATTGCGTAACTTTTTGTCAATGTTTCGTATATAATTGACACAGGATGAACTAAACGAATTGAAACATTGACAAAAAAGTTACGCAATCGCCCTGCTGGACGCCATCTTTGCTTACCAAATAGGACAAGTATAAAAAAACGTACTTTACATAGCAACTTGTTGTTGATCTACATAGCGACGTTTGACAATTCCATACATTGTGAAGTCTATTCTATTCGATTAGCGTTCATGCCACTTGTCTAGGCGGGCTGGTAAGACAATTGCGACGTAACTATGATTTCTATACAAATCGCTTATGTGATACGGACACCGCCATATGTTTATAGGGGTTTGATCATTTATACGTCGCTGTCAACTTACCAATGTGGCCCCAGCCATAGAAATAATATCCCTATTGCTACAGAGACCCTACCATAGTTATTCATACCTAGAAAATGACGAATTCGTGCTAAAAATAATTTTACTTTATCGTTGGCTCGCTTTAGAATTAAAACAATCGACACACGATCACTGGGGGCTTACCACAAGCTCTTATTGCGATTCAATTACAGGAACGTATTAACGTTTCAGCTACTTTTTGTGCAATGACGTACCTTATTGTCATGACAATAAGAAACGTCTTTAAAACGTTCCTATAATTGAATCGCTATAAGAGCTTGTGGTAAGCCCCCTGTTGTTAGAAAAAAACAACTAAACACGTTGGAAAGCATTTTTTTTTATAGTAAAGCTAGTGCATTTACCAACTTCCCTTCACCCACTCATTCTATCACGCTCGTGTTTGTCCATATAAGTAGATAAAGCGTATTTATACGTCCATCGCTGGTATATGTATAAATTGTGTTGCACTTGAAGTGATAGCCATATCTCGTCCGGGTCACGGGGGCGCGCCGGCCACAGATCACAACATTTCTCCACGCATCTCATGGAAAAATAAACTATCCGTTCGCGTGATCAAATACTGAAAGTTTACATAAGTGTTACTTACTTATTACAGCTATGTACAAAAATGTAATTATAAAAATGCTGTGACATAGGTCATGCATACAGCCAGACGAAGAAGGACATGACGAAATCATTTATTAAGCTGGCTCTATAGGTATTCACCGTACGCATGTGTTGTATTAATAAGCTGTTGAGTTTCCTAAATGAATTAATTATAGTTCGACTACGGAACCCGAAAAATACAGGAAGAAACTGGCATGTCATCGGTGTATTTTTTTCTAGACCTCACACGGGGTAGATATTTACATATAATTGGACGATGTTTATGACATAGTATCCTGCCATTTTGTTTCTTTCCCATATCGCGCAGTGTGGCTACTATAGTAGCGGCATTCTACGATGGCCCGTTTGACATGTGGGGGGGAAGAAAATGAACCTTATTATAACGGAATAAGACTGGCCGTTTTAAATTCATTTTTTGACAATTTATTTTTTTAAACGGCGAGTCTTATTCCGTTATAATAAGGTTCATCCTTTCCCCCTCCAACATGTCAAACCGGCCATCATAACGTGCCGTTACTGTAGCAACATGCTACGAAGCCACTCTACGTAGACCGTAGTACGTACTGCACTCGTTATTCTTTGCTACAATACATCAGAACTTTTAGTGGTTATAAAATACTAAGAATCGCACACACCGAAGGCTTTTCCAACAAGAGTTCTGAGCATCTTTCTAAAGTTAAAATTTTTCCCCGTCGACAAAAAAATTTCATAATTAAGATACAGTTACTTATAACGCGTGCTCCGTCCCACATCAGATCAGGCCGTTAAGGAGGGGGGGTTACATTAATTAAGTATATGTGATAAATTATTTGGGTTGTGTGTGCGTCCAGATCAAATAAACATCGTTGCATTGTTTATGCCTCAGAATGGTTTATGCAATCGTTTATCTTGGGACACAGTAAAGGTTAACTAAAGTGCAACTCATATCAGTTCAAATTTTCATACATAACTGGCAATGGGTACCTAACTAATAAAAATCGCCAGACTGTACGGTAGCTATGGGTACCGTACAATTGACTGACGGTGATCCCCAGTAGCACCCATACTAGGGCTAATTTCTAAAAGTAATCCGAAATTCCCGAATTTGGTCCCGGCAGGTTTCGAACCCGTAATCACCCGACCAGCCAAGCGGCCCACGCTCGAACCTTGGGGCCTACTCTGTTACAAACGAAAACAAAATTTCGGACGAAATTCGCGTATTTCCTACTACGTTTCTCATTGATTACGACATTTTTTACGAACTAAAATTGTTAGACGTCTTCGTCGTCGTCGAATCTAAACGTCAAACAATTTTCGTTCGTAAGAAATGTCGTAATCAATGAGAAACGTAGTAGGAAATTCGCGAATTTCGTCCGAAATTTCGTTTTCGTTTGTAACAGAGTAGGCCCTCTTGATTGAACCACACGCCAAGCGGTTTTCGAAAACTTAGTAAGAAGGTAGGTACCTACGTTATTAGAAACTATAGCCAAGGGACTTCTTAGCCCTCCTGTCTCCTAACCTTTCTATCTGCAGGTGAGATGGTCGTGGAAATCGTACATATGGCTACATAATATAATCTTATAATAATAATTTAATTAAGATAAATTCGTCTAGAATTCAATAAGTCATGGGCAGTTCACTGAACATTTAATTTGTCCTAGATAGGTAGGTATAGTTATGTAATAAATCGAAAAGACGTGATCGATGATGAAATAAAACATTTAAGTACAGGTAAGTAATCGAATTTATTTATTCGTTTCCATTCCTTAAACCTAACAATGTGTAGGCATATTCTACAATAATATAATGTAGGCACACATGAACATATCTACTTAGTAGGTACAGTTATATCGTATCGTCCCTCTACCCTCGCTTGCGGCACCGAGCACAAGCGAGCCGAGATGACAACACGGAGAGAGCGTGACTATATCCTAGCACACACCGCACATCACTCACGCACTCTTCAGGTACTTGAGTGTCTTTAATAAATAATTCCTACGCTGTCACTACACCACGCCTTCAGAGCGGCACGTTCGGAGGCGTCTTGCAAGGCTCCGGGGGAGGGGGTCTCCTGTCGTCCGGCGTACGAGACTGGTAGTACGCGCAGTAAGGCAGAGGATCCCAGAACGTGAACAGAGCCTCGCGAGTGTCCAGGACAGTGTCCAGTAGCTTCCCAACTGTAGCCGCGTGACCGCACTTCGTTGAGCCTTGACACAAATAAGGCAGCGATACTCCTACTCGAGCTCCGATTGCTACCAATTTGTTGCTGTGCCCGTTCGTCGTCTGCTCCTCCCGAACGAGTCTGAACGACACGTGGCCAGTCATAGGCCTCGCTGGCGCCAGGAATGATATGAAACGCTGCACCCAAGCGTCCGCTTCCTCATCTCTTTGAGGCACCAACCCTTTTCTTGCAGAGTCGACACGGCAGGAAACATTGTTGACCGCCCGTGACTCCTTTAATGTAGTGCAGGTGACGATTCTCTCTCCCTTCGGCTCTCTCACGATCACCCATGGTTTCTCTGCACTTATCTCGCGGGGAAATCTGAACTGGTTCTTGTCTTCAGGCATGCCGAATCGCATACGATCTCTAGCACCCCTCGCTCCGGCACTGGCGATGAAATGACGGCCTTCTTTGGACGCCCCACTGTCATACCACGCTCGTACATCGTCATCGTTGGCCACCACCCAAAACTGTGGTGTCGCTAAGCCGGCAGCGCGGCACACTCGCATCAGTTCTAACGGATCATCCAAGCTAACCACGTCGCGAGCGCAAGGCACGAAACACTGGCATCCGATCACTTCTAAATGTGGTTTGGCGAGAGCGTCGTAGTACGCCGGAGTGGTGGAACTCACAGGTACGTAGAATACAGCTGACTCTCTGTCCACTATTTCTCGCAGTGCCCGCGCATACGCCAGAGGATCGGCTGGGTTCGGTCGCGGGACTGTGTAAAATCTGTGCACCGCTGCAGAGTACTTCAGCAAAGCGAATTGTCCTTCTATTTCAAACGCGACCACCTTCGCGCCGGCCGAATGGAAATTCCTCGCTAAATGTAACGCTTGTATCGAACTTCCTCCACTGATGAGCACCGTGCGCGGTTTCTTTTGATTCTTCGAATTTAATGCACGACCGATGATTTTTAGAATTCCAATTGGACACTGAACGCACTTCCAGAATATGAACAAAGAAGCTGCGATCCATAACGTCGGCAGCACGACGAGGATTTGCTTCCAGGCTGGGTGGGAGATGAAGTTGAACAGCGCGAACAGTGGGCTTAGGAATAGTCGAGGTCCCCAAGTTATAATCCTGATGAGACGCGGCAGCGGCGGCGGTCGTTCAGGTGAGATAGCCCTTTCTTCAGGTATGAGGGAAAAAGTTGAGGAGAATGATCGCCGTAACGCGGTGAACGGTGGCGATTGATGCGAGCACCGTTTGACTCGTGGCGAGAACACGAGCTCCGTGTTGGAGCGCGCGAGGCGGCTGAACTCGGGCGCGCAAGCCGGCATGGCGGGCGGCGACTGTACTGGCGCGCGCACGCACCGTCGCCGCATATAAACAGCCTCGTTATCAGACCTACGCCGGCGCCCGCGGACGCTATCATCATCTTTGTACCCAATTAACGCTTACCTAGTTAAAAAATAAACAAACAACTGGGAAGTCATTAGATGGCAAATGGAATCATCTCAATTATGGTATAATAACTACCCACCCAAGCAGTTAATGCAAGTTGATTAGGCACTAGAAATATCAGTGGAGTTAAGAAATAGCCTAAGAAAAAGTACCTACGAAACCTTGATTATGTAAAGTACTTAATTGAAAATACCATGTCAAATAATGACAATACTTTAATGAAACATTTTCAACAATTCTCTACATACAATACTTGAATAAATAACAATATGATTATCTACATTACATAAATCCTAAACAGGAATATTGTAGTAAATGAATAAGGACTAGTAATAACGACACTTATACCGAAAGAGACTACGCTAATGTCTTGAGGAACTATAAAAATAAATCATTAGGTAGGTACGTATAACAACCATACTGTGCAATGATATTTCACTCAATTGACAATACTACAAATACTATGATAAATGCATATATGTAAACAAATACAAGACTTACAATTCATAATTGCATCCTGGACAGAAATTAATAATGTCCAAAGCCATAAGGGGCATATAACTTCAGGACTGTACAATCCAAAGTCACACCATGTTATTACAGAAAAGTTAAACACGAGATAAACAGGAGTTATGTTAAAATTAACAACAGAAATTTTACTAGACACATGTTTAAAAATGAGTTTAACTTTTTTGTAATAACACCAAGTGTCTAAGGGGCCATCCATAAATTACGTCACACGTAAAGGGGGAGGCGGTCAACGAAATGTGACATTGAGTGACAAGGGAGTGGGAGGGGTCCTAAGTTTTGTGACGTCACATTTGAAAATCTAATATATCTAAGAATTAAAACCGAATTTGAATTTTTAACGAAAATTTCTGATAAATTCTCAAAATTTTAAGTATGTGACGTCACACGGAGGGGGGTCTCGCAAATGTGACCAGCTGTGACAAGGGAGGTTTAAAAATCATGAAATTCGTGTCACGTAATTTATGGATGGCCCCTAAGGAAGCGATCCCACACTTGCACAGAGTGTTTAGTAGTCGTAGTAGTAGAAAGTACTAAGTTTAAACCACTCGCATGACAACATACGCAGTCTGTCGACACGCACGCAAGCCACGCAACGGATTCCGGCTGCTTTGTATGGACTATCATAGAACTGCGTTTATCGGCAACCGCCTTCGTTGTTTTGATCCGTTGCGTGCCGCGCGTGCGTACCAACCTGCAGAAGCAAACTAACATTTTATCAAATTGGTATGCCGAGTGGTACTTCTACGGGTTACAATAATATTTAGTTACAAGTTTAGTTTAGTTATATCCTTTGGCAGTAGTAACGCTAATTCTAATTTAAGATAAGAGTTGATTCTCATAATTATAGCAATTATAATCAATATGATTAGAAATCAATGACGCATTATGGATGCAATCTAATTAATAATTCCTTTATGGTTCATGGAAGACACAACAATGATAAAACATGTATAAACAGTGTCAGTACAACATTAAATACACACACTTGATTAAGATAATGGGGTCATTTCATTATTTTAAAATCATGGAAGAAAGAGAGAACTGAAATTAATACTGATGGCCTGAAAACAGTTTTAAGGTATGGATTATTACAAGGTGTAATTTAAAGTATAAGTAACAGAGTCCAAAAGTAACTGTTAGGAGAGATTGAGCATCCCTAACTTTTAAGCAGACAAAAGATTACTGAAATTTTTCAATGTATTAATGATCACAACTACCTAAAATAAAAGTGACACTAAAATTATACACACAATATATGTACACACCATTGCAATGTGTTAATAGTACATTTAATAACAACAAGTAACATTTGTTTCATTAAAAAAATAACAAGATCTATTGAAGTTACTCAATACAAACTCATGACCTAATAATATTAAACTATTAAAGTACTACATAATAAATGGCATATCGGTCTCCTTCAACTCAATTGAGCCATTCCTACAAACTATGTACAACTCGTGCTGTGGTTCCTTTTCAAACCTAAACCTCTTCGGGTGTGAATCATCCATAAACCTCCCAAGCTTCATTATCTTATCATCAACCAATATTTTCTCGGCTATCAAATTTGTTGCAGGCAAATTTTTCAGTATGTCCGGTATCAGAAGTTCCACTTTGCCTTTTTCATGGATAAAAATACTGCTTTTATTTATAAGTTGTGACGCATGCATGAACACTTCCCCACTTTTCAATGAGGCCTGTAAATTCCCTGAAAAACCAGTGATGCGGAGGTTCCCTTGCTGAATTACGTCAATCACAACAGATCTGTGTAAATGGTCAAGATTGATATTGCCCATTAGTGTTGTAAAGTGAGATTTGTCACTGTAACATGACTTTACAGATATAGGGCCGGCATGGGTCGTCACAGTGAACGAATTTGCCATGATATTATGACAATTGATGGCTGAATTCGCACCCGTTTTAAAATCAATAGAGCTAGCTTGTAATCTGCCTTCCGCCTGCAATTCTCCCTCAATACTCTCCACTTTAATGTTCTGCGCCTTCAAATTAGAGACATTCACTAAGCCTTTCTCCGTTTTCACGATAAACTCCTCGCCTTCTAGTTTAATCAACTGTACTGAAGCATTATCAGTTGTTGTAACTTGGACTTTCAAATTATACGGCACTTCTATTAGGCACACGTCGTTCCTATCTGACGTGGTGTTCTTATTAAGCAGTTCTAGACGTTTAGATGTCTGCTTCACCTGGAAATCACTCGTATCTTTCCCTTGGCTATACAAAGTCATAGTCATTTTATTATGGGCGTCTATATTGTTCACATCGATCGGTTGCACCTTCACGTGTATTGGGCTCTCAATAAAGATGCTCGTGTTATGGTCTATAATCTTTTCGACCGTTCTAACGGCGTTCAATTTCTTTATATCTGGTAAATTGCTAAAATCCGCAACAGTTAACCTCAAAATCTTGAGGCACTTATGTAAGACCCGCTGACCTACCAATGAGAACATTTTTAAATATCCTGAGCACTATGTGATTATAAAAACATTATTTCTTTTAAGATATTAATTCAATTAAATAAATAGTATTTTCGTTTCGATTCAGTTTGACAGCAATCATTAACACCTGACTTTGACAATTCTTCATTTAAAATTGCGACGTTCGAATACTAGATATACGTAGTGTAAACTAAACGACACTCCTGTAATATTTATATTTACAAGGGATTTCTTTCACGAATTATTGCAGTTACATCACCATAAGACTCTTGTTTTCATTTCACAGTGGTCTAAAAAATAAAAAAGATTCAGGGATTAAATATAAATGAGTAATAAGTAACCGATAAATGTATTTAGCATATTGAAAAGTAGTATTTGAGCGCACCACAGGAGCGGACAGAGGAAAGTGAGCAAAGAGAATGAAGTTCATAATGCAAAGACAATAGTTTTTTTACAAATGACAGGGTTGGATAAGATAGGTACCTTGTGTTTTATACAATTTGTAGATATTTCTATTATATTTTCAAAATGTGGACATAATAAAAAGTTTTCGTTTAGTTTTAGTGTCGCCATCGATGTATTAAGTATTTTATACAAGGCAAGTCAACAGTATATTTTTATTTGACTCAGACAATTTGTCAACATTTTTGTTGGCGTGTATAAGGTTAGATTTTATTTTAGGCAGCTGGTGTATAAAACAAGGTGACTCCGCTGGCAGCCCTGCCGTGACATATCATATGCACAGATAAAAAATAGATAGTTTTTTTAGGGTTCCGTACCCAAAAAACGGGACTCAAAGGGTAAAACGGGACTCTATTACTAAGACTCCGCTGTCCGTCCGTCTGTCTTTCCGTCTGTCACCAGCTGTATCACATGTACCGTAATAGATAGAGAGTTGAAATTTTTACAGAAGGTGTATTTCTGTTGCCGCTACAACAAAAAAATACACAAAATAAAATAAAATTTGAAAATAAAAGAGGTACCCATATAACATTTTGATTATTGAATACAGCGCACTCGCGTTATATTTAAAACATATGATTAGCTAATTATTTGACTATACTTAATGCTTTGCTACTCGATAATAGTTGGCGTGATAGCAAACATTTTTATACTCGATAACAGATGGCGTTGCTGCAAAAAAAATTATAAACCAGCAAATCTTATAAATTTCAAATTGTTTGCAGGTAACAAAGCAATATCTAATACCTACATTTTGGTACGGAACCCTTTATGTGCGAGCGAGTCCGTCACGCACTTGGCCGGTTTTTATTTATACCGAAGTAGTTATTTTCGTGCGTGTTTTTGCAAATAAAATAATTTCACGTCGTATAATACTAGAAATTGAACTTGAATGCACAAAATAAATCAAAAGGCCTGTATGTGAAGTTCTGTTTCGTAAAATATCAAAGTTTTGTCTTATATGTAGAATCTTTGGACGAAATACTTAGCAAGATGAATGCGGAATTGAAAGAGGCGTTTTCGCGTATAAAACCCATTTGTGATATCTTGATGGTATGTCCTACGGCGGAGAGTATTGGGACCTTCATCTCACGAGTGTCGGAGATGAAGAAGGAAGCTGTCGAGGGCCTACAACAGTATTTGTTGTTCCCTTTGATTACTCACATCAAGTCGGTTGAAATTGAGTAAGTTGTAGTAAATTTTAGTATATTGCATTTAAAATAAGGCTGCCATACCGGTGTTCCGATTTGGTGAGGCATGCATGCACGTTAAAATGTATCATTGAGCAATCCCCCTCGCACTAAGGAGAGGCCTGTGCACAGGAGTGGGATGTTGAAAGGCCTTATATTATATACACTAATATTATAAAGAGACAAGATTTGTATTTTTGTGTAATGAGTAAACTCAAAAACTACTGGACCAATTTCAAACATTCTTTCACTATTAGAATGCTACATTATCCCTGAGTAACATAGGCTATACTTTTTGGGGTTCGAGATTTCCGGGCTACGGGATCCAGTAAACGGGGTCCGGGATCTAGTAAAATGGGAAACGGGATACAAGATCCCAGATATGCGATCCGAGATCAGAGATCCATTATTTTTTAATTTAAATTCTACGCGAACTAAGTAGCAGGGAAAAGCTAGTTATTTTATAAGTAAACAAATGGTTTGACAGCACTAATTATTTTCAGGAAGAAGTATGAATTACAATGTAGACTAGCGGACGCAATGCGAGCAATCCTGGATCGAGTGACCGTGAACAGCTTCGAGATGTGTATGAAGGTGGAGACCGGACTGCTACATCTCATCTTTGACAATGCAAAACCAGGAATGAGTGAGTTTATTTCTTGTGATGTAACATAAATGTAAATTGTAAAAAAATTATGTTTCCAATAGTGAATCTGGTCAAAACTCCTGTTTTTTTCATTTAAAAAACTACAATATTGTTACAATATTTTTCCAAAATAACTTATTATGTGTCATTTTTAAAAAATGGTGCAGTGCATAGATTTAAAAAACTACAGGGCAGTGTTATAAAATCCAAAAGTATCTGGATAGATGGCAATCCTTCTTCACCATTTTTTTCAAAGAATGCACCATTCAACAAATAGATAAATATACTTTAAGTCCCCCATGGACTAAGTTGATGAATAAAGAGCCAAACGGTGTGAACTTGTTACGCAGAACAGAACTAAAGAACAGTGCTGCTGACAGAAGTCAGAAGACCAAAAACATTACATTAGGGGCCATCCACACACGTTAAGGGGGTGCCCCTCCCACCCCTTAAGTTTAGTGTCGTCACATTTAAAAATCGAATATATGTAAGTATTAAAACCGAAATTTGAATTGTTCTCGAAAAATTTTGGAAATTGTAAAAAATATGTGACGTCACACAGGGAGGGGGGGAGTCTCGCAAATGTGACCAGCTGTGACAAGGGGGGGGTGAGGGGTCTAAAAATTCATGAAATTCGTGTGACGTAATTTATGGATGGCCCCTTAGGCTCTAGTCTATACAGTCATAAGGCATTCTATACACTAACGAATACTTTAAATGCATTATGGTTATCAGTTGCGGACGTGCCTGAGGAGTTGAAGCACAGTGTGATGAAGTGCCTCACGGTGCTGATGCTGAACTTGGACACTCCGTCCCGTGTGACACTACTGAAGACGCAGGTGCCGTTGCTGGCACAAGCCATATTCGTGTCTGTTCATATCGCCAAGCTGGAGAAACTCAGAGCACTTAGGTAGATTGAACTACCAACCTATCCTTTGAAATTTTGCCCAAGAACATTGTATTTGTACATAATTATTATAACTGTATAGATTTAATGTCATTTGATTTATTTATTCAGACTTCCAATATTTTTAAGTTATAGTTAAGTTTAGTTTATAAAGTTATGTTGTGGGGAAAAGTGTAGTGTGTATGTGTGTGTGTTTTGCTTTCATATCTAAGTATAATTTTTACCATCAATGTCCAGAGATTCCCTCAAAAATCAATTTATTTAGTCTCTAATTAGTTTTATATAAAAATAGCTTCAAACTTAGTCAATTTGCCATCCATTTTTTAAACTTTTTTCTGCTTAGGTTGGCAGCAATTGACTGTGTAACGGCGCACACAGCGACTCACGCGCAGCTGACCAAAGACTATCACATCACAGATTATTCGCTGGAGATCATAGTAGTGGACACACTGTCCAGCATACTGCCCGGAGTGTTGGCAGCGTTGCAGGATGTCGCCACTTGCGCCGGAAATCCGGGACATGCTGTTGTCGTGGTAAGTAGGTTCACTTTACAATAAAAATAAATTATCAAATTTATAAATTTCCACTGTGCAGTCGCATGCGCCTCTAAAATTTCCAGCATAAGCTGAGTTCTCTTTATCATCGGCGTCTATAATAAAGGGAGCTCAGCTTAAGCTGGCAAATTTCCATGAGACACGTCGCCGACCATACCAAGAGTGCTCTTCAAGTGCTTTGAACATGTTTTGTTTTAATGTTCAAAATAAGAAGAGAGCTCATATCATAGTCAAACTATCACAAATTAAGTAATCTATTGAACACTTACGTATAATTAATCTTTGGTTTTTAGAGTCTAATGGCCGGCGCACAGTGAGTACGGCATGGCATGGCATTTTAATTTTTATCAATCCCCTTCAGGTCGGCAATGTGCGAGCAATGCCTTTGGTATTGTAAGCATCTATAGGCTACGGTAACTGCTTAACATCAGGCGGGCCGTAAGCTATTTTGCCACTGTAGTCCAATAAAAAAAATAAAATAATAATACTTATCCAATCGAAATAAGGTGCTCCAGCGGGTGCACCGAGAAAATGCTCTGCGATCCTCCGAGGTCGATCACCGAGCATTGAAATATATATATAAATATAAATATACCTTATTTCGATTGGATAAGTATTAAATTCGATTGATAAAAATTAAAATGCCATGCCATGCCGTCCTCACTGTGCGCCGGCCATAAGTAGTCTAAGTTTCTGATCATGTGCCGGCCGGCCTTAAAATGGGTTAAATAAATAAATATCGCCTGACTGGCACACCAACTGTATGGTCCCAAACTAATATGGCTACCATACAATGGACTCGGGGCGATCCCAGTGACAACCAGGCCAGGGCAAATTACGAAAAGGCCGTTTCCGAAATGTGCCTCTGGCGGGAATCGAACCTCCAACCACCCGATGCAGTGAGCCGAGCGGCCTACGCTCGAACCACTACGCCAAGCGGTCGTCTCGTTATATTAGCGGCACGTTACGAAGGCCGGTTTGACAGGTGGGGGGGGGGGGGGGGAAGAAAATGAACCTTATTGTAACGAAATAAGACTAGCCGTTTTAAAAATAAGAATGTCAAAAAATGATTGCGAAAATGAATCTTATTCCGTTATAATAAGGTTGATCCTTTTCCCCTCACGCATGTCAAACCAGCCTTTATAACGTGTCGCAAATTTAAGTATTAAATCGTCGTTACGTATTATATTTGTGTTTAAGGCGGCAATAGACGCCATTCATCGGACCCTCTGCGTGACGATGCAGGACAAACATCTTCGCGAGTATAAGAGGGGAGACCTAGTCGTGGACGACTTCGCCTTCATGATAAGGGAAAAAATGTTGTTGAAGAAGAAGGCTAATACAGAAGTAAGCAATAAGGGTAATTGATAACTTTGGAGATTTAATTAATGTATTGATGTTAGTGCTTGCCAGAGGGGCTAGACAAGTGGTCACGCTACTCGAATAGAATAGACTTCACAATGTATGGAAATGTCAAACGTCGCTATGTAGATCAACAACAAGTTACTATGTATAGTTCGCGACAGGTCGAGATGACATTCGGGTTATGAGCTTCTTGCAGAATAAAATCCGAATCAAAATTAACAGGACCCGATAAACAATTAAAATCGCCCACAAAATTATTAAATTAAATTATTTTGTTGCGTTGCCGTTCCTGGTAATTTTGATTCGGATTTTATTCTGCAAAAAGCTCATAACCCGAAGTCATCTCGACCTGTCGCCTACTATAGATCACGTGACTTATGTCATTTCCATACATGAAGCGTAGCGATTTGAACGAACACTTGTAGACGTCAGCTACTTGCCCTGCCCAGCCCTTCTGTTATTTTATACAATGAATTGGGCCCCTGTGACATTGGTGCTGATTTTGTTGGTATCCTTTTCATGGTAGTAACATATGAGCAAGATAGATATATATCGTGATTTAACAAAATGCCCTGTCACGTTTGGTTCTGACTATCTGGTGAAACGTGGGCTTTGAGTTGGCTTAATACCTCCACAATGTGGTGGTGTATGGCCACTCAAGCCTCTGACTACCCCCGAATGGGGATAAAAGTCGTGACGTTATATTTATTTTTATTTATTTTAACAAAATCTTGTAGATCGTAATTTTAATTTAATGAGGTTTTTTGTGTGCTTTGCCTCTTTTTTTTGCAAATTTTCGTATTCCACTCCTGAACAAAGGCCTCTACTGTCCCACAATGCCAGTTTCCTTGCTTATTACCTGTTAAGTAGTTTGCTTCCGTGAAAACTCAATTGCTATTTTTGTTGATAGAATGAACGTTGAGTTTGAGTATACTCCATTCACTAAGCTATAAGGCGAAGGCTAGACGTAAAGTATATACTGTGTTCCGTCAGTATGGTACATAATGATAGATGTCATTCCATCGATGCAGGCTACACGTTCAGTATTTATTCCGTCAGTATTGTGACGTAGTTCGTACAGTGCAGACGTCAAATAAAACACGAAAGCTTGGTATGGATATTACCTTAGCGCTTGGTTTAATCCACAATCTCAGAAGACATGTCCACTCTATTGCTTTCGCGACGCGGAAGGTCAAACTGTCATTCTGGAATTGAAATTCGTGGTAAATACTGTCATCCATCAGTATACTAGCCTACACGATCAGTTTGGACCACGGTTTTTGGTAAATAATGACGGACCACAGTATTTAATTCACGTCTAGCCTTCGCCTAAATATACTTCAGTCCATTCTTCTCTAAACCCATCCTTCAGAGGGCACGTAAAAAGTCGGTTCCGGTTGTTGTCATCTAGGCAGTCGTTAGTCCTGTCAGAGGCCTTCGGGCGGCTTGAAGAACTCTGACACCAGTTTGGCCACTAACCATACCATCGTAGAAAGAGTGGGGAAGCAGGTTATCTTCATAGAAACGCACCGCGCGCGGCTTGTATGTGTGCGCCATAGTATCTACTCAAACATGCATCGCATGCGAAACGGGTCGAGATTTTGTTTGAGTGTGCGTGCGGCGACGCATAGATACTATGGCGCACACATATAAGCCGCGCGCGGTGCGTTTGTATGAAGATAACCTACTTCCCCACTCTTTCTACTATGACCATACGAAAAGAAGAAGAATGGACCATTCTAAACATTCTTTGAGTTTGAGTATACTCAATTCTCAAAGCTGTGAATAGTTTATTCATGTTGGTACTCCTGTACAGATAAAAGTGCGAAGTTGTTGCCGAAACGGAGTCCAGAGTGGTACGCGATGGCCGGCGACAAGCTACTGCTCATCACCAACAGTCTGATCTCGTTGCGAACACACGAACACTACAAAGTGAGGAAGGAACTAGCCGTGTATTGTTCCAGGATATTATTGGAGTGCAATACGTAAGTTGCCAAATGACTCAATAACTGTTTAAAAATAAATCTTAAACCTACCGACACATGCTTGGTCCAGTATAAAAGTCACCCAACGTTTGTTCGCGACTCGTCTAGGTACGTACGCGACTATCCTATGTTGGCCTAAGCCTAGCCCTGATTAGGCCAGCATTTGCTTAAGGGTCAGTCCAGACAGAATGGAAAAATGTGCGAGCAATTTACGGGCTCCATTGAAAATAGGACCGTATTACCGTCGCGAGCATGCCCGAGCCAACTTTAGGCTATAGTAAAACGGTCCTGTTTTCAAAGAAGCCAGTAAATTGCTCGCGCATTTTTCCATACTGTCTGAACTTACCCTAATACTAATTTACTAAATATGACTGAAAACATCACAATCAGCGTGTGATAATATTTTAATAATGTCTAGTCTAAATGCTCGCTACAGGCCAACTAATGTCAAATTTCGACCATTTAAAGTGTATTAACACAGTTAGCCCAGACTGAAAAATGCATACCCATTTCGCCTCATAACTTACTCGTCGAATGTTCCAACAGAAATGTATATTGGACAATATTTTCAGTACGATGCAGCCGTCAATACCGACAGTTCTCGACATCCTGATATCACTTGCCAAGGACGAGTACCCCGAGGTGTCTGAATACAGCGCGAACTCGGTCAACACGTACTTCGCGAACGCAACAGATGATACTAAAAGTAGAACTCTGGATATGCTGTGCGATAACTTCTTTGCAGCTGTGACCAGTCTGCCTAGGATTATGAATAATATTGGTGAGTTGTTTTCTTAATTTTTTATTTCGCCCGGTGGCTTTCCACCCAAGTTTCAGGGAGGTGGTGTGTTCAGTCCTACTTACCTGATCTTTTATCTAAAGGGAATTTCGCCTCCCCCTCAGGTCAAAAGCACTGATGTCCCCCTTAGGCCCTAACAGTCTTGATTTGAAATTATTTCTTTGATTCTACAACCCGATCCAAACCGCGACATCGACTAAGAAAAACCGACAAAAAAATTAATTGCAAGCAGACTTTTCTTGTCATCTTTTTTATAATCGCTAGTTGCTTATATTTAATAAATATCGCTAGACAAACACACCACTGTATGGTCCCAAACTAAGCAAAGCTTGTACTATTGGTCCCATACAATGGACTGGGGGCGATCCCAGTGACACCTAAACCAGAAGGGCTAGCAAGACACGACTAGTCACGCATTATATCGCACCCGGTCGCTGTCTCTCTTATTGCATGGGAGAGAATGAGACAAAAACGATTTATCTCGCGTTTTGTCTAATCACGGTCGGCCGTCCTACCGAGGCAAATTAAGAAAAGGTCGTTTCCGAAATACAGAGTGTGTTAGGCGCGCCACATATATACGGAATTTCCGTACGGAATTCCGTTCCGAACGCGATACGTACATACATTTGGATGGATATACTGCGTTCGGAAACCCCGATTCGATATTTCGAAACGGAATTCCGTACGGGAAATTCCGTATGTATGGCGGGCCTTATAGTTATCAGCTCCAGTGATCCTTTCGAAATGGACAAGAATGATATAAAATATTTGGAGTGTGGTACAGTGATGGTATTGGTTGTCCAGAGTCGAGCCGCAAGCTGTACGCGCTGAACCTGGTGCACGGGTACATCGCGGCGCTGTCCGCGGGGCGGCCGCAGCGGCTGGGCGCGGCGCGGCTGGCGCGGCGGCTCTGCACCGCGCTGGCCGACACCGCGCAGCTGCACTCGCACCTCTCGCTGCTCACCACACACGCCACTAGAGGTACATATATGAACTAGGTAAACTTTTTTATAGCCAAGGATATGGTTGCGTTTCCGCTGACGCGGAGCTGGGCGGACCGGAGCGGAGTGGACCGTGAATTGGCCAATCACAGTCCGCCACTCCTGAGACTGTGACTGAGACTGAGAGTATGTCTGTCATGAGTCATGCACCCTAACAATTAGCAATTCTCCGCAGACAAAGCGAATCTAAAATAAATTCGACACGTCTTTCGCATCTAAACGAGGCATCCTCGGGATGGTTAGGCAGTGACTGAGCCAAATGCTGTGGAGCGGCTGCAGAGAATTGCTAATTGTTAGGGTCCATGACTCATGACAGACATACGCTCGACTGACAAGGAGTTCGGTCTTGTTGGCCTCTTCTATTATCGATCAATTCACTTGGTTTATAATTTTTGGAGGTTGACAATTTCGAGAGTGAGTGGTGGGTCCCCCTCTAAAATTGTTTAACAATGGATTTCCGCAAAGTTACGCCTGATTCCATCAATTACATCACTAGTATGTTCCAGACGTGGCTTCGCCCGCTCCGGGCGGCGCCCCGTGGCGACAACCACGTCACTTGGACAGCCGCGAGTGCGAGCTGCGGTTCCAAGACATCTGCGGGCTGCTGGCTGCCGCCGACTGCGCCGGCCTGCTGCTCGACCAGCTGCTGGAGCTGTTCCACCACGCACGGGACTGCGAGCTCGTGTATATCATGAACTGGATGGCGGCCTGTCAGTACTAGCAATGATTTTTTTTTTCCAACTTTGCCCAACATCGTCCCTCTGTTGGGCAAAAGTCTCCCCACAACTCCCTACTTTTCTCTGTCATTGTTGTTGTTGATGTTTGGCCAGTTGTTACAAAACGCATCCATACATTATAATTTTAGTGTTGTGCAGTTCAATTTGCATGGTTTTTATGTCCGCATTTGTATATATTTTTTCATTATTTCGATCAGGACTGATACTTCGTCTTATCGTATGTAACGTCACGACTTTTATCCCTATTAGGGGGTAGTCAGAGGCTTGAGTGACCATCACATTGTGGAGGTATTAACCAACTCAAAGCCCACGTTTCACCAGATAGTCAGAACCCAACGTGACAGGTGGTGAACCTTGTCGCCGTGTATACAGGAACTGACTATTACCTAATCCCGAGGGATAGGTAGGTTTCCTCACGATGTTTTCCCTCACCGTAAGCGAACTATAAATTATGCACATAGATGAAAATTCATCCATTGGTGCATGCCCCGACGGGAATCGAACCTGGGACCTTCTGATTGTTAGCCCAACCTGTTCCCCCTAGGCTACAGTCTTATCGTATGGTTAGTATCAGAGTTGTTCAAGCCGCCCGAAAACCTCTGACATGACTTAACGACGATTATTTAGTGGCATCAGCGTCTCCCAACTTCGAAGAGCACATTAAAAGTCGGTCCCGGTTGTTCTCATCTAGCATTCGTTAAGCCTTGTCAGAGGCCTTCGGGCGGCTTGAACAACTCTGACACCAGGTTGGCCACTAACCATACGATAAGAAGACTGAATCTCGATATGTTTTTTTTTTATAGCGCCAAACTCGTCCGTGAATCTGGTGCAGCGTATACTGGACACGTACATAGAGGAGAGCGTGTGGTACTCGCCGCTAGAGGTGGGCAGCGCCGAGCCGCCGCTCACTGACCGCGACACGCTCGACGTGAGCATCTACAACCCTAGGGCCTGGACCAAGGACAGTGTGCCCGGTGAGCTATAATTGTTACTATTGTACTTTTTTGTCTGTTCTTTGTATAAAAATACTAGCTTTTCCTCGCGACTTCATCCGCGCAGAACACCAATTTTCATAATTCTAACTTATAAAATGACGAACTTCTATCCAAACTTTCATCCCCTATTTAACGCCCTTAGGGGTTGAATTTCGAAAAATCCTTTCTAAGTACACCTCTGCCCGTCCATACAAACACACCCTCCAAATTTCAAGTCCCTACGACCAGCGGTTTAGGCTGTGCGTTGTCTATCAGTGAATGAATGAGTCAGGACTTTGATTCTTATATATTTAGAAGATGTTTCTCCAGTCTTAGCATTAGCTATTAACGGGCTATTTGACGGGCCCGTTAGCGTGGTTGGCGCGGAGGCGACTTTCACGCTGCAGGTCGTAGGTTCGATTCCTACCCGAGACATGCATTTGTGTGCATGAACATGTCTGTTTGTCCGGAGTCTGGGTGTATATGTATATTAAGTATTTATTTACAAATAAAAAAGTAGTATATATAGTAATATCAGTTGTCTGGTTTCCATAGTACAAGCTCTGCTTAGTTTGGGATCAGGTAGCCGTGTGTAAAAAATGTCCCAGGATATTATTATTATTATTATTAAGCTATCAGCTATTAAGCTGATATTTAGACGGACTGACCCTGGCCCTACCCAGTTTAAGTAAATGATACAATCAGTCATGGCGTCCCAAATTACTAATAAAAATTGGATAACTATATGATTTACTATACTTTTTAGGGTAAGAACAGTATTGACATTTTAGACAGATATTCTATGGAACATAAAATTTATTTGGATTTATTACGATTCTAAAACAGTCCCTAAAAGTAGAACAAAATATGACTAAAGTAAATCCTTTGTATTGTAGACCTGTACGAAGGCGCAGTAGAGACGCGCTACACCGACATCAGCTACCAATCGCCGCGCGCGCCGCGCGCCTCGCCCGACACCTGCTCCACACTCGCGGAGGCGCAGCGCAACATGCTGCTGTCCTGCTTGCTCACGGAGGGCGTGGGCATGGCCGCGACAAGGCTGCGAGATGGCTACCAGCCCTACCTGCTCAGGACTTTGTGCCTGATATTGGAGAGAGTTGGTAAGTATATGTTTTCGCAAGATAAAATAAATAAATAATAAATGGTAAACAAGCGTACGGCCCGCCTGATGTTAAGCAGTTACTGTAGCTTATAGATGCTTGCAATACCGAAGGCATTGCTCGCAATTAGCCGACCTGAAGGAGAGTGGGACGGAGGGGGGGGAAGGGGGGTGTTGGGGTTCTGCCTCTCACTCAACGTACGAAGCGCAGCTGTAATAGCTGCTATACACCGATCTTCTGTGAGAGGGTGCTACTCCGGTCGAACCAACCCGTATATTAGCTGCAGTCAATTGGCTACAGCTTGGCTCTACCACCAAAAAATAAATAATATCGTAGTATTAGTTACTGTTAAAAATACAAAGATACAAAAGACAAAGATAACGATGTCTCCATCAGTTGAAGACTTCAATACATATTTGCATATTCCAGTATTTGGTCATAGAAGCTCATAATTCGTATTTCGTAGGCAGCAAGTATGAGATGCTCCACTTGGCGGGGCTCAAGGCTATCAACGACATAGCGGCAGCTTGCGGACACGACTCCGTAGCGGAGCTCATCAAGTGCAACGCTGACTACTTCACCCACCAAGTGACTGTCCGACTCAAAAAGGTGACATCTCTTTTATATTTGAACTAGCTTTTGCTCGCAACTTCGTCGCAGAATTTATATTAAAAAGATATGAGAACGCTTTGAAATATTAAAGGGATGCAACGATCCCGTTTCTCGTTTGCCGGATCCCGTCTCCCGTATCTCGGATCCCGTATCTCGTTTGCCGGATCCCGTATCTCGGATCTCGTATCCCGTTTGCCGGATCCCGGTTATATTTAAATTACGCAGGACTCTTTGTTATACTTATTGTTCATCGATATAAAGTGTCGATTTCAATGACTTTGAATTATAGTTATTTTAAAATCCTATGTTGAAATTGACGTGTGTTACAGGCGTGGAACTGTCAGTCGGCGCTACAAATACTGGCTGTTGTAATGGAGTACAGTGACTCCTCTATACTGAACTATCTCTATGGTATTGTTCAAGATGTGAGTATTTAATGCAATTACATTCGAACTATTTAGTCACCATTTAGCATTCCTTCCACTCGACACCACCAAAACGACACCACCGGTGGTGTCGTATGGAATCTCTAGTCCATACGACACCACCGACTATTAGTGAGGTTACCTACATACAAAGTTGTTGATATGAAAACTCCAATTAAGTTCAAGCAGTTTCATTAATGAGGTATGTCATTTGATAAAGTTTATATTTATCTGTTAGTTTAGTTAGTTTACTTTATATTTATTTCATAAACTCTGTTTTATTAATTATCGTTTAACTATACAACATGTTAAGGTGATACAAATGTTCAACTGGGTGGGTCTAAGTAAATAGTTTGATGAAGCAGCTGGCTTATGTGCAATATAAAGTATACAACATTAAACCTCATATGGTCGGGAATAAAATGGCTTAGCCGATTTACTTTAAATGTTACCAAATTTTGTAGAAATCGATTTCAAAATATGAAATTGTCAACCTTAATCGTAAATGTTCTTCATAGCAACTGAACAGATTTACGTGAAACCTATACCAGAAAAATTGTCAAGACTTGTCTAAGAATCCGTGGATCCAAGATTTAATATTAGTCATTTTATTTAAAAAATAATCAATAATAACCTTAAATATGCTACAAACGTCATGGGTCATCATGACTTGGACTGCAAAATGTTCGTCGCAGATCCGCGATGGCGGCCTCCAAAGCTGGACGTGCGCGCAAATTTTTGCGTGAAATTCGTAAAAAAATTACGTCTTCTTAGCATTTTATGAATTAAATCACGTTTTAAATAGTTTAAATATAATATTGAACATAATTTTTAGGATATTATATGATTACAAATATTTTTAAATTAATATTTATGTCAGTGACGCGTTTTGTTGTCATCATAGATTATGAATAATATAGAATGATGAATAGGTATATGATTAAAAAGCATAATCGTCCTCTAAAAACCGCTTACCTACTTTCTAATCTTATTGTCTTGCCTAACAACAACAACAGGTTGGGCTAACAATCAGAAGGTCCCAGGTTCGATCCCCGGTGGGGCATGCACCAATGGATGAATTTTCATCTATGTGCATAATTTACAGTTCGCTGACGGTGAGGGAAAACATCGTGAGGAAACCTACCTATCCATCGGGATTAGGTAATAGTCAGTTCCTGTATACACGGCGACAAGGTTCACCACCTGTCACGTTGGGTTCTGACTATCTGGTGAAACGTGGGCTTTGAGTTGGTTAATCCCTCCACAATGTGGTGGTGTATGGCCACTCACGCCTCTGACTACCCCCGAATGGGGATAAAAGTCGTGACTTTACATTTCATTTTTTCATATTTTTTGTCTTGCCTATGATATCTTTTTATACCACTGAGTTGCTAGACAAACTTGTTTTTTTTTGGCGGGAAGTGGCTAGTTGAACATTGAAAATCTATATTATTATAGGTAGGTACTTGACACTGGCTATATGCGACAAGAAAAGCCAAGACAAAAAAACATGCGTACGGCCCGCCTGATGTTAAGCGTGTTTCAGTTGATGTTATTCATACTACTTAATATTTGTAATACGAAATTATTTTTGTTTGCTTATTTTTAAGTTGGACTAACCACCGTTTGGTGGGGTAGTACCACCCTCTCACAGAAGATCGGCGTAAAGCAGCTATTACAGCTGCGTTTCGTACGATGAGTGAGAGAGCCGTAAGCCCACCCCCCCTCCCCCTCCCTCCATCCCACTCCCCTTCAGGTCGGCAATGTGCGAGCAATACCTTTGGTATTGTAAGCTTCTATAGGCTACGGTAACTGCTTAACATCAGGCGGGCCGTACGCTTTTTTGCCACCGCAGTCCCATAAAAAAAAAAAAAAAAAAAAATTTCATCAAAATCAGCCCCGAGATTCTTTTGAGTACTTTTTGATATCACTCATAGTTTCGGATTTGGCCATCCACGCACACTTGAAAAATTCACCTGTATAGTCAGAACCCAACGTGACAGGTGGTGAATCTTGTCGCCGTGTATACAGGAACTGACTATTACCTAATCCCGAGGGATAGGTAGGTTTCCTCACGATGTTTTCTCTCGCCGTCAGCGAACTGTAAATTATGCACATAGATGAAAATTCATCCATTAGTGCATGCCCCAACGGGGATCGAGCCTGGGACCTTTTGATTGTTAGCCCAACCTGTTCACCACAGTCGCTTGCAGTGCAGTTGTTATCCCGAGATTCGAGTCTTCATGATTTTCCCTGTTTTCGGAACAATACACACTTAGGTGTTGTAATTATTATGTACTGTTCCGAAAACTAGCAAAGTGGAAGCTCAAAGAACCCCAGCGAGACAGTGGAGCACTTCTTGCTTCATTGCCCTGTTTGCACGCCAAAGATATGATGCACACAAACATAATAATAATTTGTACTGAACCCTCAGAGCACGAGTCCTACTTGCACTTGTCCGGTTTTAATTTGTAATGAGTAGCCCAAATACAAATTTTCATGTCTCTAGCTTCAGAAAAATTGGGACGCCTATACAAACTTGCAACCCCTATTTTACACCGTTAGAGGTGAAATGATCAAAAACGCTGAAATTACTATTCTTAGTTTATAAGAAGCCTAAATACAAATTTTATTGTGCCTAGCTTTAGAAAAATTTGAACCCCCATATAAACTTCCACCCCTTATTTTACCCTCTTGGGGGTAGAATTTTCAAAAGCGCTGAAATTACTAATTTGGATTTGTATTAGTAGCCTAAATATAAATTTTCATGTTTCTAACTTCAGAAATGAGGGAATTCCATACAAACTACCACCCCTTATTTTACCCCCTTAGGGTAAGAATTTTCCAAAATCCTTCCTTTGCTCTTCTTTCACGCTATGAAAGGTACTTACTGTCCAAATTTCATGTTTGTATCACCAGCGGTTTGAGCTGTGCACGTTTTGACGGACGGACAGATAGACAGACGGACAAAAAGTGATTCTATAAGGGTTCCGTTTTTTCCTTCTGAGGTACGGAACCCAAAAAACTCACAAAACGAGGCGTTTTGTGGAGCCAGTATTTTATTTTTAATTATACCATATATTATTATTATCATGGAGCTGCTCCAGACCCATGGCTCTGGCTTGAAAATCTTGACCTTACATGAAAATTAGTATTTCGGCTACTCAGCCTACAAATACAAATATTCACGTCTCTAGCTTCAGAAAAACTGGGACTATCCATAGATACTTTCTCCCCTTAATTGTTGAATTCTCAAAAATCCTTCCTGTGGTCTTCTTCTACGCTATAAAAAGTTAAAATTTCATGTTTCTAACTCAAGCGGTTTAGGCTGTGCACGTTTTGACAGACGGACAGATAGACTGACGGGCAAAACAGTGATCCTATGAGGGTTGCATGCATGCCCGGCATGCGTTGCATTGCCACTCCATCCGTCCGTCATCCTCCATCAATCCATCAGTCAAATAAGGGGTAACCTTTTCCAAAAATGTGCGCGTACTAGGTCGCAGGCACAGCTAGTAACTAATAAGGATTAGTACTATTTTTATTTCAGTTATTACCCGATGTTGTCAACAATTTTTCTTGTTTTCAGTTATTTAGAATTTTAAGTTGTTTTAATTTTACTTATTTTGTCCTATAATATTAAACATTAAAATTATGTACTAGTCTTTTTTTAAGTAGTACTACCTATTACCCAGTGTTGGGCAAAATTAATATTCAGAACAATTAAAAATTAACAGTTAGTGAGCTTTTATTTACAATATCAACAAAATAACAATAAAAAAGATTACAAAGAAAAAATAACCTACCCACCTACCTATTAATAAAAATGTAGTACTTAAATTGTACTTAAGATTTAGTGAAAATTTTCCTTTACGAAGTTACCCTTATACGACTAAATAAAAGTAGGCAAGATACGAGTTTAGTATATGAGTCACTTCTGTTTTTGATTTATCATGTCGTCTTTTTGATGTATCGTGGCGTATCGAAAATTCTAAATTCAAAAAATTCAACTCGCGGTCCTACGACATTGTTTGAGCAAAAAGCGGTCAACCTCGAGCTGTCAGTTGCAATGGTTCCAGCCTTAAGAAAACCCTGTCCGAGCCGAAACCGGTAATTAGGTTCCCCAATCACATGACCAAATAAAATAATAAAAATAAAAAAAAACATGATAGTAAACATATTAATGAACATTTAAAGTTCCATTTTTTTTTGCCTTTTTCCCACATAATGTAGCTAATTTTAAAAATATGACAATACCGTTACCGGAAGTAATTATGTTAGATCGTGTGGCGTCACCTCAGACCACAAAGTATGTGATGACGTCATTTTATGTTTTTTGTTTTTATGTAAACGGGGTATTTGTATTACAAAAAAATATAGGAGGCCTTTTCCCAGCAGTGGGACACATACTATGCCAAAAAAATTAAAAAAAAAATTTTGAAAAATAAAAAAAAAAATTAAAAAAAAATTTTTTTTTTACAAAAATGGAATCTAATCTCGATACCCAACAATACGTTTTCGGGTCGGACAGGGTTTTTTTAGCATATTGTAGATAACTTGAAATAATAACTTTGGGGTCGGATCAATGTATGTGATGTTGTCTGATATTTATTTATTTATTTTAATGAACTGGGAGCTGTTTGTCAAAAACACGCGTTTCTGGACATCACTAGGGTGGTGTCGTATGGACTAGAGATTCCAAACGACACCACCGATGGTGTCGTTTTGGTGGTGTCGAGTGGAAGGAACGCCATTTAGTGGCATTTGAACCAAGTGTCTCCGTGCTTCGGAGGGCACGTAAAAACTCGGTCCCGGTTGTTGTCATCTAGGCAGCAGTCGTTAAGCCTTGTCAGAAGCCTTCTGTTTGCATGAACAACTCTGACACCAGATTCCATATTTCAGGTTCTAGTTCAAAGCTGTGATAAATATTACGAGAAAGATCTGCAAGCGTATCTCCAAGTATTCCTGACATTCGTTGAATGCATACGAAAATGGTATCTCAAGCCAGAAGAAACTCGCACAATTAACCAGCAAGACTCTATCGACGTATTGAAAGATGTAAAAGATTATATAGCGAACAAAGCAGAAGAAGACAGATTGATGAGTGAGAAGGAGATTGAGAAAGAGACCGGTAAGACCGCGGAAGAAATGTATAAAGAAGATACGCAGAAGAGAGAAGAGGATGTTTTGGATTACGATGACACAGTCACAGGTTAGATTTACTCAAGAATATATCAGTTGTTGTGTTTACAACAGTCCAGCTTCTGCCCACTTAACAACTATGAAAAGAGTCTGCAATATAATAGGTTTGTTTTGTGTACCAATCTAGAATTGCCTGTTTTCTGACTAGTATTCTTGGGCCGCGTTCAGAGGATATGCACTGAGTACAAATATTAATTCTGCCTCAACTTAACACGTCACTCTGAAGCACGGAATGGGGTCAGAGTGAATAGTGGCAATCGGTGCGCAGCCTCTGACCACGGCCCTGTTGGTATTGTAAAGTTCGACTTAAAAAGACTATGGACACTATGGACCGATCACGGATGTTATAAACATATTATAGGTTCGTGGGACCGAACAAGTGAACTATAGCTTGACCGCAACCGCTGTACCGCGCTTTAGTTACGCGAGCGGCGAGACGGGGGCG
This sequence comes from Drymonia ruficornis, assembly GCA_947859195.1. Classification (NCBI taxonomy): domain Eukaryota; kingdom Metazoa; phylum Arthropoda; class Insecta; order Lepidoptera; family Notodontidae; genus Drymonia; species Drymonia ruficornis. The sequence goes on from OX401913.1 coordinate 1,882,612, forward strand.
TTTTCCCACTCCCCACCTCCCCGAGTCCTCCTTGCGCATACCTAATTTCAAACTCCCCACACCTCCCCGCGCATACCTAAGGCGCGGTACAGCGGTTGCGGTCAAACAATCAAAATTCAAATAGTTTATTTCGTTTACAAACTGTTATTATACATTTTTAACATTAATTTTACCTCCGGATCGGAAACGCGACCTCGACTGAGAAGATTCAGCAAGAAACTCAACGGGCTTGTTTATTTTTTTCATCCTGACATTGATAATACATAGTTCTTCTGTATTTCCAGAAGAAAAACCACCACTGCCACAACACGTGACAGTCACCATCACAATACTCAAACGATGCCTCAACTATGTAGTCTCTTCACAACGTGACGACTCCATCCTAGCGTTACAAGTACTGAACCAAGGTCTGCCGATCCTGGGCATGTATGAAGATGAACTATTACCCATGGTGCATCTAACATGGGGCCCGCTGGTCGCTAAATTTGAAGCCGGCGATGCCACGGTGATGAAGACTGCGTTTGACTTGCTGGTGACGATGGCTGAGCTGTCAAAGGATTTTATTAGGAGTCGAGCTGTGAAGTGAGTATTGTTTGCACTATTTTTTTAATAATAAAATGGTGTTTGTGGAATGTGCTTAGTCCGATCTCGATATATTATGTTATGGTTAAGTCAAAATGCGTAATGACCTCAAAGTTAGCAGTGCATTCGGTTTCATAAAAAATGTCGTTTTCGCCAGTATGACGCAAAATTAGGCTAAATATTGTAAGATTACTTCCAGCAGCATTACGTTTGTTGTATCTGGCAATAGAACCTAACTCTTATGTTCCATTCCATCCATCCATCAATCAGAAGACGTCCAATACAATCCAAGAAGCTCTATTACAAAACTGAAAATCTTGGCATTGTTTAAAAATAAAAGTTACGACAAAATAGTGAAAAATTGTATGGGAATAATGAACAGAGTAGTTGAACGCAATAAAAATCGGCAGTTTCCAGCACGCTTAGCATGAAAAATGTAGACTTATATGTCGCGCGACTCCTTAAACCATCTCTTCTCTTCCGACTATGTCGCGACCTACAGCATGAACTGACAGGAAGACAGCGAGTCTACCGTCGGTAGAGTCTTATCTACCGAAGAGTAATCTGTCTTGCCGTTATAAAAAAACATTTATTTTTAAATATGGTAAGACCGAAACGATCTTCTAATCGCAGTTGCCGAGTTTGGGTACGGCACTAAATCATTCATTCTTTGTTCACTTCATTCGGTCAATACAGATCTCACCGTGCGTTTCCACTGCGCAATAACATTTTGTCACAACATATTGTTGTCTCTATTTAATGACAGCAAAAAAATAGAGACAGCAATATGTTGTGTCAACATGTTTTTGTGCAGTGGAAACGCACGGTAAAACTGACAGTGATGTTTGGCAGATTTGATATTTGTAAACAAACACAACAAACGCCGCTAAAACTAAATATTTTTATGTTTTGTGTGATTTTGTGGAAAAATGAATACGAGAAAAGGGTAAGTGCATTTTGTCTATATAAGTACATAAGACTGAGGATAGGGTAAGTTGTAAATATATGTATTTGATGTTAGAATCTTCAGTCGCTTAACATAAAAAGTTCTCGATCTAAGAAAAGCTAACACAAAGTTTAATTTCAGGGTTAAAACTAGTAGGAGTAGCCTGAAGCAGGTGCAGATGTTGGTCTCCTATATGCAGGCCAACACTGCTTTTGCCAATGGGAATTTTAGTGGGCCCATGGGCCAGCGGTCCGGGCCGAGCAATGGGAGCAGCTGAGAGAATTATTACGTAAGTACTTATTATACATTAGATTATAATGTAAACTACTACCTCATAGACAGTTGTAATTATTAATCGGTAAACAATCGAAGGTTAAGCAAGACTCGGCAACGCTTTTACAATTGAGTGCTAATAGAACTGAGTGTCTCTGTGCTCCTGTACTTGCGCACACACTTGTGCATTATAATATCTTCTGCACAGATGACTAGTGTCCGTTGAGATTGGTCACCGAGGCCCCAATTCGGTTAAGAGGACTACTATTACTAAAAGAATACCTACTGTGCTCTTAATGGATTTGTTCCTAAGTAATTAATATAAGTGAACCTTCATGCCTGAATTCCCAGAATCCGAAGGAAGCTAGGAGCAAGCAAATGAGTTTTGCAGTGCACCCATATTCCGTCGATGGTATTTTGGCCCTAATGTAAAAGGGTGCGAGCTTATTGCCATTATACAAGGCACAATTCCCTACCCCTACGAATCCCTCTTAATCTGGGAGGAATCAGGGCATATTTCACCACACTGGCTGAAAAATATATAATTGCCAATATTTTTTTCACAAATAAGGCGGTCAACAAGCCTTCGGCCCGCCTGATGTTAAGCAGGTATTGTAGGCGTAGGTTGATAGGGGAGCGGAATAGTGGAAAGGGAAGGTAGGATAATTAAAATGTTTGAAATATCTTTTGCAGGATGTAGCAAAACAACTGCGCTTAAAAATAGTATTGCTGCTGCTGAAGCTCCGAGTCACCGAAAAAACAGGTAAATAAATTGATATCAATTTGTTTGTAAAATTTGAAAACTTTAATAAAATAAAAATAAAATCAAATAATTATCCAAAATATTGTTGCACTATAGCGTTACGTTTATTGTCCGCCACAAGTTTTGAGTTTCCGTTCCGATCTGCGATATTTCCATGAGTTCCATGGGTACTCTGGAAATTATAAACATTTTACTTAAAAGTATGATGCTAAGCCTAAAAATAAGAATGTGATAATTTGAAAATTACATGTACCTATAATGTCGCATTATGTTGTATACCTATAGTACAGCATGCATAAACTACTTGACTTGATTTTTCGGCGGAGTAGTGCAAACTCCTATCTATTCCCAAACTCCGAAAGGTCCACTTCAAGTAGCCGTTCGTTCTCTCAATTAAATTTCTGGTTTGGCAATGCCACTCCGTGTATCTAAATTGAGGGGTGTCCCGAGGTGCATTCCTAATTGGAGTTATCAGCCATGGCTCCAAGGCATAGCCAGAATCGCCTGAAAATTTAAATAATAATAATTTGTTTATTTTTTATAAATTTTTTGTTGCAGGTTACGCAGTGAACGATTAATAATTAAGTTTTAATTTGTTATTTATACAAAGTGTTTTTATTTTTTATGAGTTTATTATATAAGTTTTAGTAAGAAGATCTTGTAAATGTACCTATTGTAATTTACCTACTCAAAGCTTATTTATTGTTTGTTAGTATGAGAGTAAAAGCCTGCCGCACTCAGAGACGTCTCGTCTAAAAAGAGTGGTTTGTGGGGATTGATCCTTATTACATTTCATTAATAAACTGTTTCAGAATCATCAGAACAATCCTACTAAATAAATAAATGAATAACTGATTAAACTTACTTTTTAATTTTGTTTGTAAATACATACATAATTACACCCATACTCGGGACATGAAGACATTTTCATGCACACAAATGCATGTCCCGGGTAGGAATCGAACCTACAATCTGCAGCGTGAAAGGAGGAATCTAAACCAGCCACGCCAACCGTCAATTAAACTTAATAGGTAAATTAAGTTAATTATAAAAGAAATAAGTAACTATAGAACACATCTCACCAAGCAGATAATAATTGCCGATTCGGCTGTTGTACAGTCTGCGCATCTCCTCTTTTATCGTTGAATTATTAAATATAAATAGGTCGTGTGTTCGACCCGGATAGTTGGCGTTGCAATTCAGGATTCGACAGTCTGAGTCCGCAATCAAGAATATAATTGGGATTAAGTGTAATTAATGTAATCTAGCAGGTAGGCAGTAGTAGCAGTATTAGCTCTGTGGAGGAACGCCAGCTTATACCTAGGGTAAGTAAATTTTGCTCTTGGCCAATAGAGCGCTGGTAGTGGCCAGTCATCAATATTTTGATGGATTTAAGAATCTGCAAGTAAATAGAAAAAAATTAAGTAACTTGAAATAAATTACATACCTAACATAAAATGAAATATCTTTTGACGTTTAGTAGGTAGGTAACTATACTTATTATTAAATGACCATGTAGCGTACCTACCTCAATGATCACAGGATATCCCGCTGAATTTTTGGGGGTAAGATCCCCTTCGAGCTCCGAGCAAAGGTACCTACTCCACCATATCCTTGCTTATTTTAAAGATTTGGCAGAACTCTTGCTCTGGGAGCTCGAAGGGTTCGCAGAGTTCCCGCACTTGCCGTCTGTGCCGCTTGCGGGCTAATTTCTCTTCATTTAGAGATAATAAATGATTTCGATACAATCGAGCCACTTTTAGTTTGCCGCGTTTGCCGCTTTTTTATTTTCTTAAGCCAGTAAAACAAAAAATCACCACGTTAACTAGGTATTTTGCCAGTGTTAAGTATTTAATAGCAATAAAAAATTCAATATGATAGCATAAGCACCTAAAACATTAAAAACACCGTTCATTTTGGATAAAAAGTAGAGTCATATTCAAACTAACTCTTAATCGCGGCCTACAACAGTGGTAGACATATATCTCTACCCCGAGCTGTCAAAAATAGAGATACATTGGCGGTCATGTTATGGCCGGTAGACTATAGTCTTCAACTGACATTAAGTCGCACCCTAGTCGCTTGACGCGCGGTGTTCGTGCTAGGGCCTGTAGACATAGCCCGCTGTGACGTCATTTGCGCGATTGTATGTGACAGTTAGGCGCGAAATAGCGCTTGTCTTCGGGTTCATGCTAAGCGTGCAGTAGGACTTGTGGTAGTTTTTATCCCAATAGTAGGACAGCGGTAGTCTGACTTTTTTCTAAACCCTGGTCCCACTTACCTAGGCCCGTATTAATAAACGTCTCAACGTTGAGATCGATCTTAAGATGCAATTTTGACGTTCAATTTATGGAACATCTGTCAAAAACAGCATCTAAAGTTGGATCTAAATCTTGAGATCGAATTTCTATTCTAATCTAATTAATACGGGCCTATTCTAATCGAATTAATACGGGCCTAATCAACCGTATTGTTACAGGGAAGTACTCCCCCACGTGTACAAGTACCTGCACAAGTCGTCCGCGGACAGTTACCTGAAGGACGTGGGTTCGTACTACCGCAGCAGCCGCGCCTACCGCCTGCAGCTGGCGGCGCTGGCCGCGCTGCCGCGCCTGCTGCTGCACCTGGACGTCACGGACGAGGGCCTGGACCAAGCCATGGCGAGCGTCGACCCGTACTTGTCGAACAAACAGCCGAAACCTTTGCAGGTACCATCTTAATTTAATCTCTTACAAGTTTCGTCATTCGCTCGGACAAAAGGTTATAAGATTTTCGATGGACCAATCACAATGACGTTGCCTCCGCTCCCACCTGCTACTTTTTTCGGTATTATTTGAGTGAAAGTTATTCCTAGTGCAGAGTTCAAAGGGTGGATGTTCTGTGACTTTTCGTAAGCTCATTTATAAATAAGAAATAGTGTCATGCTTCCTCGAGTTCCACCTTAGATCCAGTTCCACTTTAGATCTGTATATCAGTTGAATCTAATTAAAGTTCGCCTAAAATAGCGCTAGCGACCAACATCATGCTACCAGCGGCATGTTACCAGCGGCATTTTACCAGCCCAAGAAATATGCCTTTATGTTCTCCTCGTTGAGAAAATTAACTTCCAGTACATGGCATTTGAAAATAATATTTCAGTCACTCGCCGTGGAGTTTTTCAAGACGATCTTGGCGTACGAGTACGGTGCCGCGTGGTACCACCTGCGACTGTTGTGCGATAACGACGACATCCTGCCGCCGCCCCGCGTCGAGGGCGTGAACCTCGAGCCGCTCGTAGGAACACCTTTCCACCCCAGCGATACAGACTATGAGAATAATGTTAAGTTAATATTCGAGCACATGTCCTCGTAATAGACTGGATGCAAACTTTGTTTCAATACACGTGTACTGAGCGATGTTTAAATCATTGATTTAAATCAGAAGGAATAAATCACCGTGTTTAAAACATGTTTTAAATGATTAAAATATGTTTAAAACAAGGTGATATTTTCGTAACAACCCGGATACTGAGTGAGCTCGCAGGCTTGGCCACATGCTATGTCAATTTTGGGCTGGGCAATCACTTCCATGCGAGGTTAACAAATCCATTCGAGCCGGCAACGAGACAAATGACAGGGCTTGAGGCAGGGCGAGCGCTTGCCTCGGGCGAGCCCCGTACCGTGCCTCGACGCCTTTTCAGGCTTGTTCAAACTCCGAATAACTGCTCGTCCAGTAAGTACCTATAGTCCGCGACATGTACGGATAACGGATTTTTCCAGAATAAAATCCGAATCAAAATTAGCAGGACCCAATAAACATAACTGCTACTGCTGCTGATGATAACTACTTAACATCAGGCGGGCCGCTTTTTTGCCACCGCAGTCCAATAAAAAAAAAAAAACTTAAAATCGCCCACAAAATGATTAAATTATTTTGTTGCGCTGCGGGACCTGCTAATTTTGATTCGGATTTTATTCTGAATTATTTTTATAAAAAAAAACAAAAAACGACTTCAAAAAAACCAGGAGCACTAAAAAGCCTAAAATAATATTTCTATTACCACGTCTGCCTAACCCTTCGGGATAATCAGGCGTGATGGTGTGTTAGCGAGTATTTGGAGTCGGTGCCAATCTATATACTTCCTTTTATAGTAGGTAGATTTGGCATACTAAGATTGGCACCGACTCCAAATACTCGCTAACACACCATCACGCCTGATTATCCCGAAGGGTTAGGCAGACGTGGTAATAGAAATATTATTTTAGGCTTTTTAGTGCTCCTGGTTTTTTTGAAGTCGTTTTTTGTTTTTTTTTATAAAAATAATTTTATTTCACGATTTTTAGTGGCGCCATACTTTGTCACCCTATGAGTGCAAAGTTCTCATCAACAGAAATGAATTAAGTGCAAACACAAGGTAGCTACTGTAAAACGTTGAGGAGTTCCCTTGACTGTCTTTCGTTTTCATCATCAGCCCCCTAATGACAGTCACAACCCATCTAGATGTAAAGTTCTCATCAATACTAGTTAATCAAGCCCAAACACCAGGTAATTGCTGTAAATCGTTGAGGAGTTCCCTCGACTGTCTTTCGGCTCCATCATCAGATCGACTCCAGACCTTCATTAAATAGTAGGTAGTGCATTAAAATACTTAATGAAAAAAAAATAACAAACGCACTAGTCGCCACTACGATTTTCGAACGTTCCCCTCGATTTCTCTAGGATGCCATCATCAGATCCTGGTTTCCTTATCATGGTACCACCCTTGGGATATTTTCTTTCCAATAAAAAAAAATCATCAAAATCGGTTGGCGTGATATTGAGTTATGCGTCCATTTGTCGTGCACATACTAAATGCAAATTTAAGACTTATGTGGTTTTCTCATGGATGCCATTGTCAGAACTGGATCAAATTGAAATGGGACCACACGGGAAGCACCAGCTTTCAAACAAAAAAAGAATCATCAAAATCGGTTCAGTCAGTTGAAAGTTATGTGGTAACAAACATAAAAAATAAAAATGATAAAAAAAAAAAAAAAAAAAATACAGTCGAATTGAGAACCTCCTCCTTTTTTGAAGTCGTTTAAAAAGCTCATAACCCGAATGTCATCTCGACCTGTCGCGAACTAGACATGGCAAATCAATTAATGTATTTTCCAATAACAATTTATAATATCTCTGCTATCCCAGTGACTAGTTGTGATGTTATGTATGGGTATCTGTTAGTATTGAATATCGGATATTGTTATCGTAAACTCGTTTATTATGTTTCGACTACTATCTCAGTGTTCCTTTTTATACAATGTATTTATTTATAGGTTTTGAGGTAAACAGCGTTGTGCTAAATATAAACGCAATGGAAAAAGGTCCTTTGTTTTTGTTGTGATATAAATGGAACAGTGACGGGTGTTTTAGTGGAAAATAAACGAAGCACGAGTGATTGGAAGCGTCTAAATGGGGCGTGACATTATGCCTACGTGGTCAGACGTCAGAACTTATCGCTCGGGCGCGCCGATCGCCACATTTAGACGCAGCCCCGAGTAACTTAATAGGCGTAGGGTTGGTGAGACAAACACAAAATGGCAGTAATTACTTAAACTTATTTTTATACAAAACACATTGGTCACAGAAAACAAATACCCATTTTAACTTTATAGTATACAATTATCTATTGCAACCACGCTCACATTCTTAAACTTAGTCCAGCCGCACTGTATCGAAATGCACAAAGCTTTAGGCCACTACAATATTTGTTTTCCTAATAAAATTCGATTTCGGATAATGAATGTTCTATCTTGATTGTTCTTTTAAGGGTGCGTTTCCACTGAGGCGGAGTGGAGCGGAGCGGACCGCGAATTGGCCAATCACAGTACTCGAAATCTCCACTCCGCTCTTGGCCCATCACAGTGCACTTCTCCGCTCCGCTCCGCCCAGCTCCGCGTCAGTGGAAACGCACCCTTAAATTCTAATCCCAATCATTTGAAATAAAGGCACAAAAATACGAAAAGAAGATAAACTTTCAAACATCAAATTTGGAAATTCTAAAATCTAATTAGGATACCGTACATGTGTGACCAGCTTTGATAATGATAGTCAATTGCACCTGTACTATGGGTAAAATCATTCACTTCACTCCAAGCCAAACTGTATTATACATTTTTAATTCTTTAATATTTCCCAGTAAGTTATCGACTAAAAAAAGATTTGAACCATCTTAAGTAAAAGTTCATCCACACCGCTTATTATAATAAAGATAAATAATGAAAATGGTAACATCCCGATATTCATAATGGAAATAGGGTCTAAATTCTAATACATAGTTCTTACAAGCCGGAATGGGGTGTCAAATATACATTCCATGTAATGTATGTAGTGTTTACTGACAAAATAGAATTACTATTTAAAATTCGCTCAAGCTTTTTTGTTTGTAGTTATAGTAACAAATTATTTTTATAAAAAAATTAATCAATAATTGGCTTTTTCATAAATTATTGGAGTGTGGTTGCAACGTGTTTCACTTGTCCAGTGCCGGAATAGGAGATGAAACTACTAGACAGCAGTTGGCAATGCATTAGAACCGAAATAACATAATTTTAGTTTATATTAGGGTAGGCATTTGAAAATGCCTCAACGGACTCAAATCCGGCACTGTGCCTGTCACTGAATTATAAAAAATAAACATCGCAACACATTAAAATAAATAACAAAGTTAACTCTTCATAAACAAAGATAAGATACCGTATAACTTTAACCTTAACTGCTAATTAACAACTCTCTGTGAGCAAATACATTTAAACAAAAGAAATCCTATCAGAGAGCCTACTCTTTTACAAACGAAAACGAAATTTCGGACGAAATTCGCGTATTTCCTACTAAGTTTCTCATTGATTCCGACATTTCTTACGAACGAAAATTGTCTGACGTCTTCATCGTTTTTCAAACAATTTTCGTTCGTAAGAAATGTCGGAATTAATGAGAAACGTAGTAGGAAATATGCGAATTTCTTCCGAAATTTCGTTTTCGTTTGTAAAAGAGTAGGGCCTCTGGTATGATTCTGTTAAACTATGTTAATCTGATACTACATAAAATGCACGTAATTTGGTGTTATAGTTTTGGCGACAAAATATTATAACTTTACTTGTTTAACATTTAAAAGGCCTTTATTAGATAGAGGAAACAATTCATTTGATATGAACATTTGAAATCTGTTTGATATAAGGTTTTCAAGTACATCCATCCGGAAGACGTCCACTGCTGGACATAGGCAGAATTGGGCAAAATTTAATTGCAATTAATTCATTACAATTTGCTTAATTGTGACATGACCTGCAATTTGCAATTAATTAATCGCAATTAAATTTTACCCAACTCTGGACATAGGCCTCTCCATGACTCATCACAGTCCTCCGTCACTCGCAACCACCGGCTTCCCGCGACGCGTGAGATTATTTCGGTCCTACTTGTGGTAGGCTGTCCGTCCGGCCATCAAATACATAGCTATGTTTTGTCTAGTCTGTGAAACCGTGCTCCATAACGGAACTTTAAGCTCTCTGCCCACTACACAGTATCATACTATGACCGTGCTATGAACGTGTCAGGCAAAAAAATATTCTCTGTATTAAAAAGTATGAGACCATGCCCACTAGCCCGTTCCGTTACCGACCAGCACCGTAGCGTGCCATGCACGGAGTGGCAAGGATTGTCGGCGAGAATATTTTGCCGGTGGCGATACGCTCTGTGCATGACATTAAAGCCGATACATACGACTTTGATACGTAATTGATACGCTCTAGTGGGCATAGTAGAGCGTGTCGTGTTGCTTGTCGTGTCTGATACGTTCATAGCACGGTCATGGTATGATACGTTGTAGTGGGTAGAGTCCTTTAGAATATCAAGAAACGCCCTTATGTTGGTAGGCGTCTTCTAAAGTGAAGTTCACCGTGTCTGGATTGTACATACTTAATAACTTAAAAAGAACAAGATTACGCTAGACATGTTATGAAGATTATTATGTTCAGGTAGGTTTAAGTAACCTTTACTTTGGAAACAAATGCAGTCATACTCGAAAGCGATTGAAACTCGGATCAGTTTTTAATAAATTTTCTCCTATGAATTATAATTACATAGCAATTTGAGTAGATATAATTTAGGTAATTTGAACAAACGTATTGGATGCATGCAATGCAGTATTGTGTTAATTATACATATACGTGTACCGTAAATGTGTATATTAGATATAATGTCACCCCACTTTTGATAATAAATAAGAATTATTGTTTAGAATTTGGTCTAAATTGTCATTAAAATGTAAAGTGACGAATCGTGGAATGGTTTTAAATTACTTGAATCATATAATACAGACCACCCTTAATAAATAATACATCTAAATTGCACTAGCTAAATTTTACAATAAATAGTCTAGGAATTTAATATGATTTACAATTCGTTAGAGAAACAAAGAAGGTCCCATGCTCGCAAGAGGTCCAAAGAGCCATTCACACTCTTATTCTAATCACACAAATTTATGCTGACTGAAGATCATATTAAACTCCCGACTGGCAATCTATATGAATTTGTTCACTGGATTGATCCAGAAACTATAGTTAGGATGTTGAGATGCTCAGTTGCAAAAGGAAATCATCGTGTTCAGTATCTTTCTCTATATTTGTAAGAGATAACGAGCCAAATATACTTTCCAGTTTGTCTCATTGCAGCTAACCATGTTGTATGTAACATCTGAATTCCCGATATCGATGGGGATTTTTGGGTGTTTTTTTATTAATAGATGGGATAATTTTTAACCCCCGACGAAAAACGAGGGGTGTTATTTATTATCTGGTTTTGTAAATTTCTGGTTGTCATTTAACTGTTTGAGATTGCAGCTTTTGCAACTGAACTCATATATATTACTGTATGTATTAATTTACTTATGTGAACACTCACTATGCACGATCACAAAACTATTATATAATATTTTTTTATATATTTCATTAGTCCAGGTAAAGAAGAATTTGTACTGCGTCGACAATTTGGCTGTGGGATTTAAATTCCATTTCATTAGTCGTAGTATTGTTATAAGTTCTAGACTTGAGTGAATCTAGTTTCTTTGGTTGAATAAAGATTCCTAAATTTGAGCGATTTTAGAGTAATAGAAGAATTTAACTGATGGATATCGTGGGCTGACAATGATTGTTTAGGCATGTCAGAGGCTGTAAAAAGGTATTTAGAAACGGGCACTTCGAGAATATTTATCTATAGTTATACAACGAGGATACGATATGGATACCTGTGACATGGCTCGCCTGATGTTTTTTGTAAATATTGACGAGCAATCTAAATGCAATAAATGAACCCTCAGGTTAGGGTTAGACAAACTATAAAGTTATCCCGGCCCTACAGGCCGCATATATTGCAAGTCTCTATCGGGATCAACACAGATTATTGCATTTTTTATTCTAGGCTAATTTTATTAAGCTTTTATTTTTAAACTCCACGAAGAACGCGTAGTTACATACTCTCTCATTGCACCAAACTGGCGTTATTTTACAATCAAACTGCCTCCAAAGCTATCGCGGTGTACAGCGTACTCTAAAACGCGGTTTAATTCATTCAATTCGCTATAACGTTGTTTTAAAACCTTAGCACTACGATTCCGCACCAATTGTCGCCCCATACGAATCTGAACCCAACCCCAAAAACACAGTCCAAATTCTCTCCACTGATATCTCACTAGATGACGTAATGGCATCACTTCCACGCGAGTTTAAGCATTTTCCGCGAGGCGAAGTATTTGGTGCTGTATGTGGCTAGGATCAGAGCGCCGAGAACTAACGTGATGAGGTAGTAGTCGAAATCGTCTTTGAGAAGATCGAAGGTCTTTGACGGCGCGACTCGCGTGTAGAAAAGATCTGAAAAATTTCAATGGTACTTTTATGAACTAATACGTTCTACTGCTAGGCGAACCTATCGAAATAAAAGCTGGAGTAAACATTAGCCCGGGATCCAATAATGTATTGAGCCTAGTCTAACTTTAAATGATTTGAAGCTAAATAGCCAATTTAAAAATGTCAGTTTGAATTTAAAACAAATGACAAAAGCAAAACAAGAAGCAAACAAGCTAGCATGCAGTAAATGCAGCTAATTAAAAACCCTAAAACAGACTATTTTCCTAACTTTTGTATTTTTTTCCTGAATTACTTTTTAATAATAACTAAGGCGGCAAACGAGCTTACGGCCTGATGTTAAGCAGTTACCGTAGCCTATAGATGTTTGCAATACCAAAGGCATCGCTCACACGTTGCTGCGACCTGGGAGTAGGACAGAGGGAGGAGGGGAGGATCGGGCTTCCGGATCTCTCTCATCGTACGAAGCGCAGCTAAAATTGCTACTTTACGCCGATCTTAAAATCGCCGATCTTATCGAAAATAGTCTGTTTTTAATAGTCTATCTTTGCGACACTCACCCAGTCCAGTGGCGAGCACGAGGCTGGTGGACTCGAGTCCGGCGGGCGCGGTGTATATGTGCGTGATGCGGTGCAGCGTCATGTTGTAGTTGAGATGCGCCTCCGCGGGCAGCGGCAGCTCGGGCGCGTACGCCAGCGAGCCGCCCTCCTCCAGCGGGCCCGCCGCGCCGCCCGCGCCGCGCCGCGCCTCCAGGTACACCCACGGTACCTCCACCACGGCCCCAGACGATACCGCCACTGAATATACAATATTATACTGCAGAGTCAGAACACTTGTTCCGACGGGAGTGAATGAAATTCTGGTGAATGTGTAATCAATGATCAGATGCCTATATTAGAACAGGTAGATAGTTTTAACTTAGGATTATAAAATTGTAATTGGTATTTTAATAACCTCATACTCAGTATTATTCCAGAGTAACAATAGGTTTGCAAAATTTTACTGAGTAAACTCTGTCAGTTATGTCATGTAAGTTTTCTCACGGCATGAAATAGAAATTCGCAACTTGAGAGTTACGAATAGGTGTCCAGTTTCCAAGACGACCGTTTGACCAACTGCGGTATCTAACATTCTTTGCACATCAGTCAATATTAAAATCCCAAACTGCGATATTTTTTTGGGTTTAAAATCTCTCAATTAAGACATGAGTACCCTGTACAAAAATGCAACAAAATCAAGAAAATAGAGAACAGTTGTCGAAATATGACTTACAGAGCACGTGTTTGTCGGTGAGCGAGCGCTCGGTGGTGGTGTGCGCGGCGGCGCTGGGCGCGGCGGGCAGGATGTAGGCCTGCCGCTCCACGCCGGGCGCGCGCTCCGACGCCAGCGAGCTGAACGCCGCGCCCGCCGCCAGCCACCGCTGCTTGCCCTCGTACAGCTCCAGCGTCGCTGTACCATACCATATTTTATTATACAGGTGAATTTTTCAAGTGTGCGTGGATGGCCAAATCCGAAACTAATGAGGAATAGCGAAAAGTACTCAAAGGAGTCTCGGGGCCGATTTTGATGAACACTAAAACTGCATCATTGGATTTTTGAAGAAACAAAATTCGTAGCCAGGAATGGAACTAATTGATTTTGAAAAAAAAAAAAACACATACTGTATTATTACACCATTCGATGGAACCAATTCTGGGAAGTAATGACATACGGTAAACTCTCCTCATAGTTTCGGATTTGGCCATTCACGCACACTTGAAAAATTCACCCTGTATATTATACTACTCCACCAAGCCAACTTAGGCGCCTGTCGAATGTGACGTCACCCGCACAAAAAGGCGGCGGCGGTGTGCGGGCGGTATACGGGCGGGGAAGCCGCATAGTTGGCTTGGTGTAGTAGTAATATCACACCCTCGAGGGCGAACGCAAAGTACGCTCCAGCCAGAGGATGGGCCGCGACCACTATTGTTGGTAGTTATAGTAGAAGCCGCTTTAATGCTTGCGCAGAAATTTACTTTGTGGTAGGCCGCCATTATTACGCGTTACGATATTGCATCTTGCTCGAAGCGATCTTTATTCTGGCATCATGCGTGCGAATAATATGTACGCAATCACGTCAAAAAATCGTTATAAGAAAAAAAACGCAGAATATCAAAATCTTCTTCATTGTGTTCTTAATATGGTCTGCTGACATTGCTAATAATTATAATGTTCCGTGTGAAACGATTGGGAATTACATGGGAGATGACATCGATAACAAAATTCAATAACGCAAACAATGTATGGTAAGTACAAAAAATTAAAGCAGAAAAATACGTCATAAATACTATAAAATTATACCAATCTCGGTGCGTCGATGCTTGTCGTTGTGGTAGACGTATGCGAGTGAGTTGTCGGTGTGCACGGCGACGGGCGCGGCGCGCGCGCGCCGGTGCGCCTGCGCAGCCACCACCGCGCCCGACACGCCGTCCACGCACCACGCCACCACCACGTCTGTGTACCCACACAACACAGCACACGATACATACACGTCACCACTTGCCACATGAGATCAACTATGACCGGATAATCTCTCGAATCGAAATGTACATGACAATAAACCTCTATAACACATATTTTACTGCTACCTCCTGCCTACTTTTGGGGCCGTTCATAAATTACGTGAGGCATTTAGGGGGGGGGTAGAGCCGAATCTCACCCAATCCCACGTGGGAGAGAGGGAATCTCGGCAAATATCACGTATTTTTTTCCGTAGTAAAATTGCGAGAAAATTGGATTTAAATAGTGAAACATGTTTCTCCACTAAAACAAAATATGGCTTTTGAGAAACTGATTCACACTCACGTGAGATTAGGGGGAGGGAGGAAGTCAAGTCAAATCTCACCAAGGCGGAAAGGGGGGGGGGGGTTCCAAAAATCACCAAAATCGCTTCACCAATTTTATGGACGCCCCCTGTTAGGAACCCAACATTTTAGAAAGTAAAATACACATATAGTCCGCGACAGGTCGAGATGACATTCGGGTTATGAGCTTTTTGCAGAATAAAATCCGAATCAAAATTAACAGGACCCGTAAACAATTAAAATCGCCCACAAAATTATTACATAAATTATTCTGTTGCGTTGCGGGTCCTGGTAATTCTGATTCGGATTTTATTCTGCAAAAAGTTCATAACCCGAATGTCATCTCGACCTGACGCGGACTATACATACAGTTATATTGTGGAAGTAAACGATTTTGACCCACCCGATATCACGACAAAACTTCAAATTGGTGCATTTTTTTATAGGACTGCGGTGGCAAAAAAACGTACGGCCCGCCTGATGTTAAGCAGTAACCGTAGCCTATAGATGCTTACAATACCAAAGGCATTGCTCGCACATTGCCGACCTGAAGGGGAGTGGGATGTAGGGGGGGTGGGCTTACGGCTCTCTCACTCATCGTACGAAACGCAGCTGTAATAGCTGCTTTACGCCGATCTTCTGTGAGAGGGTGGTACTACCCCGGTCGAGGCAGCCCGTTTATGAGCTGCAGTCAATTGGCTATATAGAAGTTGAAGTAAAATATAGTAGGAGGAACGTACCTTTATGCAGCGCGTCGGGCCCCTGCGTGAGGAAGAGCACGAGGTTGGGGTTGAGGTACTTGTAGAGCACGCTGCGGTCGGGCAGCACGCGACCCGCCGAGTGCGTGCGCTCGCTCGGCGCCTTGCCGCGCGCCGCCACTATACGGTGCCCGGCCCGCGCGCCGCCGCCCAGCTCCACCACCCACGTCTTCTGAGCTATCACCGACTGCACACAAACACTTGCTTCAAAATATAAGATAAAAATCAGCAGCCAAGAAATTCGACTTCGGGTCTTTATGGGACCTGTGGCCCGGTCCCGTAAAGACTCGCACATCAGCGCCCCAGCCGTGGCTATGGGCGCTCCGTTCATTACAACATCGGAACCCAAAATCAAAGCTGAGGTAGTCCGCAATTGAGGACCAAAACTCACGTGAACACATACCACCTTTATAGACATTTTAGCTAGTTTACAATTTTACAATGCATTTCTGGGAACAAAAGTGATATGTAATGCCAGTGAAGTCTATCGTAACTTTCTATAAATTCGGGGATAATGAAAAATGTACAAATGACTAAGTTCACATAATATCCTCAAATGACATATCCTACAAATGACTAAAGAGCTTATTACACCTTCCTAAATTTAGTCACTAAATTTAGAACCTAATTAAGATAGCTTCTGATTATTTAGGATTCTAACTTGCTAAATGCGATTACACTTGCCTAAATTCAGTCACGACTAAATTAAGTAGCCTAAATTTAGGAAGGTGTAATAACCCTATTACACACATATCCTTTTGACGACCAAATTGTAGGCAACTCGACTCAATGGATTGAGCGCTATGGTACTTGTTAGGTTAGGACTATGTTAGGTCTACTTCTTCAGTAACTATACTTCAGTATAGTTACTGAAATTGCGTAGCCCTTTTAGGACCGCGTGATCTAGTGGTTTCGAGAGTATCCCACTCAAGTCACTTCTCCAGGTTGGGACCAGGGGGCTTACCACGACCACTTATCGCGATTCAATTATAGGAACGTTTTAACGTTTCAGCGACTTTTTGTGCAATGACGTACCTTATTGTCATGACAATAAGAAACGTCATTGCACAAAAAGTCGCTGAAACGTTAAAACAATACTGCTATAAGAGGTGGTGGTAAGGCCCCAGTTCAGAAATATCAACTGTTACCTTTCCGTCGTATTTGAGCGCGTACCCCTGCACTTTGGCAGTGTTCTTCTCCGCGACGTATATGAACATGTTCTGCACTAACGGCGCCGCGGACACCGGCAATACCTGATAAGTATACAGTTCATATAGTATAGTGTGACCCGGAAATATATAACCCTTACGTAAATGCACATAAAAAATACAGAATACGTCATATAATTTTGCAGCACGTGCTCGCCCACCAGCACGCCCGTGATCGGGTTCAGTTATCATGAAGTTATTTTACTGTACTCAAACTCCAGTTAGCCTCAAAGAGTCTTGATCACATTAAGAAGTAGGATCGTTCGGCAACAAAAATATTTCGAGTTGATTAATCGTTTTTCAGTACAAACTGTATAGGAAAAGTTTTTGGCGATTTCTGTCATTTCTAGTACTCAAACCTTAAATGGTCCGATAGTCTTTTGATTCCTACATGAAATAGGATCGACGGGAATAAAAAAAAATATTTTGGTATTTTAGCAATTTCTTCGCCGATTGTACATTTCTTCCAAAATCTGTGAATGCAGTTATCTAATATCTCAAAAAATTATGGATACACTATCCATAAATTTTTGTACCTACCTACCCATGAACGTTTTCCTCTAGCTATAACGGTTCAAGTAGCTGCCCTTACCGCCCCGTCTCAAACATCCACCCTGTATAGTGATAGTATAGTAGAGTATAGTGACCTGCACGTTCTCGTCGCGGTCGAGCAGCAGCAGCGCGTGCAGCTTCTCCTGGTCGGCGCGCTGCAGCGGCGCGGCCTGCAGCAGCGGCGCGTCCAGCTGCAGCACGCGCTCGCCCAGCAGCGCACCCGTGATCGGGTTCAAGCTCACTAGCAGACCGTTGCCAGTCTCCTGACGATACAAGCACGATTACCTCGCAGAATCAACGGTGTTTGGGGCGGAAAGGCATGCCTATATCAGAGTTGGGCAAAATTTAATTGCTATTAATTAATTGCAAATTGCATGTGGTGTCACAATTAACAATTTGTTTGTCAATCGCGAACAAATCACAAATAATTGTTAATTGTGACACCACCTGCAATTTGCAATTAATTAATTGCAATTAAATATTGCCCAACTCTGGCCTATACATGTGCCAAACTCGATAAAGACCATGCTATCACGAGTTATGACAAAATTTACAAGGTAAATTTGAATAGAAACGCGTTCAAAACGAGTATTTTTATGTACGTCGGAGATGGCGACTTATAAAAAGTATTGAAACGATCGAAATGGGACGACAGCGCCATCTGTAGGCGTTGGACAGAGTCCACTTGCATCGGCCGGCACCGGCGGGAAGCACAGTACGGTTTGCACGGCCGCGCCGAGCGGTCGGGCGAGACATGCGATTGGGAACTGTCTTCGTGCCATTTCGAGATCACTAGGGACAACGCTAAGTCCCATTAAACGCACACAATACGAGAAAAGAGACCCCTTCTTTCTACGAATAAAATAAATACATTTTTTCTACCTGTTGTTGAGATTTTTGTTGTTATTGTTACACTGTTGTTATTTTTAAATCTTTATAGTAATTAGAAATTTGTATCAAATATATCAAGTTTGGCTCATGTACAATGTGGGTCGTTAGGTTGCCAATAGATAGGTGAACAACCGTAGGATGAAAAAGATTGGGAGAGGGAGCGATACTCTCCCAATCTTTAATTAACTGGACTGGACTGTCAGCCATGTTACAAAATGTTTCAGTACAAGATATACTTTTGAGGCCATTAACTGATATCAAATTTTACACCTACAAAGACCATCGGCCAGTTACTAAGGGGACTGGCCCTAAGCAAGTCGGCCGAGTGGTCGGCCTAGTACTAACATCGACATAAAACGAAGCGAGTAGTTCAACTATTTACCGGTAAATAGTATAATGAAAATGAAAAAACAATGACCACGTTTTATTTCATACAAATATCTAATAAGGGCACCTCTTTCTTTAGTCTTTACTCTCTGACAAAGACCGTTAAACACCGACCAAGCAATTCTAAGCATTATAGACACAAGTTCTTAAGGTACATTTTAAGTTGTACCACTTACCTCGTGTTTGCCAACGATAGTGATGTACGCGTCGTGCGGCGGGTAGCGCGCCGAGCGTCGAGTGAATACCAACACTCCCTCAGTATCCAGGCTCGGCTCGTAGTGATCCCACAGAATCGCGCCTGACAAGTTGTCCATACCGAATACCTGGACATAAATAGTCTACCTATTGGACACTGCAGCAGGGACAAATTGGTACAATCTGAAATAGACTTATTGCCATTCTTCTCTGTTCCTAATCAATAAGACAATATTTTTAGTTGTACAGTAGGCAATAAAATTAGTACCATGTTCACCTCAAAAACGCGGCGTAGACACCAATATAGAACAACAGAACATGAAAATGCCTCTTGGTTTTATGAAGATTCTCGCCATTCGAAAGTTCTGACGAAATCTAGGACTGACTATCTGTAGTATAGGTTACCTTGTCATACTATAATAAGTTACCATTTTTTATGCCACACAATCCCACCACTGTAACTCCTGTAAGCCAGGATCGACATCTTGGCGTCATGTCCAACGATGACGCCAAGATTTGACCCTCGACGAGTCCAGGGGAAAGCTAAGTTGTCTTGGAACCCGCACGAATTTAATCAAAAGAAAGGATAGGAGGAGTTGGAAGAATAAGTTACCTTGCCAACTTCAGTGACGAGAACAAGTATCTTATGCAAATTGAAGTAGTCCCGCACGAGAGCGGTAGACGCATCTTCTTCTGTCACCTCCGTCTTCTGCAAGCTCTGAATCAACGTCTGCAACTGCTGGAATTGCGTCTGAAGTCTCCGGGTGAACGCGGCCCATATGGAACCTGTTTGGATTGACTTTATGATGAGATGGATCACGAGTCAATAATACATTCTGTACAATGGAGCTTAATCAAAATGTCACCAGCTGTCAAACCCACTAACACACACCGCTTGACTAATTAAATTGTAATTAGACTTCACCACTTTCGGCAATACTCATTTAAACAGATTAGAAATACATATAAACAAAACATGAGTTTTTGACACAATGACAAAACAATGATTTAAAAATGAACAATGAATTTTATAGGGTAGGTAAACGTAGCATAATGTGTAGTCTGTTTCATCACTGAATTAAGGCGTTTTCTATCATGCTGCCTTTAAAAAAAATCATAAGTTAACGCGCTAAAAATACTCTCAAGATGAATTTATGGACATGTACACTCGTTTCAAACGTGAAATTATTTTACAAATGATAAAAAACGGCAAACAACACACCACCAAACCTATACTTACTATACATCTTGGCAGCTAGAACATAGAGAGAATCGTATAAATGTTTGCTGTTAATTTGGAATAATTTACATCAGTTAACTAGCACATCTTTAGATGTTTCAAACTCGTTACGAATCTCCATTGGATGACATCATAATTGACATCAATATCTTACCTTCTTTCTGATCAAATTCAGACTCGATGGCGGCATCCAGGTCCGACACCGGCAAGTCCACAAACTCGACTGCGACCACGTTGGCGAGCGCCTCCTCGCGCGACCACAACACGCGACCTGTCACATCATAAGAATGGTATAATATAGTGGTCGCAAGCGACAAGGCATCATGCCTATACAGGAATACTCCTTGGGCTCTGACAGCGCATCAAGCCAGTTTGCCATGAAGGGGTAGGCCAGAGCTTCCCAACAACCGACAGAGGTTTCAGGTCCCTTTTACAAGATTGATTTCATACTCAGGTCCACAACCTATGGGCCCTATTGGGGAGATATGTACTAATAATGAGCGCAGTGTCATAAGCTAGCGAGGCAGATTTCTAGGATAAAGGCTCTTAGTATTATTTAGAATAACAAAAAGGCACTATTAGACCAACGATGCAGTCACAGACTGAAATAAAGGTTGTAGGTTAATTTCGTTTTCTTGTAATGTTGCCTTTCCACGGTCCTTGGTTTTACAGGCCGCGCCAAGGAGTCTGCGGACAAGCCTGAGCCGCGAACGTCTCCGGACGAGCACGGGCTGAACAGAAAAAGTATTCCCACGGTCCAATGCCGCGGTCTGCTCCACAAAGCAAATACCAAGAAGAGATGTTCTTATTAGATTTCCCTGGTAAAGAGACGTACAAAGTTGCGCCATTTAGTGTCGTGTAGAATTATATTTGGGATGCAAACGTTGGCAAGACGTGTGCACAGGACCAACGCCGACAGTACACTGACTTAAACCACGCCTACTATGATCACGTCAGGGCCTTGTTGAGTCATAGGGCCCGGTTGCTTAGACCAAGTCCTTTCTATGTCTGCCCATGGTCTGGTCCTTCAAACCATAAATCGTCACAGTCGGAAGGTCGCAACTGACCTCCCTGCTGCATGAGATGCGTGGAGTCGTCCGCGGCCGCGACCAGTATCCTGCAGGCGAGCTGGTCGCGCGCGTTCCTGGTGCACATGGCGGCCGCCAGCGCAGGCTCGGGTGGCCGCAGCGCGCGGTCCGCGCAACGGACTTCGGGGACCTCGCGCCCAGACCCCACCGCATGGGCTATTAGCGAGAAACCCTACAGGAAACATTGTACATTAGGGCGTCTGACCGTTTCCGTGGGACCTTGGTGTCAAATTTTTTCTTTGACACTGTGGTCCAATAGAAAACGGTCACACGAAGAATGGCCCATTAATTTTGAATAATATACAGATTGGTAACATACAGTTTAATAAGTCAACTCAACTGGCAGGCTTAGCACGGCCGGTTGCGACAAGAAAAACACGAGATAAATCGATTTTATCTCATTCTCTCATATGCATTGAGTGAGTGACTTGATGCGAGATACCGTGACTAGTGTTGTCTTGACGGGCGTACTAGCCCTAATGATCCAGATTGGTCTCTTTGTGCTACGGAAGGCATGCCAGTCTGTGATTCAATAAATTGTGAGAGAGTTGTTATTCCTACTGGTTGAAATTGGTTAAAAGGGACGAAGCAGATGAAAGTAGACCTAAAACTGTATATAATAAAATTCAAGTCCCATACACAGTAACATACAGTTTGCTTACGGTGAGGGAAAACATCGTGAGGAAACCTACCTATCCCTCGGGATTAAGTAATAGTCAGTTCCTGTATACACGGCTACAAGGTTCACCACCTGTCACGTTGGGTTCTGACTATCTGGTGAAACGTGGGCTTTGAGTTGGTTAATACCTCCACAATGTGGTGGTCTATGGCCACTCAAGCCTCTGACTACCCCCAAATGGGGATAAAAGACGCGACGTTATATTTATTTTATTTCAAGTCCCATACCGCAACTTCATCAGTCCAAGCTTGCAGCACAATCTTCTCACTCCCAGTGTCCACCACGCTCACGCTGGCCGACTGATCAGCAACGTCAATATTCAACACCTCAAACTTATTGTCCTCTATTAATATTATCTTCTTGTCACCTATCAAGAACCCTGGTGTAATGCTGTTGGCATCGAGAGGCCGTAAGTTCCCGTCGCTTGTACTCGTGTTTATAAACTCTTTTAGTGGTCGGCTTATAATTTGTACAGCATTGGATGTTACATCTAGGGAGTATAGGATCTGGCTGCCAATGCTGCCAGACGTGCAGGTGTAGTATGGCGCGGATAGGACGCATCTGTAACAGAAGTTACAATTAACTATTCCATGTTTGTAGTATTATGTAAAGGACATGCAGGTTGGATTCACTACTTATGTACTTCTAAAAATCCAGAGCCCAGCAACGTCATATATTTATACGAAATTCTTGGGCAGTTTTATTACTAGCCATTTGGGGAATTAGATATGTTACAGTACAGCAAAAGAGATCTATACTATTGTCATAGTGTAGGGAACTAAGCCCATACATGTCAAAGATCATATCATCATAATAAGATCATGCCTGCTGGCTGCAATTGCGATTTAATACGATTTTCAGTTGCATGAACATGTCTGTATGACCCGAGTCTGGGTGTATATGTATGTATATTAAGTATGTATTTACAAATAAAAAAGTAGTATATGTAGTAATATCAGTTATCTGGTTTCCGTAGTGCAAGCTCTGCATAGTTTGGGATCAGGTAGCAGTGTGTAAAAAATGTCCCAGGATATTATTATTCGTTTATATTTACATAGATCTGCAAAATACGTAATTACAAAGACTCACCCTTCATTGATCCACCCAGCTGGCAGTTTGGACGTAGCCCCACGGTTCTGTCCAGTCAGTACATTGTACATGGAGACTTCGATATGGGAGCCAAAGACGGGCAGCATGTGCACCAGCATGTTGTTCTGCACCCACCACTCAGACAGGTCTGCATGGTCTTCGTTCTGTAGTGTGAGTGACCATTCCCACAGCAGAACACCTGGTGAGGTATTTGTTATGAGAGAATTGGATTGATTTTTGGACCCCCTCCCCCTCCCCCTATGGTGAGATGTCGTGAGATTTTTCTCGACCCTCTTGTTCCCCTTCTAATCTTACTTGAGATTTTTCAAAAGCCATATTCTAGTGGAGAAACGTGTTTTACTCAATTTAACCCAGTTTTCTCGCATTTTAGTTTCTTAGGGTGAAAAAATTACGTGAGATTTGCCGAATAACCCTCTCTCCCCCACGTGAGATTCGGTGAGATTCGGCTCGACCCCCTCCCCACTAAATGCCTTACGCAATTAATAGACGCCTCCTTACCTTTGTGAGAAATATGTGACTAAAACTGCATTTTATGGAGAACTAAAGGAGAGGCCTTTGCTCACAATTTGGGAAGCAATTGTCTTGGGTGATTTTAATATTTGAGTATCAATACATCACTGACAATAAATGCTCAAAACTTGCTGAAGAGCAAGTCACCCAGCTCATTCAGACTGTGGGTAATTTATTTGCTGTCCTAAATTTAAACAATTAAAAATGATGCATGCCAGAGGTTTTGACCAGACTAAATGAGCCCTTATTCAATATTCCACCAGAGTAAGTTTTAAGTAGGTATGTTATTTTAGTTTGATTTTGTTGTTTTCCATGACAATTATATTACAGCCACATGGATAATTGAAATTAAATTTAAATTAAATTACAATTTGTACAGTTATTTAAGGGTTCTTCTCCAAATTACCTGTAGTGGAGTCCCATCCTCGCACCAAGTAAGGGTTGGATCCGGACACAGTGATCACCTTCTCTGTGACATGGAGCAGCTGGATGTTGCCCGTAGAGGCACTCTCGAACACATGACGCCACACCACTTGACCTGATGCGCAAGTATCAAAGAATAACAAATTTCGATTCGAAATGGTACACAAAAGGTATTTTTTTGCCAATGAATCCTGTTCGTAATTTATCACAGGTATAGTGGTAGACAATTGTGGAATTCTGGATGTTGCCCGCAGAGGCACTCTCGAACACATGACGCCACACCACTTGACCTGATGCGCAAGTATCAGAGAATAACAAATTTCGATTTGAAATGTAGGTATAGCAACACTAAAGGTAATTTTTTGCCAATGAATCCTGTTCGTGAGTTATCACAGGTATAGTGGTAGACAATTGTGGAATTATAATAACTATTAAACCCAATATCATCGTCAAAACGCTCCAGGAACGGATACAGTCAATAAAATCAATTACCAGTCTTCAAGTTAAGTGCAGCCAAAACATTCTCCTCGGTTGCGACAATTAGCTTCTTAGCGGTGGACACTGTGTCGAACTGCGAGAACTTGATCCTTCCCACGTATGTTTGACGCCTGAAAACGATAATTTCATTAAAAATTCAGCCTACGATGACATACAACCACCATAACCTAAAATTGTTACTTACCAATCGAATTTCCCTATCTGATCCTCGTAAATGCATACTGATAGATTTATTAAACTAAAGAACACAATAAACCAATTTATACTGTTTAAAAATTTCATTAAACCCAAAAAATTGGGTTTAAAATAAAGTGACAGCACCCCCATTTCTGAATGACTGCAAAATTCAGTGTTGCTATAAGCTAATTCTAATTTGGTCATCCATAATAATTATAATGAAATCCATTCGTCCACAACATTATTGAAAATAAAAGGAACCGGTTATTAATTAAAATTACTAACTTATTAGTAACGCTAGGCGTGCGTGCCTCGTCACTGTGATTTCTAATTTTCTACACCGACCGTCATGAATATAAGCCTATATCACAGGCTTATATAATTTTTTTCAGTAACAACCCTAACAACTAGAAGTTGTGCTTAAACGAAAAGCCGTTTAAAAGTTCGTTTTTTTAGTAAGCTCACAAGCGCGCTTACAAGCACAAGCGTGTTGCTTTTAAGCAATGACGTCAAGAAAGAGAAAGAAATTCAAAAATTTTAAAAAAGTATCCTTATGTGTATGAAAATACAGTTCAAATCAATATTTAATTAACTTGAACCTTATTTCTTTACCCATAAAAAGCAATACATTGATACTAAATTATATTAGATTAACAACCATATTTCTATGCACATAAGGCTCACTATCAATTTTTCAGCAGATAAGTTTTTGGCTTTTTTAATGCACAAAAGCACTAGAAAAAAGTAGAAAGCTGAAAACTAGTTCAAAAAAAGTAAATAGCAGAAAAGCACTTCCGCGCTATTTACAGCTACTTTTAAAAACAAGCACAAGCGTTACAGCGTGCTTTTAATATAAAGCCGTTTATCACATCTTTACTAACAACAGTGGAGATTCCGTTTCTTTATACGCAATATCGATAATAATGCCATGTTAACATTTTTTTTTAAATAACGGTGAGCATTGAGCTTATAGCACGAATATGGGAAGTCCAAAGTTGTAATAATCTTCTCTTTATCTATGTGGAACAAGCTTATTTTTATTTTCAGCCTTTAATAAAATTGCATTACAATAACACTTAACTGTTCTTGCTCTTCGAATATGGGTAATTTGCGCTTGCACGAAGGCATGCAATGCCGGCAGTATGATAAGAACCCATAAGTAGGTATTATAGTTATTTCGATACAAGGGAGCTACGATACGATTTAATTATATTTTTTAATATAGGCCTGTATACATTTATGGAGTATGGTACGGTACGGTCTTAGATTATGCTAGTAGATGGTACATTGAGCAGTATAGGTATCGCCTCCAACTGGTTTAATACGCCATTCAATTGGGCGGCTAGGCCGTTCGTTGAATAGACACATATAGCTAAACGTCCAATGGTTGAAAGCTAGCCTTTTGGAGAAAGCTGAAACAAAAGCCGCTGGGTCATTTAAATTTAATTCCTTTTTTCGCCACTGCAGCGCCAGTAGTCATCTAACAAATATGGCGTCCATATTTGTCCACAGCTGATTAAATGTGTATTGTTTTTTTGCGAATTACCGTGTTTAGTGATTTTATAGTGTGTTAAAACGTTCAATTGAATAGTAATCAAGAACATAACATGGATTTATCTACGACTAATGAGACGGAACCGAATTTTAAACTAATTGAGGTTATCAACAATGTTCGACAGGCTAGTGACCATGAATTATTCAAAAAGCATACGGACGCTTATGCAGGATTACTGGTTGTCATTTCGTCATCTGGATCACTTAGTAAAACAAAGTTTTACGTTTTACATACCTATTGCACGCGTGAGCGAGCGAAGCGAGCTCCGGACTTTGGGGCACTCGACTTGGCTGGTTTAGGTTCGTAGGGAATGATGGGGGTTTGCGAGCGAGCCGAGCGAGCGAGCTAAACCCCCGTCATTTCCTTCGTGTTAGGTTACTGGTGACCCCGAACGTAGAAATAGGAGCGTCCGTCGACTTTGTCATAGACATCATGGTCACCCTAACAATATTCACAAATGTCATTCACCCAAGCGGCTAAGTAACGTTCAGCCCCTTTATTAAACGTTGCATTCAACAATTTGCCTAGGCGTCCTTTAGCCATTCTATTGAGTGTCGGCGTTTAATGAACGGCCTAGCCGACCAATTGAATGGCGTATTAAACCAGTTGGCGGCGACATAGGCACAGGTATAGTCGAGCCGCTACACTGTTTGGCAAGAGTATGCCATTATTCGTTTGAAATGAGGCAGGTCTTATTAAAAGCATTTAGGGCCACACTCGACGCTAGACCGGGCAGCTTTCACCTCGTTATGTACCTACCTTAAAGTACCTAATCCAGGTGCATTCGCCAACAGGGCTGCATGTATTGAATTATGCAATGAATAGGCATATGAAAAGAAAAGGCGAGATTAAAATATAGCACGATCTTGATATAGGTAAGTACCTACCTAGGTAGCAAGCTCATTATTATGCATCTTTGGTATCAAGCTACATCCTTTCTCATTCTAGTCTAATGTTATAAGTACAATGCAAAGGTATAAGTAAGACATTTATTATTATTAGTTTCATAGTGTAGGAAAACTAGTCTTCTTATTTTTTCTTTGTTGTAAGTTGTAACCACAGAGTAAAGACTAAAGAAAGAGGTGCCCTTATTAGATATTTGTATGAAACAAAACGTGGTCATTGTTTTTTCATTTTCATTATACTGTTTACCGGTAAATAGTTGAACTACTCGCTTCGTTTTATGTCGATTTTAGTACTAGGCCGACCACTCGGCCGACTTGCTTAGGGCCAGTCCCCTTAGTAACTGGTCCATGGTTGTAACTATATTTTCTAACGCTGCCATTTTTTCGCAATCCAAATTGGCTAACGCCAAATTGTTTGGTCCGACGTAATTATTCCGTGAGATCAATGGCCTCTAGCTATTGTTTCGCAACAGATCTCTGTAAGTACACAAACTTCATCTGTAAGTACATATAACAAGTAGGTAGGTAGCCATTTATCTCGCAAAATAATTTCTTTTGAACTAGGAAGCATTATTACTTCCCACAGCAGTAGAGGCTTTCATATCTAAGTTGGTCGAAAGTTTGCCAATTTGCATTGGGCCAGGTTAGTCAACTATGGACCAAGCACAGTATTCAACATAAATAATGATGATTCAAAGCAATAGGCTGCCAACTATTAATTAGGTACATATAAGGTGAAAATACCATCAGCAAAAATATTGGTGCACTATTCATGGAAAGTTATGATCGACTTGCAGTGGAATTACAAATCACATTTGTTCTTAAAAATGCTTTTCAAAGCCATTGTAACCTGGCTAAAATCTCTATGAATTTGGGGGAAAGACTATAGCGCACTAAACTTCTACCAGCCCTTTCGGGAAATATAGGCGGGATGATATTTTTTATTTTAAACCGGCTCGAAGGACCAAGGTTGGTTTCTAGACTCGTACAGTACAGAAGTACAATACAGGCTGTACCTATGGTTTGAGGCCTTTTTCTGGACCCAGAATACATAATAGTAACGATTCATAGGTAGTACATTTTATTTATGGCCAATGGCGAGGAAGACGATAACTATAACTATTATAGGTACTTAACACAGTAAATTACAAAAATAATTACGTAACGTAACGTCACGACTTTTATCCCCATTCGGGGGTAGTCAGAGGCTTGAGTGTCCATACACCACCACATTGTGGAGGTATTAACCAACTCAAAGCCCACGTTTCACCAGATAGTCAGAACCCAACGTGACAGGTGGTGAACCTTGTCGCCTGACTATTACCTAATCCCGAGGGATAGGAAGGTTTCTTCACGATGTTTTCCCTCATCCTAAAAATAAAAGCGAAAAAATAATTACGTAATACTTAATATTAACAACAACTTAATAACGCGTCCAATCATGTTTATGTTGCTATAATAGCGTGTTATCGCGTGTGTTGTATGATCGGTCAACGATCGGAGTTTTAAGATCGAAGCAAAGTTTGGTATGAGCAGTCAGACGTGTCACCCACCTTTTAGTAGCATTTCTAATTGAGCGTCTCCGTGTTTCGGAGGACTGGTCAAAAGTATATTCCGGTTGCTATCATCTAGACAGCAGTCGTTAAGCCATGTCAGAGGCCTTCGGGCAGCTTAAACAACTCTGAAACCAGGTTCTAACTCAATTCAAAGCGTCTATTTTGTTAAGGCCTACGGGGGCACTTACAAATTGTCATTTTACATTTTTTTTTCCTTAAACTCTACCGCTAGATGGGAAACGCGACCTTGACTGAGAAAATCCGGCAAGAAACTCAGCGGGTCTATACTACCACCATCCGATAAGAAGATGAAGGATGAATTATATTTTGTTCACTGTAAACAAAGGGGTGGGGGATTAATGCATGAATGAATCTGTTCAACCACTCACAGTACCTAATACACCATACAGACGAAACAGCGGATATGAAGTATGAACTCCACGCTTGTAAATATTCCACAGGTCGTATTTACACAAAACGAGACATTCGCTCATAGGTCGCAATACACTGACTCTTTTATTCATTAGCGAGTCAATAACAAACGAATTAAATCATCCATGTATGCGAACAGTCTTTCTCCCACGTGCGGTGATACTGATCTAGGTAACGCTGTGTGGTTTGGGGTAGGTTAGCGTACTAGATGAGTGCGCCGCCGCCCTCTATTCTGCGTCATTACTTCGAGCTATGTGCTAGGGTGTACAGTTTTAAAGGGTCAAAGTACTTTAGGAACAGACAAGCATTAATGTATTGAGACTAGAAGTCTATGAATTAAGACTATCACGTCTTAGTTACTTCTTGCTATAATAGATTTAAAACTAATTTTGGTAGGTATAACAAACTAAGATTGGGGATAGGTATACATACCTTCCGATATCACTTACCAGTCTTCGTTAAAAAAAAAAATCTTCGTGCTCCTTTTTCATGTTTTCACTATTGGACTGTAGTATCTTCAAATGATCCAGGCTTAAACTTCCGCTCAAAGGACCAATTATGTTTGTTTGTGTGATAATAAAGAAGAGGGCTAATAAAATAGGTAGCTGAAGACTCGGTTGGTAGTTAGAAATGTATGTAGGTATTATGTAGGATCCCTCAAAGTACGTACGAGTTGCCCCATAGCCACCCCTAACAACGCTGTTACCACATCACCATCACCCCCGCTTATGTATTACTCGTGCACCCATTATGCAGAGAACTGTAAATTCGATCGTCGACTTTATGCATCGCCCCGTATCGGTTGCATGGTGCATTATATTATGTACTAAGGTAAGTATACTCAAAAGGTTGATACCATTACGGTACCCCTAATTAGTTTCCAGATGATCCTATCCTATCTCGTAGCTTTTAAAAATAATTCTTCTAAGATTTATCTGTAATATTTTTTGTATTTTTCGGAATCTTAAATTATTCATGATAGCTTAAAGAGGTAAACCATTTAATAAGGTATACCATGTTAGTAGCATAACGTTTATTTGCTACTTGTTATACAGATTTTGTGAAAAACTTTTTTAATTTCTAGTTTCACCCTCTCGATGGGCGTCAGTCCGCCCTCTTTCGCAGCCCTCTGTCTAGCAGCCCTCTGTCTAGGCAATGTGCGTTTCCCGTATGCAAAGAACGCAGAGAAATTGGGGTTGACTTGATGAGTTGTTGGTGAGGGCATTGGTAAACACAACAATCCCCGATAATCATGCACACACCGTCCAGTTTTCCGGATACATGCAAGATCTATTATCTTTTTTTATTATTATTTTTTGCATTTTTTTAAATCTATAGACAACAATAGGGGTTTGATAAGGATTTCTTTGATAGTCCGCGGGATGATAGGTCGGTGTTAGTTATAAAATATCTTAGGCTTAGGTCTGATGGCTAAAAGAGCGAAACCTTTTTCAGAATCAGGGATATTAAATAGGTGTCCAAAACCTTTCCTATAGAGATGGGTTGTACTAGGTAAATTTGGGACTAGGTGCACCTATTTCTAGTATTTAAAAATACGTGATCCAACCACCTGTTCCACCTATTCCACCTAGTTTCAAGTATTATCGGCTATGGTTCGCGTACTTAGTCCTTAGATCCATAATAGGACTCGATACATGAGATCAAATGGGGACAAAAAGTGCATTTTGCTCACTTCAGATGTCGCTACTGCTAACAATATATAAAATAAAATAAAATGTCACGACTTTTATCCCCATTCGGGGGTAGTCAGAGGCTTGAGTGGCCATACACCACCACATTGTGGAGGTATTAAGTCAACTCAAAGCCCACGTTTCACCAGATAGTCAGAACCCAACGTGACAGGTGGTGAACCTTGTCGCCGTGTATACAGGAACTGACTATTACCTAATCCCGAGGGATAGGTAGGTTTCCTCACGATGTTTTCCCTCACCGTAAGCGAACTGTAAACAACAATATGTCATTCTCCATAGTAATTATGTAAACAAACTTGTTTAGATTAAAATTATTCCATAATGTATTGATTGCGTCGTCACGCTCTCGCAGTACGGTACGGTACTTGGTACTTGGTGCGTCAGCGGACGTGTTGAGCGCTAATACTAGGTGGACTAAGTACTGTCAAAATTGGAATAGGTGCCACCTAGTCTCGTAAAATACCTAGTCTTCGCACCTGTTTTAGTAAATACGACTCACCTCTACTTTCCTACTTTTTTCCTACAACCAAACCTTACAAGAATGGGCGTAAAATGCTAATTGTAATCCGGCCACATGGGCGCTCAGTGCGTCGCGCCGGGCTGCACCCCCACGCAGCCCGTGTGACATGTCGTGTTGCGTTGCATCGTAGTATGTGTCCTAGAACTTAACATGTGAATAAGGTGTGAATATATTTCATCACGCATCTCTTACAACCATTAAATCATTGTCACTGTATTGGAATACCTACGTAAGTAAGTACAAAGCCATAGGAACAGATGGCATCGTTCCACATGCATTATAGCATGTGTTCCAGTGTTCACCCGACGCGACGGCACACGCTTCTAAGGCTTCTATTTTGTCGACAGGCAGGAAGTCTATATTGATCTAATCAACTTGTCCTACTGCAGTGCGGACTTAGATACTAGGCGATAATGAAACTGCTTTTTTAGTACCTATGTTACATAAGATTTCTGTTCCTTGAAATAAAGTGTAATACAGTTTTCAAGGAAGTAACAAATACAAAAACATTTTGAAGTCGAAACATTCCGTATAGTTCTACAAAGTTCGTACCTATGTAATAGTTAATAATAATGAACTGCCACGTAGGTATAGGCAGGTAATGAAAACTGCATTCCCGAGAAGAGCGAACAAGTTTTAGAAAGGCAAGTGGCGTCACGTAACCTAGGACAAACAAATAGGCAAACAGAGCTATTATTTTGAAGACACGTTAGTAGGTAATAAAAGTAAAGACTAAAAGTTATATGTGATTATTATCAGATACAAAATGATCAACAGTAACGGAGACAGCTATAGCTCTTTTTTAAATTAGTCTTAATTTTCACCCCCAGAGTAAGCCTAGTTCCTACACCTACATAAACATGTAAGTAAGTACAGAGTTTTGAATAAAACATAACCCTTTTCAACATAATCTGTTAGGGCAAGTAAGTACACTGTAGAAAATTCGCAATCCCAACTAGGTCAAAAATCGATCGCGCATGCATTCCTTCGTAATGTCTGCAACTAGCACATGCCTACCTACGATATTATCATTATTTACATAATGTTTGCATTCTGACGTGTTACTTGATTTTTTAAAGTTTGATTCATGCTGTTTTAGGACACCTTATAACAGTTAGATAAAACTTTTTGATATTTTTTTGCAACCCTCCATTAGAGTTATGAACTAATTAAATAACATGTTTACACAATTGTATCTCGTGATGCCGTGAACAGTGAGCACGCTATGCGTTTTGACGAGCATTAATTAGCGTAGAAGATTTGATTACATTTGCTTCGCTCCGCAGTACATTTTATTTTTATACGAGTATTTTTATACGTTGTGGAAAATCTTGGGGGAGGCCTATGTCCAACAGTGGACGTCTTTTGGCTGATATGATGATGATAAACAACTAACAGTCAATATAAATACTAAGCGGACAGCCGATTTGTATTTTAATTTTCTTAAATAAGTGGTATCTGTAGGATGAATAGATAGCCCGTATCGAGAGAAAAATGATTTCCAATGTGATCTTTGCACAGATTTGGAGAAGGTACCCAAAAAATTAATTAAGCTGTAGGTCCACATAACGTAGGCACGTTTGTATTTACCTAAAGTAACACAATTTAACAATTCAAATTATCAATTTAAATTTATCTAAGCAAAGAAGTTTTAATGCGCTTACTTGAAGTTGTTTTTTTTTAAACTTTAACATAAGTAATCAATTCTCATATCAAACCTCATACAAGAACTATAACAAAACATTCGAATTCAATCATGCGACGCGCGCCCGTTATTTGTTCACACAGTTCTAGGCAAGCATTGAGGAGAGCTAGGCAGCCTATTGCGCCATTATTGAAGTCTAGACTAGACTGGTGTGAAATTCGCACCGGCCATAGCTTTCGCGTTTTGAATGGCTCAGATTGATCGACAGAACCGGTCGCGATCGGGTCTGTTACTCATTCGGACAGAATTCATTTGGGAAACATAAAATGACACGTCGCATCTTAAAATAGGGTATATTTTCATATTCTTATTATAACTTATTTTTAAAAGTTATTATCAGTCTTTATCTTTGTTCATTCGGTAGTTATCTGAATAACCTACATTTATGATGTAGTAGTATTTTTTTTAAATATGTATTGTAAATTTAATAATTAGATACCTAAATAGGTTCAAATGCCTACTTGTATCCTGTAACCTAATCAATCTGACTTTTTAATCTGTGTAAATATTGGCACAACATAATTTTGTGATGTGATTTTCTTAAGATTATTAATGCTGGTAGCAACATCATATTTACTTTAGGATAATAGATGCGGAAGTGCAAATAGAGGGGCAATGAATAGAATAATAGTTCCTTACTCTGCGGCCTAGGTAACAAATCAGAACCAAAGGCTAAGAGAAATTGCTTCTACTACACCATAAAATAACAAGTGTTGAATTATCATAAAATATTTAAGAAGGATGCTGGACGTTGGAGATCTATCGAATTGAGCCAGAACCGCGACGGCCGGCAGCGACAGCCGGCCGCAAGGCGGCGAGGGGGCGCTCAGACCGGATCTCAGACCCTAAAATAAAAACATCTATCGAAATAATAATACGCACTGCTTACCCGGGACAAGTACGCGAAACGAATGGCGTTGACCCCCTGAGCATTCCCATGCTAAGTTGCGGCCCAACTGGATTTTTCTTAATGGTAGGGTGGTACTACGCTGCTTATAGAACTGAATAGGCCTTTCAAACGTGTGTTTGGACTTATTAGCTTTTATTTCTAAGACTAGCTTTCATGGGAGCTCCGCTGCGGTCGAGATCGCGCATCGCAGAAATTGATGAATGCCTTTCTAACGCACGTGATGACACTTCAGATAATTAGTGTGCAGTTTTCACATAAGTATAGGTAGTTAAGATTTATTTATGGACATTATTTTAGGGGTTTAAATTAATTATGCATGATTTATATTGGAGGCGAACAATATAGGTGTTGATAATGGTAACCTTTAAAAGCTAGACAAATTTGTTTTATTGTATTTTTAAATGTCCATTATCCCTTACTGCATTCTGGGCTTGAGTGAGGTTAAGTAAATAAAAGGGGTTCTAGTAGCACAATAGACAAAATAGGTGTAGGGTTAAATGTCGCAATGATTTTAGACCTTTCACCATTTCGCCCCTAGTTTATTCTCAGACTTACTAGACTCCTTTCCAGCTTTCTATACATCCGTTCGAACCCGTCTTTTGAATCGTATAATTTAACCGTGCCGTCTTTTCTCCCATTCTACTTTTGTCCGAGGAGCAGACAAACCCGTTGCCGCTGCATAAAGAAATAAAAATTAATGGATGTCCGAACAATGGGGAGAAATTGTGATAGGTGAGAGTAATCTTTTACAGCCAGTGACGATTCTCGTTCTTTTATTTTCCGCGAACAAACCCCAATTGTAGGGGTTAAATAGGGTCACTCACTACACTATCACCATGGTACGATCCAATACCGATTTTGAATTGTAAATTTAGGATCTTGGAATCACTTGCTTATAATTTCGACTTAATTTTAACGGGTTTCTCAAGTGTAGTGACAAGTAAAGAAGGGGCTGACTATTTTTTTTTATTTACGTTAAACATTAAGTTCCTACAAACATTTTTGTATCTAGTAAATGGGTATCTTCAGTAAGTTTGAAAATTAATAATATAAATAAAATTAAAGAACTTTATAGCACTCCCGGCCACGTTAGGCAAACATCAGCCCTCAACAGGTGTCCAAAGTAACACAGGCAAATACACCATCAAAAACAACCGCTAATGGATAACATGTTGTGTTGAACTGCGTTTAATTAATACTTTCCCGTGATACCCACGACACAGTTTCTATCGAAACTCAAGAATAATAACATTGACACTGCGCGGGACAAATACATTTTTAGATTAACATTGAAGCTGTTACATGAAAGAATCAGATAAAATACAAATAGAAATAAATCCGGTGATGTCACTAGAGAATGCTTGCATAATTTTGTGAAGGAATTCGCAAATTGCGCCGAAGATTGTGCACCTGTTTATGCGGTGTTTTCGTACATTGCGCTGTCCTCTGCACATCAATCAAAATGAAATATTTATTTATATATCTAAGACTAGGTATTATTTTAACTACGCGAATGCAGAGACTTCCCCTGATGCATACCAATATATAAATAGACAATGGGCTATGAGTGGTGCTCCGTTTATATATATTCTCTTAGGCTGACTATCTTCAAATCCATTCCGGGCTGTAAAAACATCGGGACTAAGGCGTTTTCGATTGCAGCCACTAATACCACAATAGCTTTATCACTTTCCTTTACATAGAGGAGTCGTAACTATCCAAGGTTTGCAGGAAAACGGTTTCCTTACGAAGTGGGTTCAACGTAAAGTTTTGTATTCATACTAACGTTTTAAACTTGCTGTAACTATATCATAATTAAAAGAGTTGAACCGGAGGAAAATTAACAGCATTGCTATATTGATAATAGTGCACTATAATTTTCCTTGTGGATTTGAGCTACCTATTAATAATCTGGATTTTAATGGACTATTTAATTTTATTAATAATGTAGCTTTATTTTCTACAGCTTGGGAGAACGGCTTCACCGAATTTCAGATAAACCTTCAACAAAAAAATAAATAGTAGGTATAATTTTGTTTATTTTTTGTTCCAAATAAATAAGAATCGTAGCCCTTTTTGATACCCGTTGTTTTCGTAAATAGTTAATAGAGTGGTACCTACTAATAGTATCGCCAAGATAGGCATAGGGTGAAGAGTTCAAATAAAGGCTGGCTCTAATTAGACTTGCTTATTGATACAAAATAAGTTTCCACGACATAGAAGATATATAAACGTGCTATCGCAATAATTTGGGCATGTAAGATAGGTACGTCATAGTTACGTCTTAAACGCGCTAAAACGCCCCCAGTGCGTGTTCCACATAATTTTTAGAGGCCGGACTTTTACGTATCATAGGTACCTACTTATCTTTACAAAATTATGTTTTTCTGTTTATGTAGCTATTCACGTAAAGAATAGCCGGGAAATCGACCGACTTCAGAAGTAGAGATTCACAACTTTTTCTTTTTTGTATAGGTACATAGGTAAGTTTAAATTTTATTAGATAATATTAGTAGGTAAAATTTGGTAGTTTTCAAGTTTAGCTATAACGCAGTAGCTGCTACGATAATTTACAAAAAAAAAAAAAAAACAGAATGCTGATAACTATTATAACTTACCGTGATAAAGGACGTATTGTTTATTTCAAAAATACCGCTCTGACCGTTTTATGAAACAACATGCTACCTACCTATATTATTATTATCTATTCTGGTACCTACCTATATACCTAATAAAAGGCACATCTGTGAAATCAGCCCCAGACTCCCAGACATGTCTACATACAAAAAACAACAATTTGTGGTCTATCTATTGAAAATGCGACGCGCTGCGCACTTTGCAAAGGTCGAGAACCTCCGCTACAATAGACAAGATTCTTCCACGATTTAATTGCGCTTTACAACTTCTATTAGGTGAACTAACTTTATTTCTCCACTTAGGACCAATTTGAACATGTATATAAGATAGGAAGGAGTTATTACAACGAACATACAAAAAACGCGTCGCGTCGCGTCGCGTACCTACTATAAAATACCTATTATAATAGGTAGGTAGTAGCTACCTACCTATGCGACGCGACGCGTCGTCGATGATTGCTCGTGCCGCCAAGACGCCCTTGAATTAGCAAAAAAATAAACAAATAGCAATGACCTCGGCACACATGATAGACACGATCACTAACCGAGTGGTCAGATTAGGGCCAGCCATTATAATTCATAGTAGTTAGGTAGGTACACGTTTTGTGAATACGTTAAGTAGCTATTATAAAATAGAACTAGAATCACCGACTAGTTTAATTTGATAAGGTGACGTCATCGTCGTCTGGGCCCCCAATTTGACGTCAGCTAGTACAGTGACCCACAAATCTACAGACACAATAAATTCACAGCAACGTACGGTGCGAAACGGCGCGGGTCAATGAACTGTTGACGTATTTAAAATACGCACAAGTAGGTACCTACCTACCTTATCGCGAAATGTAGTACGCGGCGCGGCAAGCGGAGCGGGTTGCTGTGCTATGCTATGTGATTGCAAAATGGTTATTTATAGATGTGTGTCCGTGACGGATGGTTCGTGCTATTTCTAAGGTCCAAGGATTGGTGAGTAATAAATAAATATAACATTCCGCGATGTAATGTAGGTATGAATAAATTAAACTTTCATGAATAAAAATTTCGCTCAATCAAACTCACACGTTAGTATTGAGTTAAAACTTTTCTTAAGTCCATAAAGTTTTTGTGATAAATTATTAAACTGGGTGATTGTAAACTAACATAAAAAAACCTTATTTATAACAAAAAAAAAAAAAAAAAAAATGGACATATTGCAATATTCATAGAAATGTCAAATTTCGAAAATAGTGATGTGACGATCCTTTTGGCAATTACGGTTTTTAGTAAGTATCTACAAAAATACGAAAATATGTACCGGTTTTTATACATAACACTGAAATAAATAGGTAGCGACTCGGCGTGATAAGTTTTTTTTTCAAGGGATATGCATAAAATTTCCAGCTTTTTCTCATGACTAGACAACGCCGCCGGAAACTCCGTGAGAGCTCGTTTTACTACCAAAGGTACTTTTAAAGCTATTGATATTAATAAAATGTGAGAAAGGAAGTGTGTCTGTCGTGCTGCTCGTTACAAGACACACCACACCCGAGTTCTTTCTTCCTAAAGAAAGGAAGAGTCTGCATTGAATCGTTAAACGATTTTTGACGCAGAGCTTGCATTCTTCAAGATTCATATTGGCATGAAAGGGATTCATTGGAACCTTGTTCGTACTAAAAGAGGCACCCGCAGTAGCTGCCCGATCTACCTACCCACATAATACGACGGATACAGATCAGAGTTTCTTACTTACACATACACATAAAGTACGAAGGCCAGTTTTGAAATAGTGTATGTATTACGAATACATATGGCTTCGAAGATCAGCAGGTGTAAGCGAACTAAAGGCAAGGGGTTATTGCGATTAACTCTTTTATCCCTTCGTTTCCATATCAAAGAGTAATGAACCTTGTTCAACGATTGGACAGCAGTGTCGATTAGTGACCGTGTGATTTTTAATTTTTTTTTAAGAATATTATACCTATTAATTAATTTATATTTATGAATGAAATAGCAAAACTACTCAGGTAGATATAAAAAATTTAAAGCCGTTTTCTTATCAGCACTGATTTGCAGGAATTACCTGTGGCACAGTTATTCTATGACATTTAACATTTACCTAAAGGTAGATAAGTATAACAAGATTCTAATTAGATGATAATTAATATTTAAAATATTAGGTGCTTGTAACAGTTTTTTTTTATGAAAATCTGTTTTGGATTTTAAGTTTTAAAATGAGAAAGGGCAAATGTATAAAATTATATTTTTGGGAAATATAAAGCTTCAACCAAAGTAGCTAATTGTAACAACAAAGGCGAAACTCTGGCAGTGAATCGATTGCGAGTAACGAAGGTCAGAGGGTTTGCAAGTGTGCGTATGTATGCAAGTATGCAGGCGAGCTCGGTGCGGCGTCGCTGCTGCACGCCTGCACCGGCGGTTGCAACACCCTCCCCCCTTCGTTCTCGGCTTCTCGCTCGTCGCCGTCTTGCCGCTAGCTAGCCTGTCTCACCTCGCGGCCGGCAGCCTTGCGCGACGCGCCGCGCTCTTTTACATTCAAAATTATTCGCAACATTGCAAAAACTCTCTGTGCAATAAAAATTATCTTATCTTTCGATGCGGTCACAATTAGTATTAAAACAGAGAGATTGTTAAAAGTTAACAAAGAAATTAAGTGCCTTTAAAACTTTGAATGCACTCCTCGTTGCACGTCCCGCGCGTCGTTATGAGAACCCCGTAGCGGTCACGTTGACGTCGCGCGGTGCCGCCATATCTGTCTCGGCCACCAACTAGTAAAATTAATAGGTAATTATTTTCGTGTACAGTGATTCTGTTTGATTTTCTTGTACAGTGATTTGGTGCTAAAGTGTTTTCTACCTTCTGGTATCCTTAGTGGTGATTCCAATTGGATTCTTTTTGGAAATTCAGGCGCGCGCCGGCCGGTTCTTATCGGGTGCAATGCAGTTGCACTCTCAACTTATTGCAGTTTTGCATTCACAAAAGTTTCATGCGCGGAAAGTTTCTGGTGTTAATATTTCGCTCCAAAAGGATTGTAAATGTGTTTTTATAGTGATTACTATCAAAAGTGATATGTGTAGTAGTTCCTAAAGCGCTGTCACAGTTTACTCTGCTGTGTTATTTCGGTCATTGACCGCCGGAATTCGCATCTCCTCTTTATTAGTGGTGTTGTTAGCTTTTTTTACATAATACCGATTTTCGTTTTTTAGGCTCAAAAATTGTGTCACTTCACTAGAAGAATGCAATGACCCGCGTATTCGCTTTTTGAAATTTCACCTTCACCCGGATGGAATGAGGAGTGCACAATCCCATTGTTTCACAGTTTCATATGTTTGAACATCATTTGTTTTTTTGTTTTTCGGACGATTAGAGAGTTTATCATTTTCTTCCAAAATTACAAAAATTACAAAATAAAGGTAAATATAATTATTTTCCACAGTATTATATAATTTTGAATAATATATCTATGTTGTAAATGTATAAAAATATTAGTTGGCATCGCTCACACGCGTGGCTTCCTTGAATAGCTTCAGAATGACATCATCTGTAGGCAAGCCTCAGAGTTCCTAGAGTGAATCAAGTCTCATTGAGTTATGGAGTCTTCTAAAGTTGATATAACTGAGTGTAGTGTGTGTAAAATGTAATGATAAATGTCCAGAATGGCGGAGGGCAATGGAGAAATACCCATTGAAGAGGTACCCGGGAAGGACTCCGATGTTGGCCGAACACCGGATTACCGCAAACTCATTGACTATGGCTTGGATCCTAAGGTGAGCTATTTTTACTTAATTTACCATAACTAATGCATGGCTATATGCTTTATAAACACATTTCAATTGTATCCTTCTAGAATATAAATTTGAATATTTTTTTTCCTAATTTATTTTTATCAATCACCGCCTCGCCACTTAGATTTTTTTTTATTTTGCTGCACCTGTATGCTATTGATTTAAATACCAATTGCTAACTGGTATACAATATTTGCTTTAAAAAAAAATACAAACACTATTATTGTAGACTTAAATTTGAAATCGTGCATGCCGTCCGATGTGTTTCAGTATACCTACCTAATGATTCTTGTCTTATCTTGTATCCTTTCATACAATAGGTAAATATATTTATTTTTAATTTATTTATTCTACCTATATCATGCAATAAGTTGATAAAATTCATTATTTAATTATTTTGTGTATTTAAATATCTAATTTGAATCTTATTGGTAAGTGACAAGGTACAATATTCAATAACTGTTTGATTCTTACACACCATTTGGACTATCCATTAGATAATCAATTCTTATAAGATAATAAACAAGCAGTGGAACTAATACTAGCTTATTAGTACTTATTAAAATAAGTACTAAAGTCTAGATTTCTTGGTTCTAAAGATCTCTTTAAAATCAAAACTTATTCTTTGAATATAGGTAGTTAAATAACTGAGTCATTACAATAACATTTTCTATATACTGTAATATCTAGAATTCTAGACCTAGACCATAAATCAGGTTGAGTACTTTATACCTATCACTGATTCACAAATCTTATCAAATAGGTATCTAAACAGCAAGCTTGGGTATTCTATTCTTATGTTGCCACACCTGAAAAGTGGCTTGTTGGAAAAATATTATGTTGGCACCACTGCAGTGCACTTTCTCTCTGATAATGGTGGGTGACCTTTGCCATTTATTATCTGGGCACCTGCAATGCATATGCATACATGTTTTTAAAATTATACCTAACTTGGGTAGGTATAACAGTAGGTAACCTTGGCGTCATCATTGGCTTACAGGAGTAACACTGGTGGGAATGTGTGTCGGCTTAGTCCCATTATAAAAAAAAAAGTAGGTACCTACAGCCTTGGAAATATGAATCAAACTTCAATCAAGCTGACTTTGTCGCATGCGGAACATGCACGGCATGCAGGGGCTTAGGAGGAGTTTAGACATCTTCAAACACCGTATTGGCCGGCGCACAGTGAGGACGGCAGGGCATGGCATTTTAATTTTTATCAATCGAATTTAATACTTATCCAATCGAAATAAGGTGCTCCACCGAGAAAATGCTCCGCGATGCTCCGAGGTCGATCACCGAGCATTGAAATATATACCTTATTTCCATTGGATAAGTATTAAAATGCCATGCCCTGCCGTCCTCGCTGTGCGCCGGCGCCGGCCATATTGGAGCTGGAAATCTTTTCAAACACTTTCCATTTATGGAGTTTTCCGCTAGGCGCGCTGCTGGTAAATGTATGGGATCAAATTCGAAATCGAAAGTTTTCCTAGTAAGAAATTATTGTTCTAGAGACTCCACTGTTGAAACTCTACATTAGATACCTAGTAGTTATATCTAGATTGGTATAAGGCTCACGGTTATTCATAAAAATAACAAGTAAGTAGGTATTATGAAGCCTTGAATAAGGTTTAGTACTGCACCGCTTTTTGACTAGATTTGGCGGAGGTAAAACAGTGTCTGCAGATCTAAATTCAACAATAACCCTCCGCCGTAGTTGGTTAAAAATCCCGATGCACCTTTTGTCACTGTTAATAGCAAGGGTCCAATACACAGTAAAGTTGTAAGAACCACATTATAATTATTTCTTTTGAATGCTATTATAATCGTCGATCGCGATTCGTGTATCTAAATTTAAATAATTATGCATATTACTTAACTACTTCAAGTATCAAGACAACTCTGTCCTGTGGTTAAGCTATTGGTTACATATCGACATGCCCTTAATGCTACGAGATCGGATAAGTTTCCAATTGATCTACAATTGAAGTAGCTGCTTGTCTCTGAACTGATAAACCTATTATTGAACGGACTTTGTGGGTAGTACAATGTTATGAATTGCCAATTCTAATTGCCAAATCCTATAGGCAATTCGGGTACCAATTGTACGCACTGCAGTACCATACGTATCTGTATGTAACTGGGCAACATACGAATTTATCATTCGGAAATCGTCATACGTATGAGGTCAATGCAGTCGCGGGGGGTGTGGTAAGGCGTGCCGCGGGGGCACTGAGTAATTTTTCCTTGTCACTGTCCTTTATAACTCACTGTAGGTTTTCTGCAGTATTCGATGCAGTTTTGCATACGTGAGCTACCCTTATCTTGCTTAGCGGTTGCGACGGTGGTCAATGAATGTTATCATCGCAAAGAATCACGCGATATGTTATCTATTATGATGTAATTTCGAATATATGTTATAATTACATATAGGTACTTAGGTGTTTAATCCAAGAAAGTCTCTTGAAACAATTTAAAATATAGCGTACCTATCTAGTTTTGTACAAAATAATTCGCTTCCCATTAATAGTTAAGATCCCTTGACCCTCCCAAGTTACTATCCCATGTTCCATATTAGATAGAAAGTTTCAGTTTTATTTAAACCTACAGTAAAATTTGTTGGTAGAATCAAGTTCTAAATTGCACTAATAAACTCATCGTCTAACTTTGCAACAGTTACGTCAGTAAAACCTATGACGTCATTTCACGTAATGGAGGCCCAATAATTGAAACCTCTTCGGATGTGCTGTATCATTCAATTAATGAAAATGTGACCAACGTCGAGGTCAAAGAAAGAGGGAGAGAGAAGACATTTCCCCAGTTACTGTGCCAAAACCGCATGCAGCATGTCGATAGCGTGCCTATCTAATGTAGAATTATCTGGTTTCCAGGTAGCTGCCAAGCTCGACGACATTTATAAGACTGGAAAGCTAGCGCACGCTGAACTGGATGAGCGTGCGTTAGACGCCTTAAAAGAATTTCCATCCGACGGTGCTTTAAGTGTTCTTGGACAATTTTTAGACTCAAATCTCGAGCATGTATCTAATAAGAGTGCTTATTTATGTGGAGTCATGAAGACCTATAGGTGAGTAAACATGGTGTATTATTTCGCTTGGTAACACGATCCAAATATTGGATGATTGCCAAACTGCTCCGTATATCTGGGTCACAATCTTGAAAAATTGATTTGACATATTATCGGGTGCGCCGACGACCGTTGAATTTAAATCGCACGGCCCTCTGCTTGAGTTACAATAGGAAATGTCGCCTTGTATGCTTCGCACAACCTTGCCGAGGTTGTCCGGAGTAATAACCATATAATAATCCGTTTTCGCACAACGCCAAAGCCTGACAAATTCGAACCAATCATAGTGATTATTCAAGACGGTCTGCCGAATTAAATATCTCGTGCCGACCTCTAGAAGAAGAGGTCGCTCGATACTGACCATTAAAATGCAATAAAAAATGATTACCATCCGAAATACTCTTATAATGACACCGACAGCAGACATCTTGTGTTCTGCCATTAATACCTACCTAGGCACTTACACGGCGACGTTTCTAACTTCAACGAAGTAGGCGCCGCGAGGTGTACGTTACCTGTTATTGTTAAGAATAACTAGCTTTCGAAATTGCGCTTTCCAACTGTTCGACTAATAAGCATAAATCGTTTGCCATCTTTGCAGTCGGTTGAAGGTCCGTTTACCTTATATGTTCATTCTGGCCTTTAGGCTTTTTATGTTCGAAGTGAATAGGTGCATAATTTGTCGTTAAACGACGAGACAATGTTTTTATACACA
This sequence comes from Drymonia ruficornis, assembly GCA_947859195.1. Classification (NCBI taxonomy): domain Eukaryota; kingdom Metazoa; phylum Arthropoda; class Insecta; order Lepidoptera; family Notodontidae; genus Drymonia; species Drymonia ruficornis. The sequence continues at coordinate 1,927,120 of OX401913.1, forward strand.
GACTTGTTTTCTGTCGTCTGTTGATCATTTGATTTTGCCTTGCCCTTTACGTCAGCCTTACTGCCTCTCCAATGTGTTTCAGTCCGGTTTCAATGTAGATAGTCTAGATACTGATAGCTATTTCAAGTACTATGATAACAGTACCTACACCTATCTTCAGTCGACACAATATCTTCATTAGGAGACCGATTTGAGTGACTGATCATTTTGCTTGTGTCCTCGTGTTTGCGTCCGTCCGCAAGATTAGATTACGGATGGTCATTAGCCCCGATGCAGTCATGATGCAGAACCTGTTTGCGCGATTTTTAATGTTAGTTGGAATTTGCCTTGGTGGCCTTTACGTTGAAGGTTCACCCATCATTTCGATCTTCTCGATTCGCGTGCTATACACAACTTGCTATAGCTTTTTTTACCATTTTGTTGATTGGATATTATGCTACCTCACATACGCAACTGCATATTGTGAATTCTCAGTCGGCTTAATATTAGAGTGGCCTTGTATCCTATTATTGTTACACTAAACCACTTCATAATATTCATACTTCGCTCAAATTATATTGGCATCGTTGAGTCATTCAACATTTTCCATCAGGGATTTATCAGGTGAAAAACGTTGAACGTTGAAACAGGTGAAAATGTGCAAATTTTTGCAAAATGTAACCCTCTGTCATCTTCTCCCTTGAAATTGGCGTGTTTTAAACCTCCTTACGAGCCTTTTATTATTTATTTTTGAGTTAAGAGATGTCTTCCATTATACCTTGACTTTGATTACTAACAATATTTATACGGAGCTGTTGCTTTTGCCCTTCGAGACCCAACTAGTGGAACTACCAGCAATCTACACTTAGATTCTTTCAGTAACCTGGCAAATTATGGTTGGGCTATCCTTCAAGATGAAAATGTGTCCACCGTTTATTCAAAACGTCGTCGGGAACGTAGAAATGTCAATAAACACAACGAATTCCCTGATATGAGTTTGATTCCTATATTTTAATCGAAAGATTGCCTGACATACATGATCCTTAGATAAGCACAGAGTAAATTAACGAAACTCTAATAAACACGTCTCTTAATGGCATTCCAGACAGAAAAGCAGGGCGGGCGTGCAAGGGACGCCCACGCTGTCCACCACTGTCCCGGTGAAGGGCCCCGACGAGGACAAGATCAAACAGATCCTGGCCCGGACCGGATACACGTTAGATGTTACCACAGGTCAGTTACTAGCCACTACTGTAGGTACCTACTAGCTATTGGACGGCTTCGCTCGTGGAAGTATGAACCAGCTCCTTTAATTCTAATACGATGGTTGCGATCGAATATCTAGTATGTGTGTTTAGACGATGCTCAACATTTGGGATTTCATAGCGAAAGAACCGCGCAAGGAATTCCTTGAGAGCATTTTGTGTGACGTTTTGTCTGCTACGATTATAGATAATTTATCACTGACAGCGCTAGCTAGAATTTTCCATGTGCTTAGCAATATTATTGGTATTTCATGCGACAACGCGTCAAAATTGACGCGTCAGATTTGACCCTTCTGTTGCGGAGCCTATGAACTCATTATTGACTTTTTCATTCTCAAGTTTGACATTAGTGTGTGTAAGCACCCTTAAATAGGGACAATACACGAAATCTGTAATGTTTCATGCGTTCGTCCATCATAAAATTGATATCGAAATATACGTGGAACGGCAGCACACTATCAATAGGATCTCATCCGGAACCTGCCACTCACCTTACTCCATGCAAATACCAATGTGTTTACAACTTGGTACAGCGTTGCTGCCGTGTAACGAGCATTGAAGCTTGAAGGACCGTAGTAATCTAATCTTTATGCATTGGAGCTTAAAGACCTGAATCACAGGAATTCAAAGCAATATCTGAAAATTTATGCGTTTTTGGGCTGTGAACGTGTTGTCAACTAGCCTGATAAGATTTCTACACGATAGGTATACGTCATACGAATTGGATAGATTACAAATAAGGCATTACAAAATTCCAATTTGAATATTTATCGCTAAAAGTATAAAACCTAGTCTTGAGCACAGTAAAGACTAAAGAAAGAGGTGCCTTTATTAGATATATGTGTGAAAAAAACGTGGTCATTGTTTTTTCATTTTCATTGTTCTATCTACCGGTAAATAGTTGAACTACTCGCTTCGGTTTATGTCGATGTTAGTACTAGGCCGACCACTCGGCCTAGTTGCTTAGGGCCAGTCCCCTTAGTAATTGGTCCATGGTCTTGAGAGTTTCAATTCTCAGTCATGGATAAGAGTAGTTGCGGCATGGAATGTTGTTTAGAGCTAGCGTCATTCTATTCTACAATAAGGTTATTACTGAATTGCCATACCGTATGAAATATCATAAGACTCAATTTCAACATCTTCCAATAAATATCGCTTCGATATAGATTTTTTTGCCAGAGATTAATTTCTCGCCCACAATCAAACTAGTTTCTAAAGACGTTGCATCATGAAGTTCGCAGCTATAATTTACTAGCTTGTAAATTAGATATTCGGTGGCAACTGAAAATAATATAGGTATCCAGTTGTAAAGTCAGACTAACGTAGTTTACGACACGCAAAGTCGCGTAATTTCGTTATTTTACATTAGGTTTATGATAAAATTCAACCGTACTAGGATAAATGTCCGGCGTAAAATTAACGAGAAAATAATTATTGCTGAGAATTCCTGATAGGAGTGTAGTGAAGCTGGAAGGAAGGTTCGTTTACTCGCGAGCAGTCGAATAGTGAGTGTTGATTGGCATCACAGAGAAAATAGACAGTAGGGATGTTCTTATTAGATTTCCCTATGAAACAACGCTTGACAATTTGCGCGGGTGAAGGCACGGGTGAAGGGGTGTAGATATCGCCTACTTTGCCATTTCAATCTACCGGTCAATAGCAAAACTACTCGCTTTGTTCTATGTCGATGTTAGTACGTAGTGGTAGTATTAGGTGTCACTAAGTGTAGGGTGATAAAAAAGAAGTACAGAGGGTCGCCATCTAGTGTCGAATAGAATTATATTTGGGATGCAAACGTTGGCAAGACGTCTGCACAGGGCGAACGCCAACAGCACGCTGACTTAAGCCACGCCTACTGTGATGACGTCAATGGCCTAGTTGAGCCATGTGGCCGAGTTGCTTAGACCCAGTCCCCTTAGTAATTGGTCCTTGATTGTGATGCGGCGTCAGGTCAACGCAAGTACGGCGGGCCGCCGCCCGGGTGGGAGGGCGGCACGCCGGGCGCCGGCTGCGAGGTGTTCTGCGGCAAGATCCCCAAGGACATGTACGAGGACGAGCTCATCCCGCTGTTCGAGCGCTGCGGCAGCATCTGGGACCTGCGCCTCATGATGGACCCCATGACGGGCACCAACCGCGGCTACGCCTTCGTCACGTTCACGTCGCGCGAGGCCACGCAGCGCGCCGTGCACGAGGTCAGTCCGCGCCGCGACCCCACCCCGCCCCATCTCCACCTCGTTTCTGTTGGCAGTATCTTATGTTTCCTTTGCTCACCTACCCTTGATTTTTTTTCTGGAGCCGGTGTTGTGAACACATGCAGCCTTTCGGCTAACCGTGGTGTGCTTAGCCAAAAATTTGTGAATAAATGTTCGATATGCGGTTCGGTATTTCTTCCTTGCTCGGATTTTTGGTCTCGGAGGTCCGTGAGCATTGGAGAATCGATGAGTGTCGACGAGAGACTGGTAATTTGACCGTGATAGATCCATCTTACATTGTCATTGTTGTTCAGTTCGAGACGCAAACCCGCGATCGAAAACGAATGGTCGATAACAGGTGTATCCACTATCCACTTCGATTGTGTCTCGATTCAATAAACAGTTGGGACAACACGTTTGCAATCTGTGAATCACATGATTCACGCTCGATTACGAGTCACGTAAAGTATGAATGAAATTGCCACTCTCTTGCACATAAGCCGTAGAGTTGTTGAACAAACATGGAGACAGGCGCGCGGCGGGCGGCGGCTCGCCTCGCCCGCCGCGCCCGTACATTGATGTTATCGAGCACATCTGTACCAATAGCCGACATTACACCGCACTGTGTTATCGCAAAACTAAAACAATGGTGCAATTGTTCATTATCATTATCACGATTGGTAACACAAAATTGTGTCAAAACTCTAAAGCTTTATGATGTTTATTGAATTAAATTGGTGTGATGATTTGATACAAAATTTATTCTAATTTGACGTCTACTTTCCAGGTGATTCGCCGAATTAAGTATAATCCCTTGAAAGATTAACAGTATCACAGCACTTAGCTGTCGCGCGTTCGGGGACTTCTACTGCCGCCACCCGTACCGCCCCCGGCCGAAAACATCACGTGCCGTTCTGCGTTGAAAACACATCCTCGATATCATACATTTTGATACAGTCGGTAATCAGTATTTGAGTCGCTAGTTCGCAGCGTCGCGTCGTGATGGTTTCCCCGACGGCAGTGGAAGTGTCCAAACGGCGGCGTCACTTGCAAGACTACTAGTAGTCCTCAGCCAGTATTTTTGCAAGGTCCCCATCATTTGCCTGTCGAATATATTCACAGTCACTCTTGGGAGATTTAGATTTAAGCTTCTTCTATCATTTAAACAGCATGTCATTAATATCCCGCACACGGCGGCCATTTGCACCCCGCTCCAAAAATTAACCTTGTAAACGTACCAAGTGGATACGTGTCTAGACGCCGCTAGGCGTCGGTCCGTTGAAGCCTCTGGCAAGTAGCCGCCGTTCAGACAATATAATCACTGAATTTGTGTAAATGTGCAATCATAACACCTATATAAACTGATCTAGCCTCGCTTGTCCTGAGATATCATCCCGTTTCTATACTGTTGCACCTCGTTCAATTTTAAGTTGCTTTAATTTTATTTTATTTTTTGTTACCATCACACGTACTCGCTTCTTTTTATTTTCACTTCATCAAACGGTCCACTTACAGGGTTAACTTTGAATTGGCTTCGAACAGTTCTCCAACTGAGAATTTAATATATCTCAGGCTCTCCTCTTTGCTCCGTACAACACTGTCGGCTTCTCATCCAAATTCAGTTAACTCATCACGATTGGCTCTAACCGTCATCACGCGTCGGCCACGCGCCGCCGCCGCCCGCGACGCCGCCGGTTCCGAATCGACGCCCTTTTCAAAATTGTTCCCTTGTTATTTTTCCCACAGCTCGATAATCACGAAATAAAACCAGGGAAGACTCTGAGAATTAAGATTAGCGTACCGAATCTGCGACTTTTCGTCGGCAACATTCCCAAGTCTAAAGGCAAAGAGGAGATACTGGAAGAGTTTGGTAAATTAACAGGTAAAGTGTCACTCGAATGAATTAAGGAGTTTATAGAGTTGTCGGGTTGAGTGCGTGGGGCTTGGTGTGGACCGCTGCGGTACCCCGCTTGCTCCCGCTTGCTCCCGTGCACTCCCCTCCCCCGCCCGCTCCCGCCGCTCGCCGCCCCGCTCCCGCGCCCGCGCCCGCTCCCGCTCCCGCCCCCGCCGCTCTCCAGTCATTGGGCTCGGACGCGGCCGCCACTGCGCGACCCGGCCCCGGCCGTTGGCTATTCTCCCCGAATTGTTCTTGCAGCTGAATGATTATGAAATTCGAAAGGGGAAAAAGATTGGCGTAACAGTTTCCTTTAACAATCACCGGTTATTCGTGGGAAATATCCCTAAGAATCGAGATCGGGACGATTTGTTTGAGGAGTTTACTAGGCACGCACGTAAGTCCTTGTCGAATTCATAATAAGTGCTATTCGGTCTGTGAGCGGCGCGGCGCGGGCCGCCGGCGCCGGCCGCCCGCGCCGGCCGCCAGCGCTGGCCCGCGCCGGCCGCCAGCGCCGGCCCGCGCTGCGCCCGCGCGGCCGCCGAGCTTTACCTAGCCTCGAGAATGCTCACTGGTCATGACTGGAGAACCTCGCTGTCGTTCTCTAGAATAGACTTCTTCAGTATATATTCTCCTGGAATATCGTTTGATTTGCTTCATATTCTGTAGCGTTGAATGAGTGAAGTTGCGTCGGGCTCGAGGGAAGCTTTGTTCGTACTTTAGCGCGCTGCGCCCCACCGCCCCCCCCTTACCCTCTCGTGTGATTGCAGCCGGACTCGTCGAAGTCATTATATATAGTTCGCCCGATGACAAGAAGAAAAATAGAGGATTTTGTTTTTTGGAATACGAGTCTCACAAAGCGGCGTCATTAGCTAAACGTAGACTGGGCACCGGTAGAATAAAGGTACGGTATTGTGTTCCGCGGGCCTAGGCACAGGCCACTTTGTGTGCAGCCGCTCTAGGCGAGACTACGAGCAACCCAGAAATACTTGTAGACACTGTCATCATGTTTAGAGGGGCCGTCTTTGTACAGAAAGTGGCATGTGTATGTTGGCCTCTAATGTTGATTTTTTATGTTGTTTAGTGAAACTACCTTGTTGGTAATCTGATTTTTATCTTCAGGTATGGGGCTGTGATATAATAGTGGATTGGGCGGACCCTCAAGAGGAGCCTGACGAGCAAACAATGAGCAAAGTAAGTAAAGAATACTTGCACCTTATTTTTAGCCACTAAGTTTAATTTCGGTATCCATAGAAAGATAGAAACATGGAATATCGAGACTTTTAGAGCGCCACCAAAAACGTATACGTAAAATGTGGATATCGGGAATAGGCACGCTTAATAATTTTGCCCATTTTATTCTAATTTCTATGCACCGAGATAAACGGTTTTCAAAGTTCTTGCTATGAATTGTCTCCTACATTGCATACAATACCGGAACTAACACTACGATTACGAGTATGGATACGCTTTATTTTCTTGCAACTTTCTCGTTCTCCACCAACAAGGCGACAAGGTTCACCACCTGTCACGTTGGGTTCTGTTCTATCTGGTGAAACGTGGGCTTTGAGTTGACTTAATACCTCCACAATGTGGTGATGTATGGCCACTCAAGCCTCTGACTACCCCCGAATGGGGATAAAAGTCTTGACGTTATAAAAAAAAGAAAAAAAAACTCGTTCTCGCCAATAATTCTTGGTGTACTCTTGTGTTTAATAGTGTTTTGACTGTGTTCAGGTGAAGGTGTTATACGCGCGCAACCTGACGCAGGAGATCTCAGAGGAGACGCTCAAGGAGGAGTTTGAGCGCTTCGGCACCGTGGAGCGCGTCAAGAAGATCAAGGACTACGCCTTCGTGCACTTCGAGGACCGGGACTGCGCTGTCAAAGTGAGCTTCTACCTATCGTTATCCCATTTTGAAATGTAGGCTTTCAGTCTACCGTGATTTGGCTGATTACTGATATTTACACGGAGCTGTATGATGGTCGATGGGGCAGAAAGGTTCGTGAGTGGCGGCCACGTACCGGAAGACGCAGCGTGGGTAGGCCCCCCACAAGGTGGACTGACGACCTAGTGAAGGTCGCGGGAAACCGCTGGATGCAAGTGGCACAGGACCGGTCGTTGTGGAAACCTTGGGCGAGGCCTATGTCCAGCAGTGGACGTCTTTTGGCTGAAATGATGACGATGATGCTGATTGCTATCTGCCTTCCGAGACCCAACTAGTGGGACTATCGGCAACCTGAGGGTAACAACATTTTTTTTGTTAGATTTTCAGGCTTCTGACTGCCTGTAACGGTCAAAACGAGCACGCTTCTTATTTGATTTAGCTTAAATAAAGAAGAAAATCAATATCGCCAGACTAAAACATCAACTACAGTTGATCAGTTGAGTTGAGTTTTGTACATGTATGGTCCCAAACAAAACAACGCTTCGTACTATGTGTACTGTACAATGGACTGGAGGCGATCCAGTGACACATTTTCGTGGCAATATAATAGGGGGCGAGCATGTTGTTATTGTAACGGCCCAATTCCCACTCACTGCGATTCAGGCCATCTACCGCTAGACCAGTGCGGGTTGACGAACTTCACACGTGTTTGAAAAGACGCAGGCAATAACTTGATACCATTCTCAAGCTTGTAATATAAGAGCAAGATAGTTTAAAGCCCGCCACATACATACGGAATTCCCTTTCGAAATATCGAATCTGGGTTTCCGAACGCGATACGTCCATACATTTGGATGGATTTACTGCGTTCGGAATCCCCAATTCGATATTTCGAAAAGGAATTTCGGCCCTTAGATGCGTCAAACTTAGTTTAGGTGATTTGACGACTTCGATATTGTAAAACCTTGAAAATTTTAACCCAATTTTCTTTCGAATATGAAAGTTTAAAAAATGTAGCATCGAATGTTCAAAAGTCAACTGTATGACTCAACGTCCATGAGGTCAGAAAAGACACGTAATCACGGAAAGGGCTGATGAACACTGGTATTTTGTCGCTACCTAGAAGTTGAATCATATTGACGCGTGACGGATGACGATAGAATTGCGAATCGTGGCCTGTTTTTCAAGGACAGCCCTACCTTTCTACAAATTACCTGCCAATTCAAAGTTACATAGGTTCTAAACGAGAGGCATCCAAGTTTTTTTTTGTCAATAGGGCGGTACCACCAATTGATAGTTCAGATTCGCTCTCTTTCTAAACTTGTGACAGTTAGTATTTATAGTGATACTACCCTGTCCAAACGATCGTGGCACGCGCAGTAGGGCATATTGGGCGCTCCCTTGCACTTATGGGTCTTATGGACGGGCCTATAAGTGCAAGGGAGCGCGTAATATGCCCTACTCCGGGAACATTTTATGGCCTCGCGTGTTCGCGTGGCAGGAGCGTTTGGACCGACATATAGATAACGTCATCCCAGTCATCAAGCAACGTGTGTGGAACTGAATTCATATTTGTCCCCATTACCCTGTGTGAAGTGCGGAAATTTACGCGTAATGCGTTTTTACGCGAATTTTGTATGGGTGACGCGAACAGCGCCCCAAGCAGCGCGTTAATAATTCACTTTTTAGTCTGTTTAGTCAACTGTTTAGGCAACAAACGCGGTTGATATAAACGTATTCACACTAGCTCCAATAAATGTTGGTACTACTCCACCAAGCCAACTAGGCGCTCGCATGGAATGTGGCTTCCCCGCCCGCACACCCGCCACCGCCTTTTTGTGCGGGTAGTTGGCTTGGTAAATCAAATCATATCAAAAGTTTTTTATAAAGCGTTTATAAATAGTCAAGATAAACAATATTTTAGCGTTACCACCGGTTCGTAATGTTGCTTCCATTGAGAAGAGCCGGCAAGAATCTCAATGGTTACTCTTTTCAAAAGAATAATTGTATACATTTTCAAACAGCAACGCTATGTGAGCAGGCAGGCAGTAACACATTGTGAATAAAAAAAAACTAAATTAGGTATTTAAATAAACAAAAAAAAAAGAACTAGCCTAGAAAGCTGTGCATGCCTACTCCCACTTTACAGTTAAACCAAAAGGTGAATGTTTAGAACTATTGTTTTGGTGTTATGCCTTCCGTCCGTAGAGTAGTGATATGTATTGATGTGGTATACGCAGGCAATGCAAGAGCTGGACGGCAAGGAGATGGGCGGCGCGCGACTGGAGGTGTCGCTGGCCAAGCCGCCCTCCGACAAGAAGAAGAAGGAGGAGATCCTGCGCGCGCGCGAGCGTCGCATGATGCAGATGATACACGGCCGCGGCGGGTCAGTACACGCGCCCATTATTATATTATACACATTGCAATACTCATTTTTAATTATGCGAACTAAAATGACTGCTTTTTATGGCAAACGTAAAATTAATCCTCTTATGAATTAATTAGCCTCTTGACTACCCCCGCATGGGGATAAAAATAGTAACGTATATGTTATGTAATATTAATATGATCTGTTCATCATCATTAGAATTGTTAACGAAAAATTTAGAAAATTTCGGAAATTTGTAAAAAATATGTGACGTCACACAGGGAGGGGGGAGTCTCGTAAATGTGACCAGCTATGACAAGGGGAGGGGGGGAGGGGTCTAAAAATCATGAAATTCCTGTGACGTAATTTATGGATGGACTTTTTATGATTCTGGTTCAAATTAATTCAGTTGTAATTTACTAAAGAATAACAAAAATAAGATCACTCATAATAGATAGATTCAATTAAAATATAAATTGACATTTATAGCTGTCATTTTTGTGCTAATTAAAAATCAGAGTATAGTTTTAACAACTCCATAGAGGTATTAACAACAAAACAGGACGCGTTTTAACGATCATCTTGGTTTTTTACTACTTTAGTAACCAATGTGGTCAGCAATTTGTATTAATTCGTGACCAAGTGTATAACAATCTGGCTTCACACCCCTCAAAATTCTTTCGTTCTTGTTAATACCTCCATGCTCACTACACTCTCCAAGAACGTATGGGTCAGCGACATAGGTTAAGTCTCTGTTCATTCTCGGTTTGTAAAATCGCTTGAAAACTGTTGTTTTGCATCAAATAGGTCTAAATAATATTGTTATATGTTACTAGTATTTGGTTACCAACATTTGTGAAATAAAGTATTACCGATTTGAAAAATTGAGAATGTTCAGCGATATAGGTCGCGAGACTGATGGTGCCTTGCGGCATCCACACAGTTTGCACAGTATACCGTTTTGCCGTTAAACGTACTGGCTTAAATATTGAGCGGGTAGCCGGGCCTTAAGAATTATTGGCAAGAGTGTAGTGGCCTTTAATATTTAAGAATTATTCCCTTTTGAATAAGGGTGAATTTTGCTATTATTATAAGATTTAGCGGAATATCAAAAGCCGTAAAACGATTTTGCTATTTATATAATTTATAAAAATTAGTAGACATTTTATCCACTGACTTTGCATAAAATTGTGTAACTATATTTTTTTAGAGAACAAAAAAGAACCAAATTTTATATTTTTTTCTGTAGTTTAATGTTGCCAGCAATTTCAAAATAGTAATTTATTTCATTTTTCTGGGGAAATAGTTAGGGTATACATGAGGCAAGTTGGCCATATCGGCGTATAGTACTGGACGATCCTCGCGACATAAAATCATCCTTATTTCTATGTGCAGTAAAGTTGCAACTGGAGTAACATCATTTTTACCGTTTCTAAGTAAATGTTTGTCCAGTACCGTCTGCGATTGGTTGGCCCCGTCCACAATGTATATAACGTGTGGGGTGTTAACTGTCAGATTGGATTGGTGCAGCTGCTCGCCGGTGATGCGCGGGCGCACGCCGCAGCCGCAGCCGCGCCCGCCGCAGGCGCGAGGCGACTACGGTCAGTACACACGACTCGCACTATACACACACCAACACTACACACTATACACAACACGTGACACACACTGACACTCAAGGTGCAGACGCTGGGTACGATTACTAATTAAAAACTAATGGAAAGAAAGTATGCAAAGCAAATTGATTTTTATTACCAGGGAATAGCGATTAGAATGGAATTTTGTCTCCAGTACTAAGATGACTTCTCTCTGGTACTTGGAACTATAGCGATTTAAGTTGCTTATGACACTTAACACCTATTAAATCAGTTGTAAGATTAAATAGCGTTGCCATGGCAACAATAAAGCATTACCCCTCGTTCACACTCACGAAATACTTGTATATGAGGCAACAGCAACAACAGAAATCAATGACTCATTAGAAAGAGGCCATGAAGGAAAAAAACATAAATCAACAATCACAATGTGTCAATGTAAATGAGGGATTACAATGTGTTGATGACAAGATGGTTAAAAATACATGATAGATATGGCCATTGCCATTTTTTTTCTAGTACACCCAGCCTCTGACATTTCCTCCAAAACAAATACAACACGACAGCACTGCGGAGTTAGGTGAAGGGAGCTCTATCCATGCTATATTTTACATTGAATTTGTATAAGTAGATCGTATCTCTCCGCCTATCTCCCGCTCCCTCACACTTCAATGATGTGAACACGGTGTGGTCTCCACGCGCACACTCGCACAATCCGCTACTGTCCCTTACTAACAAGATGGCCGCTACTATACACTTGCCACCCACGATGCCGAACGTTATATACTCCGTACAATGTGGCGTGATCAAAATGACAGCTGTCAAACCTATAACTAAAGGCCTTTGGTCTAATTTATAACAAACATTACAGACTTATGAATGTCAATTTAATCAAGCCAGGTTGAAGAGTCGTGTTGGTGGAAAAATATAGACGATTGGGAGTTTTCAGTAGTGTATGGTTGAGGCCTCAGTACATGTTTCATTAACGCTATTTACTAGGCTAGTTATTAATGAGCTAGGATTAGGTTCAATGCATGGTTTCGGAGAAGTTCTGATACAAAACAGAATCTCGGGGGCAACACATCGTCCATTAAAATGTAATAACAAATTAACCAACAGTGCATGCTACGAATTGAAGTCATCGTATAAACGACCGGGTCCGGTGGTGGACAATTCCGAATTCGCAGAAATTCATAATTAAATTCAAAATTGTGTAGGTATCCGATATAACAGTTAGACATGATCACGATGCATGTTGTTTCCGTGTGTCGATAATGTGGAGATTGCTTCAGTCGGTCCGTACCGAGGTGTGTGAGCACTGTGAGCTACGGAGGAGCAGAGGTGTTGGATTTAACCCGTGTGCTGTACCGACCCATACCCGCCCGTACTGTACTGTACTGTAACTGTACTGTACTGTATGTACCCGCCGAGTGACTCGTGCATGTTCACTTGTAACCCCTCCCGGTACGAGTGTCGTGGAGGCTCGCCATCCGCAGCCGACATACGATAGCTTGTAAGTTAGCGTTAGTTTAGCTTAGCCTCTAAAAGGCCTGTGTTGTGTGTTTATAGATTATGATTACGACTATTACGGGTACGGTGATTACCGAGGTGGCTACAATGAGCCATTTTACCGGTACGATGAGTTCTATTTTGATTACGCGGGGCCACCGCAACCGTCCGCCGTCCGCCAGCCTCCCAACAGACCGCAACCGGTGGGTCCCCACACACACTCACTAATGTTATCACTCTTTTATTTACTAGTCACTAGTCGCTGTACTCATTGTTCTATCGATTTTGATTTGCCAAATTTTTATCATCTATTGTTTTTTTTTTACTTTTTGTTTAATCCCATCCTCGAATGGAGTTAGTGACTCGGTAAAGACGGTAGTGTGTAGGCCTGACGGTGGAGATTGCTGTACGGCGGGCGGCGCTCGCCGCTCGCGTTAGAGGGCGCGCGGGGTGGCCGATCTCACCATCAGGTCTATATGGCTGAGGCCACTCCGACTAACATGCCCGACTCTGACCTTATGTTTTCATTTCACGTTTGCACCGCTTGAAATCATTCCGCTTGTCACCCCCGTGTAGTGCTTCGCTTTGCTTTACCGCTAACCCTGTAACACGCTCGAGCTTCGCCACCCCCGCACGCGTCCCGGTAGCGCGGGGCGTAGCGCCCCGACCGCTTGGAACGCCCGAGTAATGTTTATAATTTCTCGTTGTTGCAACGAGGTAGAGAATATGTTGAGAAGACTAACTGACCCGCTTGGTAAATGCCTCACTCAGGACGACGAGCTCGGCCTCGGGCCCAACTCGCTATACTACGATCTAACCGGAGGCATTCAGGTACCGCCGACGGGCGCACATTTATTCCAAATTATTGATGTTTAGTGAATGTCGTTTCGATGTTAGACTTAGATTACTGTTTCGGCTGTTAGATTATTGTAGAGTTAGGGTTGATAAAGTACTTATACGTATATCAGAATATCTATAAAAGTAAGTATTCGGTGTCGAGTTAGAAATACTATTCGTATCCCTATCCTAGAATGCGTTATATTGATGACACTCGTATTGAATGACACGTCTACTTAGAAAGGCTTCAGTACGTACCTGTTTCGATAATAATCTTGGTTTATTTAGTGAGTCTGTATCGTGTGGCGTTCCGCGGTAAAAGTGTTTCCGTAACAAATGCTTGTGACGTTCGCACTAACAAAGTTTTCTGTGAGCTCATCACCAGTACTTTTATCTCGAAGGCCACAAAACTGTTGAAGTATATCGTGACTGGACAACGTTGCTTGAAACATAAGGTTTATTATGATAGAATTCGCAATTGATTCGGACAGCGTTGTCTCGGTAATAGTTTAAGTAATTATTATTAGTTGTAATGTATTGCATAGCGAATATATCTGAAGCATGATAGATTATTTATTGAGATATTTAACAATAACACGTCTATTTATTTTCTTATGAGTTTTGGTAGTAAACGAAAACTATACTTATTCGAACCCTCCTTGGTGTTAATTTGCCAACTCCATTGGCTGTGTTATTGTTAAAGTTATTTAGTACATATTACGTAGGAATGATAGTTGGCTCGAATTCTGAATGTCCATGGACACTAGTGTTAGCGTAGCTGTTCAATTATGTATCTAATGTGGCATGATTGTCATCCGATTTCGGTCTAAGAAAAATATTACTTGATGTCAGATTTTTTTATCAGGGGCCTTTTTCCAACATGTTTATACTTTGGAGAAATGGAAACTTATTCTATGTACCACAGGCCACAGTAGACATGCTACTTTTAGCATCGGCGATCGGCGATTTTGATGCTGCGTCTCGTTCGAAGAAACGCGATGCAGCATTGATAGTATTGATACAGTCGCAAAATCGCCGATCGACGATGCTAAAATTAGCATGTCTGCGACCCTAAGCCGTTTAAAAAATGCTTCAAAGTGTGGGCTTGTCGGAAGATGAAGCCACCATAAAGGCTGGTGGCTTGTATCTGGCCTACAGATAAAGACAGAGCTATGCTCAAAAAACAAGCAATTACAGGTGCATCTGTGTGCATAGCTCTGTTCCAATATTGGCTACATTCAGTCGATACTTTACCACAATCTTCTAACGTACTCGTATCGTCATTGAGAAGACATGGTGTCCCTCCCATTCTTATTACGAAATATGTGATGTGATTGGGACGAAACACACTGACGTTGATTAGAGCTACGTAAAAAGATTGTGTAGACGCGACTGGGGGATCGATCCAGAACTTTTCGATAAGTAACCAAATCGATTCGAGTAGATACCGTTAGATCACTTTCAGACATTTAGGACCATGTTCGCCAACACACTTAACGGACCGTTGGAGTAGAAACCGTTTATTTTATGTACTGTTGAAGTCTGTTTAGGTACTGCTTTAACAGTCCGTTGCTAGTGCTAGTGAACAAGGGCCTTAAAATAATCGACGATGATGACTTAACGGAGTTTAACTATGACTACAAGTCAAGAAGCGAATCGGTCTATACGAGGACTTGTCTGCAGGTTGTGGATCAACGGGGGGACTTTATCGCGTTTTAAATAGAGTTGTAGGTCATTGAAGTAAGGTTGATTTTTCATTTCACTTCTTTTTTAAATGTGAATGTTTAAGAGCCGACCTAACGAGCTCAGTGTATAAATAAATTAACCTTATTTCAATGACCCAAAACTTTTTTTAAACGCGATAAAAACTGTGCTCTATTCTTCCGAGCCGGTCTGTGTGAACGGACCCTAAGAGGCTATGCACACGGAGCAACTTTAGTTGCCGAAACTAGCAACTTAGTTGCCGAAACTATCAACTTTTTAATAGTTTTTTGGCAGTTGCAGCAAACACTTGCCAGTTGCCGCAACTGTTTCGCAATTGTTTTATATGAAAACAGCTAGTTGCGAGTTGCCAGTTGCAGCAAAAGTTGCCCGTGTGCATAGCGTCCAATAGTGTACCATGGTATTGTGATCGGGTCGTTGTCGATGATCGATGGTTGTGCGAGGGTGCGTGGTGTTAAGGAGTGCGTGTGCGTGTGCGCAGGCTGGGTCATGTGGGACGGGCGGGCGATGGGCGCGGCGCGCGGCGGCGCCGGCGCCCGCGGCTGGGGCCCGTGGTGGTGCGCGCCGCGCCGCGCGTGGCCGCCGCACGCCCAGCGCCATGCGTGGCAATCCCCGCGCCAAGCCAAGTTTACCAGGTCAGTACCGACTACCACACATCTCCACACACCACAATCAATGGGCCTACTCTTTTACAACGAACACAAATTGCGGACGAAATTTCTCGCGTATTTCCTACTACGTTTCTCATTCATTCCGACATTTCTTACGAACGAAAATTGTTTGACGTTTAGATAGACGACGAAGACGTCAAACTATTTTCGTTAGTAAGAAATGTCGGAATGAATGAGAAACTTAGTAGGAAATACGCGAAATTTCGTTTTCGTTTGTAAAAGAGTACCTACTGCCTAGCCTACTGGTTTCAATGTTCATCGGAACAGTAGCCCGATTCACGTAACCAAAACCGTAACGATGTCTCAACGATATAGTCGTTGATAGCCTTTTCATAATACGAAAAGGCTTTCAACTACTATATCGCTGAGATGTCGTTACGGTTTTGGTTACGTGAATCGGGCTACTGGGCGGGTGGACGGAGCGACCAGCCGGAAAATAATGCAACGCGAAAATGGCTCAAGCCGTAGTTATCCTCACGTCGTTATCCAACTTGCTAGTTTTTTTTTAGGAATTCGCTCCGGTTGCTCGCACAGTTCGCGATCCAATACGAA
The DNA here is from genome assembly GCA_947859195.1 of Drymonia ruficornis. NCBI lineage: Eukaryota > Metazoa > Arthropoda > Insecta > Lepidoptera > Notodontidae > Drymonia > Drymonia ruficornis. The sequence goes on from OX401913.1 coordinate 1,943,591, forward strand.
ATCTTGGATTGGACTAAGATTATAATTTGTTAAAACTATTCCAAACTAGATAATTATAATTTTCTCTATAGGTACATACTACCCTAGCTACTTGTTACCAACCACCTTACCATTCTCGGGGGTTTTAGATACACTCTAAAAAAACCATTAATACTTATTTGTAAAGCTTAGGTCGATGTATAATTGTATCAACTTGTTTTCAATAGATAAGAATTGATACTCGGAATATATACCAAATTCTAAATTGACAGAGAAACATTGGACTCTCTCTCGGTCGACCGTTACCTATCGAAACACAACCTGAAGTTTTCCTTTTATTTCAGCATGTTTGATGGTATGCGTGTAATCTGGATAATACAATATATATCGGTAACTATCCTTCCCTACCTCATCCTAAGTTCCTCTCGCGTCTTGGGGCTTCCACAAACTGTCTAAATTGTTCAGCTCGATCGAGTGGCGAGTCCATTGCTTTCTTTGTTAAGTTTGTGGGAGACCTTAGCTTCCTACTGTAACTCCTTTTTAGTTAAATTGAAGCTTCGTTAGCTTAACGCATTTAGTGCGTTGTACTCGTTATTAGTTTAAATTTTATTAGGTAGGTGCCGCTATGTAAGGCTAGGGATAATTCTAGCGAAATCATCGGCAAGGAGTTAGTTTTCGTTTAAACTTCGTTCAATGTTTTACTCTCCAAGACAAGCTAACAAACAGTATATTGATTTTATGGTTCAAAATATTCAGTTTTAAAAATGTTCGCTGAACTTGCCCGTGTTTTTTGACAAGGTTAGTGAAAAGCGGTTTGCCCATGATAGAATGCGCTTCTTGATGCGATAATGCGAATAAGCCCGTGAAGTTGCGTTATTCTTCCTTGATTTTCCCCTAGCCTGAATGCTGCAAAATATTTTCACATTATGTGGGTTCATATATATTTTATTTTTTGTGTATAAACCAACTACAAATGCGGGTACTAGAAGAGTGTTATTTAGTTTTCAGCACCTGAATTATTATAATTATTGAGTTGATGTCGTTGAAGTTTGCGGGAGTGTATTGCATTGTAATGTAACGTGTGGTATTGTGTTCAGGTAAACGTAAACACGACGGGGGCCACCAGAACGTCGGGGGGGAGTGCAAGCGGCGGCTGGGCGCGGCGGCGGCGGCGGCGTGCGGGTGGGGCGGCGCGCCGCTGGCGCAGCAGCCGCTGGGCAGCTAGCGGGGCTAGGGAGGGGGGCGCGGGGGGAGCGCGGGGGGGAGCGCGGGCGGCGCGCGGGCTGGCGGCCGGCCCCTGCCTGGAGCAGTACAAGCGAGCAGGGGAGCACCCGGCCGCGGCCCCGCGTGGCCGCGTCCACGCCGCGCCGCGCCCGGGAACGGGGATCGCTCTACTTTTTTCTATATATGTGTTTTTTATTTGATTTTCAAGTTTTCGATTTTGTATCGCGACGATCCGTAAAAATCTTAAAGTAGGACGTTATGAAATGTTTCGAATGTAAGTTTCCCGTTATGCTTATGTTTTTTCACTGTCGTATTAGCCGTATATATTTAATATATACTTTATTTGAGGGGAGCGCGCGGTCGCGGTTGCCTGTTTGCGGCCGCGCGCTCGGGTCGCGGACCCGTCGACTGTCTGTTTTTTTTAATACATGTTATTCGATATATTTTATTCCTGCGAACGCATTTTGCGATGTGATGTGTATTTTAGCAGTAATTATTATATTGTAAGGAGTTTGACTGTTGTTTTTTGACATACTTACAACTTAGGTTACATGAATGAATTTAATCGAATGAATTGAACGCGACGACTAGCGATTACGGCTAAAATAAAACCACCCCCTGTACTCGAACATTTCCCGACTGTGTTCCTGCTTTAGTTTTTTTTTTGCTTTATTTTACTACATATTTCCCTTAAATACATTAGTGTGAGGCAGTAGAATTGTAAAGTTCAGGATTTCTGTAATGTTTATTATTGCTGTACTAAACGTTTTTTGTATTCGACCACGTAGCATGTCCATACTGTTAGAACTCTGACTTGTATCAATCTTGTATCAGTTTAATATGGAATAAATTTGCAAAACTGTGTTTGCCTTATTATCTAATTGTTTCCTTTTTCATTTGATCCCTCTGTCTTGGTTATGTGTAGGTACTGCAATACACTCTTCACAGCTGTTCATATTAGAACTCTTAAAATTCTAGAGATTAGGTACACCTCGCATCTCTCACTCAAGGAAGTTTAGGTACTCTCTTACAAACAAATGGTTTAGATGTTGATACTATAAAAGGAAAACGCCAGATCTTACAAACTACAGATTCTCGCTACGTTAAGCGTGCGCACGCGGAAGGTGCCCGATGTATTGAAAGATAGTATGAGCAGCACGGACGCGTGTGACGGGTTTGCGGGCGCCCGCTTAACGTAGCGAACGCCCTAAATGCTAGATTATACTAATAGCAACGGGTGTCAATAATAAAGAGAGCCCAGCTAATGTTGGAAATGCTAACATTGTCAAAATCCAATATAAAAAAGAACGTGGTCGAGCTATGGGGTCCAATAAAACACATAAATTACTTTAAAGTCGTGTAATCAACTATGCTGTGGTGCGTGGTGCGGCGCCTTTGCGGCGAGGGGCGCGTCGTCATACGGTGTCGGGCGGCGCGGGCGCGTGCGCGGGCGTCGCCAGCCGCGCGGCGGGCGCGCGCCGGGCCAGCGGCGGCGGGCGGGGCGGCGGCGGCGGGCGGCGCGCCCCCCGCGCCCCGCGCGCGCCGCGCCCGCCCCGCCGCCGCCGCGCGCGCGCCCACCACGCGCCCAGCGCCGCCGCGCCGCCGCCGCCGCCGCACACCGCCCACCACCACGCCGAGCTCCACTCGCCGCCGGACACCGCGCCCTCGCCGCCTACGGACACGTCGCGCCTACAACCTGCCTGTCGACGCGCCGGGTGAATCGACTCCTCCACGGTGGACGGTGAAGCGGTCCCGGTATAAAACGAACAATGCTATCCAAGTTGATGAGGTGAGGAGTCGATCTCCCAAATCGGTTTTTAAGGGCTTTACAATATTCAACAATAAAATAAAAACTTATGATGCACCTAGCTATCAATGAGGCATACGACGTTCTCTTGTGGAGAATCAGTTTCTCTCCGATGATGTGGCGTTTCCGGTGCTATACGGGCCATGACATTACCTATGTGATACTTACCTAATGTGACAACATTATTATTGAATTTTGTAAAGCTGGATTATTGTAATTTAGGTTTTCTTTAAATGTTTTCTTTTATGTTTCTGTGTTTAAGTTGATATTTTTACAACATGCAACATCAAAAGTTTATTGAAAAAGTTTAAAAGAGGAAGCGAAGATAATGTGTGGTGAGGCGATTGTATTGAAGTTGTCTGCCTTAAATTATACACACATACTAAATTCAGTGAAGATATAGCAAGTTTTAAGGCAATCAACTTCATAGCAGGTTTGGCACATGACAAGCTTAGCAAGGCAGAAGAATTTTGACCCAACCTAATAATGATCACATAATTTTACGATGTAATTGCTATACCTAGGTAGTACCACCTACTTTACCTAAGGCCCTTTAAATCAAATCAGCACACAGGCTACTTCAATGAATTATAACATTTCATCGCCTACCCTGAAAGAAAATCCTCACATATGGAACAGAAAAACGGACAGGAGGCTTATTGTAAGGAATCATCCAACCAAAATGCTGTAATCTAAGCAGTGCAAGTGAAGTGATGCAACTAAAGTGCTACTGCATTTCAACTGGGCTTCGAGTTCATTGGGAAACGTGATCTCTAATATTATCTCGTAAATTCTTCATTATATATCGTAAATCCTTGGCTGTCGGCATGTTGACGGTCAGAGGACTGCTAACAGAGAGCCGACAACATGTCCACCGCCAAAAATTTAAGATTTATAATGAAGAATACACGAAGATAATATTAGGGACCAGAGGGCCTGTGGCGTTTAGGAACGCCTGTTCGTGACACACGTCACTGTCACTGTCATGGTAAAACGTGACCAGAGATTCGCTCTACCAATCACTCACGCAACAGGTTTGAACCGGTTGTGGTATCGCTGTTTAAATAACTTAGCATACTATTTTACCTTGCCATTTTTGCATTAATTGTGAAGTTATTGTGTGTATTCAAAATACATAATAAGCAACAGTGAACGGATTTTCATTTCGGTGTCAACGTCTACCATCAAGCTACCGACTGAACGAGATCCGTCAATGGTGACCCTTGTCTTTCGACACGCATAGCGGGCCCATTAGCCTGCAATCTGTATTTTGTCGCTGAAGAAAACTCCGGGCGGAGCAGACCGAGGACCTGTTTCTACGAGCTTGCGCGGGCAAACTGCACGCAAGCTGCGAATTCGTCGGTTCATGATCTACACTTCAACGACCGACACCTTTGGTACGCCGTACGAACGGTGCCAAGTGTCGGTGCTAGCTGCCGCTACGAGGGGATTCCTGCTCGGGCGCCGTTTTCACGTGCCTATTCGCGATCTGCGGGCGGCTACGTACAGCAGCATTCGTCTGCGCCAGTTCGTGTGTGGTGTGTGTAGTGTATTCATGGCATAATACGTGCTCCATACCCTAAACGTTCAGAGAACATTCGTATTTCGTAAGTTATGTAAGAATTTCGTGTTGATAAATACATAAACATTTCAAACTTTTGAACTATTAAGTGATACAGTACGGGTAGTGCCATCTATCAGCGAGTTCCAGTACTACTCGGCGCGTTCCAGCCACGCAAGTATTGCACATATACAGCATAAAAACGTTTCGTTCTTGCCCAGTCGTAGTAATAGTTTTTTTTCTGTTTCACGTGGAGGAATATTGGACTTTTGCATTCCAGTTTTGTGCGGCATGAAAGTTTGGCATTGAATTGACATAACTGTAATTTCGTGCATGTGTTTATGTTTGCGTTTTGTTTTTTATTCATAAAAATACAGATACAGTAATATTTAATCTAATTAAGTTACTATTATAGCTACATATTACCTACTGCATTTTAACAGGGGTGCATGTTGAACTATATTTTTTTTTTTTTAAAGCTGTTAGATTAATTAGTTTTAGGGAGTTTATTACAAACTAATGCAATACTACCTGATTTAATCACTACTAACCCAGTGTTTACAGTATCCTCTTGGTCGTTGTATAATTACTATAATTCTTGTGTGTTCTTCAAGTTTTGTGGTATCCGTGGGAAACAATATTAACCTGACTGTTAGTTTTAAATGTTATGCAAGCATCCATTGTATACTAACAATTGTATTAGTGGGTATTTTACCAACCAACCCCTTAACGGAGAAGATTTTATTTATTTAGTCCCCGTTATTACTTTTTTCTTTTTTTTTTTTTTTCTTTTAGTCCGTTGTTTGGCTTATATTGTTTGCCTATCCTTTTCATCATGGCTGAAGCTTTAAAGGAACAGATGGAAAAGCTGGTGGCTGAAAATGCAACCTTACAGCAACAATTCCAGCAGCTTTTGTCTTCTAAAGCTGATCCTGCTCCTACCCATGTGGCTAAAGTATCTGTAAAATTGCCTCCATTTTGGTTGGATAAACCTTCAGTGTGGTTCGGCCAGGTTGAAGCTCAATTTGAGAATGCCGGTATTACAGTTGACAGCACAAAGTATAACCATGTCATCGGTCACCTAGACCATAAAATTGCAGCGGAAATAGAAGATATCATAGAGAATCCACCTAAGACAGGAAAGTATGTCAAGCTGAAGGATGAGCTTATCCGGCGACTATCGATGACAAAAGAACAGAGAGTGCGCCAACTCCTTAGCGATGAAGAGCTTGGAGACAGGAAACCATCTCAGTTCCTCCGTCACCTTCGCTCACTTGCTGGACCTTCAATTATTGATGACATCATGCGTCACCTGTGGATTTGCCGCCTTCCTCAACAAGTTCAAGCCATCCTAGTTTCCCACTCCGGCCTAGATCTGGACGCATTAGCCGAAATGGCCGACAAAATCGTTGAGTGTTCTGCATCTTCCCGTGGGGTTTGTGAAACATCAGTTTCTTCCTCGCCGGGGCTTAATGACCTTGTTACCGAGTTAGTGGGGAAAATAGATGAGTTAGGCAAGGAGGTTGCTGCAATTCGCCGTGAATCTGGCACACAACGACCGCGACAAAGCCGAAACCGCTCGGCATCCCCGCCAAGGCTTTCACGCGGTACAGGTCCAGCTGGGTCAGCCAAGAGGCTATGCTGGTACCACAAACGTTTTGGTGTCAAGGCCACCAAATGCATTGAGCCATGTGACTGGAATCAGGAAAACTGCAAGGACAGTCAGTAGCGGCGGCGACTGACTTTTTTCCACCCAGCCGCCGTCTTTTCGTCGTTGACCAGACCACTAAACGTCAGTTTTTAATTGACACAGGGTCTGATCTATGTTGCTATCCTCACAGCTGGCTGCCCCGTCGTCGAGAAGCTACCGACTACGCGCTTACTGCAGCCAATGGGAGCGACATCAAGACTTACGGGACGGTTAACCTGCGTTTAAATCTAGGGTTGGGCCGTGTTTTCTTGTGGCATTTTGTCGTCGCTGATGTAAAAACAGCCATCATAGGTTCCGATTTCCTTTCATATTACCATCTTCTTCCGGACTGTCGAAACAAACGCCTTATCGACGACTCTACTGGTTCCAGCTCAGCAGGTATAACCGCCATCAGCAGTCAACTCAGCGTCAAGGTTGTGGCCGCCGGGGACTCCAGCTACGCACAAGTGCTAGCTGAGTTTCCCGAGATAACGCGACCTCCTGGATTGCCCAGAGTGGTTAAGCATAATACCGTGCATTACATTAAAACTTCGGATGGGCCACCAGTTTCCTGTCGACCTCGTCGTTTGGCACCTCAGAAACTGACCGCGGCCAAACAGGAATTCGAAGCCATGTTGCGATGTGGGACAGCCCAACCGTCCAAGAGTGCATGGGCGTCTCCCTTGCATATGACGACCAAGAAAGACAACACCTGGCGTCCATGCGGCGATTACCGCGCCCTGAACGCTAGAACGATACCGGACCGTTACCCAGTTCGGCACATCAACGATTTCGCCAACAATCTAGCTGGAGCTACAGTGTTCAGCACATGTGACCTGGTGAAAGCATACCATCAGATCCCTGTTTTTGAAGAGGATGTACCGAAGACCGCCATCGTTACTCCGTTTGGCCTCTTCGAATTTCCATTCATGACCTTCGGCCTTCGCAATGCTGGCCAAACCTTCCAGCGTTTTATCGATGAGGTCACTCGGGGTCTCGATTTTTGCTTTCCCTACGTCGACGACATTTTGGTTTTTTCGCCAGATGAAGCTCAGCACAAGGAACACCTACGCATCCTTTTCAAACGCCTTCAAGACTACGGGGTTGTAGTTAACCCGTCCAAGTGCGTCCTTGGAGCGAGCGAGGTGGTTTTCCTGGGTTTCACTATTAGCGCCGCAGGTACTCGTCCTCCTCAGGACCGTATCCAAGCCCTGCTAGATTTTTCTCCACCCGCAACTGTGCAAGGCATGCGCCGTTTTCTCGGCATATTAAATTATTATCGCCGTTTCGTGCCCCATGCCGCTCAATTTCAAGCCCCACTGATAAACGCTTTAGTTGCTACCAACAGCAAGGGTGCAAAGCCATATCCATGGACACCTGAACTTCTGGAACAGTTCGAGGCTTGCAAAAAAAGTTTGTCTGACGCTACTTTACTTCATCATCCTGTGGACAATGTGCCGTTGGCCCTGTTCACAGATGCCTCGAGCGCTCACATAGGTTCTTGTTTGCAACAGCTGGTGGACGGTCAGTGGTTTCCTCTTGCATTTTTTAGCAAGAAACTGACCCCCCAGCAATCTCAGTGGCCCGCCTACTACCGGGAGCTTTTGGCGGTGTACGAAAGTGTACAACATTTCCGCCATATCCTGGAGGTTCAGCACGTAACCATTTTCACGGACCATAAGCCCTTGATGTACGCTTTCGTGCAGCGCCGGGAGAAGCTTCCACCCCCCCAACTGAATCAACTGTCGTTTATAAGTCAGTTTACGACCGATATTCAGCACGTAAAGGGGGCGGACAACATCGTCGCCGACGCTTTTTCGCGTGTCGATGCTATTTCCTTTGAAGAGGGGTACGAGGCTCTTGCAGAATCACAGCAGTCTGACCTTGAGCTCAAAAGCTTGCTGGAAGGTGGTTCTAGTCTTCAGCTGACCAGGATCAGTATTGCAGGCACTGGTATGTCCTTGATCTGTGACGTTTCAGGTAACAAACCTCGCCCCTATGTAACACCAGAATTTCGCCGCGTGGTTTTCAACAAGCTCCATGGTTTGAGCCACCCTGGCGCACGTGCCACAATCCGCCTCGTTACTGAACGGTACGTCTGGCCATCGGTCAGAAAGGATTGCCGTGAGTGGTCTCGAAGCTGTGATGCATGTCAGCGCAGCAAGGTTTCGAGACATAATACTGCTCCTCTGGGCGATTTTCAACTCCCATCAGGTCGGTTCCTGCACGTCCACATGGACATCATTGGACCTCTGCCTGTGTGCAACGGATTCCGTTACTGTTTGACCGCGATAGACAGAGTGACCAGGTGGCCTGAAGTATGGCCAATGCATTCCATTACTGCAGAAGAAGTCGCGGAAACTTTCACTCGCGAATGGATTCCTCGTTTTGGGGTGCCGTCTGTCATCACAACAGATCAGGGCGCTCAATTTGAATCGGACTTATTTCGCCGGCTCCTGAATACCTTCGCCACTACGCGAATTAGGACAACGGCTTACCATCCGAAAGCAAATGGTATGATAGAACGTGTTCACCGGCAGCTAAAGGCTTCCCTGATGTGCCACGGCCAATCCTGGACAACTGCTCTGCCATTCGTTCTCTTGGGTATGCGTTCTGCTTTCAAGGAGGACCTCAAGGCTTCTACTGCTGAGTTGCTTTATGGAGAAACCTTACGCCTTCCTGGGGAATTGCTCGTTTCATCGCCTTACTCGGATAAAATGGATGACTCAGCTGATTTGGTCGGAAAGCTGCGACGTCATATGTCGACTATTCGACCAACTCCAGCATCTCGTCACTCGAAGCCAGTCGTTTTTATTTTTAAGAATCTTGCTACAGCGACACACGTTTATCTTCGTGAAGATGCTGTTCGCCGTCCATTACAACCCCCATATTTAGGTCCCTTTCAAATATTAGGACGGGCTGATGACGGAAAAACCCTGACCATTGATATTAAGGGGAGAAGAGCTACGGTTAGTGTAGATCGAGTGAAGCCAGCTTTTGTCACGGACGACGCGCTATCAACATCATCAACGGTTCCACCATTGAATCGCTCACCGGTTCATGCGTCTCCCGAAGCCATGCCATCTTTTAACGTTGCCACTCAACCTTCGCCTGTTCCTTTTCCCCCTCCGTACGTTACTCGGTCTGGCAGACGGGTTAAGGTAAAATCTTTTAACGACTGACTATCTTTCTCCGTAGGGGGGTGGTGTGGCGTTTAGGAACGCCTGTTCGTGACACACGTCACTGTCACTGTCATGGTAAAACGTGACCAGAGATTCGCTCTACCAATCACTCACGCAACAGGTTTGAACCGGTTGTGGTATCGCTGTTTAAATAACTTAGCATACTATTTTACCTTGCCATTTTTGCATTAATTGTGAAGTTATTGTGTGTATTCAAAATACATAATAAGCAACAGTGAACGGATTTTCATTTCGGTGTCAACGTCTACCATCAAGCTACCGACTGAACGAGATCCGTCAGGCCTACTCTTTTACTAAAGAAAACGAAATTGCGGATGAAATTTCGTTCGTAAGAAATGTCGGAATGAATGAGAACGTACTTCCTATGTACGGGAAATTTCGTCCGAAATTTTGTTTTCGTTTGCAAAAAAGTAGACCCTCAGTGGTTTCAAAGTGGAAATTTTATTGTTATGAAACTCGAGGCCCTGAGTTTTCGTACAGTCTTGCTGTGCCCTGTTTGTAGTGAAGCTGTAAATTAGCTACCTATGGTCCATAACAATATGCACCCAGTGCCGTTATTGTTACTGAATCTGCATCTCGGCTGAAACTCATGTTACAATACTGCAATTATTTAGCAGCGACTGGGATAGCGGAGTTGCAGTACCTACCTACCGATTTCCTCTAGGAAATAGGCAAGCGTTTCATTACGCTAAAATGTATGGTAATCTACGTAAGTATTGAAGGGTGCCCTTGCCGATCTAGTTAGGGGGCAATCTTCGATCATAGTGACACACATCACGACGCTTCGTGTGGAACCGAGCAATGAAACCTCTGTCTTTCTTTCTGGCCAGCGGAAGCGATGTCGCCAGTGATGAGAAGCGGTCGCGGGAGGTGGTGGGGGAGGGTGAGGGGGGGTGGGGGTGAGGGAAGGCGTGCGGCGAGGCGCGGGGCTCGGGGGAGAGACTCACGTGCGCAGCGCCCGGTCAGTGCGGGGCGGCGAGCACTAGCGCCAGGGCGACCAGCGCGCCGCGCGCCGCCGCCCGCCCCGACGCCGCGCCTGCGCACACCGCCGCGTCAGACCCGGGGGGCCCGCCCCATTACCCAATACTATGCACGCTTTCTGATAGACCCCGGAGCCCTTTAGTCTACTATTCCATTTTAAAGCTACTTACAAAATGATGGGCATCTTCTTGCCTGTTCAATTTTTAAAAAAATGGTGTTTACACCTCCTTAAGTATATAGAGAAGTTCAAGCTAAGTCTAGTATCTAGTTGTTTCTAAATTAGAAAGTAAATATGCTAAATAATAGAAGATTAAATGGTTCCCATTGGTTCCATCAGAAAGTGTACTCAACAAAATAGTGTAGACGAGGTATCCCGGGCCCCATAGTGCGATGACTCAATGCAAGCTTTGTCCCATTCGAGTGACTAAAGTTATTAGTTTCCAAAATGTACTTACAAATACTCGACAAATCATAAACAACGAAAATTTAGACTTAGGACAGAAAGAGATGCAACTCTCCTGAGTCATCACAGTATAAGTGAAGTAAAAGAGTATTTAAATGAAACAGAATGAATGCAAGAATGAATTTATGTGAGAAAACATTCAGAATTATCCTAGAGAAGGGACTCGGTACAAATGAAAAAGACTGTGATCTTTGCAACATATTCTATATATTCTGCTAATTCACCAACAATAATATGATATTTCCTTTAAAACTTTATCTAAACACCTAAAACCCTAGATAACATTAGATCGTCGGAGACAAAGTTTGCATTGAACCATCTTTACTGAGAAATACAGTGAACATAACATTATTCGCAATTGTTTTAGAGTTATTAGTTAACAGTGCTAAAGTGTTTAGAGTACATTATTTTACAACGATTTAGGAGATAAAAGCAGGAGTAAGCAGCTATGTACGACAAGCCCCTTGCATCATATTGCGGAATAGTAACCAAATTATAGCATACAGGGTGAAAAAAGGTATTCAGAATAACAAACGTTAACTGCGTCTTAACGTAATTACAGATTAATTTGTTCCCAAAATCCATTTTGACACCCTGCTATTTAATCAAAGAAATAAAGAAGCATAGTTTTTAGCAAACAGTATTTTAATCCGAAATTTTAGGTATAGCCAGTAGTCCATGTACTGCTTACTCCGTAAATGTTGTCAACAAGCTACATTATTATAATTATAATTGTATAAGACTCGCTCCATTATAACCCCTAGAATGCAACGACAAAATGCAACGGTGTAAATACATTTAATCCAAGTGGGAAAAGAATGCAAAGTGCGTAAAGTGCCAATCGTAATTACAGTGTCTTTAGAACTACAAATTTGGAAAAAATAATTAGCTTAATCGATTATTTATGGTCTATTTTAAACATGAACTAGGTATAGACAAAGACGGTAGAGTATTTAAACACCTCTAAGAAAGTCTTAAATATTCGATATGTAGACAAATAGAACGGTAACTATCAATTAAAATTCGTTACATTATATCTATCAATCAGAAACCTTTGAAATTATGCTATTCATTATTCATTGCTATTAAGTTCAAGAGAACACATCGATGATGTATTCCAAGATCTGTCTTGTCCAATACTTAAAATACACTCGCGTGCAGAATTAAAATGTCACCCTGTCTATCTTACTTCCACTTATTTGATAAAGTGGGTTATTATAGGTAAGTACTCGATTTAAAATAAGTTATGCCAATCTCAAATTTCTGGGGTTCTTAACTCAAAATTCACTATCCATTACAAAATACGTATCTGGACTTCGTTGCCCTCAAAATGTATCGTAAAATAAACGGACGTCGAGTTATAAACGCAAGTGATTCAACACCTTTATACCTTCAAGGTGGTAGCAATAAAGGAGTGTGCGATACTAACAGTGTATGGGTCTGCGCATGGGCATGAGCGCGCAGTGCTGCAGGCCAGAGCAGGCGGCGCCGGGCGGCAAGCACGCGCCCGCGCACTCGCCCGCCCACGCCCCTGCCACCGCCCCCGCGCCCACCCCCGCGCCCGCCGCGCCCGGGCACGACTCGCCCGCCTCCGGGACCGTCACTTCCGTCCATATCGCGCGCCATCCCGCGGCGCCCACTGATTTATCCGCTATTATAAACCTGGTAGTAGAAAGTCTTTGTTTTGTAGATTGCAATAAAGGTAACCGGAGTTCAGATCCTCGCTAAGCTCTTTAGGTATGAAGTAGAAATGAGGGCATTAACTAAACAAATCGCAAGGTTGGAAAGAAAGAGACTATCTAAGTTATCGAGAGTCAATGGCACCAAATTGGAACATGGCGCCGTCGCGCCGCTCCGGTGGCAAAAAAAGTCCTGGAAGCTCCTACTAATTATAGGAACCATTATGAAAACTTGACTAGTTTCCACAACAAACCCTACAGAAAGTTAGAGATGGGGATGGTCTTCTTTTTAACCCAACTACCGCGGAGAGGACCTTTTAAGAATAGAGAAGAAGTGTGACTCACGATAGTCTTATGGAGTTGGAGGAGGAGAGGTACTGCCAGCGGTCGGCGGGCGCCTTCTCGCCGCACAGCTCCAGCGGCGGGCCCGGGCTCTCGTACCACAGCCGCAGCACCGCTGCTGGGCACCCACGCTCTGTACCACGAACAGAAATTAGTCTCCGGCATCCACAATCTTACTCCACAGGGGGATTCATAGATTAATAATGGCCTCTAACACTATAGAAATAGAAAGTTACATGGGCCAGAGTTAATAGAAGTTCGGTATCTTCCGTATGAGGAGGTGAAGAGACCGCCCTAGATAGAGAAAGATGGACAGGGCTCTATCAGTTACACCGACAAGGGTATTTGGACACTAAAATTAGAAGATCTACCCACCTAGTACAGGTAGTTATCCAAGGGTACGACAATTAGGCAGAAGTGATGGTGGTAGGTAAGTACATCTAGGGGATCGACTGCACCACATTTACTAAATCTTACCGGTGAGGTGTCCTTCAACAGCAAAATGTTCAAAATTGAGCAGCAGTCGTTTCCCCGGTCGTGCGGTGACGAACCAGTTGCAGACGCGCGAGGCGGCGCCGCGCGTCGGCGGCTCGTAGGCCAGCGGGAACCGCGGCGACGTGATCACGCCCCACTCCGCGCCCGACATGTTGCCGCCGCAGTCACCGAATATCGACTTCGCGGGCTAACAAACGGATGAGGTTAGATTGCGACTTGGTTCACACTGTACCTACTCGTGTAGCTAGGATATATTATTCTCCAACGACAAAACAAGTATTTTTTTTTTATAGGACTGCGGTGATGTTAAGCTGTTACCGTAGCCTATAGATGCTTACAATACCAAAGGCATTACTCGCACATTGCCGACCTGAAGGGGAGTGGGATGGAGGGAGGTCTTTCGCTTTCTCACTCATCGTACGAAACGCAGCTGTAATAGCTGCTTTACGCCGATCTTCTGTGAGAGGATGGTACTACCCCGGTCGAGCCAGCCCGTTTATGAGCTGCAGACAATTGGCTACAGCTTGGCTCTACCACCTTGATTCTAATTGAGCTGGAATCAGTCCAAGACTCACTCAACAGTTACTCCAACAGGCCAAAATCTGCAGTGGTCAGCTGTAAGATGTAGGGATTTGACCTTTTTTGACCGAGTTTCTACGAAATGGGAAAGGTCGACATAGTAAACACATGGCCAACTTACCACCAAATCTCACCACCAATAGTAAGTTAGGACTCCAGTTTCCCAACTTCCACCGGTGACTAAATAGCACGAAAGTTCACCCATATACCGTGTTATTTGGTCACTGGAGTACCATTGTCCACAGTAGGGGCTGTGGTGGACGGCCCACTGGGTCCTTTTTTATGGGATTAGGCCCTCCACACACTCCCACCACTGTCAGCCAGGTAACTCCTGTAAGCCAGGATCGACAATGCAGACCGCTAGGTCCTACCGCGTGTGGCTCACCTCGAATATGTATCTCGCCTTGAAGCCGGAGGCGACGGCGTCGGTGTCGGTGTGCAGCGCCAGCACGAGGCCGGTGGCGCCGCGCGGCGAGTGCAGCGGGCCGGGCGTGGCCAGCCCGCACCAGCGGCCCAGCGCCACGCGCCCGCCCTCGCGCCCCACCCACCACGCCTCCACCCAGTCCTCGCTGCACGTCGCGCCCCTGCACATTACCATGCTATTGTCGAAATGGCCAGTTCGAAAATGCAGACACAGCCATTGAGTTATCCGCCAAAGTTTTTATATTTATTGTAGTCTAATTATTATGCCTTGTCAAGCCCTTTGACTTTGTTGCCTGGAGACTTCCCTTAATCCCAATTTTTTTCAGGCTCAAAACGTACCCAAAAATATGTTCAATGCATATCTACTGGCCTCTAACTGTACTATTTTTTATCACTGGAACCACCTATCATTAAGATTATAATAATATCGTAAATTCTTGATAGTCAACATTCGTCGGCCAGTTAGAAGTTCTCTGGCCGAGGACATCTCGATTGCCAAGAATTTCCGATGAAGAATTCACGAAGACAATATTAGATAATGATCAGTGGATTTCCACTGCTAAGAATTTTCAGTCCTGACTTACAGAAAATTTTACTCATTCATGGAGATAAGTCATTCGAGAAGTATCTACTCATGGATGTTAGGTTAGTTCCACAAAAAAGCTACATGTTCAGAAAAAAACGGCTGCAAATCACGAACCACTCACCCATATAGCCCAGCCGTCGCATTCCACGCGTCAGCCCTGACTTTAAAGTGGTCGAACACAACAGTGACCTGTTCGTTGGGCGTGGCTGCCAGCGTGTACGTGCAGTTGGTGTGCGACGGGTAGTTGGAGGGGTAGCGGGGGGAGTTGAACTCGCCGCGCTTCTTGGCTTCCGAGCGGTACGTAAAGGCGCACTCGCCGCCCGGCGCCGCTGTACCGGGGACGCGATATTCTGAGAACAGACGAATAGGTTACAAACAACGGTCCCAATAAGAACAATGAAATCATGGATTAACAGTTGACGGAAAGTTCCAGATTACTGACAGTAACCAAATATTTCTCCTTTCAAAGCAATTTCCGACACAAAAAACACGTTTCCGCGAGCTATTAGCTGACGGAAAAAGTCTCAAACGGATTCCGTGTGTCAAAAAATGCTTCGAATGGAAAGAAAAAATAGGCTGCTACTTCTATCGGAAACTTTCCATCAACTGTGAATACCCCCTTGGTTCCAAATGAAGTAAAAATGGGTGCTGTGAGGGTAACCTCAGACCATGGTACCTAAATTACGATATGCCAATTCTGGAACTGGCGAATACCTGATCCAGTGAAGAGATAGGACAGCTTACAACTAGAATAGTACTTCTAGGATATTGTACTTCTATATGTTGGTGTACAAAATAATAACTAAAGTACTTATCCTTGAACTTGCCTCGCTCCATGACTATTTTTTGGGATCTCACCAGTACTGGTGACGCAAGCAGCGCCATTCGAAAACTTTAACTGAAAAATAAGTAAGATTTTCGGCTCACCAGTCTCGAAAGTGTATTTGGCCTTGAACCCCCTGCCCTGCAGCTCGCCGGAGCTGAACACCATGACGAGGCGCGGCCCGTCGGAGAGCAGCGGCGGCGGGAAGGTGTCGCCGCCGCCACCCGCGCCCTCGCCGCACAGCTCCGCGTCGTGCTTGTCGTACGAGTCCGTCGCCTCCTGCCCGCGCAGGTACACCTTCAGGTACCCGTCGGGACATGCGCTGGATCTAATCATATGTATAGGAAGCTTTAGCTTGAGGTTTAGAGATCAAACAAACTAAATACATGTGAAAAACCAAACCGCACTGGGCCAGCGTGGTGGATTATGGCCTGAATCCCCTCGCATTGATGGGAGGCCCATGCCCAGGAGTGACGTTGAAAGGGCTAATATTATTATTATTTAGGAAGCTTTGAGTCTCGGCTATCAGTCACAGTCGCTAAGCCATTTCAGAGACTTTCAGGCCGCCTGAAAACCCCAAGACCTGAGTTGGAAACTAGATTTCCATTGAATATTTAACTAAAACAACAATAATCTCCACTAAAGATAATAACAGCAGCTGTTAAAAAGTTAGTTTAGAAATGGGTTAATTAGTTATGATGCTGCGGCACAGCCTAATATAGTGAAATACGTTTTTCATCCTCTTTTGTAAGACTACGTCTTGGGGGCTGTTAACAATTTCAACAAAGGGACCAGCATCCAGCGTAAAATCAACTTACTCCGATTTCGGTTTATCGCTTTTCGGTATCGAAAAGTTCTGGAATTCTAATCGCACTCTTTCCAAATTCTGTGAATCTTGCATACCGTATATAAAATATCTGAAATGGAAAATATATAAATAAATATTGTGAAATTTACTAGCCTACTGAAATTCACATTAAGTACCTAACTGTGTTCAAAATATGTACTCACCTACAAACAACTTTTTGTATATAGGGGAATGGATAATTTGGATGGTACACGAAACCCGTCGATTCCTTTTTACTGAGAATCTTCTGGTCGCACTCGGAGCCTCTAATGTGCTCGGCGTCGTGTTTACTTATAAAATCTGCAAGAAATAAAATTAGTTTCATTAAATCTACCCATCAAGTAAGTACCTACTTGGTTCTTGTACTTCGTGTAGAAAGGGAACAGACCCTCTAGCCAAGTAGATTCTTCTACATTCGTTTCTACAAATAGCTTCGCTTCATATACTATTGAAAAGACATTAGTCACATGATCTACTTATCGACTTGTGTAATTTCCATACATTTAAGCGTAGCGATTTGTAGAAACTCTCCTAGACGAAGCCACTTGGCTAGGAGGGCAGGTAGGTATATCTGGAAAAAACTTTATAAATGCTGAGCTGCGTACTACCCAGCCCACGTACAACAGCCACATTCAGACGGACCAATAGACTTCGTCGTGTCAGCCTTACCTAACTTAACGAAACTCTCCGAGAACTCAAAGATCCCCTTGAAGCCGCGGTTCTGCGTGCTGGCGGCGCGCGGCAGCGTGTAGAAGGTGACGAGCAGCCGCTCGTCGCTGGAGTACAGCACGAGGTTGCGCTGCTGGCCGCAGTACGTGCCGATCACCGCCGACGAGTTGTCGGGCCCGTCGTACACGCGCACCCAGTCGAATGGACAGCTGCAACACCAATGACGAATTACGAATGCGTCACTCGAAACTACGTATGGAATGAGGCGACGTAAAGATCGCGGCACGTAAGTTGAACCAAAATGGTCCTCCGCGCAGCATTGCTTTAGCCCCTCGCACCTCGCACTTCGATTGAGACCCGAAAATGTGTTAAATACTGCACATCCAATCCTTAGCTCAACTTATGTGCCGCGAGTTATACTAAAGGTGTCGCGACGATTTTGAGATGCCTTTGAAAAACATGTCGGTACATAAAATCGTAGGGCCAAGATGAACCGAGGCTAATAAATAAATACAATACAGGTAAAGGAGGAGGAGATACGTGCAAAGAAATATGAACCCTTTTATCTACTGGCGGAAGAAGCTAAATGGTAACATATTTTTTTACGATTCGGTGTAAACTTAACAGGCTTATGAGAGGCGTCCACAAGCCCCGAGCAGTCGCGCCCGAGATATCAGTAATGACGTTATGTCTCGCAGCCAGACATTAAAATTGACTGCTTTGCAGCAACGACTTTTTAAATAATCGCCTACTACGATGGAAGCTATAATTGAAAACAATCAAAAATTGCTTCCTGATCACGGTCTGACGTTGGGAACGTTCTAATTCTCTGTTTAGGTGAAGGATAGATGACAGAATACTTACTGAGGTCCTCCGAAAAACAGATCGAAGTCCCTGAACTCTAGCCGTATCCTCTGGCCGGGCTGTCCGCTGAACAGATAGTTGCACGTGATGTCCTTGGGATAGATCCCAGGATACGTCGGTGACAACAGCAGCCCCGTCTTGCGCTTGCTCGCGTCGATCACGAACGAGCACATCGTGTTCGGTATCGGGGTTCCCACCTCGAATTCCGCTGTGGACATCATCATTTCTTAAAATTTAAACACCCTATATTTCAAAACAGAAGGTGGATGTAGTAATAATTACATTCAAAAAGGTTACCAAAACAAAAAGAACTGCCTGTTAATGACGCGCCTTGCTAAATTCATTATCAGTCCTGATTTTGATGAAATATAATAAATCTAAATATATAAGAATCAAAGTCCTGATTGACTGACTGACAGACAACGCACAGCCTAAACCGCCGGTCGTAGAGACTTGAAATTTGGAGGGTGGGTTTGTCTTGATGTGTAGAGGTGTACTAAGAAAGGGTTTTTTGAAATTCCACCCCTAAGGGGGTAAAATAGGGGATGAACGTTTGTATGGAAGTTCGTCATTTTTGAAGTTAGAATTATGAAAATTGCTGATAAGGTGTCTTTTGAAAAATAAAAAATATGGTTTTCAGGGTTTTTGAAAATTCAACCCCTAAGGGGGTAAAATAGGGGATAAAAGTTTGTATGGAAGTTCCGTAATTTTTGAAGTTAGAATTATTAAAATTGGTGATTAGGTGTCTTTTCGAAAACAAAAAAGAGTAATTTCAGGGTTTTTGAAAATTCAACCCCTAAGGGGGTAAAATAGGGGAATGAAAGTTTGTATGGAAGTTCGTCATTTTTGAAGTTAGAATTATGAACATTGCTGAATAGGTGTGTTTTAATAATGAAAAAGATTAATTTTGTGAGTTTTGAAAATTCAACCCCTAAGGGGGTGAAATAGGGATGAAAGTTTGTATTGAAATTCGTCATTTTTGAAGTTATAACGATGAAAATTGTTGTTTATCTTTTTTATTTGTAAAAAGAGACCTTTTTACAAATAAAAAAGATTAATTTTAGCGTTTTGGAAAATTCCTCCCCTGAGGGTGTAAAATAGGGAATGAAAGTTTGTATGGCGGTACCGATTCGGGCTAATCTCTGAAACGGCTGGACCGATTTAGACGGGACTTTTACGGGCTAATACGCTACGGGATCCGGGATATCCCAGATACGGGATCCGATATCCGGGATACGGGATCTGGGATCCAGGAAACGGGATCTGGGATCCAGGAAACGGGATAAGGCTCCGGCAAACGGAAGCTGGGATCTGGGAAACGGGATCCAGGATTCAGAAAATGAGATCCGGGATACGGGACCCGGGAAACGAGATCCGGCGTATGAAATCCGGGATATGGAATATGGGACCCGTGATATCCGGGCTACGGGATCCGGGATCCAGAACACGGAATCTGGGATCCGGGGAACAAGATCCGGGATACGGGACCCGGGAAACAAGATCCGGGATATGAAATTAAGGATATTTGATACGGGATTCACGATATCCGGGATACGGAATCCGGGATTTAGCAAACAGAATCTGAGAAACGGGATACGGGGTCCGGGATATACGGGATCTCGAAAACGGTATCCAGGATCCGGACAACGAGATCCAGGATACGAGACCCGGGAAATGAGATTCGGGATATGGGTTACGAGATAAAGGATCCATGATATCCGGGATACGGGATCCGGGATTTAGCAAACAGAATCTGGGAACGAGATCCGGGATACAGGCTCCGGGATACGGGATCCGGGATCCGGAAAACGGGATCCAGGATCCGGGATCCGGAAAACGGGATCCAGGATTCGGGCAACGAGTTCCAGGATCCAGGCAACGAGATCCAGGATACGGGACCCGGGTAACGAGATCCGGGATACGAAATCCAGGATATGGGATACGGGATCCGTGATATACGGGATCCGGATAACGGGATCCGTGATATACGGGATCCGGATAACGGGATCCGTGATATACGGGATCCGGATAACGGGATCCAGGATCCGGGCAACGAGATCTAGGATACGGGACCCGGGAAACGAGATCCGGGATACGAAATCCGGGAAATGGGATCCGGGATCCGATTTTTTTTAATTTAAATTCTGCGCGGACGAAGTCGCGGGCAAAAGCTAGTTTATAATATAATTATAATAATGTGTATACGATGCGTTCCCAGAGTGGCACTTTAGAACTTTGCTAATTGGCGAACCCGAGCTCAGTCTCGCCTCCAGTACCTAATGCGTTATTGGGTGCATCCATATGAGGCGCGCCTAGTCAGTTTTAACATCGGAACGCATAGGCATAGTCATAACTGATAGCTCGGGCACGGCACTCGCCTCTTTGATACACAGATTAAGTCCTGAGGTATTTCGCTCGCACTATAACGTTAGATCTCTCTCTGTCGGTTGTTCAAAGGGCATGTTTACAGGTCTCTTCCCCCTAAATTGTGTCCTGGACGACGGTTACCACTTACCATCAAGTGGATTGTCAATCCGTGTGCCTCCCTAGGGAATAAGAAAAGTAAGTGTTCTTACAAGCGTTGATGAATCGATAGGTTCCGGTGAAGAGTGTAGGCGGCGTGTACGTCTTGTCGGTGAAGAAGGAGAGCGCGACGGCGCGGTGCAGCGAGACGCGGCGCCGTGGCGGGATGGGCCCGCAGTACCGCCCGCCGAACGCCGAGTTCACCAGCTCGCCCGTCTCCAGCGACGCCATCTCCGAGTATATGTCGATGTACTCGTGCATGCATCTGCGTTAGTAATTGACAAGGAAGAGGGTTCAAATCACGGACCTATTTGATTTTTTACTCTCTATTCAAATAGGATCCGTTCACACAGAACCGGCTAGGCGAAGAGAGCACATTTTTATCGCGTTTAAATGTATTTTTTTCATTGAAATAAGGTTGATTTTTTCATACACTGAGCGCGTTAGGTCGGCTCTTAAGCATTCTCATTTAATAAAAATGTGAAATGAAAAAAAATAACCTTATTTCAATGACTCAATACACATTTTTAATCGCCATAAAAATGTGCTCTACGAGCCAGGAACGGACACATATTCGGTAACAGAAGAGTAGCCGATGAAGCAGTGATAGACGAGTCTTGCGTAAGGACCAAGGTTCAAAGCCCGGCTCGCACCTCAGAGTTCTTCGAAATCAATGAGCGAATCTAATTTCAATATTTTTTGATTTTAATAAATACAATATTAAACTTTAGGATCATTACTATGTCAATTTACCTCAAAAAAATTCGGAGTTCATAATACATTACCTATATTTACGAAACAAAATGTTTCCCACGGGTTGTGGGGGCACATCAAAACTTCAAGAGTCAAGGTCTCCTTCCCAGTGAAGTTTGACCTAATTCCTAGAACTATGGCCGTGCTCATAATAATAGTATACGAGGAAAACATGTTTGCATCTCATAATAAAAGAGAAAGGGTGAAAGAGAGGGCTGTACTTACGCTGGTAGCTCCCCCACTGCGGCTCCACTAGAAGAAAAACAAATGAACGATAAAGTCAATAATGCGTAATAAAGTTATGATCGGAAGGCGCAGCGTGGTCCCGTGTGATGTAAAAGGGTTTATTTGATTATTTATTTTTGGGCATAACTACACCAAGTAGCGGGACCGCATTCAGAGACTTCGCATCGAGTGCAGCTATTAACTCTGACCCCGATCCGTACTTCAGAGGAACGTGTTCAATGGAGATCATTTCGAGGTCGACTAATCAACTCAAAACCAACACTATAGCTATTATTGTTATAATAAGCTTGCTCATCAATATAATTTTGAAATCATGGAAATCGGTACATCCGTTGCGATTTTATAACACAATTTATATTATGTGCGGCGAGCACGTGTGACGTCACACGGCCGGATCAGCTTGGCGCCGCACAGTGGCCGGATTTCGGGGCTTCCCTTTCATAGGATTTTTGAAAATTAAAATGTGTTTTGGTACATTTAAGTACACAGTCTCGTTGATAACATCGTAACATTAAATTATCAAGTAGTCACGGATTTTTTATTAGCTATTAACAACATGAAATATGGATTTTTAGATTTCAGATGTATGGAAATGGAATTTGTTTTCCTTATAACTTTTTTGTGTTTCGAGTTGTAAAGCTGAAATTTTTATGTATTGTTACTGAGTTAGTAACCAAGCTATATGACCTTTGACCTTGACCCGGGACGGTCCTATTCAAGAGATATGAATTTTTGAAAAATGACTGTTTGGTGACATTTATTCAGGCAATTTATGTTCAAATAATGAGTGTAACAAGCCTTTTTATGTGAATTATTGTTACTGAATCAACTCTACTACTACGACTAGATTGACCTGGACTAAGAAAATCCCCGTTATAAACATAAAAATAAAATAAAACACATTTTTTTAGACTAATATTCAATATTCCATTGAGTTACACATAAGTAGTACAAAACCTACACATTTTGACTAGGTAGGTAGCAGTTGTCACTACCTGCCCCCATTGTCTATTGTTTTTTCCACACACAGGTGTCACCAAATGTCAGGTTTCACTAATTAGGGGTATTAGGGATTAAGGATCGTCTAATCATTGTGTTGTTATTGTAGGTGAATGTTTGGCATACAAGATTCCTGGAAATATTTATTGTTTGTTCCATACACAGATGTCACCAGATGTTTCGGTTTCACCAATTAGGGGTATTAGGGATCACAATTTGGCTTCATCTGATAGTTGTTTATGGTGAAGTTTACTTATCTTAGGTATAAAAACTTGATAAGAATGGGTCAGAAGACATTAATAAATTGTGGATGATATCCTCATTTGTTGCGATTCTGCTGAATTTACGCGTGTGGCACGCTCTAAAATTTTTAATATCTTTATTGCGTGCTTCAGATGCCTCTTCAGGGAGTTTACCGATTGGGATAGTTATTCTGCTTAATTATATCAGCACCATGCATGAGTAGTTTTTGTACGCTAGAGGACATATACTACCATGCATATAGCTCGACATATTTATGAGCTGTTGCAGCACAATATTGCCGGAACTTTTCCACGTCAATAAACTCTCCACAAGAGACTACCTGAAGAATAACTGCAAATCTTCTGATCAGCTCTTCATCAACACCTGTTATCTATGCAGTTGCTTCGGGATTTTCAAAAAATCTTCGTGCAGTGTTCCCATCATTTATAGTACCTGCACCTTGTTTAACTATGTCTACGTTGAGACCCGTTTCATACCGAAAATTTTCTTGGATAGTTTTCTTTTAAGTTATAAACAATATGTTCGTTTCAAGAATTTTGCTTCATAAATACAAAAACGTCGAGATTTTAAAATCTCGACGTTTTTGACCAGACTATCCATACTGAACAAGTCAAAATTGTTAAACAGAACATTTAGGATACGAAGAAGTTATTATAAGTGAAACGAAATAAAGGTACTCTCGGCATTTATACTGCTTTCATTTAGAACCCTAAGTCATTTCCAGGAATCTTGTACGACAAACATTCACCTACAATAACAACACAATAATTGACTTAATATTTAATCCCTAATACCCCTAATTAGTGAAACCTGACATTTGGTGACACCTGTGTGTGGAACAAACAATAGACAATGGGGGCAGGTAGTGGCAACTGCTACCTACCTAGTCAAAATGTGTAGGTTTTGTACGACTTATGTGTAATATTGAATATTAGTCATAAAAATGTGTTTTATTTTATTTTTTTGTCTTATAACGGGAATTTTCTTAGTCCAGGTCAATCTAGTCGTAGTAGTAGAGTTGATTCAGTAACAATAATTCACATAAAAAGGCTTGTTACACTCATTATTTGAACATAAATTGCCTGAATAAATGTCACCAAACAGTCATTTTTCAAAAAATCATATCTCTTGAATAGGACCGTCCCGGGTCAAGGTCAAAGGTCATATGGCTTGGTTACTAACTCGGTAACAATACATAAAAGTTTCAGCTTTACAACTCGAAACACAAAAAAGTTATAAGGAAAACAAATTCTATTTCCATACATTCGAAATCTAAAAATCCGTATTTCATGGTGTTAATAGCTAATAAAAAATCCATGACTACTAGATAATTTAATGTTACGATGTTATCAACGAGACTGTGTACTTAAATGTACCAAAAAACTCATTTTAATTTTCAAAAATCCTATGAAAGGGAAGCCCCGAAATCCGGCCACTGTGCGCCGTGCCCGCGCTGCCTGCACCGCAAGTCACTTGAAAACGCGAGTGGGCCTCGTGTCATCACAGCAACCGCGCGCAAACTTCGCTAGTAATTTGGTCATAACTTCGTAATTTTATGTCGTAGAACAATAAAAATACACTGTATGTTATGGATTTCTTAGCTCTATAAATCTGCATTCTCAACTAAATTTGTTACGGATTCTCATTGTGGCGTCGAAGTGAATAGTTGTAGTAGGCGCGCAGCCTCTGAACGCGGCCCAGTCACTCACTCTGGTGGCTTCCCCCTCAGATCGAAGGTGCGCAACTCCACGAGCGCGCGCTGGCCCGGCGCCGCGAGGAACGTGTACAGACACAACCGGCTCCGGTTGTTGGGGTTGAACAGCTCGGGCGCGTGGAAGGTGCCGTTGCTCGCGCCGCCGCGGCTCACGAACGTGCGGTCGCACTCTGGAAACAGAGAAACAACCTTTATCATTAATAGCACAAGGCACATCAAGGCCATGATTCATTAATAATATTTACTAACAGAATTCCTTGGATACCATTGTGGAACTTGGCTTACCAAAAAAACAAAAAAAAAACATACAATTGAATTAAGAACATCCACCTTTTGGAAGTCTGTTAAAAAGTAACACGACGGGAGTATTTGGAGAAAATCCTAGATGAAGAACGTGGAGAATTAGGGATGGCTGTATGCACCAATGAAACCTTAAGTAAGTACATCTTCTTCGTCCTCGTACCGTATGATTAGTGGCCAGCCTGGTGTCGGAGCTGTTCAAACCGCCCGAAGGCCTCAGACAAGGCTTAGCGACTGCTGCCTAGATGACAACAACCGGGACCGACTTTTAACGTGCCGGTCAGTGATTGCATCTGGCTATGAGCACATCAGTAATTTACATACATTTTCATGAAAGCCTAAACAGTTTAATAGTATAAAGTGGTAAGGGTTCGTCTGGATATCACTGGGACTTATTGAATTCCCACGCCCGATGTGAGCTCAATATTTAAATTGTTTGTACTTCTATAATGTTTCCACGAAGCTGGAAATAAATATACATGTATGTCAATATTCACGTACCTACCTATATTAGCGGCACGTTATGATGGCACTTTTGACATGTGGGGGGAGGGAAAAAATGAACCTTATTATAACGGATTAAGAATGACAGTTTTAAAATTTAGGAATGTCAAAAAATGAATGCTAAAATGAATCTTATTCCGTTGCAATAAGGTTCATCATCTTCCCCCCTCTACATGTCAAAAGTGCCATCATAACGTGCCGCTAATATAAGTAAATAACAAGTGGTATAACTCATAAAAATACCTATATGTTTTTCCCCATGAGACTACATTTACATCCTGAATTCCCTACAAAAAGAGCACTTGACAACGATATCTTCATGACACATCATAAACACGTCACCGACAGACTGGCGTGCACAATGCTAAACGCTTCCCCTTGTCCCGAAAACGCGGCTTGTTTCAGCTTTAGTACCTAACTGAAAAACTGCGATAGCGTCATAAATGTACGTAGGATTTCAGTCGACAGCTCAATGTTGTAACGGATTATGAGTATGTTGGTAAATTATGAGATGCCGTTTTTTTATGCGAACATAATAATTTTAAGAAATAACTAACAGGTATGTAATTGGAAACATAGTATTATAGAAATTCCGCGCGGCTCACTGCATCGGGAGGTTGCGAGTTCGATTCCCGCCAGAAGCTAATTTCAGAAACGGCCATTTCGTCATATGCCCTGGTCTGGGTGTCACTGGGATCGCCCCCAGTACATTGTACGGTACCCATAGTGCAAGCGTTGCTTAGTTTGGGACCATACAGTTGGTCTGTAGTCTGGTGATATGGATATTTTTGCTCTTAAAATAGCGCCTTTCTGGCTTCTACTCTCTACAAGAAAATGAATTACAAGCGATAATTGGCAAACATTATTGTAGGTTTCTACGTAACAGACCATTGCTCGTAATTTCGTAGCTTTGTGTTAACTGTTTCCAGAATTTGTTATTCGAACAAACGGCATCCGATATCACGTAGTTTTCCCGTCCTTGTATGTCCTTGTATTCTTAGATGTACTATAAACAATAACTTAAAACACATAACTTAAAACGTAGCCCTCAAAATAGAAAGTTATGATCCACTTGCACTGGCATTAAAACCATGAAACTAGCTCAAAATCTCTATAAAGTAAAACGTTGAAATACGTCTTTATTTCGTACGGCGTACACTCACTAACAGCCAAGGATCTTTTATTACTACAGGATAAACCAGTTGAGTTTTTGGTTAAGAAGAAATTCAACTTTATTCTCCTGGTTTAAGGTCTATTATACCTTGACAATTCTGTAGACAGAAAAACGAGCTGAGCGAGAGGCCCCAGTTGGGACCGTGTCCCTCTCACTCCGAGTTGCCATGCCAAAATAATATTATCGTTGGGTAGTGATTGTTAGTTTTTAAATCAAGCAAATACATTAATTTATTATTTTATCGTGACTATTGTTTATATGATAAAACAACAGTCACGATAAATAATAAATTGATTTATTTGCTTGATTTAAAAACTACCAATCACTCAAATTAAAAAAAAAAAAAACTATTATTATTTATCGCGACTATTGTTTATATAATAAAACAATAGTCACGATAAATAATAAATTAATTTATTTGCTTGATTTAAAAACCACCAATCACTACCCAACGATAATATTATTTTGGCATGGCAACTCGGAGTGAGAGGGACACGGTCCCAACTGGGGCCTCTCGCTCGGCTCGTTTTTTGTGCAGTAGTGAACAGTCCAGGTATGTATTTACGTTCGTGCTAACAGCTTTCAGGTTCAGACTTCAGGTACAATGTCAAATGGCATGTTCACGCTTGTGTATTTTAAGTAACTCGAGATGCAATCATCACATCGTGTGTTAACGATAACTCTTTAAAACACGTTTACTGTAACTGAACATATAGGAAAAGGACAAGAAAAATGCGTGCTGCGAAACGCACCGCAAGAAAACGACATTCCTAATTTAATCTATCCAGGGGGGCTAAAAGGCCACGAAAAATTGTCACGAATGGCGTAATAATGTGTGAATTTATTTACAGAATGTACGGTAAAAGATATAAAAATACGTAATATCATACCAGTGAAGAATAAATGCTATAATGTATCTTAAATACGGTAAATGTTAAATCTGTGCGGTTTAGGTGTACAGTCACGCTCCACGCGTTTTCTTTCACTGCAGGCCGTTAGCGCGGCCATTAAAAGTTTCCCAGCGAATTCGCCGAACCCCGCACACTCGATTAAGAACTTCATTATGGAGGCTTTATGCTATGTACTAGCTCATAACTCTAGCTAGCTATGTGAACGCTGAAAAGATTATTGAGTAAACCAGCCAGAGTACAGACAGTAATTATAATATAGGCCCTAAACTAAACCCCAGTGGAATCCCAAAATCTTAATGGACCAGGGATAACAATGTATTTTAGGTAATATTAACAAAAATCTTAACATCTGAAAATTGAACACAGGGCTTTTTAACATTTAAGCAAGGCTAACATCGACACAAACATGCTGAGGGTCCAACAAAAATGTCTATGGCTAACACATTTAAATTATCGGATGTCCGTTCGATTGGAGTTTACAGAATACAGTACCGTGGAAACGTACTTTGTACAAAATGGAATTGGTGTGATAGGGATCTACATTGTGCCAGGGTAGCGCGTATTGGAAAATACTCCGGTATAACGTTTTTTCATTTGCGGCGCGTCCAGACTTTTACATCACTTTTTCATTTTACCTTTTCGCAAACATTAATTTTTGTTTCTGTTTCCACGTGACTTGGAATTAATATCCGCATTATCTGGATCCGCTGAACAATATCTGGGATGGCGGGTTTTGTAATATGGGGTATTTGTGCTGGAGTTAAAATTCGTGCAGTTTTACCAACGGATGACAAAACTATGTTGCGCTAGAATAAGATCTCCGTAAATTGAACTTTCTCGTCCAACTACGAATTTAGATATGAATTTGGATATGTGAACGCGTCACAATCATGCACACAAAAACTATCTCCCGCAAATCATCCAATACGTCTCAATACAAAATTAATCTTAAAATATCACCTCAATCATGGTATCAATTTCCACTTCCCTAATGCATTTCACCAATTAAACATCCATTTACAGATTGTTTGATTATATTTTTGCATTTCGAGATCTTATTGTAGCGTTGTTTATTTATTACTTGAAGACGTACTTGGTAGTTTAGTGGGCGTGGTTTCAGCGAGCGTGGCGCGGGTCGAGAGCCCCGTAGTCTCTCCCGCGAGCACTGCACAGAAATAACATCTAGTTATTCGTAAGGACCAACGAAGCTTGAGAAAATACGGAACTTTATTGTACTGATTTTAATCCGTTGGAGGATATCTTAACCTGAATCTTGAGAACGGTTTGTTCTAGAAAGAAAAGTTGGTGCGACGATTTAAACCACCTTTGCGGGTAAAACGTGGTTGCAGTTAACCCAAGACAGGGACACGTGGAGGGAAAAAGGGGACCTTTGCCCAGCAGTGGGAAACAAAATAGGCTATAAAAAATGTAGAAAGAAAACAGGATTAAATAATATGGGAATTGAAGGAATCTATTCCGATAGTAGTTGTTAACTTAATTGACGCAGTTTTCTTATTACTAAGTAAACAATGTATCAAATGGGGAGCGGGGAACTATCCTGGAAATGTGCGACTAAGAACGCGTATAATTAATTCGTCGCGACGCCATATACCCCGGCCCTCGTCAGCCAAGTTGTACACATACCTTAATGAAGTATTCACTCAGACACGGGTTATGAAGAATTCGCACATAAGGAAACAAACTTGTTTAGGAAATTTAAAGGATTAACTTTGCGTTGGGTGGAAATTGTGTTAATAAAGTTGTTAAAGTAATGTTGGTACAGTGTATATTATACACTGTACCAACATTACTTTAACAATCAACTAACGCCATCTGTTGGAAGCGAGATGTAAAGTCGCTACACACAAGTAAAATTCATTCAAAAAGTTGCTCTGTACAAAGAGGTATTATGTTAATGCATTCCTTAACGGCTAAGCTATTGCGGTTTACACATCTTCACACATCACACATCACACACATCTCACACACACATCACACACATCTTTCAGCCGATATAGGTAAGCACAAAAAATGAAATTATATATCGTGACTCAGCAACGTCCTGGACCAAAACAAAGCCTGTACATCAATCATGCCACGAGGAAGTAGCTGAATCACGAAGATAAATTGTCGTCAAGTGTCAGAGCGACGAGAATACTGAAGACAATTAGATTTTGGTGACCGCTTCTTACTATAAAATGGGTACCCCTGAGTACCCCGATCCCCGAGGCCCCCGTCCCGGAGGACCCCACATAGATATGGGTACCTATAGTCTGATTTTTAATTAGACGAAGTGGGCTGACAGGTTCTTATGTCACTTTTCAATATAAATAGAACAAATTATAAGGTTCAAATTCGAAATTTTCAGCTGTCAGTTGGCTTCGTCTAATTAAAAATCAGACTATAGTAAAGGTTAAACTTATGGCTACATTGTGTTTTAATTTCCATGGAAATCTTTAACTAACAAACATTACTAATTGTTTTTTGTAAGTCAGAATCAAATTGATAAGATTTTTTTAAAAATAAAATTTACAGCCATTTATAAATCCTGCCTCTACATTTTTAAAACGCTCGTCAGACATGTTACCCTGCGGGCGTTCTCTGAAAAAACTACCGACCAGCTTCAATCAACAATTTTCATGTCAGAAGCCTTTTCGTAACTTCGAGCTTTTATTAAAACAGGAGCTTCAATAAAATATTTTTCTAAATCAAGAGTTGTTTGCCCCGTGGCGAGTGATAAAATTGACCAATCGTGACCAGCCAGCCGGCTCGGGCCAACTTTAATAATTAGTGCGCCCGCCAGATGTCTCGCCCACAAATCCTGAACTTTGGGAAAAGCTGGCGCAATGTATCGCGATGAGAAAACTTCTACATGATCATAGGTACTTTTAAGAAATCGCGACAACTTCGGGCCATTAAAATTCAGGGAAGTATATTCAATTAACTTCCCGACTGAAGCTACAATACACAAACAACTCATGAATATTTATACCTCACCATTGAGTCCTGCAGTGTTTTGGTATGAACGCCGGATAATTCACGGCTGTTAATAGCTTTTTCATCCCATCTATTCGAAAAGGACGACTTGGTTCGCCTTTAAGTGAGCCCAAAGGTGGTGTTTTAAGGCGGTGTATAAGAAACTTGTTCCAAATTCAAAAAGTGCGCCGGAATGAACTTTTCCGCACACTTATGAAATAAGTGTGCGGGAAAGTAAATTGCGGCGCACTTTTTGAATTTAGAATATCTTAGTGTTCAGCGCCAAATAAATCCAACACAAATATTGTTTGAATAAAGACTGGCTGGTACGACGCGACGGGGCCCATAGTCGAGCCGCCAGCTGAATAAAAAAATAAATCAAATTAAAACGCGCGAACTAGCCTATGGATGCTTACAATACCGAAGGCATTGCTCGAGTGTTGCCGACCCGGTTGGGCCGGTTGGGCTTGCGGCTCTCTCACTCATCGTACGAAACGCAGCTGTAATAGCTACTTTACGCCGATCTTCTGTGAGAAGATCGGCGTAAATATCGATCTTGGGTGGTACTACCCCGGTCGAGCCAGCCCGTATATGAGCTGCAGTCAATTGGCTACAGTTTGGCTCTACCACCTTTAAATGTCTTATTAAATAATAATATTACAATAAAATATGAGGAGCCCTTTATTTTCTCATAGAGGGTGATGAAAAGTAGAGTGTATCTCTCGGGCGCAAAATATTTTTGGCTCGGGCGACGTACTTTGAATCCCTCGCTACGTTCAGGATTCTACTAAAGAATCCCTCGCTACGCTCGGGATTCTACTCTAGAATCCCTCACTTCGCTCTGGATTCAAAAAAGCGCCACCGCCGAAAAAATATTATTTTGCTCCCTTATGATACAATCTACTATTGCCATTGTGCCTTACTTACGAGTACCATAGTAGAAAATTAAATGTAATATGGTTGCTCAGGGTTTTTAAATGAAGTACAACTTAGGTTCATTCGTGTGGCTTCCAAAACCGTTAGTGATGAGGTTTTTTATTATTTTGACAGGCATATACAGGGTGTTAGGAAAGACGAAGAGGGACGTATTGAAGGAGAGTATTCAATATTCGATTCTCATTTCAAATATGTAAAAAGTTACCTTAATTTTGACTTAATTATCTAACAAATTGCAAGTTAAGTAGGTAGTTAAGTAGTATACACAATGTCGGGTTATAGTCACTAAACTGACATATTCAAATAGCTTTCCAATTACGAAGCAACAGTGAACAGCGCTGTCGAATGTTATTTCGACAATCAGGGAGGTACTGTCGAAGTTAACAAGCGAGTAGCGAGGACCCGACAGCGCTGCGTTCTAGATTCCACCAGTCACTAATAGTTACTTGTTCGTGGTGGGTATCCTGTGAGCTTAAATAACGTTGTTACTGTAGCGGCACGTTATGAAGGCCGCTTTGACATGTGTGAGGGGAAAGGATGGACCTTATTATAACGGAATAAGATTCATTTTCGCATTAATTTTTTGACATTCTTATTTTTTTAAACGGCCAGTCTTGTTTCGTACTCACATGTCAAAACGGCCTTCGTAACGTGCCGCTAATATAGGTACCCAATCGCATAAAGGATACTAGGATACACATCTGTACCAAATTAGAGATTTTCCCTTTTATCAGTGCTAAAAACTATTGGAAAGGGCCACAGGAGATAAAGAAATAAAACGTGTATTTAGCTTGAGAAGTCTGGTTTTAATATAAACATTATTAAATGTTTTACAAGAAGTAATTTTATTTGGTGAAAAACGAGTGAGACGTCTCAGACAGATGCTTGATTATTTTTTTCCAACAAAAATGTCTGGGCTTTTTTGTTTTCAACAGATGTGTCCATATGACGCGCATGCCTCACCCGAGCACTCATATTATGACATTACGTCTATGCGTTTCGACGTCAAAAGTGAGTGCTCGCGCGAGGCATGCGCCTGATGAATACGCCGCCATTGGCTTACCTCTCGTCGTTTTTTTTTTTCTAAACAGAATATTTTTAACTGTAACATAAACTCAAGAGAAATCAAATTATAGATTATAGAAATTATAGACCTATTTATCAAGATCAAATTGTTCAAAACAGTAACGTGCACAATACCGAGCATATAATACAGAGCTAATATTTGGAACATCTGTTCCTCAATATTGCAGTGATGACACAAATAGGGCATAGGCTATAGACAACAAGACAGCAGGAAGTGCATTTGTGCCTGATTTTGACACAGTTATTGGATGTTTCAAAGATGTATGTAAGGTATACTTATACCCATGGACCAGTTACTAAGGGGACTGGCCCTAAGCAAGTGGGCCGAGTGGTCGGCCTAGTACTAACATCGACATAAAACGAAGCGAGTAGTTCAACTATTTACCGGTAAATAGTAAAATGAAAATGAAAAAACAATGACCACGTTTTATTTCATACAAATATCTAATAAGGGCACCTCTTTCTTTAGTCTACTCTGTGCTTATACCTACAGTAGTAGGATCTACATATACATATAATGTGATATCTCTACGGTCATATAATATGCAATCTAAATCTGAGAGCCCCTCCAAATTAAAACCCAAATAGGTGAAATAAAATTTGACCAACCAAATTAGGTCACGTTTTCGCTTACCTACCATTTACATAGATTTCTATCAAGTGAAGCCAAGATAATGTACGCACTTATTTCTTTCTAGTTTCTACGCTGCACAACGACGCTAGAAGCATTTTCATGCGATAGTTAACTTTATATATATTTTCAGTAGAAAGTTTTCTGAAGCTTTTCATTTAATAGAATACCTATAGTAATACACGCTTAGCTTCAAATACTCCTAACTCCCGGTCGTGCCGGCGTAGTTTCCTGTTCCCTACACATTCTAACTTTGTTGTTGGTCGACGTGTGACATTTCCACCGTAAAAGGTAGAAAATGTATGTTATTCAACTTTCTTCTCTATTAAAAGCTATTGCAAACCACAAAATAGTATTCAATACCTTGGAAGTACTAAGTACCAATGTATGTAGAATCGGAGTTTCAGAGCTAAGGGCCACCGCAGACTTGCTACTTTTAGCATCGGCGATCGGCGACTTTGATGCTGCGTCTCGCTCGTTCGCGCTCGAAGAAACGCGACGCAGCATCGATACGTCACAAAATCGCCGGTCGCCGATGCCAAAAGTAGCAAGTCTGCGGAGGCCTTAAGGAACCTTTGCAGGAGGCTAATCAGGGTATAATTGGTTTGAAGTCAGACAGAAGTATGATAATCGAACGTCACATTGTGTGTTGATCTTGACTTAGTACCCACAGCATTTATAGGTAATGATGATTGATCTATCTTGCACTAAATGACAGTGTCAAGCCTAGCGTATATAGGCTGTTGTCAACAATACAATGGATACTAATTTACTGTTATAATAATAACCTATTACCTAACACAACTAGGCAGGACATAAAAATCTACTAGTGCAACGGTCGGCAACAGGCGGACCGCGGTCCGTTTGCGGACCGCGAAAGGTCGAACCTCGGACCGCCAAATATTTTAATGTATTGTATACCAAGTATAAATTAATACGTAACTATAAAAAAAACCTGGCTCAAGACCGTCAGTGCAGTTTCTCACATAAATTTTAGGTCTTGTGTTTTATAATTCAGAATTATATTTGAAACCATACAATAAATAGGTAGCACTTTATTATTATCAGTTGTTTTTTTTCTGGACCTCGTTAAAGTTTTCCCACAGTATCCGGACCCCACCTAAAACTACTTGCCGACCCCTGCGTATATCATACTCAGTTGGTTAACCTGCAATGCTCAGTCAACCTCAATCATCCATTCTTTATTCATTTGCTTCATTATTGACTTTTAATTCAAACTCCACAAAGCGAAAGTTCACGATTTTATAAATTCAAATCGACCTAGGTTGGGTCGCTTTAAAATGGTAATTAATTAATCGCGGTAACTTCCCTGGGACTTGGAAACGAACGGTGTGCGATTCATCATGATTGCAGGGACCCCCGAGACGACGGATCGGACGGAACATGCAGATGTGACCCTATCATTTATTTAGAAAACACCCTTTTACTGCATTAAATATTTAAGCACAAGGGTTTACATCGTGTCTAAAAAAAATTATTTTTTCAATGTGACTAAGGTGGCAGTTACCGTAGCCTATAATACAACCGTTGTAGGTTAGCTTTTGGGAAAGGAATTTCAAGGGCACTTGAAATCTAAGCAAAGGACCTACGATCTTGTCTTGATATACAGATACCTAATAGTTCCCAGTCCTCTCAGAGGACTCTTATTAAATTAGCATTTTGAGGAAGATCCGTGGTTTTCAGGATGGAGCGTTATCGGGCGAAACGACGTCAGCTATGTCATCCGGAAAACGGACGTTATATCCGGGTGGAAACCATGAGATAAGCATATAACAGAAAATACAGTTCTGTTTATTCCGCGCTATTTTTCCAACGTGGTGATTGCTCCCCCTGTAAATAATTATGAGCAAATTAGGTGGCACGTTCTCTTGTCTAATTGTACTTTTCCGTACGCCGCAATCAATTGGTGTTCAGATGAATTTCAATATTAGCTTTTCTTTGTGGTTTTGGTCGTATGGACCATGGACCAATTACTAAGGGGACTGGGTCTAAGCAACTCGGCCGAGTACTAACATCGACGTAAAACGAAGCGAGTAGTTCAGCTATTTACCGGTAGATAGATGCCACGCATCCCGGGACAATGACCACGCGTTGTTTCATAGAGATATCTACTAAGAACGTCTCTTCTAATTAAAATCTCTATGGTATGGACCTTGAGTAAATATTAACCGACGGATTTATAACCGTGTAATGTTGAGTGTACTTATAAGTAAACATAATTTGTAGAGCTTTCTCTACCTATTCATTAAAATCCATTATATTGTTTTTGCGTGATTCATAAACACACTGTTTGCATGTAGGAAAGTATTAAAATAACGTACCTAGTACCTACTTACCTGATTTTCCTGAAATCAGAAGTAGGTATGTTTATGGCTAAGATTATCGAGGAAATGTTGATGAATATTGTATGAATCGTCAGGAATTGCAAATATTTTCGAATTGGATCTCCGAGAATTCTGAATGAGGTTTGATATTATCTATTATGCATTCCTTTCCCTCCATATTCCCTCCACGCAGCGTGTTATGGATTATGAACACTCACGGATACCTCAGTCTGCAGACACACATACCAATAGTTCGCGACAGGTCGAGATAACATTCGGGTTATGAGCTTTTTGCAGAATAAAATCCGAATTAAAATTAGCAGGACCTGCAACGCAACAGAATAATTTAATTTAATAATTTTGTGGGCGATTTTAATTGTTTATCGGGTCCTGTTAATTTTGATTCGGATTTTATTCTGCAAAAAGCTCATAACCCGAATGTCATCTCCACGTGTCGCGGACTATACGTATCTATGCGTAACACTTATTTTTATATTTAATTAGATAATGGTGCTAATTCTGCTGAAAATCACGACTCTGAAAGGATATTTTAATATTGTCATCTTGCTCACACACTCCTATAATAAGGACGGACGGCATCATAATTAATTAATGCCCGGTTAAAAACTATATCGACGGTTTATCTATTCGTTCGTATATATTCATATGACGAATAAATAAACCTCAAATAACGTTCAGTTTATTTTGGGTACCAACAGAATTAGCGCCATTATTAAGGGCACCGGGGTCGTGCGGTTCTAAAGGGTCTTATTCTTGTAAGTTTAATGACGCAAAGTAGGTGGAATAATTAGATGGTGCGAGCTTGCGACCTTCAATATGTAAACACCCTTTGAGCCTTAAGCAACATCAAGGAGCTTAGCAAAACACACTCCTTAAGCGTTATGTAACGTCTCCTATGTTATATGATGAATAAACAGAGGTTTAGACAACTTATATCTTATGTGATAATATGCTTATGTTGTTAAGTATAAATACTTAACAACATAAACTATATACCTAGGTAGGTAGGTATTATCTATGTCTTATTTCTAGAAAAAAAAGATACTTAAGCCTTGGTTCGGTTTTAAAAGTAAAGTCTGTCTGAGGAAAATTTACCTATTTATTGTTGTACATACTTGGTTGACGCAGATGGGCATTAGTGGTAAGGGGTTATTGTAAACTCACCACACCAAAAATCAGGTGTAAACTCACCACAGCTCTATTTTTCTGGTTTAGATTATTGTAAACTCACCACAGGTTTTTATTTTGTATGGACTGCAGAAAAATCAAAAACTATATGGAATAAACTGAATTATACAAGGTGTCCCACGACTTTGCCACATGGAGGGGAAGTAGTTGGTTGCTAATGAACTGTAATATCCATAGCATTAAACCATAGTTATTATAATAGGTACCAATTCAAGTCGACCTTTTCTTACGTTTCTCCTCATTATCACAATGAATTAAGTACTTACCCACTTCTTGTTTCCAAATTAAAATGAGACTTAAACAACGTGCAACTTGTGACGAAACCGCCCCTGGAGTAACAAGCTTTTACTTTTACTTTTACTGTAAGTAGGTACATAAAGCGCCTTGTTAAAAATAAGACCAAGCTACGTTATTTTTTCTTGCTCTTTCCCCAACTTCGTATTGAGGTCCAGTCTTCACCCGTCACTTTCAATTTAATCACGAAAATTATTTTAAAAAAATACCTACCTACTACAAAATTACTGTCACAAATGAGTTTCCTTAAGGGTTGATTCTTTACATCAAAGTAAATACGATAAAAATTAAAAAATATAAAAAAACATGATGCTAACAAACCCTTAAATGTTTCGTAACATACAAATAAGGGCATAATTATAAAAATTCTGTTGTTGTTAAAGTCAAAGTCAAATTTATTATGTTAAGGCCTACGGCCTAAACACGACTAATACGACTAATCCTTTTAATACCAGTTCATCACAGTTTCGCGGTACATCGGCCATGTGAGCCGCGCCGGAAGCTCGGCCATCTTGATTGTGCCCCGGATATCGGAGATTGGCACCCGCTTGTAATTGCCGAGATATTGCCTGCAATGTTTGCACGTCCTGTACATGGTAGAGGCAATATCAAACAGGGTGATTATATGTTCTGATATAGAAATACATAGGTATACAATTATTAGGTAGGTAGTTAATTCTTTTCATTCATACCTCTGGATTTTTCGAAATCTATATGCGAAACATAACTTCGTTTTTTTTTTATATAGCCAAGGATGGCACACTGGCAGACGGTCCACCTGATGGTAAATAGAAGCCGCCGCCCAGGACATCTGCAACTTAAGGGGAGCAGACGCGGTGCCGATCTTTTAGGGACCTGTAAACATGCCTTTTGAAGAACCCCATGTTGTAGTGCAAAGGAGAGACTTTGGGGGGAGATCATTCCACAACTTGCACGTGCGCGATATGCGTATGATTATCATTTGCTTATGGTAAAGGAAAATATCATGAGGAAACCCAGCGTGTCTAAGATAATGTAACAAATTTGCGAAAGGCATGTGATATCCACCAACCCGCACTAGGCCAGCGTCGTGGGCTGAATCCCCTCGCATAGGTGACGTCGCCCATGCCCTGGACAGGCACGTTAAAAAGGCTAATATATTAATGATAACTTCTTTTCATATCTTTATATTGTCTTCTAGCGACTAGCGACTGTAAGCTAGGGGTGAACATGTTGGGCTAACAATCAGAAGGTCCCAGGTTCGAACCCCGGTGGGGCATGCACCAATGGATGAATTTTCATCTATGTGCATAATTTACAGTTCGCTGACGGTGAGGGAAAACATCGTGAGGAAACCTACCTATCCCTCGGGATTAGGTAATAGTCAGTTCCTGTATACACGGCGACAAGGTTCACCACCTGTCACGTTGGGTTCTGGCTATCTGGTGAAACGTGGGCTTTGAGTTGGTTAATACCTCCACAATGTGGTGGTGTATGGCCACTCAAGCCTCTGACTACACCCGAACGGGGATAAAAGTCGTGACGTTACATTTTTTTTGTTACATATTGTCTTCTCATTTCTAATTAGAAAAATAGATAGTAGGACAATTTGGTTCGGATATAGGTAATAGGTGTTATAACTATAGCAAGAGTTTAATTTTCTATGTCTAAATATGGGCATACAATACTAATGTAATAAGAAGACCATTTCGGTTCTGTTCTAGATCTCATGTTAGTAAGAGGATAGTTTGCACCCTGTATTTGTGAAGTAAATAGGTATTTGAAACATAAACTAATATAATAAATTATAAACTGATATATGGCAAATTGATCGCATCGCTGGTGACAAGCTCATCCGATATGGATCGTGTCGAGTTGCAATATTAATTAGATTGGCATCGAATTAACTCGTAAACCAAGTTACGTTACACCACGACTTTGATCTAGTCTAATACAGATTCTAAACAGATTTTGAACCACCACTTTAACCAATATCAAAAAATATATATGCAGAAAAACATATATTATACTAGCTTCTGCCCGCAACTTCGTCCGAGCATACTTTATCCCACGGGAAACAAACATTTACCGAGATTAAAAGTAGCCTATGTGCTATTCCAGACTATAATCTATCTCTGTGCCAAATTTCATCCAGATCCGTTCAGCCGTTCTGGCTTGATTGAGTAACAAACATCCATCCATACATCCATCCTTACATCCATCCAAACTTTCACATTTATAATAAGTATTAGTGGGATAGTGGGATTTAACACTTAGTAGAGATAGTTCTTATTGTACCTACCTACTGAAAACTTAAGAATCTGTTATACTAATCTAATTCGTCCCACTGCTGGGCAAAGAGTCTCTTACTCTTCCTTCCAGTTCTGATTCTTTGGCTGTACTTCTTTCTAATGTTTCTCGAAGGCCAAAGTAGGCGCACTATTGCTTTGTATATGCCGTGGCGTCTTTTTTCCATCCACCGGCACCTACTTACAACCTTAGACTATCTTTAGGGTCGATGGTTATATAAGAGTTATCAATTTGTTGTGCTACTTATACATTATTCATCCCGGACACTTCACAGTTAAAAATCTTTTAAAAAGTTCGGTATTCAAAGGAGAAATATCTGGTTTTGGCAAGGTAAAGTTATAAAACAGTGTTAGGCAACGAAGGTCCCTCTTAATAGCTTAATCTTTATTCGGGATCACTGGACCGCGATAATTTAGGGTTGAACACAGATCGCGGCCAATCAGACACCTCGATTGTTCTTCAAAGGATCCCGATTTAAGGGAAGTTTAATTTTGAACTTCTTTTGTTACATTCAATGCCAGTAACACCAAAGAAAGATAAGATTTTTTGGGGAACAATTCCGAAGATAATGTTTTAGAAAGTGATTAATTAACTTGCATTTGCATGATGGAAAATAGTAAATATCTTAGTAGTATGTATTCTGGAAATTCATGCTTTTTCAAACCGAATAAATTAGTTTATTTTCAATTAAAACTAGAGAAAGTACTGGAATTATGGATCAATTTTCTGCGAAGTAATATTTTTTTCTCGGTGAGGAGTCATTCAGGCAATTTTATTATTACTTGTTCTTATATTTTTATTGTTGGGATAGGTAGGGTAGAATAGAATAGATTACTCGACTCATCACCTTGATGCCAATGCTTATCAGATACTATTACGTATATTTTTTAACATAAAGTGTATAAAATACTAGGCCCGTTAAAAAGTCAAGACGAAAACACTTCAAGAACGATAAAACCAAGTGTACCACCATGTAAAAATCCATTAATTCGGAGGAGCGCTTAAGTGCCCGAAGTGATTTGTGTACTTTATCTCCGGGCGACACCTGCGCTCCGCTGTTTCCAAGGGGATCGCGACGAGAATAAATTATATGTGTATTAACTAAGCTTAGGTCGTACACAATCAATCTTAGATTAAAGGTTACGGCTTAGAGCACGCGTAAAGAGAAACAGAATTAACTTTAATAGCTCTATTATTTGTTATTGCAATCATTAATTAATTTATTTATTTATTTATTCTTGCAGAAGACTTACGGACTAATACAAAATTATATAAACAAAAATGGATTTACAAATTGCCAATAACAAGTCTCCACATATAGAAGTTAAGGGCAGTTTTAGCCTGATAATTAGGTCCATTACGTTCCAACCTTTAGATTACCACTAGTTCGGTCCCGAAGGGCAGGCATTAGTTGCTCCGTGGAAATATCAGTAATGAGTTAAATCAATTCAGAAATCCAAATTGGGTAAAGGCTATAGTTTACAAACTAGAGACAATAATTATGTCAATGGCTAGGTCCAATAGTCATCTCCAGTGACCTACCTTCCTGAATAACTAGGTTCCCTTTAAGTGTTCCCCCTCATGGTCAAATAAATCAGACTTGCAGCAAAATTAGTAATTAATTCAAATAAGTCAATCCATTCGACCGATTACGTTGGAACATTGAATTAAACGACTGTAAGATCGCAATGAATCCAAGGGGTTCATTTCCTAATTAATATTTATGCGATTAGGACGTGGATTGTGAACTCCTTTAACCCATGTCAACCTTGTACCTTTTAAAACCATTGGGTTACGATTTAACTGACCGTTACCTATGGGTATCGATTTATGTCAAATACAAAGGAAAATTTGACTAGCCACGCGTTTATCACATGTTTAACATTTATTTAGTAACACCGTAGACAAATGAACACAACGAGGGATGCATTACGCGCGACGGCCATTTTGTAGTGTGAGGTGCGAATTAAGATGGCAGCAGGTTCTCATTAGAGCCGCCCGTTGCATTAATTATATCGGTAGGTACTTGACAAAACTTGGAAAGTAAAATATATGTTTATAGGTACCTATTAGGTACCCTTATATTCGTTTCATACGTTTGAACTTGCAAGATGTGTACTATAAAATGTGTAGCACATTATGCTTCTTCTGAATTCCAATCGCTAATCAACAGTTTTTTCAGGCCAATAAGGAATAAACTGAATATAATGTTATACACCCATCTCAGCGTGAATGTTTCACCATCGTTCGTTTACCGCCGACGTCGGATCAATTTGCATTATTCATTTCGATAATCGTTTTCGATCGAAACCGAGTTGCGATAAAATTTCAGCGCTTTATTTAAAATTCTACGCACCTACATGTCATTTTATTTATAGCTTCAATGCTATGGTTCTTACCTGGAAAAGAAAAGAATATAAATTAGAGAAATTATGGTGTACAAAAATATTTCTTTCATAAAAGTAATACAAAATGTAGGTAAATTTCACGGAAAAATATACAGGCCGTTCGTGTTTTTAAATTGAAAAAAGTACTGAGTAAAAACTTTCAAATGCAAGCTAAGAAAATTCATGGAATACCAAACATTGCCAAAGTTTTACCAATGATGTATTATTTAAGCAGATATGGTACTCAGCTCGGTCAAAACTTGTGCTCAGCGCACCACTACATGCAGCGAAATTTACAGATCTATTATCGCACTCGCAATTCAACAATTATTCACCAGGAAAAAATCCGTAGTTTCAATACCGATATGTTTTTAAACTGTCTTAGCAATCCGTTTAGCACGACAAACTACGACATGTCTCCCTCTTCTTGGTAATGTATATATATATATATATATATATATATATAACGTCACGACTTTTTATCCCCATTCGGGGGTAGTCAGAGGCTTGAGTGGCCATACACCACCACAATGTGGAGGTATTAAGTCAACTCAAAGCCCACGTTTCACCAGATAGTCAGAACCCAACGTGACAGGTGGTGAACCTTGTCGCCGTGTATACAGGAACTGACTATTACCTAATCCCGAGGGATAGGTAGGTTTCCTCACGATGTTTTCCTCACCGTAAGCGAACTGTACATTATGCACATAGATGAAAATTCATACATTGGTGCATGCCCCACTGGGGATCGAATCTTGGTAATGTCTTTGTCTAAAACCAAAGAAAACGTATTCGAGTGGATATATTCTATCCTTCTCAGTAAGTAGTGAATGGAAGCCTACTCTTGCCACCTACCCGAGGGTTTCACTATTTATTACATCACTACTCTACCAACCAATTTCCACTTCGGATAATACGAATAAAAAACTTTTTATACTAAATTCCCCTTTATATCTTTCCTGGAAGTTTCGGAATTGGAAGTGGGTATAGATACGAAGTTATGAGAATAAGGTAATGAAATATCTGTTATACGGTTCTATACCATCACACCTATATACTTAAACATGTATATTTATTATTAAGTGTACCTATTTTGTTGTGATAATTTAAGTGTTGTGCACTGGATGTTTTATTGCCATTTGTGATTTGGGTAGCCAAGGTTATATGTAAGACATATGAGGGGGTGTAGGAGATGTAGGTAATGTTGCTCGTTGCTTTCTTACCTATATGTCTATCTTTTCTACTATTTTTATATGCGCTGTTCTTTTTTTGTTTAATGCACTGCGCTGAATAAATAATTTTTCATTTCATTTCTATATACCCTGAAAGGGTGGCAGGGGTATATAACCCTGCCCCAACATTTCGGCAATGATATTACACAAAAAATAATTATAAATTATTTATATCTTGTTATTCTACAAATTATCAAGTCCATATTGTTACAACACACCCGAAACCGATAATAACGATGGGAACAAGACTGTGGTTTATAGGTATCGATCATCGTAGGGATCGAGTCGTTCCGAGAGATCGACTCGCCGGCGAGTGGCGTGCGTCGAGAGAATGGTAATCACTCACAGAGTCGAGAGGCCCTCCCGATGTATCGAGTGCCGACATTCCGATATTTTGCACGTTCGATCGAGTACATAATCGGATTTACCTATTAGTTTTGAATTCTGAGGGTGAGGTAATTTCATCCAAGTACTGTTCCACTCTAAGAACGTCGAGTGTCGATACGAGAAAGTCAAAACATGACATTTCTCCATTATTTAACTATTTTAGTTCCTTATTTAAGTTTACTTATTTTTTTAGTACCGAAATATGTTTTTACATACTTACACGGTTACCCTAATGTATGTACATATAACCAATTGGAAGGCTAAGCGCTAAACATATAATAATATATCCTGGGACATTTTTGTACACACGGTTACCTGATCCCAAACTAAGCAGAGTTTGTACTATGGAAACCAGATAACTGATATTACTACATATACTACTTTTTATTTGTAAATACACACTAATAACCAATCAAAGTGTTACCTGTAAACATTACCCTCGTGATTAGATACAAAATTGAATGAAAACAGCCGGCAATAGGTATGGTAAAAAGTGTCAATACCGACCCAGCCGCGCACCGGTTGACCTATAAACATTCTCCCACATAATCGCGCATGTAACCAAGTGTGGTGAACAAAAGACGAGCAACAATGGCGCCAACCTTCGCGGGGGAGGGGGGAGGGGGAGGTCACTGCGAGCGACGCCCGGATGCTGGCCGTGTACACTTACAGCTTTTGTAATCAATGGAAGACCGTTTGTAAAAGGTTTGTAAAAAGAATCTGCTGGAAGCTGAAAAACTCTGCAAATCGTATAATGCTGTGTATGGAAATAGAAAGTTACTCTTTTTACAGCACTTATTTTGGACCTGAGTGTCCCTGTATTTCATAAAAGACACAGATAATACTTTCACGGTCAAGTCCGTAGAATCCTCAACCGACGGCAGTACATGAGAAGATGTAGGTGTGTCAGGATTGTAGCATGTGGCAATCAGTAGTCTCTGCCTACTCCCGTGACATACAGGCGTGAGTATATGTATGTATAATACTTTGAAAACTCGTATAGACGTTAATAGATGAATGTATCCCATGTCTAACTATAGGATCTAATACCTAGATTGAGTATAAATTTTGAAGAATTTAGTAGAGGAGTTAATTATCGTGGGTATAAGTCGTAACCTCCGTTATTTATGCTGGCAATAGTTTAAAGATTTTGTTTTAAATTTCTCAAAATTTCCCAAAAAAAATAAGAAAACATTTACGAGTCTAACATATTTCTCAATAAAGGTCACTCACGTACAAGAAACACCCGAAATATCTTTGCCTTTAGCACTATAAAAAAAGTAAAATAAAAATCAAGAAAGTAGGTCAGTGAAAAATACCGCGCCGGCAGCATCTTGAGAGAAGCGGCTTGATATCGAAGATGGCAAGCATTGTGCACGGATATCCCTCGTTTTGTTTAGCACTCGACCCTCAAGGGCCCTTCGCAGACTGTCAAAGGAACAACCTGGTAGCTAAATTAGGCGTTAACTGAGATACTGAAGGGCTAGCACACGCGCCATCATGACAAGACTTTTGACACGCATTATGTTGCACCGAGTCGTTCTCTCTCTTACTTAATGCTTAGGAGAGA
Source organism: Drymonia ruficornis (assembly GCA_947859195.1). Classification (NCBI taxonomy): domain Eukaryota; kingdom Metazoa; phylum Arthropoda; class Insecta; order Lepidoptera; family Notodontidae; genus Drymonia; species Drymonia ruficornis. Next base: position 1,988,536 of record OX401913.1, read on the forward strand.
AGGAGAAACAATCGATGTATCTCACGTTTTGTCTTGTCACGGCCGGCTGTGCTACCAAGTGCTGGTGCGACTTAAGTTGAGCTTACTGGAGGAACAACGTTACAGGCCTTTATTGAAATAATAATAATAATATCCTGGGACATATTTGTACGCACGGTTACCTGATCCCAAACTAAGCAGAGCTTGTACTATGGAAACCAGATAACTGATATTACTACATATACTACTGTTTTATTTGTAAATACATACTTAATAAACATATACACCCAGACTCCGGACATACAGACATGTTCATGCACACAAATGCATGTCCCGGGTAGGAATCGAACCTACGACCTGCAGCGTGAAAGGCGCCTCCGCGCCAACCACGCTAACGGGCCCGTCATGATCTAATACTATAAAGATAATAATACTTACTTCCTATAATCAATGACGGTAGAACGGATGGCCGATGGGGCCGAAAAGTTCTCGAGTGGCGGCCGCGCACCGGAAAGCGTAGCGTGGGTAGGCCTCCCACAAGGTGGACCGACGACCTGGTGAAGGTCGCGGGAATCCGCTGGATGCGGGCAGCGCAAGACCGGTCATTGTGGCGAACCTTGGGGGAGGCCTATGTCCAGCAGTGGACGTCTTTCGGCTGAGATGATGATGATGATGATGATAATCAATGTTGCTCGTGCTAGTTATGATTAAGTAGTCAATAATGAATAGGTAGGTACCTACCCAAAAACGTAATGTACAGGTACTATATTGCCTATCACAAAACACCTTTCGAATACGTTGTCGATACTTTAATGTTACCTTATTCCATCTTGAATTTGGCATAAAATTTTACGACGTACGCATTCGAATTAAACGGTTATTTCACGTCATAAAATACTTTATGAAACGACAAGACGAACTGGATGTTTTTGTGTTTAACCAAGAAGAAATACATATGTTTTGTTTTTACACATAAACAAAAAGATCTACATTTAATAGCTTCAAAAACAAACATTGAAAATTGTAAAGAACAAACACAAAAACAAATGCCTCGAAATTAAATTAACAAATCAAAAGGGAGTTTAGATAAAGTCGATGAAAAGCATGGAGAAACAACAAAATGGAATCATTTTATATTGAACACAAATTTATTGAGTTCGTAAATTGAAACCGAACCGTGGTGGGTAGTCATGCCACCTTATGCCTGCTATATTTCGCAAAACATCATTGTTTGCTTGTTCTGATTCAATATTTAGATTTATTTGATGTTATTTTTTTTACGGTGAGGGAAAACATCGTGAGGAAACCTACCTATCCCTCGGGATTAGGCAATAGTCCGATCCTGTATACACGGCGACAAGGTTCACCACCTGTCACGTTGGGTTCTGACTATCTGGTGAAACTTGGCCTTTGAGTTGATTTAATACCTCCACAATGTGGTGGTGTATGGCCACTCAAGCCTCTGACTACCCCCGAATGGGGGGGTCGTGACGTTATATATTTTTTTTTCTATAATACCATGGACCAGTTACTAAGGGGACTGGCCCTAAGCAAGTCGGCCGAGTGGTCGGCCTAGTACTAACATCGACATAAAACGAAGTTAGTAGTTCAACTATTTACCGGTAAATAGTAAAATGAAAATGAAAAAACAATGACCACGTTTTGTTTCATACAAATATCTAATAATGGCACCTCTTTCTTTAGTCTTTACTCTGTGTATAATACACAAAGCACTTCCATGCATGTCAGCGTCACTGGCGTGTTATGTTTTTGACGTCTCTATCTGTGACGAACATCTCCAAACTTATTGGTGGTAGAGCCAAGCTGTAGCCAATTGACTGCAGCTCATATACGGGCTGGCTCGACTAGGGCAGTAGTCTCGCGGAAGAAGCAGCTATTCCAGCTACGTTTCGTACGATGAGTGAGAGAGCCGGAAGCCCAACCCCCCTCCCCTCCCCCTCCTCCGTCCCACTCCCCTAAATGTCGGCAAAGTGCGAGCAATGCCTTTGGCTATTTTGGTCTAACAACTACAGAAGTTAAATTTGAATTTGATATTGAGTCCCTACAATAACTTCTCCCTTTGAACCTTGCCTAAAACCGATCGTTTAAAACGTACCCCAATTTACACTGATTTTAACAAAGCTAATCGCCTCACGGGTTATTAAAATTCACGTTTTAATTACATTCGAGAATTAAACTCCCAAATTCGGCTCGGCCTTTACATCCCTAATGGCTTTGAAACATTTACACAAACATAATTAAATATTAAAAGGGTATATTTTGTCATAAGCGGTCGCAAAGAGTGTATTAAACCAAACCAAATTAAAAATATAACGAAATCTCTACTAATATTAATAATTCATATAAACAGGAAATTTGTCATGTTCTATGTAGAAAATATTGACCCATGTGTTCCATTATCTTTTAATTTTACCCATGTATTGTCGTAAAAATCAATAGATCGCTTTTTGTTTTTACACGACTGCTCAAAAAAGCAGGGTATATGCTTTTATACCCTTGCGTAGGTGCCCGTGACACACGATCGGAGTAGGTTTTACCAAAAAACGGTACCTACCAAAAAAAGTATTGTCCAAATTCAGCTCCTAAAAGTATAAAGAAAACAAAGATGGAATTTAAGATTCGAGGACTTACGTTCACTCGCTTAGTTCTAGCCATCTCTTCTCATTTTAGTTTTAGGATGTCTACGACCTGTGTCATATCCTTGTGTTTAGCGAACAGTTTATTAGTGTTGAGAGCACGTAAAAGCCTATTTAGTTTGGAACTATTACGGGAAGATGTTCAGCGACGTCCACTAACGCGTCTATCGTGTTTTCAATGAACATTTTTCATACTATATTTTGTTCCGTTATGGCAAATGAGTGAAAAACCGACTCCTTATTAAATTTATTTCGAATTCAATATAATATATTTGACGGGCCCGTTGGCGTAACCACGCCAACGGGCCACGCCACCGGTTGGCGTGATGGCGCCTTTCACGCTGCAGGTCGTAGGTTCGATTTGATTTGGAGATTAGAAGAATTTATTATTAGATTATTATTAGAAGGCGATTTGGTTCGAGGTGATGAATGTAAAATGACAATTTGTAAGTGCCCCCGTAGGCCTAAACAAAATAAACGCTTTGACTTTGACTTTGATTCCTACCCGGTACATGCATTTGTGTGCATGAACATGTCTGTATGTCCATGGTGTATATGTATATTAAGTATGTATTTACAAATAAAAAAAAGTAAGTTTAAAAACTAAAACCCGACTACTGAAAAATCGCGCTCTAAAAAGTATGAAACAAGAAAATATTCTCATCTAGAGGATAGCCGTGGTCCGTGTAGGTTCTTTAGGGCCAAATGGCATATGAACACGGACCACGGCTATCCTCTAGATGAGAATATTTTCTTGTTTCATACTTTTTAGAGCGCGATTTTTCAGTAGTCGGGTTTTTGTTTTTAAACTTACTTTTTATTTAAATATTTTTGAGTTATAGGTAACAATATATATATTTTTGAAATGTGCTCATCAAGCTCTTTCATTTGATACCCCACACGGTTTTATTAAAAAATGTTTTTTTTTTAGTTCATGACATTATGTCCTCTAGAGGGCGCCATATGCAATTTTATGTGACGTCACATAGCCTATAACCAGCGCGCCATTAAGCCGCTTCTAACGATACCTCATTTGTCAAATTACGACAAGTAGTTTGGAAGTTAGGTGGGAACAGATGCACATACATACATACATACATACATACATACATACATACATACCGGTCAAAATCATAACCCTCCGCCGTAGTCGGGTAAAAAGTAGTTTATGTAGTAATATCAGTTATCTGGTTTCCATAGTACAAGCTCTGCTTAGTTTGGGATCAGGTAACCGTGTGTACAAAAATGTCCCAGGATATTATTATTATTACTTTATTTTGTTCCGTTATGGCAAATTCAATATAATTTTGTAACTTAAAGAAGAGTTAAAAATAAATCCTAATTTATATTCAAGGATCTATCTAGTAAAACACAAAAATCAACCATCAGAACATATTGCTTGATTAAGTAATCGATTTTAGTCCTTTTAAACTAACAATATGGATTGGGAGCCGTAGAAGGACTTTCTGGATTTCCACGAGCGCGTCAGATTAAGATAAGGGAGATAGCTTACATATTGATAATAAGAACCTCAAAAAATTATGAGCCCTTAATATTGGTGGGTTCGCCCAGGGGAACCAAAAAAAAAAAATAGACCATCTTAAAATACTCGAACTCGTCAGATTAAGATAAGGGGGATTCATTACTAGCTAAGAAGTGTCAAAAGTGTCAATTTTGCTCATTTGATCGTCAGTCTAAGAAATGGGAGCATCTGGAAGTTTCACTTTTTCACCCCCTCAGTTTTTTTTTTTTTTAATATAGGACTGCGGTGGCAAAAAAGCGTACGGCCCGCCTGATTTTAAGCAGTTACCGTAGCCTATAGATGCTTACAAAATATGGCGCGCTCGAGTAATTTATTTTTTTAAATTTTTCATGGTGGAGCATGAAAAGTATCAATATCTGACACGCTTGAGTATTTTTAAGTCATTGCTTTTTATAAAAATAAAAATAAAAGTCATGTATACGCTTCCCCCACCGCTGAAAGTGGAAACATCTAGAACAATGTATTCTTCCTATCATGTCATCTACCGAATCTACTAGGCTTGGACGACGCTCGTTTGAATCCACGAATTGCACGCTGGACTCCCGGTCCAATAGAATTTCACGCACGCAAATAAGAACTCGAGCGCAACTTTCACTAATGCTACGAGCGCTCTACGTTGCTACGACTTCGCTACGGCGTATCACATAAGTTCGTTAACTTTGAAAGAATATACGTGAAGGATCATCATTATTAGTTTCGTTTATGCTTACACTATGCCCTAAAACATTAATATTACAGACGTGCCTGTCAAACCAAGGACACATTAATAATATAATAAACTAGGGATTAAGGAAGCAATTTACCTAAATCCTGTACTTATTTCGACCGCAAATTGTAAGTTGCAATCATGTTCTTCAAATACTTTATATGGTTTCTTAGATTTCCAGTTCCAGTCAATCACATAAATACAAAACTATCTATTACAGTCGCAGAGAAAAATCGCAAGGAATCAATTTCAGGCCACAGATATATTCCGTTGCTTCCTACACATTACGTATCATTTTTCTAACCAAACAACGCAATTTCTTAGCGTAATATTGATATAGATAAAAGCTACCATCCCCCCTGTGTGATATTTACGTGAGTATGCGAAATAGCTGGATATAAATTTCGCTTATAAGGCTTTGCATATACTTAGTTCAAATAGGTATTTTTACTCGCAATTTTGAAATAGGTGATTACTAGGGTATACACAGTTGTAGTAGTTGAGACGCTAATAGCCACAATCACTGATCGGTAAACGATCGGAGGTTAAACAATACTTGGCAAGGTCAGTCAGAGATGGGTGACCATTTAGTAGCATTTGAACTCGTCTACGTGCTTCGGAGGGCACGTAAAAAGTCGGTGCCGGTTGTTGTCATCTAGCCAGCAGTCGTTAAGCCATTTCAGAGGCCTTCGGGTAGCTGGAACAACTATGAAAGCAGGTTGGCCGCTAACCATACGATAAAAAGAAGAACCTATTATTAAAATATTCAATTAAACTCTTTTATAATGTATATCGCGGGCTTCAAACCAGAGGGACGTATAAAATAGATGTGTTTTTTTAAATTATTATTATTATTTTTAAATTAAGAATTTCACATAAATAATTAAAGTACTTTCCTATGAAAGTTCTTTCATATTTATGTGACACGCTTAGGTACTTAATAAAAAAAGAACAAAAATGTAATTAAAAAAAATATATATATACGCCCCTCTGGTTTGAAGCCCGCGATATATTTACATGGTTTGTCAGGTTTCAGTTGTGTATACAGCCTTAGCACGGGTCCCTCGGCACCACTTGAGCAATCTTCTATCCATCCAATAGTTTGTCTATTACCCTATCTATACGTTTAACCGCTGATAATAATAAACTTTTACCAAAGATTGATTACACCCAATATTGCAGAATATTTTCAGATTTGTGAAGATTTTCATTTTTTTGCTGAATAATAAAGATTGAATCTCTATTGTACAGCACATTTTAAGGATATCCACACTTGATATAAAAAGCATTCATACAAAATCCACGCCGTATCATCCATGACATATACATACATCAAGTAGGCTCTAAGGACGCACGGTAACCCACAAAATCTCTCTTATTGAGCACGTCAGAGTGCCCCGACGCGAAGGGCCCTTTGTATCAAACGGCTTAAATAACTTATGAATATTTCACGTGCCTCCTACCTACCCCCGTTGCGTAAACCGCGTTATTTTAAAATGTGTGTCAAAGCCGGCTGCCTAGTCCATACCCACTTTGTAAGGATAAATTTTCGAACGAAGAAATGCAGACAATACATTCACCTTAACTTTAATTTAGGAATAATAATTAAACAATCAAAAATAGAAATTGAATTAAATAAATAAAACGTTATGTTAAGCTATTATCGTGCATTGCGTCGATTCAATTAATAAATCATCGATTTAAAGCATTCATTTATGATGTGAGCAATTAATGAAAATACCAGCCAGCGCTTCGACCAAATAATTTTCGGCGCTTGGTTCACAAACCTATGCCATTATTTTCATAACTTCAGGTGCTTCAGGTGCTTTTGGTGCAATTAAAAAGTGTAAATCAATGAATAACTTTTGAAACCGAAGACTAATTGTCAATTTTCATTCATCGTTTTGCAATGCAAATGCTGTTTCATTTCAATCATAGGCTAGTGACTAGTGGAGAGGAAACAAAGTCGATGGAGCATTTGATTTGATTTTATACTGTTTGATGGGACATTTGCGAGACTAACGGTGTGCAACAGAAAGATCGGGCAACACTACGATGACGTAGGCAGTACATTGCCTACTATCCAGTGCAATATTAAGATGCCATAGAAACCTTTAGATTTTGACTTCCATCTTTGTATTGTATCGCGATATTACTTACTATTCAAATAAGAATGTGTGCGAAAAAAATAATATACTAGCAGCCGAATACTCAAAGCTCAAAACTAAACTATTTGAGAAGCTCTTAACTATTTGAGAAGCCTTATATGTCATTTTCGTATTCTCAAAGGTCGATCAACATCCTCACTAACATTTAATTAAACTCAGTTTGAGAGGCCGTCAGATTTCAGCTTAACGGAAAATTCTAAGTGAGCTTTGAGTATTCAGTCGTTACCTATAAAATGTATGTATTTCAATTGTTTTACTGTATTCTATAAATATATGTTAAATACATACATATTTACTTGTAACTGTCCTTGTGATTTTCAAATACGACTGAAAGTTATTCCTTGCTTGCTTAAAGCCTTGGTTTCAGCGTATTTCCACCATTACGTTTTATCTGACGGAGCTAATCCTGCCTCCTTGGAAGTACCTATAAAAAGTGATGATCCGCTATAAGCTGATAAGGCACAGAACATCGATGCAAAGGCACCGAATTTGGTGAGGGAGATAGAACATAGGTACCTACTAACATTTAAGAAGGATTTTTGAATATTTTTTCTTTGTTACGCTTTGGAGTGAAATTAATTTAAGTCGTCCTTCGTACGTCATTTGTCCCAATTCTCGTAATTTTCTTTATTATTTTTAGCGATATCCTGTCCCTACTTTAACGATTCAACGATAATACCGCTTCATATTCTGGTTCTTCTACGGCGGCAAACTTTGTACATATTTTAAACGTAAATTTAGAAGCAAAAGTAGAGGTAAGAGTTTTATCGTAAAGTATATTTTAGTTAACACGGTTTCAGTGTACCTTTGAAAGAATTATATCGTCAGTACAACTTACAAGATTTGGATCTCTACTTTATAAAACCTTTTATCTGAGTGAACAAGCCGCTGTGACCGAAATAGCCACCATTTCTCAAACTTATGTTTTCAGCACCTACCCTTTTTACTCTGAAAGCGGACTAATTACTAGTGCCTCGAGGAAAAATAAAGTAACATCGCTGAAAATAGCCTTCGCTTTTCACGTCATTTATCATACCTTAATTTAATTAAACCTACTGCGAAAACTACTTTAGTCTGTAATTACCAATCATATGAATCCAATAAAATGCAATCCAATTCCCAAAATGTGGATCATGTGACATCTTATAAGACAAGGGATTTATGAGTAGCATCTCTGGAGACAAAACATCATGACTCCTAATGCTGCGTTCCATTCACCGTAATTTTTGTTATTTTCGTCCACAAAAACTATTAAAAACGTTAATAATGATCACTTTTAGTACAATTTGGTTCGAGTGGAACGACATTTATGAACGAAAATAACGAAAATTACAAAATTAACAGTGAATGGAACGAACCATAAACAGTAGCATAAAATTTCACATGAAAATCTATTTCAATTTCTAAAAGACATCATCTCCATATTCAGTGAAAGGTTGTCAATATCAAGATGTAGGATACAGACAAGAGGACACTGCACAGGAAGTGACGCGATGTAGCGTTCCGGGGTGACGTCTCGCTCCATTTCCGGTACACAAATGAGGGCAGCTCGGCACGGGACGCGGGGGAGACGGGAAGGGACACACGAGCCGATTTTTATTGCGCCATCAATATGGAATGAGCAGATGAAACTTTAATAGAGATGTTACTGTTTTTCAAACAAACCAACAACGCGCATTAATTGTCACTTCGATAGCAATTGTACAGCCGAAATAATTTATTTAACCACGAACTAAATTGATCCTCATGAAAATATAGCAGCGTAATCGAACACGGGTCTTGCAAATGCAGATTGCAGAAATCGTACCAGTAAAGTATTCAATTGTGGTTAAAAATGTGATACATTTTTTATTTTAATCTTCTAAAGCAAATTAGAAACAAGTGTTATTTTGAATCATCTAGACTAGTACCAACAGTTTCCGAACTATCTAAATATGCAAATTCAAGCCACAAATTTTCCTCCAGCGGTTGATGTAGGTACCTGAATGCTCTCGAGACTGTGTACGACGCAACTTCTAATTGCCGTTAACGCAGTGGGCAAAGGGTGCATAAATGTAGAGTTTAATTTAACAGATGCACTCTTGAAGAATTATTATTATTATTATTTCTTGGGGTTATTCTGGTTTCGCAAATGTTTTAGAAGGTAGACTGTGAGCACTGCGAGACGCAAGATAATATTCCCATTTTAAAACAGTGATGGGCATCAGACCATTTACCAGCAATAGATCTCAAATATATTAAAAAAACTTGTCTAAGACGCCTCAAAAACTTTTTCCAGGCCGTTTTCTTTACAAAGCTCTATGAAGATGTTCAATGATGCTACGGCGATGGCCTTAGGCTATGAATGAAGCTCGATCTACCATAATGTATTCACACATACAAAGAAGCGGACTGCCCTGCAGCCTCGACATTCATACCATTTCTTTGGACTGCTCTCGAAACTGAGGTAGCTAAATTTAACCCTCAAAACATGAAGCGCAATCTGAGAAACGCTTATTATCTTTTCGATATTTTTATTCAGAAATATGGGTCATCATATCATGGCAATAATAAAGGGGTGTCATGGAGATCGACAGTTTCTTAAGTATTATAATAATACACCAACACGTCTGTGTTCATTGAAGGGATAGGCAGAGGCGCATACACATATCGCCGCTTTTCATCCCAATGTAAGGACTGGGCCGCAATGGCAAGGAGATTGCGATGCAACTGCGATCAAACTCCTATTATGGCAGTGGCCGTATCACAGACGTGACTTTGTAAAAAAAAACCGTCACGTTGCACCCGGTGCGGCCACGGCCTAATAAGGGGCTACCCTATTGCCATAGGGCTCTCTCCCTTAAAGGAAGGGGGAATATAAGTATACTCCCGGAAATGCTACGACAGCCTTCAATGTCACGTAGCTTTCAATATTTCCCCTGCCTGTTTAAACAATCCTTGTTATTTCTGTAAACATTTTCGTACCAATAGTGAACGTAGATAACGTAGAGTTAACTTGATGGCAATTAAGCGATATCATAGCTGACACAGCAACGGTTAAGCCGATTATGTGTGTGTTATTTATGAACTTGTTAACGAATCCAATTGGATTTAGATGAAAATGATGTGTTTAGGCTTCCTTATTCATAAAAACGGGAAAGGTATGTACCTAATAAGTACTTATTGGGTTACTTAATGTTTTCAGAGCAATAACACTCTGAAAGATAGACCCCGAAAGGTCTTGTAGCCATTTCTAGATCAATATAAATAAATAATACACACCAACTAAGCAACGCTTGTACTATATGGCTACCATACAATGGACTGGGGGTGATCCCAATGGCACCCAGGCCAGGGTAAATAACGAAAAGCCCGTTTCCGAAACGTGCCTCTGGCGGGAATCGAACCCGCAACCCGATGCAGTGAGCCAAGCGGAATACATTTGAACCACTGCATCAAGCGGTCATCAAGACACGACTAGGTATGTCTATCTATAGTCACGCCGAACCTATAGATAGATAGATAGATAACACTTTATTGTACACCAATCGAACAAATACAAAAACAACAATGACAAACAAAACAAGAAATAAATACAGTGTACAGTGGGCGGTCTTATCGCAAGCTGCGATCTCTTCCAGACAACCTTTGGATGGAGAGGATTCCATGTTTCAAACAGGGTAGTAGCTAGCGATAGTATACTTGAGTTTTATAAGTAAGCGACATTCATCAGATACCTACGTACAATTATATTCTTTAAAGTTTTTATTCGAACAATTTACTTCGCTAACTTGAAGCCAATAATTCCGGCATTATTCCATCCTCGTGGAAAAGCGCGTCGGTAAAAAGTTTTGCGTCCAATTCCAGCTATGTAGATAGCGAGATTTATGTTTATGGAGATTATATTAGTTTAGCGAAGTTTACAAGTATTAAGAGCGAACTTATTAAATTATAAACATTTTCGTCTCTCGACTGCCAAAGCTGCTCGTTGTTCTAGCAAAAGACCAGCTTGCTAGTACAGCACTGGGTTGAATACCCTGGTTGTAATTAGTGTTCATCATCTTGGGTACTTCTTAAGGCGTCTGCCTACGATAAAACTTTTTGACAAACTCTGTTAAATTGTGAATTATATCTGAAAAAAATCAGTAAGTAAAATAAATTAAAAGAAATGCTTATTTTCATAGGAGCATGAGTACATTAAATTAGATAGCGTTGCCAAACTACGCGATCTGTATCTTGGTAAACTGAGATGTATAATAACAATGGAACTCTTGCTTGCGATTACTTACCACATCATTTCTTTAGGCTTATTGGGATAACAAAAGGGAGACAAACATTTACTGAAACTAGAGAGTAGAAAGTCCTAAACAGCTCAGCAAGTTGTTATTCACGCTTCAGCGGGCCCAGTTGCAGTCGACAGTGGAACACTAAATGTAAAATGGATTAGTGAGAATGTTTCAGACCTAAGGTACGGTCAGCAACGAAAGTCGCTGAACATTCTCAGTTTTTCAAATAGCTTGCAAACTTTTGTTTTGCATCAAATCCATAATTTTTCTTTATCGAAATAAAATGTAGACATGTTGCTAATGTTTGGTTTTATAAAGGTTTACCAACGTTTGTAGAATAAAGAGTATAACCGATTATTCAGAATGTTCAGCGACTTTCGTTGCTGACTGTACCTACGGAACTATGTACTAGTTGAGAAGAACAAGAGGTGTTAGAGGCTACATTGAAATTATAATTTCAGGAAATAATGTAAATAGGTACTTTCATTACTTACTCCCGTATCTATAGAAGTGATTACATGTTATGAAGTAAATTCTAAGCAAAAAATCTGCCTCACTAAACCGTTTTGACGGATTTTCCATACAATATGAAAATATTCTATAGAGGATTTGTCAAATAGGTTTTTTGATTAGAATTTACTTAAGAATAAGTAATGACTGGTTTAGGTATACACTGTTGTTATACTAGATGTTGAAATGAAATGTTTAGACTGCGCAAAGTGTTAGTTGACAGACAAAAACCGAGCAATAAGTCAAAATAGAAATGTATGATGGACTTACACTGGCATTACAAATGACTTTTGTGCCCAGAAATGCTTTGTAAAACCATTGTAACCTGACTACATCGTCCGGCCGGGTTTTACAATCGTGAATAGGTACTACCAATGTCTTTATTCCGCCCTATATCCCGATATTCTCCTCTGTGCCAATACTTCGAGTTTGAGAACGTAACAAACCTTTGAGAAGTCCTCGTTACGTCCGCTCCAGTAAACGAGTGCATTTGAGGCATTGAAACGTCCAGTGCGAGGTCTATCTTGATTCAGTATTTTATTTCCAATTACAGAAACATCTTTACTATAAAAGAAAAAAACACAGAGCAATTACGACTTAATCTACCTTTTGAGATGTGTTTCAAGTCATTGAAGTTTAGACATCAACGAAGTACGTGATGATCCAAAAGTATTTCATTATGAACATCAATTTCATCAACCATCATCAATCATCAATCGCTAATCGTATTTAGTTTAACAATTCGAAATATCCTAACAAATACTCTTTTACTGAGTACTACATTACGGGCTCTCAGTACCAGAAACTAATAAAAATACCTCAGTTACCAGAATGTCTTAGTCAAAGTGAATCTCTCTGTAGTGCAGAAAGCTTAAGCGTATTCAACTGTACACGCTTAAGCATCGACGCTTTGATTAAGAGACGCGCTGATCACAGAACTCGCCGGCTTTGCGGGGGTCTTGGGGGCTTTGGGGAGTCTCGTATCGGCCAAAAACGCGAGTTGCAATCGAGATATTTGAGTATCGAGAATTCTGAGATTACCTACCAGTATCCCTTAGGGCCATAACACACAGTATCCAAACAATTTGAATTGATGGCGACGTCGCCAGTCAGTCGCCATGTGTGTTATCTGTACATTTCAATATGAATTAGTTGGCTACGGTGGCTGGCGACGGCGACGTCGCCATGGCATCCCAGTGTGTTATGGATCTTAATTGAGTAGTTTTAGAAGATTGGTTATAATCATTTTGTTGACGACGAAGTGGTCCAGTGGTCTGTGCGTAGACCGTAGTTTACTAACTCTAGACATCTGAGATAAACATCCCTACCCTATGATTTTATTAGGATCACAGGTAACGAGTATAATAGTGTCATCGAGTTAAAGGTTGGTTACCTCTCTTCCGCTAGGAGCCGCCCTTCACCTCCATGTTCTGCCCCACCACGATGATGAGGATAATGAACACGAGCAGCAGCACCAATATGCAGCATATGGCGACCGCGAGCATCGCCGCGTGCTCGCCCAGTTTGGCGGCGCCCTGCACGGCGCAAGCGCGCGCCGCGGTTAGCGTCGCCGCGACCACACGCGCACTTATCCTGATAATACCTTTACACCTTTGCTTTTATAAAAAAAAGTTCGCGAGTGTCGTCACTGTTCTTTATTTGAAATTTTTGAACGAAAATCTAAAATGTTCTTAATGTCTATGGAAGATCTTGGATGTTTTTAAATTTCGAATAGGATTTTAAAGAAAAGTGATTGTTATTTGTTTTTTTTTATATGGAGCGTATTTAAAAACGCCTCTTCACAAATTCTTCAAAATGATTTCACTCATCAATAAATATTTTTTTTATAGCAATAATGCACTAATCTTAAGGTTCGATCCGACACACTGCACACATAAATCAAACTTTCTTGTCTAAGAAATGTTTAAAACTCCAATAAGGCACACGGCTAAACTTTCAGCGAAACATGACCGCCTTGAAGCTGCTATAAGTTTAACGTTGGCAGGATATAAATTAAAATGCGTGGAGCACCTTTCAATTTCGCCTGCCATTACCCCCGGGGCGGCGCTGTTTTGTATTCACAACTCCAATTAGAGAGAGAGCTGAGAAAAATATACGTCCCCCCCTCTCAGGGCTGCGACGAGGGGATAAAATCTAAAGAGGAAAGTGTTTCCAACGACACTTTTATAAATTAAATACCTACCCAGTTATAAAAGCCATTCGCTAAGAACCCTATTATATGTCAAAGAAAAATACCCCACTATAAATAGAGCCAGACATATGGGACTTCCATCGTGTACTTTTAGGGCCTCCGCAGACTTGCTACTTTTAGCATCGGCGACCGGCGATTTTGTGACGTATCGATGCTGCGTCGCGTTTCTTCGAGCGCGAACGAGCGAGACGCAGCATCAAAATCGCCGATCGCCGATGCTAAAAGTAGCAAGTCTGCGGAGGCCCTTACGGTCACAATGATGATTCGAATGTCATACTCATACATAACATGAGTCCGTTACAAGTGCAAGGTTGCATCTACTCAATTTTCGTCTCGACGACAAAAAAGGTAAACTATTATGGTAAAAATGTGTCCAAAAATAGTCACCCCTAACTGGCAATAGTCCCTGAACATTCAATCCCCCACCGACTCAGTAATCAGAAACCTGACAATAACAATTCCAAACCTTTTCTCGACGAGGTCGCGTCCGACGGCCATAATGATTGCGAAATGAAAAATAGCACGGACCGTGAAAATCATCAGGGTAGTAACACTTTCACTTCATGGTTGAAGCCTTTTAATCACTTGTTTTTATTTTCCTCTTGTTTCAATGGAAATGCATGGAATGTAAACATGACTCTACATACCTCGAAACATAATAGCACAGTGACTATAGGTTGAAATGGCAGTAGGCTGATCACAGCTCGCAGAATCAATGGGTACTAAGTCAGAAAGATTCTAGAGTGGCGACCACTAGCCGGAGGACGTAGAACAGAACCCATTACACGCGTTTGATGACGTCACGATGAGGACCACGGAATGCAGATCTTTCAACTGATGAATTAAATATCAATGGCACTATATTAATAGTCTCTCTACTTATTTATCAATACAAATAAAAAAGTTGGAGTGGCTGTTTGTAATGTCAAAATAACAGCTTTTAACTAAATTCAGTAAATGCGTAGGAGAGTATACATATAATAAAACAAAACTATTTTTAAAATTTGTATCTGTCGGTCTGTTTGTTCCTGCTAACTCCTATGTATTTTTGTATCTCTTGATAAATAGGTACTTAGATACATATCAATAAATCACCGGGTGCTTGTGACAAACGGCAAGGGACACCGCCTCCCGAAATACGAACGGACATCATTTACACGGTCAGACGAAAATTCAAATGAGTTTAGAGAATTTCCTCCGCTATTTATTGGCACTGAACCGGAGACTGCGCTGGAGGTTTTAATGAGAAGAAATGAATCAATGGCTTTGGCTGCTTCCGACGGGTTTTCTTTGTTTGAGATACAATTTATGGGGACCTCTACCCCGCAGTAAATATTACACATCGGGCTCTAGAAGAGACGACGCTCTACGAAGCCGATCGAAGCGTCATCAAGGAGTGCATTGATGACGCTCCATAAAGCCGAACCTATCCAATTATCTCATTCTAAGGCTCGATGTGTATAATACGGATAGTAAAAGTAGAGCCACACATTTACATACTGTCACGCCTGTACTCCTGGAAAGAGTAGGTAGAAGATACTATATTTCACTTGGTTGGGTAAAAAATCGTGATCAAGCTGACGCCGCTAGCGAGTGGCTGCTTCTACATCAGGCGTATGCCGTGCCCGAGCACTTAGTTTTGACGTCGAAACGCATAATGGCATAACATGGGTGCTCGGGCGAGGCATGCGAGGCATCTGGACGCAGCAATTGAGTTGCTGCTCCCTCTTCATTTAAAAAAAATAAAACTACAAGGTTATGTAGCTATACTCTGGAGAGTCTAGAAAAAAAAAGAAACGTCACGACTTTTATCCCTATTCGGGGGTAGTCAGAGGCTTGATTGGCCATACACCACCACATTGTGGAGGTATTAACCAACTCAAAGCCCACGTTTCACCAGATAGTCAGAACCCAACGTGACAGGTCGTGAACCTTGTCGCCGTGTATTCAGGAACTGACCATTACCTAATCCCGAGGGATAGGTAGGTTTCCTCACGATGTTTTCTCTTACCCTCGGCGAACTGTAAATTATGCACATCGATGAAAATTCACCCATTGGTGCATGCCCCACCGGGGATCTAACCTGGGATCTTGTGATTGCTAGCCCAACCTGTTCACCCCTAGGCTACAGTCGCTATTCAGGCAGAACAGACAGACAGAACTGGCACACACACACAGAAGACAGTCTAGAACCACAGCTAGAACTCTAGACAAAGTCAAATCTAATCAGCTCCCGTCAATCATTACGTCCATATGCGTCATGCGGGTGACGACTAGTTCGCCCGACAGGCAAAAACGCTATTGTTCAACAACGCGGGTTTTTGTGATACCTCGTAAATCATCTGCCTTTCACTGGCTCGGTACATTGATAACAAACTCATCCATTCTCACCCGAACTCACCTTATCTTGTTAGATTTTTGGCGGTGACAGGAAACATTATGGGGGGTGAGTGACATTTATCAGAATAACACATGAATAACAAGAGAGCATAGATTTATAAAAGTTTCACGCGTGCGCCGCCCTCGCGGAAACTAAAATTAATCTATGCAAGAGATTTTGCAAGAGAGTGGCTCAAAAGTATTGATCAGATAACTGACATTAACGCCTTAAGGCCTGTACCAAGTAGCCAGTAAGTCTGTTCCAAAATTACTTAAGCAAAGTAATAATATAATCTAAATGTATTCACTGTAAGTAATTTGTTAGTAATGTAGAGATAAAATATTATCATCAAATATAATATATTTCTTACCTACATATCAAGAGCATATTTTACCTCAGGATAAAAAACTTTTCCGAGCAACAATAGATCCAAAGTTATTCTCAGAAAATGATGGTCTTATTGTTAAAAAGCAATTAACATTCTGGAATTGCTCTAGGCGCTGAAAACTTCATTATAATGACTCAATACAACTTGAATCTAGGGCCTCGTCAACATTGCAAGCACGTATCGCAATAAGTGTTACGAATCGTCATTATATTTCCTGGCATTTCAAACCTATGAATAGTAGTATAATAAAGCGTACGAATTGCGAATACGATGAGATCACAACTGAAATAATGACAGTCAAATGGAGACTGAATTGCCGACAATTCGTTTAATATAATAGGTACGTTATCTATCTTATATAATAAACTCTCTACACCGGAGATTTAAGAGAGATCAGACGATTAGAATCAGAATTGTTTAAAAAGTTTAAGTTTCTTAAGTAAGAATAAAGAAAACCTCTAAATCCCGATCCACAGAATAAGTCCCGGTAGAAATTTAATTCCTATGGAAAATAAGAAAAGGAAAAAGGAGATTCCTCAATCAACAAGTAAATACCGAAAGTAAGGAAAAAGTAATAATAAATAGTTTGGCAGTTTTTTTCTAATGGAAACATTTCTCAAAGCGTATCTTTTATATCGTATAATAACAATAATAATAATAATAATAATAATTTTATATCGTATGCTCATTTAAAATAAAACGTTAAAGGAGTCTTCTACGTAAGCATCTTTACCTAGTCTATGGTCTTCTACCGATATTTTTAGGAACGAAACGACCGTTACCTATCACGTAGGGCCCATAAAATATCCGCCGAAATACCACCCCGAATACTAAGTGCCAATACCTAAGCTTGCACCATTCAGACCACACCTTACATTCAAGAGCCAAATGTGATCCAATCCAAAAGAGGCTCAGCTCCAATACAAAATACTAGACATAAGATGGCCATCTAGACCTAGATGGAATGTCATCTGAAGCGCCCTTCCACATCTTTTGTTGTAGTAATCCTTATGCTATAATTTTTTTATGTTACTACGGTGACAAACAAGCGAACGGCCCGACTAATGATAAGCAGTTACGGTGGCCTATAGATGCTTGCAATACCAAAGGCGTTGCTCGTTGCTGAGCTAAAGGGGAGTGGGACAGAGAGAAGGGAAGGGGGTTGGACATCCGGCTCTTTCACTTATCGTACGAAACGCAGCTGTAATAGCTACTTTACGCCGATCTTCTGTGAGATGGTGGTACTACCCCGGTCGAGCCGGCCCGTATATGAGCTGAATTGGCTCAACTTAGCTCTAACACCAATAATCCTATGCAGATGACTGTCCTTCTCTCTATTCAACATAGACTATAGCCGTAAACCCACCGCGGTGCACGGAGAGGCCACGCACACGGCCACGGCTACATTTTGCAAGAAAATGTATGGATGAGGACATTTCGTGCGTAGCCTCTCCGTGCGCTGCGGTGGACACGGTGACACATTTTCGTGCAAAGCGAAGCTTGACCCACAAATACCCCGTAAAATGCCGTTTACAGAAATGGCTAACATTTTAACAACAAATGCGAGTAGTTCTATCCTTTACAAAGGTGTAAAAGTCTTCTGAATATTAGAGGTAGGTTTCCAAACATCGCCGCACTGGAAACACATTATTTTCCTTAAATTCTCCGAGCACAATAGACCAGAGATACTTATATAAAATATACGTCCACATTAAATATTTTATTCGAATCCAGAGCGGAAGCGGAATAAAAACAACGTATTGATTTACGTATTTAGGTCGGATACCGAAATGTTAGCGAGTTCTGACAACTAATGAGATTGAGTTGAGCTGATAATTGTACTAATTTACCCTAATCATAGTGTGGTAATATCGAAACTATGTTCCATAGGTACATCCCATTTACGAGCAGCAATTTTGAAATTATTTTTTGTCCGTCCGTCTGTCCGTCCGTCCGTCTGTCTGTCTGTCTGTCAGCGGGTTGTATCTTACGAACCGTAGAGCGTTACGCTAGAGACTTGACATTTTCACAGAATGTCTATTTCTGTTGCCGCTACAACAACAAATACTAATAATAAAATAAAATTTCCCATACACGAAACTTGATATTTTTGACGTTTTTATTCTACGGTGGTACGGAACCCTTTATGTGCGAGTCCGACACGCATTTGGCCGGTTTTTTAGTTTCAATTTGTTCAGCAAAATGTAAAAGAATTGGGAATTACAAAACAGGGAACGCCTATAAAATGCATTCAATTTTTAATTTACTTCGTAGAATGTTTTGAACAAAAAATTGTACCAAACTTTGGCGCGTACAGTCGAAATTCCTTTCATGGGGTGCATTTCCTGACAGTTTAGTACTTTGACGAACTCATAAGCTTCAAAATGATTGTTATAAAACAATCTCACAAACGAGTTTTGGGTGTAAACTAACCGTCTTATTCATACAAATTTGGACCCAGTTACATCTCCTTTACACAGCGTTTGTAGGACGAAGGCGTAAAATCGTTATTCATAGAGCCTAAAATGCATATTAGATAAAAGTCGTTTGAAATATGTTTTAATAAATTTGTATGAATAAGACGGTAAGTGTCTGAGTGAAGTCACGTGCCGCTTACAGCGATATCGATATTAATAAATTATTAATCCTCTATTGAATCGCTGAGTGCGTACATCTGTATCGTGTATTTGACAGCTGAGGTACAGTAGCAGTCGGAAATGTGTCCCAGAACTATCAGACTAGCATTTAGTACTTTAACGACTAAAACTAACCTACATGACGTTAGTAACATAATAGAATGTGGAAAAGCCTGCGTTTGTCGTATAGGCACATAAAAGCAATGGAAACGTGGCCAAATCCTTTACCACTATTGCTAATAATTTAATGTAAGTAATAGTATAACTTATAACTCATAAATTTTATATGATTATCACTTGATTGCGGTGAAGGAAAACATCGTGAGGAAACCTGCATGTCTTTAGACATGTGAAATCCACCAACCCGCACTGGGCCAGCGTGGTGGATTATTGCCTAAATCCCCCTCGCATTGAGGGGAGGCCCGTGCCCATCAGTGGGACGTTAAAAGGGCTAAATTATGATTATTATTTTAATAGTATATAAAAAAGTAAATAGATAGGTAGGATTTTTTCTTATTATATCCTGTAACAAATAAATACATTTAAAAAAATCAATATCGTCTGTCTCACTAATATCCGCCATTCAGCGTAGCCTTAATTATAAATAACGATATCTTAATGGTACATTAAACCATCCATTAGTAGTTACACGAGCGAGGCGACGTTGTGATGGGTTGTGCAAATTCCTCGGCTGTCTCAATCAAATGGATCGCGTTATGTAAATCGCGTCACGTAGACGCATCTGTCAATATCGCTTTCATAAGCATGTGCCTGTCAAAATTGGTATATTATGCGTTGCATGATGAATTGTGCGACATTCATAAAATTCATGGCTTTATTTTGCGATTTATTGTTTTATTTCAATGGGAGTGAATAGAATCTTAAACATACTAGAGTTTTTTGAGTTTACGGGCTTGATAATTGGATTAGTTTTTTTTTTTTTTCAAGTCATTAACCAAAACAAAATGAATAAACCAACCCACAGCATTTCGTAGATGAAAGGTGTAGCAGAGTATAGAATCGTAACGAAAAATAAGAGGATGAAAACCACCACTTCATTATATTCATTTTACCACCTGCAGTAGGAAGGTATCACTACCTAAGGTAAAGTCTTGCATAGGTACCGACAAACAACACTCGTAATATGCTATAACAACCCACAACCACGAATAGTTTCCATTCGATATCATTACCCAACGGGTACAAACATTGCTCCGTGATTGGCAACCCTCTACACACTGCAATTAGATTATGTGTTCATGCATGATTTCCACGATACAATTGGATAACACAAAATTGGTACACGGATCGCCTAAAAATTGTGAATGAAATCATCGCGAATATCTCTATACAACAGAAAAGCAAAAAAATATCAATTTTAAAATCTTTGCCTTCAAACGATAGAATTGACAACCAAAATCGCTATCGATTTATCCAATCAATGATACAGAAACACAATGGCAAAGGTTAAGACAATAAGTAATACCAAAAAAATCGTAATGATGAGACTGGTTTGCCCAAAATCTATAACTATTAGGACCCATAAAACTTGTCACACCCTGCCGCCATAAATTGATACTATCACTATTAAAAGCATTTCTATTCGATTCGGGAGCCGTCGCGAGGAAAGCCGCAAATTTTAACGGGTCGGTAATTTGCGGTACAGCAATATATGTGTAGGATTTCGTATAATCTGTGCGTTTATTTATAAGGTTTTGCGTGTGCGCGCAACAGACATGTTTGTCAGAATTCGGACACGAATAATCTTTTCAAATAACAATGCGATTGTTCATGATAACGACGTGAACTGACGTTACGTTTATAACAATGTACTGATTGCGTAGAAAGTATTTTTGTAGATATAAATTAATACCTACGTCAGTCAACATCACACAATGCGGGACTTTTTATAACATGCAAATGAAATAAATTCGTGAATATTTTACGCCTGTCAGCAATATAAAACACGGACATTAAAAAGAATTCTGTATTTTTAAATTTTATTTTCATACTCCATTGTTTCTTCCGTTGAAAACGTTCCCCAAAAGAATACAAAAGCAACAACTGTTTTGATAACCGGCCCATAAACGTAAACGGCTGTTTAATTACATCTACAAAAGCCTTTCTGAAAGCCTATTATTATGCTAAGCAAGATCAAGGAACACTTTGTAACTGGTACTTCGATTGTAAAGTTAACAGGATGTTAATGTAACGTAACAGGTGATACCACAAAGTACATTTAATAAAGTGAGATAGAGGTATGGAGCTATGCAAATGCATAAATTCAGGAAATAAGGAGAACTTTTCACGACCAGATTAATGGTCTCTTCCAGAAAGGTCAAGTCCGTAGCACCCTCAACCGACGGCAGTGCATGAGAAGATGTATGAATGTGGATGAAGCAAAAGAGGTGTGTCAAAATCGTAGTATGTGGCAATCTATAGTCTCTGCCTACCCCCTTGGGATACAGGCGTGAGTATATGTATGTATGTATGTAAGAAAATTACAAAATATGTGTACCTATTTGTAAAGAAAATAACCCGGGTTCATCGAGCTCGATAGACGACACTTCAACCACTGAGCTACGTAAACGAATAGTAGGCCAACCGAAATGTTGGTTGTCTAGCTGCTTGAGTGACGTAGGTACTACTGCCATCTATGGACATGTAAATCAAACTCTTAACTGAATTAAGCAAATGTTCTAAGTTATAAAGCCATAGTCGATAATAAATATCGTAAATATAGTAACAAGCAACGTTATAAACAGCTAAATCAGGTTAGATAAACCTCTCTCCTTAATATAAATCAAAAACAACGATAGGAAAACTATCTATTACCAAAATAAGATCGTTAGTCATTCAGGTTATAGTATTTATTTTCTGAACGTGTCTCAATTACAAAGACCTCATTCTGGATACGATTCAAACATGTTTTACGAGGGGCGTGGCTACAATGACCAATTACTTTAGTTATGATAGCGACCATAAAATAAGGCTGCCACTAACGATAAAATAATATACTCACAGCTATAAAAATGAAGAATTATTATTAGATATCAAAAATTGCCTTAACTTCGGAGCATTTTCAGCGCAACATACTCCTCCTTTTTATCGGTATTTTTACTATGCCAGGGGGCTTACCACGAACTCTTATTGCGATTCAATTACAGGAACGTTTTAACGTTTCAGCGACTTTTTGTGCAATGACGTACCTTATTGTCATGACAATAAGAAACGTCATTGCACAAAAAGTCGCTGAAACGTTCAAACAAAACTGCTATAAGAGGTGGTGGTAAGCCCCCTGGTATATAGTTAAGTGTGTATGATGACCTCTAACCAATACAAACGTCTGAATTTTTTATCTGAACTTTGACCACGACGGCATCTTGAAAGATTTTAAAGAAGGGTACGCAAACAGGTAAATTTCTGCCTAATGGCTAGGAGCTCTATGTGTCTTTCTGCAAGCTCCATGGCTACGTAAAGAAAAAACGTTAAACAATCTGAACAAACTCCATATTGGTTGTCGATTTAACTACCTACAGCAAAAAGATATAAATTACTTTTGAGATAAGGCTAAAAAGCGAAATTCAACGTGTGTTCTCCGTAATTAAACGTCAACAATTTTAATATTTTATTCCTTTAGGTATTAAGGAGGGATTTTCCACGCGCCTCCAACTTTTTTCTCGTGACATTTATTAACGTAGAAAATAAGCGGAATAAAAATACACTTTAAATTATGCTGGACGATGTTTATGAATTAACACATTATTTTTATGAATAACAACAACTGTTATTTGTGAAAATTACTTATAACGATCCTTATAATAGTCTTAGCACTGACATGCAAAATTTTATTTAATCAAATGAATAAATATTACACATGGTAATTTAATAAATGACCTTTACTTTTAAAAGAAAAAAACTGCTAATGACGCGGTACCAATAGGCCATTAGAAGTTGTTTCTCTTTGAGTATGAGATAGGGTGGCTTACATCCTAATTGTCCCTTCGGCCAAAGCTGGTAAACATCTAAACATCAGTCATTCAATAGTACGAGCTGAGTAGGGTTGACGTGAAAGATCTATGTAAGGTTAAATTCGGTAGTGCAGAAAATTAAAATATCTAGGCCAAGACGAGGCTCGAGTCATATGAAAATTAACACGTTATACGTATTGGGTCTTATATTTAACTAGCGACACGCCCCGGCTTTGCATGGCCTTTCTATAGTATTTATAAAGCTCGTAGTATTATATTTTATTTAACAAAATCTTGTTGAATGCCATGAATAAAATTATGCATGCTCGTGTTTTGTTTCCACTTTTCCGTGTGAATTAATTTGATTAACTTTTGACGTTCGTTAGGCGGGTGCGATTTTGTTTTATAAATATTTTTCTTTTTTAATATCAATAGGTTTAGCCGTGTACCTATATTATTTAAAACCTATTAAACATATTTTTCACAGACACTATTGTTACAAACATTAACACTAGTAACAACTATCATTAACACTCAATATGTAAACACTACAAACTTTATGAACAACTCTAAAAACCGGTATATTATGAATAGCACTTGGTTATTTTATAACAAAATGACTTTTTTATTTTCACGCGGGATTTATCAAAGGTGCGCGCAACTGACGTCCTGTATGTCGAAGGAACAGTCGCCCACTGAGGCTTAAGGCGGGAAGGCCGGGACGTAGGGCGGGCGGCGCGCAGGGATTCAATCATACGCGGACATCGGCCTTTGATTAAAAACACCTAAACAGCACGACTTTTAATGGATCGGCTGGATTAACTCGTGGATCGGAGCGTGACGTTGACGTTCCTAGTGGGAAACTTTTACCTAAGACTTACCGCCAAATTATTTAAATGCTAGTGCAAGTCGATCATAACATTCTATTTTGGGGTTAGAGTATTTTTATTCATATCTTTAAGTATTTGTGCTTTTAAAACGAGGCAGATCTAATCTGCTACTTATTCTTATTCGGAAAGATTGTTAGTGAAATATGAAGTCTATGATTCAAATAAAAATAGTATTAAGTACTTACAAGAAATCCTTGTTTTACTTGTACCAGATCATAACAGCGAGTATTTAAAATACCAAAACAAAAACGTTTAACTGCTTAAACCATAAACACAATTTTTGTTATTCATTAAAAAATTTAACAGTTGGTACTCAGTTCATTTTTAATTAATGGACTTTCTCGTTTGTTGGACATTAATTATGTACTACGCGTGGATCCGCGAATAAATCCAGATTACTGCGAATTTTACAGCTTTCATGACGTGACCTTTGAGTATGTGTTTGTTGAAAACATTATTGCACATTTCGCACACCATTTCTCACTTCTATTTTACCCTATACTATCCTACTGCTTTAAAGTTCTCAAAGAGTAGCACATTGAAATAAAGTTAATCTCGAAAACAAACCATCAATATTAAAGTCATTCGTTAGAGTTGTCAAGTCACCCGGGATTATTCGGGACCATCCCGGCCTCGAGTGATACGAGACGAGAGGCAACCGGACCCCGTATGGGGAATTAAGGGATCCTAAATCGAATTCACGCTTGGTTTTGGTTTAATGTGATTCCAAACACCCTGGTGTCTTATAAAAACTAACTTTCAAATTTATAGCGTTTTTTAGCCTGTTTATATATTTATATATTATACTTTTTGATTTCCAACAAATATCACAAGACTTTCCCTGAATTTGAAGATATAGTTATTGGTGGCTTGTGTTCTAAAAATAAAAAAGTTTGGATAGTAAGTTTTTAATAAAACAAAAGTTCCCGGGAATATTCGCGGGACACGTGAGACACGACGTAATCCCGGCATGTAGCGGAGCAGTTTTATTAATTGCGGGCGTCAGCGTCATATTGGGCTTTTACTCGGGATTAGTGATGAGCGGCGGGATCCCGCGCAAACACCCTTCCCGAGATAAAGCCGGCGCAGAGATGGTGGTGAAAATGGAAAAGCTTTCCAATGATGTTGCTACGACGTAGTAGGACTACGAAATATTAAGAAACGTACTACGCGAAACGTAGCATTTCGCTCGTAGCATTTATTTGAAAGCGTACGTTATTATTTATTCACGCCAATTCTACTGCATACAAAATACAAAAGACTAAACTGTTTTATAATTATATCACTATTACACCTGTATTCACCGAAAAGGTGGGCAGTGTGCGCTACAGTGCACCCATGTTTCGCAGTACGATTAGAGGTAGATTCTGATATCATACCCCACAACAAACAATTCGTATATGTAAAGTCTTCTCCACGACCAATAACATTTCTAACATAAACTGAGCTCTCTCAATAAGTATAAATAATAAGCTGGGCAGGTTATGTTAGAAATCTTACCATTGACGTACAAGCGACATAACATTTCGCCTACACGACACATGCGTGGGTTGTTAGCTTAGCCTGTCCGCATAATACACACGTTTTCTTTATTAAAACAAAGAAGATAATCCCACTACTTTGTTATTTATTAATTTCGGGAGTAGCCTGCACAAATCTAATACTATTGTTAATCCAGAAACGATATTTTATTAGTTACCATCTTCCATCGAGAATTATTACCCATTTTAGCTAAGCTAAGTCGACCGTGGGAAACCCTTAGTAATTATAATGACGTAGCGATTCCTCTAAGATTACCCACCGAAGACAGTAATGAGGTCTTATATTTAACCTACTAACGCATATTTAATCTACATACACGTGTATAATTGACTTCATTCTTTTTACTGATATGAACCTTTTTCTTTACTTTTAATTATTCTAATCAAATATGTACTTTGTTGCGTGCTTAATTAGCGATTATTAGAACATCGTTCAATATACATAATTCACTGTTACGCGGGGAAACCTTTAATTGGCTTTGTGCTAGCTATTATATTTTATCTACGTATTTTGTAATGCCCGTTATTTTATATCTGCTGATTGTGCTGATGTTGGTAGCTGCTGATGTTGGTAGCTGCTGAAGTTCGTAGCATTAGATTCGTTGGAAAATTAACAATGATCTTTTTCATCGATAACTTTTAAAAACTTTCCAACTTACAAATGCAGTTATATTATGATGAGTGAACATAGTAGAACTTAGAACGCAGTGAGGCGACTGTAGATAAGGCTAGAAAGGAAATCACTTAACAACTTCTACGCATTAAGCACCGGCTATGCTCCTTACGCTTAGGTACTTGTCCAAACCCCTTTGCGCAAATAGATAATAGATGTGAGGAGGCAGTCTTTGCGCTCGAGGGACTAAACAAGATCACTGACTGGGTTCTATCTTTCTAATACACCTGTCCCTCTCTATTCGATGATTAGTCAAAACGTGTACAAGGATCATTTCCGCCAGACCTACGCTTGAGGAACCAACCACTGACTGGAGTGACGTTATATGTAAATTCACTTTCGTCAGTATCACTATACCGATGGCGGAGAGAGAGAAACTGTCTGAACTGGCAAGTATATACCACCCTACTGCGACGTAGTACCGCCCTAGTGACATAAAAATCCTGGATGCCCTATAGAAACCCTATTGAAAGAAAAATATTCCATGTCCAGTGATTCCGAACTACGAACCTAAAGTGCTACAACATCGCTACGCCGTAGACGCACGTAGGCGTCCTACATCGTCGTTCGTAATTTCTAAAAGTAATTGGATAAAACTAATTTAATTCGGTCAATGATTGTGTTTGTTTTATAAAACTAATTAATAGGGACACACTAGCACGTAGATGTTATAACTAAGAGTGTTCATGTTGTCTGTTCTTTTAATTATTTTCGCTTCTAGATAAAATAAATTCAATTCCCCCCTTTGTTGCAAAAAGTTTGTATCTACTTCGGGTGGAGAGGGTTCATAGTTTCTGAGCTGGTATTTGATTTATTAGGAAACTTTCAACTATATTCCGTACTTTTTGTTATTGTTGCGGAAGCAATTATATCTTCCGATATAAATTTAGAACAGAATGTGGGTCGAATTCTGCAACAGTGGAACATTCAATATCTAAATAAAATCCATCTGTCAATTTTTGCACCATCAAGAGTTTGTAATCTATTTCCAAACTCTCTGATATTTTTGTAACTTACATAATTTCACCACACACCCTCTACCACTCTATTAAAAGGTACACATGGTTTAAAATCGTGCGTCAATATTAAGGTAATATATCATTCCCGAACGCGACTGGAATACCTACCGTATTCGAGTTTTGAAGTGTCAAAACATTTACTTTGCTTCACCCGAACGAGTTTTTATTAACTTTATCGAATGAAGTATATTTAAGGCTATTTAATGTAAGTTTGTTGTGTAAATCTACCTGGCCTCTACCAAAGTCTAAAGACAACAACGACTTTGTCTTCTTTGCCGCCTTAGGTTGGTTTTATAGAGACGTTTAAGTCAACTTACTTTCCATAACTTTTACTTCACTTGTTAATGTACCTAATCTTCTCCTTGGATATACATACTAGGAATACAAAAAATTAAAGAGTGCCTTCCAATTAAGAAGAGGGTTCGAAATTTGGTTGATTTTCTATTCTACTTTTTCTTTAAGTAATAATGTGGACTAGGAATCTTATATTTAGATGTATGATTTTTGACTATATTATCTTGAGTATCTTTAAATCCAAATCACGATTTGACGAAATTTTCTCGATAAAAAAAAATTATGAAATGAGCTCTAATTATTTACAATTTTCCTTGCTACCACGATGTTTTTACGATTTAGATCACGAAATTATTTCTAAAACATAGCAAATAATGATATCTAAACTACCCTTCAACCATATTTTAATTCATGAAGTAGTTTTTTTTTAATTCAAGAAAATGTGGTTTGGCGCTTACGTTGTTTATTTCCGAGCGCGCGCACAATATCGCCATCTCACATTTTAAGTACTTGAACTAACCATGTCTCTCTCTAACTTTGTATTGTCAGTGTCCGCTCGGACTTGTTCGACGTCGGACCTGTGAAGGATTTTTTAAAAAATATTACGAAAAAATATTACGGTCGTGCCACATTACAGGTACAGTACAGTATTTACAGTCCGCCGACGCCTATGATAAATAAATAAATATCCTTGGAAATTCTTTTACACATGACTACCTGATCCCAAACTAAGCAGAGCTTGTACTATGGAAACCAGATAACTGATATTACTACATATACTACTTTTTGTTTGTAAATACAAACGAAATATACACTTAATTACACCTAGACTCGGGACATGCGGACATGTTCATGCACACAACTGCATGTCCTGGGCAGGAATCGAACCTATGACCTGCACTGCAGCGTGATTTTCGTTTGCTTTTCCTTGTCTTGTGTAATTTCTTTTCATCTCTTGTCATTTTGTGTCATCTCTTGTCATTTTGTGTCATCTCTTGTCATTTTGTGTCATCTCTTGTCATTTCATAGTTATTCGTGTCATTTCTGTAAAAACTCCCTATTTCGCTTACTGTTATATACTTGCAGCATGGTCTTGGGCCGACAGTGGGAATACATTGCTTGTCAAAACAATGGAGTCGCTTTATTGCGTTTGTTGTAGGTATGGATGGGCAAGTAATAAATATATCATACATCAATAAATTATCGTAAAAAATAACATTACAGATATGGATAGGAAAATGTTTGTCCGTCCGGCTGTATCTCACGAACCGTAACAGGTAGAGAGTTGAAATTTTCACTGAATGTGTATTTCTGTTGCCGGTGCAGAACAAATACTAAAAATATAATAACGTTTAAAAATAAATATCAAGTCTCAAACTTGATATTTTTGATGTGTTTATTCTACGGTGGTACGGAACCCTTTATGTGCGAGTCCGACGCCTTCAGATCTTATGAATGTTTTCTTGAAATAAATATAGTGTATTTTAAGTAATTAACTGGCCAACCCTCAGGTCCTACCTACCATGTTAGGATCTTTTTCGTTCTAGCGGGTGTAAACCGTGATTTAACGAGTTAATGTGATAATTTTTGTATTTTTTAAATTATTCAATTCAATGTTTTTGTTTCAGACATAGTCCAATATTGATTATTAAAATTATTATAATTTCACAATAAATATAAAACAATAAATAAAAGTAAAATTAAATTTAAAAAAAAAAAATATATTTATTTTTAAACCGACTTCAAAAAGGAGGAGGTTTCTCAATTCGACCGTATATTTTTTTTTTTTATGTGTGTTCGCGGATAACTTCGTTGTTTATGAACCGATTTTGATGATTCTTTTTTTGTTGGTAAGGAGATATCCCAGCGGTGGTACCATGATAAGGAAACCAGGATCTGATGATGGCATCCCAGAGAAATCGAGGGGAACCTTCGAAAATCGTAGGAGCGACTAGTGCGTTTGTAATTTTTTTCATTAAGTATTTTAAAGCACTACTATTTTATGAAGGTCTGGAGTCGATCTGATGATGGAGCCGAAAGACAGTCGAGGGAACTCCTCAACGATTTACAACAATTACCTGGTGTTTGGGCTTGATTAATTTGTATTGATGAGAGCTTTACACCTAGATGGGTTGTGACTGTCATTAAGGGTCTGATGATGGAGTCAAAAGACAGCCGAGAGAACTCCTCAACGATTTACAGCAATTACCTGGTGTTTGGGCTTGATTAATTTGTATTGGAGAGAACTTTACACCCATATGGGTTATAAGTGCCATTACAGGTCTAATGATGGAGACCATAGACAGTCGAGGGAATTTCTCAAAGATTTACAGCAGTTACCTTTTGTTGGGCTTACTTCATATGGTTCAAAATGCCAAAATGTTCATTGGTATGGCGCCACTAAAAATCGTGAAATAAAATTATTTTTATAAAAAAAAACAAACCGACTTCAAAAAAACCTGGATCACTAAAAAGCCTGAAATAATATTTCTATTACCTACCACCTCTGCCTACCCCTTCGGGAAAACCGGACGTGATGGTGTGTTATCGAGTATTTGGAGTCGGTGCCAATCTTGGTATGCCAAGTCTACCTACTATAAAAGTAAGAAGATAGATTGGCACCGACCCCAAATACTCGATAACACACCATCACGTCCGGTTTTCCCGAAGGGGTAGGCAGAGGTGGTAGGTAATAGAAATATTATTTCAGGCTTTTTAGTGATTTTTTTAATTTTTCATGTTTTATCATTAAAATACAATATAATATAACATAAATTAAAATAAAATACAATAAAATAAAAACCTACCCCTAATTAAACAAATACCGTCCGCGTGGGATACTGGCTGCATGTCCTCCCTGTATTCAAGCTGTTCCTGTTGTCAAGCGAATTTTTTGAGCAAGGAAAGAGCCAGCCCTCTTGTCACCTGTGGCGGTAACCAGTCTAAGGGTGATTTTGATAGATAAAAAAATAAAGATAAAAAGATAAACAAAAAATAAATGCATGGTTAAATCAATAAAATTAATAAAAACTGAAAATTAAATTAAAACATAAATTAAATATGGTAAAAAAAAATATTATGACACCGCTGATGACTTCATGATCGGCATCGAAGTTAAGTACCAAAGTATTCCTTAGCCTACGAAACATGAAAAAGATACTCATATCCGGCAGTCAGTCACTGACACAGAGTATGTACATTTTTACCCGACTACGGTGGGCGGAGGGTTATGATTTTGACCGATATGTATGTATGTTCATCTGCTCCCGTATAACGTCCAAACTATTTTTATATCATAATAATTTGACTAATGAGATATCGTTGGACGCGTCTGGATCGTCCGCTGGTTATAGGCTATTATACGATCGAAATATTGTTATACGTATCTATCAGCATATTGTAGGTATCGTTTGTATTCTTTTGACTTACTTTGTCTTCAGCAATAAAAACAACATAGAAATTAAATTATTTTTTTCAAATACACTCGACATAAAAATCCCATATAAAACGAAAAAAATATATTTGAATATTTTCATCCATTTCATCTATTTTAAAAGGTGCACTGGGACATATTATTTTACTTGTACGTAATAAACAATATTGTTCCTTCAAAAAATAACTATACTATAGTCTACTCCATAGCTGTTCTGTCCTAGCTAAGCGAGAGGGATATATCCTTCGGCAGCTCACGCGACGCTAGCCACACCCCGAAACTAAAATTCATTTTTTTCTTGTATCGTCTTAAAAGAAAAGTATATTAATATTTTCATGTTTTTCACCTCTGGATTTTTCGAAATCTATGTGTGAATCATAACTTTAATATATCACTTGCTTACGGTGAAGGAAAACATCGTGAGGAAACCTGCATATCTTTAGACATGTGAAATCCACCAACTCGCACTGGGCCAGCGGGTGGATTATGGCCTGAATCCCCCTCGCATTGAGGGGAGGCCCGTGCCCAGCAGTGGGACGTTAAAAGGGCTACATTATTATTATGTTTTTCTTCCCTATTTACTCACTTGGGTAGGTACCTAAACCTACGGAAATTGCCAATCAAAGATGACAAACCTAAAATACATTATGGAAAGATTAATTCCTCAATGTTCAAGAAATAAATCAACAGTGCAAAGACATTGCTTAATTTAGAACTGTGAATTAAATTGGTCCCCAATAAAACTCTCCAACAGTCGCAATTAACATTGCCGGCTAAATTAAGACGGATTGTAGAGTCGAGTCAGCTATCATGAGCATCATTCGTCAAGACGGTACGCCAGAGTGAATCTGGAAATGGCTTTCTCTTGTAGGGATACCTCTTTTTGCAGCACAGTGGTGATATAGATTTTAGACTTACCTACTCGTTTAAAACTAGTTCTATTAATATTTCAGGGAAAAGGTAACTTGAATACTGACCGAATATTTATGAACTATCATCATTAATGAGTTTTATTAACCCCCCAATAGTGGTGTGCCCTACATTAGATGAAAGCTAAATTAATTAAATACCTAAGCGGTATTATGTTTTTTTTAAATAATTTTAAAGGTAACCCCATTTGTTTTAAAGCAATTGAATGACAACAATGTATACGTATGTAGAGTATGTAGACTTGTTATGTTCGACTAAAGTCGTTTATATATCATCAGCCTGTAGGAGTGGATTGAAAAACACCCAAAATTCACATTTCTCCACGTAGCCTCACAATCAACTTTGATATTTCAAAAATGCTGAGAACATCCGCTGTAAATGTTAATTTCTCTTAGCTAGATTAAAAAATCTTGTGCCCCACAAAGGAATATCTCGCGATCTACCTCCATTTTTCCTTCGCCTTTGAGGATTCATTCGTTTCAAAACTGCAGTGTTTAGAGGCGTGTTTATGAGGCCATGTAATCATGCTAATGACTTGCCCGAGAAAACGAGTGAGAATAAACAAAAGCGGAGGTACTTAGATAAGAATAAAAATGTGAAAACAATAGTTGGAGTTGACATAGTCTTAGCAAAAATAACTTGATAAACAGTGGATAGTGCTTTCGGAAGAAAACTTTTTAACACGAATTTTAAGCGGCCTTTAGATTTCAACGGGATTTTTAACTATTAGGTATTCTTCAAAGTACTTCCATCCTTCAGAATTTGTTACTATGCACCTATCCGAATGGAAATAAAGTTGGCGTTTATATTATATCTACCTACATACTATGACATTACATACATTTTCATCACTTTAAAATCTATAAATGTATCCGAACATAAAAATATAGGTACATAAGTCCTCCTACGGTAGCTTCTTCGAATTTAGAATCTGAGTCCTTATTGATCGCCTCACTACGCCTGCAGAGCAGGACGGGGAACCTAACATCATACGTTAGAAGAGCACGGAAATAATCCTGTCGGTACACTCCACGCGCGGAGAGGATCTGTAGCAAAAGGAAGCTGTAACAGGATTTTCTATCCTTGAGTGTGTTAGGGATTTTGTGTATAAAATTAATAGGCAATTTGAACTCACCTCAAACCCTGATATTTAAAAAAGTTAAACACAGATAAACACTAGTTATGTTAAAATTGACCAGAAGCAACATGTTCAAAACGAAATTAACTTTTTAGTAATAACACTAGTTTTTGATTCGGCATATTATTATGAGGGCGAAGCGAAATCGACAATATTTGACAATACATTTTTTTACATTTTGAAATTTTTTTTGACAATATTTTAAAGTATTGCTCTGTTTTATTATGCATATTTATATTTTTAATAACCATGAAAATAGCGAGTTTAGATTCTGGAAATAGCAAGCTTAGATTTCTATTTGGGTGTCATCAATCATCGACCGAGTGTTTTTAACCCTGTCCACCACGACGGCACAGTCCCGGGACATGCAGTGTGATTTGGATAATGTGTTACTAAAATTCTAACAAAATGCCCTCAGTCTCGATTTGTGACTGTGTGGCCGGCATTACTATTCTGATAGAACTAACTCGAATCTCACGCGTGAATCAGAAGATAAAATGTCACATTGTAATACAATTTTTACTAATTCACCTGCGTTTCACGCGTGATAAAGTTTGTCGTTTCTGAATAGCACTGCAAATCGCAATGAAATTGTAGGTTGGAGGGTAGGAAGATGTGATACCCATTTATCTCTTTAGAAAGCGTTATACCACCATCTATTGTTTCCACTCGAGTGGTGACGTCATATATTACATCTCAGTAGGTATGCATTAAAGCTTACATTATGTTACAAACGTATTGTGAAAACGATCCCATTATTCTGAATCATGTGTCGCCGTTTATATGATAATTGCATCGACTATTTATGTAAACGATCAGCCAGGATGAGATTAAATCGGTTGTCGTTTTGGATCAAGGTATTGTGTAGAATAATTTCATTATAAATCATATGTAGAAAGAGGTTTTCGTCATCTTTTGGTCAAGCATATTTCAATAAACACGCGTAGTGGGGCGTGTTATTTTCAATATATTTGGTAAGATAAGACCAAATTCAGTGCAAAGCACGTTTATTTCATACCAACATTTTGATTGTCTAGATTCGGGCTGCATTCCCGCTGTAAAGACGTCAACATTATCTATAAAGTTAACAGCGTAAGTTAATTTATGTAAGTACACCCCCGTATTATTTTTCTTTAGATCCTCTCCATCCTAAGGTTGCCTGGTAGAGATCACTTTTAGTGATAAGGCCGCCCATTTTCCACTTTCTGTGTAATTTATGTAATAATTTATAAATGTTTGTTTTCTAGTGGTGGATTAATAAAGAGTTATATATCTATCTATCAATTAAAGTCACTTACCGCTTGTGACTTGAAGAGTAGTTGCGAGGAGGCATAGCAGCGACAGCGACAGGCATTCGAGCGAGTTGAGCCAGTATGCCGCGGCCATACTGTATCCTGACAACAAACAGGACACTGTACACACACATCAAAAATGATCACTATATAAGTACCAGCTCTACTTCGAGCATAAAAAAGTGGACGATATGTTCGTTTAACCGTTTTTGTTTGACAAAAAACCCGAATCCCCTGGCCAAATTTAGGGCGGAAACCCACCACGGTGCACGGAGAGGCCACGCACACGGCCACGGCTACGTTTTGCAAGAAAATGTATGGATGACGTCATTTCGTGCGTAGCCTCTCCGTGCGCCGCGGTGGACACGGTGACATACATTTTCGTGCAAAGCGAAGCTTGACCCACGTGCGTAGCGTGTGCGTGGCCTCTCCGTGCGCCGCGTTGGGGTCTCCCCCTAAAGCCGGAAACCCACCGCGGTGCACGGAGAGGCCACGCACACGGCCACGGCTACGTTTTGCAAGAAAATGTATGGATGACGTCATTTCGTGCGTAGCATCTCCGTGCGCTGCGGTGGACACGGTGACATACATTTACGTGCCGCGCCGCGGTGGGTTTACGGCTTTTTTGCTACCCCTAACGCCATCTCGCGGGTGGTGCTCGCACCCTTCAGCGCGCTACTCTGTAGTCTGTACGGGAATATGAAAAGCTGCGTTCTCTGCTAATGCCGCTTCAAACAGATAGATGGCGGTAGTACCGGAAAAATTTCAATTTTCCCGGTACAGTGGAAATGTCGCCGCCAACTGGCTTAATACGTTATTCAATTGGGCGGCTAGCCCGTTCATTAAACGTCGACACTCAATTAGACGCCTAGGCCGTTCGTTGAATTGACACATATTGCTAAACGTCCAACGAGTTGGCTGGTTGAAAGCTAGCCTTTTGGAGAAGGCTGAAACAAAAAAACCGCCGGTTCATTTAAATTTGATTCCTTTTTCCGCCACTGCAGCGCCAGTAGTCATCTAACAAATATGGCGTCCCTATTTGTCATCAGCTGATTAAATGTGTATTGTTTTTTTGCGAATTACCGTGTTTAGTGATTTTATAGTGTGTTAAAAAGTTATATTGATAATTATTAATATTAAACAAGACCATAACATGGATTTATTTACGAATAATGAGACGGAACCGATTTTTAAACCAATTGAGGTTATCAACAATGTTCGAAAGGCTAAGGTGACCATGAATTATTCTAAAAGCATACGGACGCCTATGCAGGATTGCTGGATGTCATTTCGTCAACTGGATACCTTAGTAAAACAATGTTTAGAATTAAAATGTCTTGCATATTGCACGCGTGAGCGAGCGAAGCGAGCTCGGGACTTTGGGGCACTCGACTTGGCTGGGTTAGGTTCGAAGGAAATGATGGGGGTTAGCAAGCGAGCGGAGCGAGCGAGCTTAACCCCCGTCATTTCCTTCGTGTTAGGTTACTGGTGACCCCGAACGCAGAAATAGGAGCCCCGCGAAGCGGGGCTCCGTCGACTATGTCATAGAAGTCATGGTCACCCTAATAATATTCACAAATGTCATTCACCCAAGCGGCTAAGCAACGTTCAGCCCCCTTATTAAACGTTGCATTCGACAATTTGCCTAGGCGTCCTTTAGCCATTGTATTGAGTGCCGGCGTTTAATGAACTGCCTAGCTGCCCAATTGAATGAAGTATTAAACCAGTTGGCGGCGACAGAAACACTATAAGTACTTAAGGTAAGTACCCAGGGTAAGTACAGACACAGTCTAGTAGGTAAATAATAATTATTACTGTAGTGTGGTGCAGGACAGCAGGATACACAATTTTGTAGGTTGCGTAGGGTGTCAGTGTTCTACCACTTCCTGTAGCAGTATTCAGTAGCTCTGACATATTTGTAGGTACATTATTCAAATGATATCGGCCAACGAAGAAATTGAAAATGTGTTATAGATGTCGCCGCCAACTGGTTTAATACTTCGTTCAATTGGGCAGCTAGGCAGTTCATTAAACGCCGGCACTCAATACAATGGCTAAAGGACGCCTAGGCAAATTGTCGAATGCAACGTTTAATAAGGGGGCTGAACGTTGCTTAGCCGCTTGGGTGAATGACATTTGTGAATATTATTAGGGTGACCATGACTTCTATGATATAGTCGACGGAGCCCCGCTTCGCGGGGCTCCTATTTCTGCGTTCGGGGTCACCAGTAACCTAACACGAAGGAAATGACGGGGGTTAAGCTCGCTCGCTCCGTTCGCTCGCTAACCCCCATCATTTCCTTCGAACCTAACCCAGCCAAGTCGAGTGCCCCAAAGTCCCGAGCTCGCTTCGCTCGCTCACGTGTGCAATATGCAACATTTTAATTCTAAACATTGTTTTACTAAGGTATCCAGATGACGAAATGACATCCAGTAATCATGCATAGGCGTCCGTATGCTTTTAGAATAATTCATAGTCACCTTAGCCTTTCGAACATTGTTGATAACCTCAATTGGTTTAAAAATCGGTTCCGTCTCATTATTCGTAAATAAATCCATGTTATGGTCTTGTTTAATATTAATAATTATCAATATAACTTTTTAACACACTATAAAATCACTAAACCCGGTAATTCGCAAAAAAAACAATACACATTTAATCAGCCGATGACAAATAGGGACGCCATATTTGTTAGATGACTACTGGCGCTGCAGTGGCGGAAAAAGGAATTAAATTTAAATGAACCGGCGGCTTTTGGTTCAGCCTTCTCCGAAAGGCTAGCTTTCAACCAGCCAACTCGTTGGACGTTTAGCAATATGTGTCAATTCAACGAACGGCCTAGGCGTCTAATTGAGTGTCGACGTTTAATGAACGGGCTAGCCGCCCAATTGAATAGCGTATTAAACCAGTTGGCGGCGACATAGATATGAAAAAAACTGGCCAAGTGTCGGACTCGCACATAAAGGGTTGCGTACCACCGTAGAACAAAAACGTCAAAAATATCAAGTTCCTTGAATGGGGACCCCCCTTATATTTAAATTTTATTTTATTTGTTGTTGTAGCGGCAACAGAAATACACATTCTGTGAAAATTTCAACTCTCTACCTATTACGGTTCGTAAGATACAGCCCGCTTACAGACGGACAGACAGACGGACAGCGTAGACTTAGTAATAGGGTCCCGTTGGCACCCCTTGGGTACGGAACCCTAAAAATTACGTAGACGCTAGCGACTATCGACATTAGCGAACTGACTCTTGGTAGAGTTACTGGAGTAGAATACCTATTTGGTATTTTAGACGCGAAATTTTGCACACAACTCGTGTGCAAAATTTCGCGCCTGAAATAGCGTCATATTATGTAGCGTAGGGGAGCACAAATAAAGGATTTTTAAGTCTGGTTTATAATAATACGACGTTACTGACCGGTGCTAATATCAGTTTTTAATAAAAATACAATAAATAATTCACAGAAAAGGTACATATCAAAATTGCAAAAAATCTTTAGTTAGGTTGTTTACATGGTAATGTTTCATTGTGGTCTTTACGAATACAGAAGTTACCGATCCTTATATTAGTAATTGAAGCAATATCTAAAAAAACACATACCATATCGTCAGCATGTGTGATTGCGTCGCGGCCGTCCGCCCATCACAGATCACCTGTAAAAAATAATACTATTGTAGTCACGATTTTTATATGCATATCTTATTCTAGGAATCTTCTTCTCTGAAACAGTTCTTCTGTGAATTTATATTTAAAAACTCATTATTTCTTATTTCAAAGTAAGGATCATGTTCTTTATAAATAGCAGGTAACTAGAGTTATAATATTATCAAGAATCTTAGCACATACATTTGAGAATAATAAGTAAAATGATTATCCACATAAACTAAGTACTTGTGATCCTTACATTAGGCATAGCCTGTATCGTGTGGTCTAGTTATGTTAGTTTGCCAAACGTCTATTTAGGAAGAAGAAAGAAAACAAACAAATAACATTGACCTCAAAAATAACGTTTTCCTAAACGCTCCGTAAAGAGCTTAGTAAAACAAATTTTAAATGAAAGTAAACTCCGAACAACGTAAGATAATAATTTGAGGATATCGCGAAAATATAACATTTTTATCTTACTTATAAAAAGTACCATACCTCACCTGTAAGGTGCTTTTTTATATCGTCACAAAATAACGATAAAATATCGGGAGAGACGCGAATGGCGAAACAGTATTTGCTCAAGTAAAACATTCGTTGAATTAACTTGAACACACGCTCCGATGAATTGAAATAAACCGTGAAAATATTGCTTAAGCTTGCAAGGGGTGAGGAATTCATTGAGTATTTAAGTTTTATTGTCACCGTTAGGCTCGGCTCAAATGAGCCACCGACCACATCCACCGGTGGCCAAAGACAAGCAGTTTACAGTCGCGGACACTGCTTAGCGAGTGGCCGCCAACGGCCACGCTTGTGCGGCGAGTTTCAACAAATATCAAGGTGGTTTCAAGGTGGTAGAGTCAAGCTGTAGCCAATTGACTACAGCTCATAAACGGGCTGGCTCGAACGGGGTAGTACCACCCTCTCACAGAAGATCGGCGTAAAGCAGCTATTACAGCTGCGTTTCGTTCGATGAGTGAGAGAGCCGAAGCCCCCCCTCCCCCTCCCTCCATCCCAGTCCCCTTCAGGTCGGCAATGTGCGAGCAATGCCTTTGGTATTGTAAGCATCTATAGGCTACGGTAACTGTTTAACATCAGGCGGGCGTTACGCTTTTTTGCCACCGCAGACCTATAAAAAAAAAATGCATGTTTAGCGTGTGAACTGCTTGTCGCTGGCCAACGGTGGCTGTGGTTGGTGGCCCATTTGTGCCAAGCCTTATGGTGTTCCAATAGGAAAGCTAACGTAGGCCTAAGCACAGTACCTGGCAGTTTAGTTACACATCGGGCTATAGAGAGAAATATCAGTTTGGTAGAGTGTCGTCTCTGTCATTCATGGAAGACGCTCCATAAAGCCGAAGCTAGGCGATTATCTCGTTCTAAATTTCGATGTGTAAACGAAACTGTCGAGAACTGTACGTGATAATACGTGAGCTTCATGAAGAGCCCTCACTGCTTATAAAAAAATGAAAATAAGTATATTCATCAACTACAACAACTATGAAGAAGATAACATGCCCCGTTTCACCAAACAAAGCGACTGTTTCATATACAGGTATATTCTGAATAGTTCCAACGTACCTCATATTAGTTATCACCTGGGACACGCCTTGCGTCGTGAGGAGGTAAAATATGAGGAGATTACGTTGTGACTTGTGAGGGAGAACGGACGCGGATAAGAATAACACGTTAACGTGTGACGGTTTGTGATAGGTAAGTGGTTTATGTGAACGGTCTTATGTAACGGGGACCATTCAACCAAGCTGAGAGCTTCTTCTCCGTCAATGTTTATCTTTCATATAAATACGGTCCGTGCTTCGGAGGGCACGTTAAGCTGGCGGTCCCGGGTGTCATTTGAAGATCTATGACAGTCGTTACAGGCAGTCAGAAGCCTGAAAATCTGACAAAAATGGTCTTACCCTTAGGTTAACGATAGTCCCACTAGTTGGGTATCGGAGGGCAGATGGCAATCGCTCCGTGTAAATATCGGTGATCAGCCAACAGGGTAGACTGTAAGCCGACCCCTCATAATGGGATAAGGCTAGAAAGAAGTAGAGATAAATACGGTCAAACATCTGTCTTCGTAGGACCACAGTGGATCCTGCATGGCTTAAAGTGGAATGGGGTAGGGGCGAGGGATCGGCCTGTATTTAGCTTAGTTGGAGGGACTCCGGATAACTTGATCTTATACTATTATTGCTCTAATAGTGTTTGTATCTTTAAAAAAAAGTGGTGGGTGTATGACGGGCCAAATCCAATTAAGAACACCTTAACCTCATCTGCCTAGCATACCCTCATTGAGCTCAACCTCGCTTCCTATCACTCTATCAGTAATATGAGGGTGTCCAGCTGCACCTCTACCTCTAGAACACCTCTAGTGCACCTCTGGAGCTCTGCACACCCCTTCTAACAATACAGGTATTATCTAAAAGGTGCGATGTTTTGCCGCTGTTCAACAACGGCTTGCAATTTCTTGGCAGACAATTTTAAAACCGTTACCGTAAAGCAATTTGTACGTTATCATTTTTTAATCTCGCAGCAGACGGCGAAAGTCCAAAAGCGAAAGTAAGTAGGTAGGTGTATCAATCGATTTCCCATTAAAATCCAATAACATACCCGGGCTTAATTTCGTAGCGGCGACTTCGACCGGAAGGGAACAAAAAGCTGACTTCCCGAATTGGGACAACCGACGAGGCATGACGCTGTGGAGTTTATTTCACGTGTGCTACGAGTATATTGACGACTCCTAGAGAGATCAATGTTCGAACCAAGCACGTTTGAACCTTGATTATGTGAGAAATTTGTGAGATATTCATCATAGGTACGTGGACACAGCCATCCGCCCTAGCAATTGTTTTTCTAGTGGAAATAGTATACAGAGTGGTGACGACATAACGACAATAACTGAAACCACATACTGGGTATCACGTGATTAGTTGGTACATAAAAAAAAAAAACAAAATAAGGATGTAGTGTTACTTTTAGATTATTTCCGCATTTAAGTTGTGTGAAAATTTAGAATCAACAATTTTGATGTAAACCTAATTTGACAATTTGAAGGTATTGTGATTGACTAGTAGGGGTCGTGTTTAAATTTATTGTCGTGATGTCGTCACCACCCTGTATAAGTCTTAGTAAGTATAATGACTCTACCTTAGCTTAGTCTTCGATTGGCGGTTTTGATATCGTCCAATCATAAACGAAAAAAATTGTTAAAAGCAAAATCCATTCCCCACATTACGATCCTCACTCGTCCACCGGCTCCATGTGATAATGTGACATATTGATGTCACCTGGGAGCCTTTGGGAGCACCTTGTGGAGAGCCGTCCTACACTACGGGCTCGTGGCCACCATTCTAGAACCTTTCTACCCCAACAGCCACTAGCCTGCAAGCTAAGGTAACATTACCCAGAAATTCGGTCAGACTATATCAACTATCCGCTTTGAATAAACAGTACAATACGGTACGCGCATTGTCAGGCTATCCTAAATAATAGGCAGTGCGCCGGCACATCCGCATGGATACAATATTCATAAAACGACGTTGACTCGCGCATTTGTGAACTCGGAATAGCCTGCTGTTACTTTTATGCTGTGTTTAGTTATGCTACAACCGCTTACCCTACTTGCTAGGGTTGCGGAACTAGATTGCAACCTCCTCCGTACCTCCAAACGCGGACTAATACGATTCCCAGCTGAGAGGGACAAAGCTACGCCAAGAAATAAGACACTGCTATCTAACTGTATTTTCCTAGTCTTTTAATCGAATGCCGTCTGTGTTTATTTCTATTTCACCTATTACTAACGCATACTACACAAGATAATTAGTGGTACTTAGCTTCTGCACAACACATTACATTCAACAGCGAATCTCCATATTTTAATAAACGCTTAACTTCTCGATTCTCATAATTGAAATCGGTAGCGGAGCGTTAAGAACTGTTTCCAAGTTAGAAGTTGTTCCATTACGTATGCGAGCCGTACCTCGCCCTAATCGTACTTATATCTTTTACTTGGTCTTAACAAAAATAATTAACGAGACTGATTAGGTTTTTGATTAGTCAACGTTTTATTTCGAAGGGGACTTTTAGCCTAATTAAAACAGTTATTGATGCTAATTATGTTGAGAAACAAATTAAACTTGACATCCCTATCTTGAATCCAGAAATATTTTGAGGTGTGCCAAAGTTCCTAGACATGATTTGACACCAACAGAATTGGTATCATTGCTACTCAAAGTCGCTATAGGGTTAGACAATAAGTCATCAACAATTTACTCACTTAACTTTACACATCCAGTCATAATCAAGTGCGGTCATTCATAATTGGACATAAAACTGGGAAAATTGTAACCCACCTAGATAAGAAAGTAACATATGGGGGCTAATAGCGACGCTATGCAACATTGCCAATGCCATTCATTTTTCTGAATAGCACAATCCTTAGCAATTCTGAAAAAATCTGGAAAATAGTCACACATTTACGTCGTTCGGGACCGTTTCACGGAAATTTAGCGGATTCTGCTGGAGGGTCGGAAAAATTAATGGCTTTTGCAGAATTTCTGCAATGTTGCATAGTGTCGCTATTAGATCCCAAGGTAGGTATCATTATCTTTTCACCAAACTCGCTCATCGCCGATTAATCTATACAACAAGGTTGTACCGAGCTCTGAGTCACGGAGCTGTGCTGATGGAAGGCGGCAATAAATCAAAAGTTACAAACTT
Organism: Drymonia ruficornis; assembly: GCA_947859195.1. NCBI lineage: Eukaryota > Metazoa > Arthropoda > Insecta > Lepidoptera > Notodontidae > Drymonia > Drymonia ruficornis. The sequence goes on from OX401913.1 coordinate 2,031,536, forward strand.
TTGCCGCTCCAACCATCTATTGATGTCTTCGCTTAATATAAAGTGATCTACCAAGATATTGTCAAACTTCTAGGTAACTAACTTTCAGCGGTAATTTTATAAACCTGACGAAATATTGGTTTAGCATACCACCACTCCGAAGCCCCCTATGAATGTCTGAAAGCTAACATAATAATATAATAGTTTAATAACATAAAAAAAAACAAAAAAAAAAAAAAAAGTAGTATATGTAGTAATCAGTTATCTGGTTCCCATAGTACAAGCTCTGCTTAGTTTGGGATCAGGTAGCCGTGTGTAAAAAATGTCCCAGGATATTATTATTATTATTTTATTATTACATAATATACCATAATAATATAATAGTCTGAAAGCTAACATAATACTTTAATAACATAATAATAGTTTAGGTACAATATAAAGCACCTAGCTGATAAATGTAAGCAAAGTGAAGGAAGACAGTCAGTGTGGCCTAAGAACACATACAAATACCTATAAAACAATGTAAACTGCGTTTACAAGTGGCGGTCACTTTTATTTAGTAAAGCGCTTACGTAAAACATTCGCATAGAACATAAAATACTAGTTAATGTATGTCACCTTTACTATGGTAGCTATTCTTTGGCTCTAAGGCATACATGCCCATTTCATCAGCCCATTTCCTTTTAAACCCAAGGCCTCTGACAATTTACAGCTGCAATATCCGCCGGTATCTAATCTCCGCGTTCTCTTTAAAATTTCACCTTGCACTCACTGTAAAACGCTGGCAAACATCCACAGGGCCGTAATATTAAAATTTCACACAATTCTTCGCAATTTATGTGAGTAAACAAACGCGTTTGCATGTGGAAAGCGTTATCGTGAATAAAATACGCGTTCAGAACCCGCGATGTATCTCTTCGGAAAGTAAATAGCCGATGCACGGGTGGATAGGTTTAGGGCCTCCGCAGACTTGCTACTTTTAGCATCGGCGACCGGCGATTTTGTGACGTATCGATGCTACGTCGCGTTTCTTCGAGCGCGAACGAGCGAGACGCAGCATCAAAATCGCCGATCGCCGATGCTAAAAGTAGCAAGTCTGCGGAGGCCCTTAGATGTTAGTATAATAAAATAATACTTCGTTACTTCAAAAGCAACTGATTCATATATCGCCAGACTTAGCTTACTTAGTAAAATACAAAATATCGCCAGACTTAGGTACACAGCAAAGCTTGTACTATGGGTACCGTATAATGGACTGGGGACGATCCCAGTGACTCTCAAACCAGGGCAAATTACGAAAGGCCCCCCGTTTACAAAATTTACTTCTAGCGGGCATCTAAAAGCAGGAGTTGGATCAACGCGGCAGACGGCCGACGTCAGTCGGCAGACGTCAATTCCATAGAAATTGAATGCCGTCGTGCCGTCGCGACATGTCAGCGCGACAATTTGTATGAAACTGACGTCTGCCGACTGACGTCGGCCGTCTGCCGCTTGCATCGAACTCCTGCCTTAACGCGGAACCACCCGATGCAATCGCTCGAACCACTGCGCCAAGCAGTCGTTAAATAAACACATATACACTCCTTTTTTAGGCAGTCGTGTAAAAATGTGCTCTGATTCAAATGTAAGAGGACTTAAAATAGGTAGGTATACCTCAAGAAGGCAAAGCTGATGAAGAATAAAATTCTCAAGTAGATATACCATTTCTTACGCCATTCATAGGTACTGTTAGGAGTAAAAACCCGATAGCTGACAGGAAAACGCTTAAAAATAAAGACTCACTCCCCAGACAATCCCGTAATCCCTAAGGAATTGAACAGACGGAGATACGACGGAATCCTTATGCTAGGGCTTTAAGTAAAATGGATCCTAAAACATCGAACAAATAACGTAAAATTCGTGTATAGGTTAGGTTATAAGCGTTAACGTATCGATAGGTATTGTACAAGGTAATTCGTAACGTATTAACTAAAATTCTGGTGAATGTAGGTTTATCATCAAAGATATTACCAAGAAGAGGGATACACATGACTGTCCAAAACAGTTTGTCCCACTGAATGGAGTCTATGGACAAAATACAACTTAGTCGCTCGGGGAAAATAACGTTGCAAGCATGTTGGTATTGCCAATATTACTCATCTTCCGGTGAGCAATGCCTTTTTATGTATTTAATAAGTGAATTATCGAATTGTAAGCGCGATAAAAGATGTGCGAGTTTCGCTGCATGTAATGGTTCGCTGAGCACAAGTTTTATGATTGTAATGTTAGAAGGTACCATATCTGCTAAAATAATACATCAATGTTTATCATAATGAACAGAATATAGGTTATTAACCGAGCTGAATTCAAAAATAAAATCTGTGGAAACTTTGAATTAATATTTCACACTGCTAATGGCAAAACTGAATTGGCCTGAATAACACCAATGTACGAATACCACCACCTATCTTTCTAGCTAGCTACCTACCTACTAATGCGCCCTCGCTTTACAAAACATTTTATTAAAGTAAAAACTTTAGGAACATAGTCTAACGAAAATATTACAAGAAGAGAACAAAGAGAACAACATTCCCCGAATTAAATTCTGATGAAGAATAAAAGTGGACCAAAATTCTCCGAATAACCCGGTCAGTGGCGTTTGTTGGAACCCAACACCGGATTTAATATCCGGAAGATCACTTTTGAATCTCAATAAGTAGGTACCTAATAATGGCGATGTTATGTAGTAGGTACATAGGAATCAACTTGTTAGGGGGCGTCTATAAATTACGTGAGGTGATTTTTGAGATTTTTCGACTCCCCCTCTCCCCTTGGTGAGATTTCGTGAGATTTTGCTCGACCCCCTCCCTCCCCCTCTAATCTCACGTGAAATTTTTCAAAAGCTATATTCTAGAGGAGAAACATATTTTACTTAATTTAACAAAAAAAAGTTAAAGTAAAAGTTAAGTTTAGCTCAAAAAAAAACTTAATTTAACCCAGTTTTCTTGCAATTTTACACTGTTTTTTGCGGTAAAAAAAATTACGTGAGATTTGCCGAGACCCCCCCTCTCCCCCACGTGAGGTTTGGTGAGATTTTGCTGGACCCCCTCCCCCCCATAAATGCCTCACATCATTTATGGACGCCCCCTTAGTGCCCAAAAGGAGGACAGCACATATATCTATTACCTAATCTCTCAGGGACTGCTGCAACTTTTGAACCTTTAGGTACCACTTACAAGTGTTTTCCTTGAAAATGGCGTCCCATTTATAACTTCGGAACTATTTTTGTAATGGTTAATAATACAAAAAGGTCAACGCGTTTATCATCAGTCTCCACCCTTCCATCCATCAGTGGCTAGCTCAATTTTTTACCAACCTGCCCGATCCGTTTCACGAAAAGCGTAGTCACAATACAGCATCCAGCCTTCGGCCACAAATTATCATATAAATGGGTTAGGAATCGCCGCCTCCCGAAGGGTGCACCCTTGATAACGGTGGCACATTGAGCCCGACACCAATACCAATACCCATAGTACCCTATGATATTGTCCATCCTATTTCTAATATTATTAACTTCAGAGAGGAGATAAATCTCTGTGGACACACCTATTTTATCAAATGATTTTTTAACTGGGATGTAGGGCGCCTTTGCACTACGCTAAAGCTGAAGTGATATCTAGTATGTACAATCAGGGTTCATAAGTGCAGTAGCAGGCTAAATACTGTTTTGCTGTGAACTTACGGCACAGTATTGATTGAGATTTGCTTGTTACCGCGCACTCTTATTAACGCGATTGCAGATAACATCAGGACCATTTAGGTCCGACTCAAATCCCTGAAGGTTTAGGTTCAAAATGTTTCCAAGGACATCCCAAAAAGTTCTGTATTCGAATCTATACATCATTTAAAATACTTCAGGCACCTATGATGGAACATCCTTTGCACCCTTTGCATAAACAAATGACGGTGCTTAAGCAAGCAATTCATAATAAATAATATAATAGAAGTACCACCTCCTGCTTAAGTATGTACACCTTTGCTTAAGTCCCGGGGCTGCATCAAACCAGACGCTCGGAATTCCTTCGGCGACGTGCCTTAGCAAGCTCGCTCACAGACCAAGTTCGAGACGATCCCCTCGAATGTTAGGCATAACTTCTAGAGAACAATGCCGAGAATTTCTTTGGCACTTTTAATTTATAACGATGTTAAGGTGATGGCGTTTTATGTGTATATATATATGTTAAAGTAGTACATATTAATGTACACTGAATGAAACGTATACATGGGCGCCGCCAGGATTATTTTCACAGAGGTGCATCTGCATCTACACATTTTACTATTAACTATATGTATATTATATGTATATTATGTAGATAAATATATACCAAAAAAGAGTACAGGAGGATACTGATGTTATTGACAAGGTGATGAACAAATTTGGACAGCAATCTAGACGACTTTCGTTTTGTTTTTTTTCTATTTTCTTTTCTGACAGTGGGTGCACTTGCACCCCCTTGTACCCTGCTGCAGGCGTCCATGCGTACGTAATCCAAGTATTATAATATTTTTAATGTCCTACAATTACCTACATGATTCCATACATAAAAGCAGGTATTCCTAAGATATTGAATATAAAAGCCAGCTATCAATGAATAAAGTGTTAAAATATACCATTGAATAATACATGTAAGTAGAACGATATGAGGAAGATGGAGGATCCAACCGCAAACATTAAAATACTTCAAACAAGATTAATTGCCGCATAAAGTGTCTATCTCTTTATAGGGCCACAAAACCCCGCTGATTTACTTTTTGAGCGGCGAGTTCCGCAGCTGAATGCTAAAGAGGCTGTGACAATATATCTAATTGTGTCTCAGGCTACTATAGCGCCAGAATCTCCGGAACGCGAGCCGAAAATCGATAGATACTCGTCTTCGAGATGACTCTGCTTACACACGACTTAACGACCGTTTATGACCATCCACACTTTTATATTAATGTAAGGGTTTGTTGACAGTAGCTGGACTGCAAGCTTATCAGACGGCACGCTATCGCCTACACGCCGACTCCGTGCCCCCTCCCCAGTCGATGCCACACCACGCCCACGGAGATCCTCGCGGATGCTGCGTCATGGACCAGACATGAGAGTCGTAGTGCAATCTGCTACTTGTGTTATTATTGTATGATTATGTAATTTACTTACCCGCGTGAGCGAGGTCCCAAATTGGGCGCCATATAGCGCGTGGTGGAAGCGCGTCAGAAAGAGTTCGCGCGGAGGAGCGGACGCGGCGACGGGCGGCGCGCGACTGCCGCGACGCGCCGCGGCGCGTGCGTGAGACTGTCCGGCGCATGTGCACAACTACCCGCTATTTGTTTTGCTCTGCGACTCCGTATCGGGCTTTCGTTAAAAGCCGCAGAAAACGAGATTATTCTCCGTAAAGATACGGGATGGATACGGGACGCGATGCTGAGCATGCCGATGAACGACGACCGAACTTCGCGGAGATATCGTTAGCTTTTATTTGCGTCGGTTGACATGAATTACAATGGATATAGTGCAGATTTTAAAAAGAGTAAACGTAAACAACGCCACTGACTTCGATTGTTATCTACCAAATTGTAATGGTAATTTAAAAATTGAAATCCCAATAGCGTTCGTAAGGGATATTAGACTGGAGATATTTCAAGAAATTGATAAAGACGACATAAGATTGCTTATAATTAAGTGCAGTATGGCGCGACACAGGATCCTTAATCTTAGAACATTCTTAACTTTTCTAGTCAGCATTTAATAACTTTTGTGTTATAAACTTTGGTGAATATTAGCCACCAAACCACTTATTAGCTACATATTTAGACGTTGTTTTAGTTCAAGAAAATATAATAAACTTGATGCAAAACAAACCTGTACAAAATATTTTAAAAACTTAGAATATCTTCAGCAAGATTAGCTCGCTAACCGTCTACCAACAATCCCCAAACGTTTTCCTTATATCTCTATCCACCATAATCATATCTATAAATAGATACCTATAGGGTGCTATAGGTAAGTTATTTTAAGCCGAGAAAAGTTACGGTCACGTACGTTTCCCGAGTGCTTCTCCCAATTCCCAGCGAGGTCGAGCCGCACACGATCTGGTCACGTAATAGGGCCGTGTATCCACCCTTTTACAGAATTGTACGGGATAAATAAGAGGTACCTATGTCGGATTATGTGTGGCGATGGCGTGTTGATATTCATTTTCGGAGAGCCAATGATGACGATTAGATTTTAAACCAACTAACAGAGTCCGTCCCGACCAAAATGCGCAAAACGAATGCGGGTTCGATTCCCGGTCAATTTACCTGGCATCGGTGTCACTGGGGGTTATCCCAATGTTTCGCTCTCAGTCCATGCACAGAATTAGGTTATTATACCGCACCCATCACACCTAGACATCGGGACCGGTTATTTTTAGGATTCCTTACCCAAAGGGTGCCAACGGGACCCTATTACTATAAACCTACGCTGTCCGTCCGTCCGTCTGTCCGTCTGTCCGTCTGTCCGTCTGTCCGTCTGTCCGTCTGTCCGTCTGTCCGTCTGTCACCGGGCTGTATCTCACAAACCGTAATAGGTAGAGACTTGAAATTTTCACAGAATGTGTATTTCTGTTGCCGCTACAACAACAAATATAATAAAATTTAAAAATAAGGGGGTCCCCATACAAAAAACTTGAAATTTCTGACTTATTGTCTTATGGTCGGTTTCCATACAAAAGACTTCAACGTGTGACTCTAAAGATCACCATTTTTGGGGATGTTTCTTTATATTCCACGGTGGTACGGAACCCTTCATGTGCGAGTTCGACACGCACTTGGCCGGTTTTTTCTACCGCCAGAACCGGGACTTCCTGGTTCTGGCCGTTATAAAAATAACCGGTTCCAATACCCTAATCATAGTACACACAAGCGTTGCTTATTTTGGGACCATACAATTTAAGACCATACAACCCTTCAATAAGACAAACAAATATTTATTTGATTTCTCTGCTGATCAATTTCAATGATTAAAACTTTATTACCAATCGCAGAATCTTCTTGCGGAAAAATTCAAATAAGCCCGCTTTATCGGGGGCTATATAAAACAGAACGGTACCGATTTAATAAGCCTAGGTAAAATAAAGCCTAGCCTAGGTAAATCATACATGCCCTCAGTGCGCAGCCTTGAGCCTTTAAACACTAATTTATTAAAATAGATTTTATTCCTATTTGTTTAAAATAAAATAGATTCCTTATAATTCCTTGGTCCATAAGAACGAACTAAGTACCTACACTCTGAGAACGAAGCAATATTCAAGTTCACTGGCCCACGCCCATATCAATGCAGTCCATACATACCTACCTACTAAGTTAAAAGGGCGGGACTGTTAGATAAAACATAACATTTTCCTTTAGTAACTCTTGCTTTTTAGAAAAAATAAAGGCTATTTTAGCACTGGCAATAAACACTTAAATTGTCAATGTCTGTCTGTCAGTCAGATTTATTTTGTTCGTTGGCAACATTGTGAGTTCCTTCGAGAATCGAAAAAGTGTGACGGGCGTTTATTTTATGAATTTATTTGTGAAATATATATAATAATGTCGACACTCGCTGCACCTTTATCCGTCGCTGGAACCAGATACTCGGGAGCATCAGTCAGAACTCAAAATGGTAATGTTTCCGTGATAAATTCCATGAGGTTTTCATACTCCGGCAGATCACATGCAACGCGACTTATGGTTACAATTTTGTAAATATCTCTCTAAATTCCCTAAAACATGTAATAAAAACGATGCTATTGAGTTTAAAACTTGATAAACTTCGACTTTAAATGGAGTAAGAGTCATGTATGATTGAATTTAGAATTTTTCTGAAAATAACCTATGCATAGTTTGTGGGCAGACAAAACAGGTTTATAATTTTGCGATTTTCATTTCAGTAATGGCAGCTGCGGCTATCGCCAACATAGTGAAGAGCTCACTGGGCCCCGTGGGGCTTGACAAAATGCTTGTGGACGATATTGGAGACGTAACTGTTACAAACGATGGAGCCACAATACTCAAGTATGTACTTTATCACTGATAAGTAAATTTTTTTCAAGTATCGGTACTACTGTTCTGTGTTAAATCACCATGGCAACATACAAGAATTTTGTTCCATAAGAACATTATGAACATACTACCTTTATAACCATTATTCTATGTACTATGAGTCCATGAGCTCGAAATAAAGTTTTATTATTATAATAGTCATAGTCATAGAACAGTGACGGATCTGACAAGTATGATATATGACAGATCTGTCACTGTTCTACAACTATTACAATATTTACAAAAAATACATTTGTACCAGACTTCCGTTCCTAATGGCTCCTCTAAATGGTAATGCTAATTTTGAAATATGTAATGCAAAATTAATTCCAGCCTTAAATATGTCTTTGGCAAATCCTTAGAATGTTGGAGGTGGAGCACCCAGCTGCTAAAGTGCTGGTAGAACTGGCACAACTGCAGGATGAGGAGGTCGGAGATGGCACCACATCAGTCGTTATTATTGCCGCTGAGCTGCTAAAGGTATTATAACCAAAAATCCATAGCTAAGTACCACAATAATATTTTTGGGAAACGAAACGTCAGGATTGCAAACACCATTGGCCAAATGTTAGTGCACTGCAGTGCACCTCTGCCTATCCCGGGGAATACTGCCAAAATGGTGGTAAATACAATTTAGTGCAATTAATGAGATCTTTTTTATAACTTAGCCTTGTTACAACCCATATTATGTTTCCATGTAGAATGCAGATGAACTTGTAAAGAACAAGATCCACCCGACCAGCATCATCTCAGGCTACCGTCTGGCCTGCAAGGAGGCCGTGAAGTATATCCAGGACAACCTCACCGTGACAGTGGAGTCCCTCGGCAGAGCGTCCATTGTCAACGCAGCCAAGACCACTATGTCTTCCAAGCTTATTGGAGCGTATCCTTTTACATTTCGATATCAACAACACGTCTATCTATGGATACTTTAAAGCTGTCATAAAATGGGTTAAACACTCTATTTGAAGGTCTCTAGAGTCCTGTTCAAGTCTTTTTGGGAGTCTTCTGCAACTGTGTCAATCATATTCTGTAATTACATTATTGTATAGACGTATACAATAATGTAATTACAGAAGATGATAAGGAAAGGAGCCTTTGAATAATCAGAGACAGAAGCTTTGTCGATGTAATCATTTAGCCTGCATAGCATGCTTAGTCTTTAATTTCGTTTTCTGTATAGTGCCCGGAACCTAAGATAAAAGCCGAGCATTTTACATTTTATGTATCAAATCAAATCAATTTCTTTTTTTATTCATGTAAGCTACATGTAGCATTTATAAATCGTCAAAAAATAAAAATAAAAACAATATTTTAGCATTACCACCGGTTCGTAATGTTGCTTCCTTTGAGAAGAGCCGGCAAGAAACTCAATGGTTACTCTTTTCAAATGAAAAATAATAACTGCATACATTTACAAACAGCAACGCTATGTGAGCAGGCAGGCATTAACACATTGTGAATAAAAAAAAAACAGAATTAGATATTGATTCATAGGGATGTCTACACTATTATTTCCTTAACCACACCCACCAGTGATGCAGATTTCTTCTCTGAGATGGTAGTGGATGCTGCACACGCCATCAAGATCACCGACTACAAAGGCACCCCGTCGTATCCGATCAAAGCCGTGAACATCCTGAAGGCGCACGGCCGCAGCGCCCGCGAGAGCGTGCTCGTGAAGGGATACGCCCTGAACTGCACCATCGCTTCTCAGGCTATGCCCAAGAAGATCTTGAATGCTAAGATCGCGTGTTTGGACTTCTCGCTGCAAAAGACTAAGATGAAGATGGGAGTTCAGGTATGTTTTTGAGTGTATTCGTAGGATTTTAGTGTGTAAAAATGTTTGGGATATTTACTTTGCACCTGTTGTCAAAGGTGTATTTATCAAAGTTTGTACAATGGGCGGCTCATCACCTATCACTAATGTGGTTTACCTAATCTTATTTTTATAAAATAATTCATGTTCCAAGTCTGGAACTGTTTGCATGCAGTTAGGGCCGCCACATTCATACGGAATTCCGTTTCGGAATATCGAATCGGGATTCCGTAAGCTTATCACACACATGCGTTTATTTCCGTTAGGAATAATTCCGGACGCACAGGCTACCGTTTATTCGGAATTACGAAACGGAAAAAAATCGAACAAAAATTCCGTACGTATGTGATACGTCCATACATTTGTATGGATTTAGGCCCGCCCCATACATACGGAATTCGGATTCGAAATATCGAATCGGGGTTTCCGAACGCGATACGTCCATACATTTGGATGGATTTAATGCGTTCGGAATCCCCGATTTGATATTTCGAATCCGAATTCCGTATGTATTGGGCGGGCCTTACAGCGTTCGGAATCCCGATTCGTATTTTCCCGTCCAATTACAATGGCATTGCCGTGTCTCCCACCCCGCAGTTTTTCAGTTTTTTTCAAATTGTTTCCACGCAATTGTTACACTAACTCATAAACAGAGCAAGTCCTATATCCGCGCCTGAGTATCCCTAATCAAACGTGATACGCACAGGTACTAGTATCAGACCCAGAAAAGTTGGAGGCGATCCGCGCCCGCGAGCTGGACATCACTAAGGAGCGGCTGCAGAAGATCCTCGCGACCGGCGTCAACGTGGTGCTGTGCAGCGGCGGCATCGACGACCTCTGCCTCAAGTACTTCGTGGAGGCCGGCGCTATGGGCGTGCGGAGGTGCAAGAAGGCCGACCTTAAGCGGATCGCGAGGGCCACGGGCGCTACCTTCTTAACTTCGCTCACTAATATGGAAGGTGAGAACATGATTCACATGTCTATACTTTTTTTTTAATGACTATATTGTTGGCCAGAATGGCCTTAACAACTTCACCGGTCAGAGGGCGAGCGCACAAGTGCGGCTCCAGCCGTGAGGGCAGGAGGACAGCTGGCTCAAGGGCGCCACATTGGGCACGGCCTTGGCTTGGGCTGCTGTCTTTTGAGTGAGCGGGGTAAAGGGCTCTGAGGGTCTAGCCAAGTGGCATGAACGCTAATCGAATAGAATAGAATAGCCTTCACAATGTATGAAAATGTCAAACGTCGCTATGTAGATCAACAACTAGTTGCTATGTTGATCACGTGACTTATGTCATTTCCATATATGAAGCGTAGCGATTTGAACGAACGCTTGTCTAGCCCTGCTGATCTGGGTATCCCTGGGGTCGCCCCCAGTTAATTGTACAGTAGCCATGATACAATTCATAGTTGCTTAGGGGACCATTGAGTGGGTTAGTCAAGCAATATTGGTTTATTATTATGGTGGACAGTGGACTTGGACACAAGCTGAACAATGAACACCCATTGAGTTTATAGTTGTCTTTCAGTAATTCATCATGATTTGGTATACAATAATTGTTGTCTGATCATAGGTGAAGAAGTGTTTGATGCGAGCATGATCGGCGAGGCCGCTGAAGTTGTACAAGAACAGATTTGTGATGATCAACTCATCTTAATCAAGGGGTAAGCAGATTTTTACTACCACCAAAGGTTTAGTTGACTCTATGTTGACTCTTATGTGTTTTGAAAATTCAACCCCTAAGGGCGTAAAATGAGGGTGGAAGTTTGTATGGGGTCCCAATTTTTCTACTTAGGCTACTCATTACAAATAAAAAATATTCATTTCAGTGTTCTTGGAAATTCCATCCCTAAGGGGATAAAATAAAGAATTAAAATTTGTATGGGGGTCCCATTTTTTTTGAAGCTAGAGACATGAAAATTCCTACTGAGGCTGCTTATTACCAATAAAACATATTAATTTCAGCGTTTTTGAAAATTCAACTCCTCATAATTTGTACGGTACCAGACCGCGATTCCTACTCGAATAAAACTACTTTAAACCAGAGATGCAAAAAAAAAAACATTAAATTTAAAATGAAAACTGATTAAATCGTGTTTAAATCCTTGTTTAAAACATTGATTTAAATCAGAAGGAATAAATCAACGTGTTTAAAACATATTTTATATGATTAAAACATGTTTTAAACACGGTGTTTAAAACAAGGTGATTTTTTCGTAACAACCCTGCTTTAAATGGATAAAATATGTGATGGCTACACCCAGTTTGACCGTATATCCGATTGTGTTAGTCCGGTGGCGCGCACGGCGGCGTCGATAATCCTGCGCGGGCCGACGGACGCGTACTGCGACGAGATGGAGCGGTCCGCGCACGACGCGCTGTGCGCCGTGCGCCGCGTGCTGGAGTCGGGCCGCCTCGCGCCCGGCGGCGGCGCCGTCGAGGCCGCGCTCTCCATCTACCTCGAGAACTTCGCCACCACGCTGGTGCGTAGCCGTACCGACCATCTTCCTTCCTAGCCTACTTAGGCCCGCCACATAGATACGGGATTCTGTTTCGAAATATCGAATCGGGGATTCCGAACGCAGTAAACCCATCCAAATGTATGGACGTATCGCGGTCGGAAACCCCGATTCGATATTTCGAAACGGAATTCCGTATATATGTGGCGGGCCTTAGGCCCGTATTTTAATGCATCTCAAAGTTGAGAGCGATTTTAAGATGCAGTTTTGACGTTTAATGTATGGATCATCTGTCAAAAACAGCATCTCAAGTTCGAGCTCAATCTTGAGATCGATTTATTAATATGTGCCTTACTATACTATACAGTGTGGTTTCTTAAGGCTGGAACAATTGCAACTGACAGCTCGAGGTTGACCGCTTTTTGCTCAAACAATGTCGTAGGACCGCGAGTTGAATTTTTTGAATTTAGAATTTTCGATACGCCACGATACATCAAAAAGACGACATGATAAATCCAAAACAGAAGTGACTCATATACTAAATTCGTATCTTGCCTACTTTTATTTAGTCGTATAAGGGTAACTTCGTAAAGGAAAATTTTCACTAAATCTTAAGTACAATTTAAGTACTACGTTTTTATTAATAGGTAGGTGGGTAGGTTATTTTTTCTTTGTAATCTTTTTTATTGTTATTTTGTTGATATTGTAAATAAAAGCTCACTAACTGTTAATTTTTAATTGTTCTGAAATTTAATTTTGCCCAACACTGGGTAATAGGTAGTACTACTTAAAAAAAGACTAGTACATAATTTAAATGTTTAATATTATAGGACAAAATAAGTAAAATTAAAACAACTTAAAATTCTAAATAACTGAAAACAAGAAAATTTTTTGACAACATCGGGTAATAACTGAAATAAAAGTAGTACTAATCCTTATTAGTCACTAGCTGTGCCTGCGATCTAGTACGCGCACATTTTTGGAACAGGTTATTTGACTGATGGATTGATGGAGGATGACGGACGGATGGAGTGGCAATGCAACGCATGCCGGGCATGCATGCAACCCTCATAGGATCACTGTTTTGCCCGTCAGTCTATCTGTCCGTCTGTCAAAACGTGCACAGCCTAAACCGCTTGGGTTAGAAACATGAAATTTTAACTTTTTATAGCGTAGAAGAAGACCACAGGAAGGATTTTTGAGAATTCAACAATTAACAGGAGAAAGTATCTATGGATAGTCCCAGTTTTTCTGAAGCTAGAGACATGAATATTTGTATTTGTAGGTTGAGTAGCCGAAATACTAATTTTCATGTAAGGTCAATATTTTCAAGCCAGAGCCACGGGTCTGGAGCAGCTCCATGATAATAATAATATATGGTATAATTAAAAATAAAATACTTGCTCCACAAAACGCCTCGTTTTGTCCGTCATCAAATCAGCCCCGAGATTTTTTTGAGTACTTTTCGTTATCACTCATAGTTTCGGATTTGGCCATCCACGCTCACTTGAAAAATTCACCTTATATAGTCAGAACCCAACGTGACAGGTGGTGAATCTTGTCGCCGTGTATACAGGAACTCACTATTACCTAATCCCGAGGGATAGGTAGGTTTCCTCACGATGTTTTCTCTCGCCGTCAGCGAACTGTAAATTATGCACATAGATGAAAATTCATCCATTGGTGCATGCCCCACCGGGGATCGAACCTGGGACCTTCTGATTGTTAGCCCAACCTGTTGTTGTTGTTAGGCAAGACAATAAGATTAGAAAGTAGGTAAGCGGTTTTTAGAGGACGATTATGCTTTTTAATCATATACCTATTCATCATTCTATATTATTCATAATCTATGATGACAACAAAACGCGTCACTGACATAAATATTAATTTAAAAATATTTGTAATCATATAATATCCTAAAAATTATGTTCAATATTATATTTAAACTATTTAAAACGTGATTTAATTCATAAAAAGATAGGAAGACGTAAATTTTTTACGTATTTCACGCAAAAATTTGCGCGCACGTCCAGCTTCCTATGGCGCCATCGCGCTACTGCCAGAGAACATTTTGCAGTCCAAGTCATGATGACCCATGACGTTTGTAGCATATTTAAGGTTATTATTGATTATTTTTTAAATAAAATGACTAATATTAAATCTTGGATGCACGGATTCTTAGACAAGTCTTGACAATTTTTCTGGTATAGGTTTCACGTAAATCTGTTCAGTTGCTATGGAGAACATTTACGATTAAGTTTGACAATTTCATATTTTGAAATCGATTTCTACAAAATTTGGTAACATTAAAAGTAAATCGGCTAAGCCATTTTATTCCCGACCATATGAGGTTTAATGTTGTATACTTTATATTGCACATAAGCCAGCTGCTTCATCAAACCATTTACTTAGACCCACCCAGTTGAACATATGTATTACCTTAATGAGAATCCGTAACAAATTGAGTTGAGAATGCAGGTTTATAGAACTAAGAAATTCATAACATACAGTGTAAGCATTTTTGTTCTACGACAAAAAATTAAGAAGCTATGACCAAATTACTAGTTTTGTTATGAATCGCGGCGCGGTACAGCGCGCCTTCAAGCCGATCAGCGTGACGACTCACGCGCAGGCCATTATATAAAATGTGTTATAAAATCGCAATGGTTCGATTTTGATGATTTCAAAATTATATTGATGAGAAAGCTTAGTGTTAAAATGTAGTCTTGGTTTTAAGTTCATTTATCGACCTAGTAATGATTCCCATTGGGACAGTAGGAATAAAGTAAGTTCTTCGGCCATGGATGATGTATGTGTGTTGCTTGCGCAGAGCTCCCGCGAGCAGCTGGCCATCGCGGCGTTTGCGCAGGCCCTGCTCGTGATCCCGAAGACGCTAGCGGTGAACGCGGCGCGGGACGCCACTGACCTCGTCGCCAAACTGCGCGCGTACCACAACTCATCGCAGACGAAGGTAACGACGAATTACTTACCATGCTTTTATTAACTTTACTAAGATGAACTAATTTTTTTCTGGAGTGATAGACGTGCCGAAATTCCTCTCTTGTTCTCGTTAATTTGAGGCATCATCATACGACTCATACGACTGATTGCAGATACAATTCTAAAAAAGTGAGCAATCTTGGAAATATTATTAGTATGTCGTATCAGAAGACATGTCAGAAGCGTACTCAAGATCGCTTTTAGAGTTGAGATCTAATTATTTATACCAGCTTTAGCTAACATAATTTCAGAGGTATAAAGTTCATAACTTATATCATCTTTTTCCGTTACCCAGGTCGAACACGCGAACTTAAAATGGGTGGGTCTAGACCTCGAACAGGGCGTGTTGCGCGACAACCTCGCGGCCGGCGTGCTCGAGCCCGCAATCTCCAAGATCAAGTCCCTCAAGTTCGCCACAGAAGCCGCCATCACGATCCTTCGCATCGACGACATGATCAAGCTGGACGCCGAACAGAAGGGAGGCAGGAGCTATGAAGACGCGTGCAACGCCGGCGACTTAGACTAACCTATATTATGATCCATATATCTGTGTGATGTGACTGTTATAAAATTGTGTGCTTTAGCTGAGTTAATGTCACTATTCTGTGAAAACCATCAAAAAGTATTCGACACGCGCGGTCCGCAAAGCATGATCTAAAGACACTGCGTTATCAAACTTATCAATACGCCAGTACTAATATCTAGTTCCTGTTATTATTACAACTGGATTTGATGACGAAAAAAGCGTCTATACCCTGTTCGATTTATAAGCACACACTTTCTTATGATATCACGTTACACGGATGTAGACATAGCACGGGATCTCAGTAATCCACTAGATTGCATTGAAACACGACAAACGTGTTCGTAGAGAACACTTCTCGGAGGCACTTTTGTTAGAGCATCACATTTCGGCAGGTATAATTTGTTTTCAAACCTACCTCGTAACATCGGGCCGCACGTTACGATACCTTACTTTAACGCGAAGTCCATTTTGCGATAACACACATAGCGTTGCATTGAAATAATTTTTTTAAGAAAATATGAAATCCGATTCGTCGCAGCTTGCGCTCCAGTGAACAAACGGGACAGATATATTTCTACTATAAAATAACAGATAGTTAAGTGCTGAGATCAATCTATTATTATAGGATGCTTGAGGTGCCTGTATGTTGGTATACATGGTCCATACGTCATAAACTAACTTTTACACTGAAAATAGACGCTGTATGTCTCGTTGCCTTATTCAACTTTATTTCTAAGCTACAAAATAGTATTATATGTACATGCATTTGTCGGCTAAACGAGATGTTATATCGGACCAGTGAACCAACCAAAGTTTGGTTATTATATCAGTTATGTATTTAAATATTCCTCGGGAATGTATTTAGTTTATTGTAAGTTGATAGAAATTTGTCCAAAATCTTCTATCGTATAGAATGTTCGCAGGATTTCGACAACGTCACAATTTACGCAATGGAAGATAATTTATTTTAATCAACCAGTAATATTTGCTTTTAACATTTAATGCTAGTTTACTTGCTAGACGGCGTGTTGTACGTCAAACTGATAATAAATTTTTAATACTTAAATTGAATCGTTTTATTTCAGTTTTCTTCCCAGATTTTACTCGCCCATACCACGTGACTACGAAATCATCATGAGATTTCTCCCGCGCTAGGAATCAAACCCACAGCATTTTGCAAAGAAAATACAGTGACCGACGGTCGGTCACCGACCTAATGATCTACAGGCTATGCAGTCTATTCTACAACTCCACCAAGCCAAATAGGAGCTCGGATGGAATGCGGCTACCCCGCCCGCACACCCGCCACCGCTTGCGGCTTCCCGCCCGGCACACCTCCCGCACACCGCCACCGTCTTTTTGTACGGGTGACGTCACATTCGACAGGCTTCATGAATCTAAATAATAAGGGCATCCCAACGAAGTTAGGTTCATGGGGCATCCCTACAAATGAACTTGCCAACACATGGTGCGTTCCATTCACTGTTAATTTCGTTATTTTCGATCATAAATCTCGTTCCACTCGCACCATCTTGTACTGAAAGTGATCATTATTATCGTTTTTAACAGTTTTTGTGGACGAAAATAGCAAAAATTACGGTGAATGGAACGCAGCAATAAAGAAGTGACAGGAGTAGGGATGCCCTTAAAAGTTAAAAAAAATACTGATAAATGCTAATGCTAGAAATAATTAACACTTAAAATTAACAGCTATTTTTAGCAACTGCTAAATTTAAAACATGCAGATTGTTAACATAATTCATTCAGTCCATTTTTTTACGGTATTGCTGTTGTAAAAATGTTCCATATTTCACTTTTTTTGCTGTTGAATATCCATTTTAGATTACTTTTTGAGTTTTTCTAATGTAAACAATACTACACTACTCAAACAATTGAAATTTTACTCACAGCACTCATTACCTAGATAACGTAACAAGTAAATGTAGGCACTTGTGACTGCTATATTTACCACCTTTCTTATAAATTAAATTATTTAACAGGTGTTAACACTAAATATATTTAGCACTGCTAATTTAGCAGCTTATTAAATTTGAACCCATCCCTAGACAGGAGTATGATGACAGCTGACAGCATCGTATTTGATAACGATAACGTGTAAAAGTTAGATATATCATAACAAAATAAAATATTTATTTTGCGGTGGGTGTGATAACAGTAATTCACCGGTGTTATTGAAGAGGAACCCATTACAAAGACAAATATGTTAAAAGTAAGATACTTCGTTTCTTCGATAAGTAATATAAGTAAAAATGTTACGCGACCTCGCTCAACTTCTACTGTTCCAAAGGTAATTTCCGAACGCCGGTAACTTTGTCACACACTTGCTCCGCACGGCCTAATATGACGCCCTCTGACCTAAAGAAAAATACAGTAAGATTTGTTGTATCTTATTTGTTTGCACACCTCTCAACTCTTAAGTAAATACTAACTACCCCGCCAAGCCAACCAACAGGCACTCGGGTGAATGCGGCTTCCCCGCCGATAGATGCTTATTTGGCTTGGAGGAGTAGTATGTGTAGCATGAGCTCTCATCAGAACAAGCTGTGTGTCAGCTTTATATGCTCTTTGGCTGTGTGGGTTTTTTAGCTAACTAAATTTAAGTAGACCAGACCTTCACATCATTGTGGTGTTAGAACACATGTGTTAATGTGTGCGTTTACGGCTCTGCCACCCACGCACACTGTTACAATTGTGTATGTACATGACGAACACAAACAAGGGCAGCTCGCCTTCGCGAATTGCAAGAACAAGTGTGATTATTGATCAGAATTTTAGTTTAAAAATGTAGTATCATAATCCATGGTCACTGCATCTGTGTTAAGGACTTATTTGGCAAAGAATAGTAGGTGTTAATGGAGGCTTTTCATGTGATTGGCTATTTCCATTCTTGGATGATAACATACTGCAAAAATGTACAGTAATATATCGGGTCGGTGCTTATATTTTTTACTCAAAAAAGTTTATAATGTTGTCATTATTTCACAAACCTTCTTCGAGCAAAATCGGATTTGTCGTACTGCAAGAGCTACTAGACATACAATGTATTATTACCCGGTATTATCGTCATTATATTTGTTATTTGACCGTTGCCATGGAAACGTAACAAACAGGTATGTTTATGGTTCGTAAAAAAACTGATTGAAGGTTAAAAACGAGTTGGTCGTGCCGTTGTCATGGAAACGTAAACAGAGAAAATACACAACTATAGATATAGTTCATAAAATATAAATATAATTGTATTAATTTTTATACCCACTTAGCTAGTTTTGTTTAAACTAATAGTCGCATTTTTGAGTAAAGCACTATACAAGCCTTGGTCTCTAATGAGTGTACTGCTGACCACGCTATAATAGCCTCAAGCGAAGCTTCGCTACGCTCACGGCCTTCAAGCTTGGTCATCATAGCTACCCTTGCTGGCCGCGCTATAAAGGCCTCGACCTTTGATCTCGGCCTTTATTTTAGCTTGTCCATCAAGGGTGCAATGCTGACCCCTGATGAAGGCCCTTGGCCCTTGGGTGAAGGCCTGGAGCTGCGCTGCGCCGCGCTTTCGGCCATCAACAACGCGGTCAACAACACATTCATTAGAGACCGCGGCAGTAATGTACTATAAAATATTCACAGGAAGACAAAATAAAAGTTGACAACTGTGAAATTAACTTTTTAAAAGTTGGTAATGGCACGCACAATGTGTTATGCATGCCTGGTGCTTTAGGCACGATATGGACAGACTTCAAGCCTCAAGTGGAAGGATTCGACCGGGAGAAGTTCACTGTAGTGGTCTGGGACCCTCCTGGCTATGGGAAGAGCAGGCCACCCCAGAAAGATTTTAAGCCAGACTTTTATGAAAAAGATGCTCATGCTGCTTACCAATTTATGAAGGTAGGTTTTATTATCATATCCTATCACATCATTATCCTACACATATTTTAATATAACATTGGAAGTTTCAAAGGTACTAGGATAAGGGGGCGTCCATAAATTACGTGAGGCATTTAGGGGGTGATGGGGGTCTCGGCAAATCTCACGTAATTTTTTTTTACTGCAAAAAACAGTGTAAAATTGCATGAAAACTGGGTTAAATTAATAAAACATGTGTCTCCTCAAGAATATAGCTTTTGAAAAATCTCACGTGAGATTAGAGGGGGAGGTAGGGGGTCGAGCAAAATCTCACGAAATCTCACCAAGGGAGGAGGCGGGGCTCGAAAAATCTCAAAAATCACCTCACGTAACTTATGGACGCCCCCTAAGTTATAGATTTCGAATATTTTACTTGGGGCGCCATCTAGTTATAGATTTGAATCTGAGTTTGTTATCAATTATGGGATAAAATTTGATTTTTCCTAGTTTTCTTACTAATCACTATAGGTTTTTAAATTTTCAACTGTTTGAACATCACTTGATATTTTAGGCACTAAAAATACCAAAGTACTCTGTCCTGGGCTGGAGCGATGGCGGCATCACAGGCATGATCCACGCTGCAAAATATCCAGATTCTGTTAATAAATTAGTAATTTGGGGTGCTAACTCGTTTATCTTGCCTCATGAAATAGAGTTATATAAAAGTAAGTATCTAAGGATAGTTCTGAAATGTATCATTCTTCCCCCTGCCACCCGCATGCCAAACAGTAGCTCCTACCAGTGACTCCACTATGAGTTTTACGATCTCTAGTCACTAGCATCTATGTAAAATATTTATATGGCTTTGTACAATTTACGCCCCTTACAGTCACCTGAGGAACTAAAAACTTGCCCTATACGTCTATGCTAACTTTATAATGTGTCAATAATAAACAGAGCTTGGCTTATGCAGGCAATATTACTTAGATGTGCTCACTGTAACCCTAGCCACTGATTCAGGCCATAGTACAATTTGGTGAACTTCATCTGTCTTTCGATAGACATTCAGGTTCACTGTTCAAAAAGAGATAATCATTATTGAAAATCAGATTAGCACATGAATTAAAAAATACTAGACGTACTAAGTTGTTTCTTTATTCATTACAGAAATCAAAGACATAAATTCGTGGTCCAAAAAGATGAGGGAGCCAATGATAGCGGCGTACGGACTAGAGCTCTTCGCCAAATACTGGGCCGCGTGGACAGAGGGTATGGAGAGGTTGTTCAATGAGAAGGACGGGAATATTTGCATGGACCTCCTGAAAGATATCAAGTGCCCAACCTTCATACTGCACGGACAGAAGGACCCGTTGGTCGATAATGTACACGTGTCGCATTTACACACGCATATTGATGGAGCAAGGTAACTAAACATTACTCATGTTATGGCTCGCGTACATTTGGATAAAATATAAATTCGCATGTTGCTGTGTAAAAATAATAATAATAATAATATCACGCAGCTAGGTCCACCCCTAATCACCTCGCGTGGTGAGATAGATAACCTTAACTGATATTTTATTTCTAGGATACATCTGTATCCAGATGGCAAGCACAATGTTCACATAAATTACGCTGAAGACTTCAACAAAAGGGTTCAAGAATTTTTACTGCAGCCTTAATGACAGATGACCATTTGTTAAATAATCAAATTTTTAATCGAAAAATGTTATCTATTTCTTAATTACTTATGTGTTTTGGTATTTGGCTATAAAAGAAAAAAGTTAACAAAAATTCCCATATTTTATTTTCATTCACTTATAAGCATGATTCATTTCAGAATAAAACAATTTACATTCAATAACACATAATTTAAGTTTCAAGTGACTGATTGATATTTTACTGTACATAAGTGAAAAAAAAATCGGCGCACATCTCGTAACGACCACAAACTAGCAACATATCAACGTATGACTGCTGAGCACACCTTGTTCTAATTACTGCATCGTTTTTAAATGTTATTTACTTGGCGACTACATAATTGGGTATTGTTAGTGAAATCGTTACTAGTTGATGTTTAAAACACAAAAATCTACTCTAAATGGTCTACGAGTATAATTTACAGATCAAAGTAAAACCTCAATTCTACAGCAAATGAAGTACACAACTCGGCTTTTGTTAATAAATATGTATTGCACTCTGTACATAACGTCGAGCTCAACTTGATCCACTGCGTCGGAGCATACGATCAATTATAATTTAATATACAATCGTACAATGTTAATATTGAAATCCTAAGGCACACAATATGAGCTAGTGTCCTTTAGACAAAATGGAAGCACGACAATCTTTCTATTTATGCCAATGTTTGTATCAAGTTAATGAACCATAAGTAAACGTTTTACAAGTATATAAACAAACACACATTATAAGCGACCTACCTCGATAAATACATAAGAAAATATAGTGACGATCATTCCCTAATTCAAGCTTGTTCTTATCTCATAAATAATTTCTCTAGTTACAAAAATAGTATACACTGAACGGACACTAGACGTCGGCGTCGCGGCGCGCCCGCATTAACAGCACCATAGTTAAGCTATGCACTACTGTGATCCATCCGTTACATATATTACAGTGAAATAAGATTACTCTTACAAATACATAACGATACAATATTACAACATTATCACCGGGATTATTAACAATACGGTTTTAATTAATTTTAAATACGTTATATTCGTTACGTTTACAAAAAAAAACTAATGTTTTAATAGAGAGAGTCAAAGGCACACACTTTGTAAAAAAATCCTACAAGTTAGTCACAGTGTCTCTTTTATCACTGTCGGAGCTCGCTATACGTACACGGGGCCCTGGTTGTCGTTGTCGTCGAGGTTGATTCTGTTCGTGTAGCCGTCGTCGAAGAACCTCCGGAAGGTGAACTCGAAGAAGCCGTGGAACGTCTTACCGTTGTCGAGCAGCTCGCTGTCGGACTTGTTGGAGTCGGAGCTGCCAGAGTTGCGCAGCTTGTCCGGGTCGATGGGGTCGAAGTTGGAGGTGTCGGTGGCGTACTCGATGCGCGGAATGTACGGCGCGACCTGCCGCCGCAGCCCCTTGTCGAAGTCGATGCCCGTCAGGAACGGGTGGTTCTTCACCTCGTTGGCATCCTTGCCGAGCCGCGTGTCCTGGCCGGAGCACAACTGCAGGATCAGGTCCTTGCTCTCGGGGGACAGGTTCGCCGCGTCCGGGACGTGGAGGGTGCTCTCCCAATTTATGACCTGCACACATTTTACGTTCAATTACTTGAAACAGATCTCTAGAACTATAAAGCCTACAAATTGTGGAATTTATGCATGTGTTGGGCGTAGTCCTAATACAACGCGATTTCGGTCAACCATAAAGGTGTCTAAATAGGTAAAACGCGATCACATCGTGCGCTACAAAAACATCACATGATCTTACGACACTACCCAACAGACACCGACCTCGCCGGCGAGGTCGACGTACCCACACCGCCGCCAATAGGTGCCTCTATGCGCCTAGCAGGACATAGACGCACCTACGCACCCGACAAGCCCGCTGAGTTTCTTGCCGGATCTTCTCAGCGAGGTCGCGTTACGATCCGGTGGTAATTTTTACCCCGCTCTCTCAAAAAGACAGCAGCCAAGCCGTGCCCAACGTGGCGCCCTTGAGCCAGCTGTCCCCCTGCCCTTACGGCTGGAGCCGCACTCTGTGCGCTCGCCCTCTGACCGGTGAAACTCTGGCCAACAACGTATTCTATACTTCTATACTAATATTATAAAGAGAGACGATTTGTATGGATGTTTGTAATGAGTAAACTCAAAAACTACTGGACCGATTTCAAAAACTCTTTCACCATTAGAATGCTACATTATCCCTGAGTAACATCCTACTAATATTATAAATGCGAAAGTAACTGTGTGTGTGTGTGTGTGTGTGTGAATGTTTGTTACCACGTATCTCCATAATTACTGCACCGATTTTAATGAAATTTGAAACATAGATAGTGTAAACTCTGGAAGGAGACATAGGCTAATCATACCTATAAATTTCAACCCCTAAGATGGTTAAATAGGGGATGAAAGTTTGTATGTAGGTTCGTCATTTTTGAAGTTAGAATTATGAAAATTTGTGATTAGGTGTCTTTTAAAAAATAATAATTAATAATTTCAGCGTTTTATGAAAATTCAACCCCTAAGGGGGTAAAATAGGGGATGAAAGTTTTGAATGTTATTTTGCCTGGATGTTTGTCAGTTTTGAAGTTAGAATTGTGAAAATTGGTGTTTAGGTTTCTTTTTATATATGTAAAAAAATAATTTCAGGGTTTTTGAAAATTCATCCCCTAAGGGGGTTAAATAAGGGATGAAAGTTTGTATGCAAGTTTGTCATTTTTGAAGTTAGAATTATGAAAATTTGTGATTAGGTGTCTTTTAAACAATAAAGTTTAGTAATTTCAGCGTTTTTGAAAATTCAACCCCTAAGGGGGTAAAATAGGGGATGAAAGTTTTGAATGTTATTTTGCATGGATGTTTGTCAGTTTTGAAGTTAGAATTGTGAAAATTGGTGTTTAGGTTTCTTTTTATATATGTAAAAAAATAATTTCAGGGTTTTTGAAAATTTATCCCCTAAGGGGGTTAAATAAGGGATGAAAGTTTGTATGCAAGTTCGTCATTTTTCAAGTTAGAATTATGAAAATTTATAATTAGGTGTCTTTAAAAAAATTAAAAATAGTAATTTCAGCGTTTTTGAAAATTCAACCTCTATGGGGGTAAAATAGGGGATGAAAGTTTGTTTGTTATTTTGCATGGATGTTTGTCAGTTTTGAAGTTAGAATTGTGAAAATTGGTGTTTAGGTTTCTTTTTATATATGTAAAAAAAATATTTCATCGTTTTTGAAAATTCAACCCCTAAGGGGTTTAAATGGGGGATGAAAGTAAGTATTTTTTTATAGTTAATAGTTGTTTTGGTTTCTTTAAATAATAATAATAATAATTAAAGGGTGTATGAAAATTCAACCCCTAAGGTAGTAGAATAGGGGATGAAAGTTTGTATGGGAGTTCGTCATTTTAAAAGTTAGAATTAAGTATGAAAATTTAGATGTCTTCTTTAAAATACAATTCGGTTTTGGGATACGTGATATATACGGTAAACGGGATCCGGTATCAGGGATACGTGATATCCGGGATACGGGATATCCGGGATACGGGATATCCGGGATACGTGATATCCGGGATACGTGATATCCGGGATATTGGGTCTGGTATCCGGAATCAAGGAGTATGGGATGAGGGTTGCGGGATTCGGGATACGGGATCCGGCAAACGCGATCCGGGATCCTGGAAACGAGATCCGAGATACGATGTCCGGGATCCGGGATCAGAGATACGGGATCCGGGAAACGAGATCCAGGTAACGGAATCCAGGAAACGGGATCCAGGATACGGGATAACTACTAAACTGATTTTAATGTGAAACGCAGATAGTGTAGGCTCTGGAATAAGACATATACATCAAGACATAGACTAATCATAAACATCAATTTCCACGCGGGCGAAGCCGCGGGCACAGCTAGTAGGCTATATTTTTGGGATCCGGTATACGGGATCCGGGATCAGAGATCCGATTTTTTTAAATTAAATTCTAGGCGGACGGTTCATTCATAAAAAAACGATCTTACAACGGTCGAGTTATCGCGCTGTATTAGAACAACGCCAAACGAATTTTAAATTTAGTTGAAATGAGAGTGAGAAATATAGGATGCATGCGTCCATGAAATTGCGGGCGATGTTTGTATTTAGAGTTAATAACAAGGCACGTACTTTGAGTTGCGTCTCGGCAGGCGTCGACGCTAAGAAGGGCGGCGATCCGACAAGCATCTCATATAATATCACCCCGACAGACCACCAGTCGCAGAGCTGCGTGTACCCGGTTCGTTGTAACACTTCAGGCGCTATATAATTGGGCGTGCCGACTAATGAATGCGCTAAACACCGCTGGTGCTCCCGTTTTCTTCGCCTTTCAAGAGGTTTTAATTGATGGCACCGACACTCTCCCATAGCGCCCCACTCGCCGTCCACAGGGTCCATTGAATCCTGCCTCCCGTGATCTGAAAAGGAAAAACCCAATTTATAACCACATGCATCAGAATTTTATGGTCAAAGTTCGTTAACAGAATCTCGCTCACCATTTCTCTGGTAGTATTTGGAGTTATGAGTCCATCTGAAGCCCGTACACAAACCGAAGTCCGTCAGCTTGATGTGCCCGTCCCGATCGATGAGGATATTGTCCGGCTTGATATCCCTGTGGATGAAGCCCATCTTATGGACGCTCTCCACTGCGCACGTTAACTCCGCGATGTAGAACCTGGCGAGGTTCTCCTCGAATATACCTAGTTTTATCAATAACGACATCAGATCACCGCCCGGTATGTAGTCCATGACGAAATATAAATTATCCTTGTCTTGGAAGCTATAGTACAGTTTAACGACCCACTCGTTGTCCGCCTCCGCCAATATGTCTCTCTCCGCCTTCACGTGAGCCACCTGGTTCCGCTTAAGCACGTCCGCCTTCCGTAACGTCTTCATGGCATATAGATGACTAGTATCAATCTTCCTCACTAGAGTCACTTCCCCGAACGCGCCGACGCCGATCGGTTTTATCTTCGTAAACATGGACTTGTCCATCTTCGCCCGCTTCAACCTTATGTAGTTGGACTCCTTCTGAGATAGCATCTTCCGCATCTGGCACTGCGCCTCCGCGCTGAGGCCGATCTTCGTCATCTCTTTCTCCAACTGCATGCGCCTGAAGGTGCGCTGTTTGTACGACTTCAGAATGTTCTCGACGTGCTGCTCCATGAAGAATTTGAACGCCTGAGGGGAATAATTTCTGACTTTACAATCCCGCCTCTCGTCCTCCTTCTCTTTGCTGATGTTTTTCCGCTCGGGTATGGGCGACTGGTGCCTTATCTTCTCGACGCCCTTGGACCGTCGCTCCGACGAGCCGTTCGAACTCTTGTCCGAGCTCGACGCCGCGACGCTCTCCTTCAGAAGGTTGTTCGTGCAGTTCTGGTTCGGGCACTTGTTCTCCATCGCGTTCTGCGAGGACTCGCCCTTCGCGTCGCAATTGTTGGAGTACTTCTTATGTAACGGGGAATGGTGGGAGTTGACAGTGGTGGTGTTGTCGTTCTGGTTGCCGTAGGGCGGCGGCGGCACGGGGTGCATGCCGCGCTGCACGGCCAGCGCCTGCATGGTGATCGCGTAGCTGGGCGGCTCCGTCGTGGGCACGGCGGGCGGCAGCGGCGGCGTCGAGCCCGGCGACGACGGCTTGGGCGCCAGCGGGTAGCTGGGCGGCGTCTGCGACTGCTTCTGCTGGATGGAGCTGGCGTACGACGGCGGCGGCGGCTGCGCGCGCTCGCCCGCGCCGCCCGCCCCGCCCGGCGGCGGCGCCACCGGCGCGATCGCCGTCTGCAGCACGGGCTTCTGCACCTGCGTACTCTTCACGGACTGCATTATGATCGGCGCCTGCACCGCTTGCCTCGCCGTCCTCGCCTGGATGGGCGTGGGGCGAGTCATCCCCGACGCCGAGCCGGTCGACTGCGCCACCAGGATCGGGCTCGGCGAGCCGGCGGACGTGCCCCCCGAGTAGATCCCGGAGGACGGGCTCTTCCTGTAGTCCTGGGACTGCGTCGGGCTCTGTCGGTTCTGCATGGAGAGCGTGTAGGAGGGGGGCGGGGGCACGCCCGCCATGGGGTAGGGGGGCGGCAGCTCGGCGCCGCCGGCCGCCGTCTGGTAGATGCTGAGCGCCTGGATCTGCTGCGAGAGCTGCTGCTGCGCCTGCGGGCCGTTCTGCACGATCATGGGCTGGCGCGCGGGCGGCGCGGGCGCGGCGTGCACGGGGCTGGTGCCGCGCGCGGGCGGCAGCGGCGGCGCGGGCGACATGCGCTTCATGAGCTGCTGCACGGTGGGCGGCGCGGGCGGCGTGGACGGGCAGCGCGGCGGCGGCGGCGGCGGCGGCTCCGAGAAGCCGGACGGCGAGTACTGCCGGCTCAGCTTCTCGTGCGGCAGCGGCGGCGCGTCCGACTGCCGCGGGCTGTCCGACCGCGAGCTGCCCGCGCCCGAGTCCAGCGCGGGGCTGCCACGGTGGAGGTTGATCTCGCGCTCTAGACTAGGTTTCCTTATCAGCTTGGTGCTCAGAGCGTTCAGGTTGCTCGTCTTGAGGACTCCATTGAGGGGCTCCTGTTGCTTGGCCAGGTAGTCGAGAGCTGCGTCGAAACGCCCTCCGGCGTATTTTAACGCCCTTACCGCAAGGTCCTGAAAATAGATGTTAGATATGTTTTAGTTAGAAAAGTCCAGTTCCAATAGTATCTCTAGAGCAGAAGAGTACTGCACAAGCACTATTTAACATTCCTCCATATAAAATAACTAGTCATAACAATTTACAAATTTTATGCATCTAATCCTAACAGAATCCAATTCTTATCTGTTTCTAAACTGAGCCATTCCAGCACTTCTTGTCTATTTTATTAACTTACAACAATTAAAAAGGCAAGCTCTGCTGGAGAAACCACTATGAGTTAAATTCCATTTCCATTCAATATTCCAAAAATGTTTAAATAAACATGTAGAAAAGTTTTATTGGTATTTAACAATAAATTAAGTTATTTATGTAGTCTGTATGAGGCTTATATGGGTAAATATTGGTAAACATTAACCTGAGTTTCACATAACACAGAAACAAAACCATCATGGACTGCAGTCCATGAAATACAGTGTTTATTGAGTTCATAGTCTCATAATTTGTGTTTTAATTATTCCTCAAAAAGTAATGCCAATTATGCAACTTACAAGTATTAATATGATGTGTGTTTCATACAATTTTAATACAATAATTAGCACATTATCATTCTAGTAGTTATTTATTCTATGATGCAAATTGTGAGTGTATGAAATATGTATGAAACTAAATTATGCCACCTACAAGATATAATGGAATGCCCTTTATTAGGCTAAATTAAAGATTTAGCAGGAAATGCATACATTAAATAAAGCCTGGAAAGTAACAAACTCATCTGTTATTAGTACAGTTCAATTACATTTTAAAAAGTGTTGGAAAACTCCACTCCGCAACTTTTTAAATGGAATAGTTCATTAGTTTTGAGGAATATAAACAATGAAGGTATGCTATAATTATTTACATCACATTACCTTAATTTATGTAGGTATTTGGTTGGTTCTAATTCAGGCTAAATTATGCTGGAATTTAGTCATGTAAGTAGATAATTTATGGAAATACTTCAGACTCACCTCATCATATCCCAAGGCAATGAGTTGATTTAAGGACTGTGGTAATGCAGTCAGATCTTTATCGAGGCCGTTCCCTGACGAGGAGCTGAATCCGGAGCTCACACCCGAGCTGACCGTGCTCGCCGCCGACGAGCCGGGTGGCTCTGAGTTCCCATTGTTTGCAAACGGGAGCAGAGAGTTGCGGATTTGGGCGAGCGCTTTTTGGTGGTAGCCGGAGCGCGCGGCTGTCTTGCCGGGCGCCGGCGGGTTCATGGCGCCCGCGCCCGCGCCCGAGCGCCTCACCTCTCACCCCACGCCGCCCATCACATGAGCACGCCCCGCCTTTGCATCAGAATCATGTTCACTTTTCACAATTGCATTTACTGTTCACACAACTTTTATAACGCAGCTTTCAGACACAATGTATTTCGAGTTCGTTTATTTATATACTTCAATGGCTGGTCTGTGTTAACATATTTCACTTGTCCAGTAGTAACAACACTGCTGTATTACACTGAAAATAAAACATGACATTACAAACTAATTGAAATCTAATAAGTATTATATTTTGATATGAGATTGCTTCTTGTATGGGGCTGTACTATGCATGGGACAGGACTTCTAGATCATCAATATGCACTTATAAATTGATTGGTATAGTACCTACTGCACAACAATCTCACTTCCTCAGTAAATTATAACCAAAAATTAAGTGGATTTCAAGCCGACTGTAGCTAGCGTTCTATACGAATATCCAGTCACCGCAGCAGGTTCATTAGCAACCCAAAAGAATGTTCAACACGAATCAATCATGACATAGTACTGAGGAATGCCAAAATTAGAGCCAGCTTTGTTTCTGCTAATTACACACACTTTACCCAAAATATGTATATGAGTAGCAATTTACCAGTATATTTTTCACTTTCTGCAAATCCAAATAGGAATCACAAACGTCATAATCTCGTAAAATAAAATTTCTATCGGAGAGCTCTCACATTACCGATGACATCTTCCATGAACACCGTAAACTTGGATTATAGTAGCAATGTTTATATCCAACAGAAACAACAGCGGATTTACATAAACTTCTCCATAAATGTTATAATATCCAACAAATTATGAAAACAAAGAACTCTGAAACACAGACATGCAAGTTGGCAAACCATACAAAGCGACCATTTTGAAGAATTACCACATTCTTTTGTATGTTCAAAAGCTACGGCATAGTGACGTTTACAGACAGATGCTCAGTATTTTATTTCTTTACTATAATATTTTTTGTGTATATAAATCAATCATTTTTTTATTAAACGTTAAATATACAATATTTAACAGATAATTTCATTTCTTTTTGCAATAAACCTTCGTAATTTTGCTTTATAATCGAAATACCATTGTTGTAATGAGTGGGAAGACATTATTTTGAACGGTAATGAATAGAAAAGTTTAGATTTTTTATCTGTATTGAATGATTAAGAACGAATGAGTAGATTTGTCCATGGATCTGTTAACGTAGACAGAGAAAGAAAACTGGCTAAGTGTGTACTGACACTTGGATTGAGGGTTCCGTAATTCCGTAAAAGAAGAAGCTATTTAGCTAATAAGAATTAGATTGATGACACCCCAAAATGGTAGGTACAATTTTATTTTATTTGAGATGTAAGAATGATACCAAGTTGTGTTGTGGCCTACTCGAATGTCCCTTGCGAAGTTCTTACTACTAATTATTAAAGACTCACGGACGCGGAACCCTAAAATCGATTCTCTTCTCTATAATCATTCAGTCAGAATCAGTCTGTCTATGGAATTATATATTCTATGGTCAAATTTTGTAGTCAATCAATGTCAAGTTCAGCGTTGCCAGTGCGTTACAAAAGTAACGCATTGCATTACTTTTGGCCCTGTTGCGTTACTCCCGCGATATATGACTCATTGCGTTACTTTTGCGTGACTTTTTGAAATGGAATATCAAATTTAAAAAATATTAAAGATATTTTCCTAACGCTGCTTAGTAAACAAAAAACTGAACTGAAACGGAATGCAGCCAAGTTAAGCGGTAGAATCCGTTTCACAAAAGAAGTCATGCGACGGAATGTTGTTAACCCTCTATAGGTTAGAGTCCCCAAAAATTCAATCTTCAATCAATCCGATCTTATAATTTCAAAAAACAACAACATATTGAAATGAAAATGGAAGAAACATTACGAACTGGTGATAACGCTAAAATATTGTATTTCACGATTCACAAATTAAACGAATAAAAAGAAATGTATGACCTTAGGAAAAAAATATATACAAATAATAATAATAAACAAAATTAAATGCTTATTATCATTTATGTCTTTCTGCCTTACCAATAGATTATTCAAAGCTGTGACGCATAAATAATAATGAAATTGGTTTTTTTTATGGGATTGCGTTACTTTTGTGCTCAATGAGTTACTTTTTCAGCAGCCTTGCGTTACTTTTGACTATCGGGCTCGGGCAACACTGGTCAAATTGTCAGTTTGTTTGACAGTCGGCCTCACAATATATTATAGTACTCTGTGGTCGGCCCGGTCAGTCAATCAATAAAAAAATAAAAATCAAATAATCATTGATGGTGTAAATTTCATTGTTTTTATCTCAGTTTTTCTTTATTTTATTGATGATAACTGAACTATTAGAATATCTTATAAGTGAAAGTATTGTTCCGTATATTTAATTCTACCTAGTCACCACATACAGTGCGTACATAATGTTTAGAAAATTGATAATGTTGTATTTTCTATTTTTACCCCTTTTTCTTGCCCTCGAAGAAAACTCTGTGTACGAATATAATGCGAATAATTTTAAGTATCAAATAGAAGAGATGGACGGTAATTTCGTTATGTTTTATGCGCCCTGGTAAGTGTATTATTATTAGGACACAAACACTTCAACATAATCTTGATTTTTCATCCCTATAACCTTCCGGGGAAATATAAAGAATAGAAAAAATGTATTCGTTCTCCTCAGGTGTCGTCACTGTACAGAGTTCCACCCCATATGGTCAGAGCTTGCAGAGATGGTGAATACAAAAGATTCGAAATTTGCAATAGCCCAAGTTGACTGCACAGTACACTCAAAACTTTGTAATGATAATGAGATCACAGGTAATTGCACCACACTCCATCATCCACAGCCTGGCACTCCCTATTAGCGCCCTATCGCACGAGGACACCAGTGGTAGCTCAACCAGTCACTCCACCAACAAAATGTATAGAGCAGTATGGAGGGTATCGCACCTGGTGTCTGTTTGGTAGCGCAACCTATTCGGTGTTGGCTATTGAATCCCCTGCTGGTGGCGCAACCATGGGTGCCTCGTGCGATTGGGCACTTAGACAGCCTTCTCTCATATCAGCTGACCACCT
Source organism: Drymonia ruficornis (assembly GCA_947859195.1). Taxonomy (NCBI): domain Eukaryota; kingdom Metazoa; phylum Arthropoda; class Insecta; order Lepidoptera; family Notodontidae; genus Drymonia; species Drymonia ruficornis. Next base: position 2,063,957 of record OX401913.1, read on the forward strand.
TTATATAGTAGGCGACAGGTCGAGATGACATTCGGGTTATGAGCTTTTTGCAGAATAAAATCCGAATCAAAATTGCCAGTACTCGTAATGCAACAAAATAATTTAATTTAATAATTTTGTGGGCGTTTTTAATTGTTTATCGGGTCCTGTTAATTTTGATTTGGATTTTATCCTGCAAAAAGCTCATAACCCGAATGTCATCTCGACCTGTCGCAAACTATACATGTGTAATGAGCTTTATCTTGGTTTACAGGGTACCCAACACTGCTTTACTTCCATAAGAACTCATTTACATCAGAGGAATATAAGGGGAGCAGGGATCTACCATCCCTGACATTATTTTTAAGTGAAGTCTTCACAATGAAAGCAGATGTAAGTAATGATTTGTTAGCTATACACAGATTGGCTTTACCCACTGGTGGGCATAAGACTATTTGTGTTAATGCCTACTATTTCTTTGCTAATCTCCTTTTTCATAGCATCACAATTATAATAAACAAAAGAAAGATTTTTACCACATATTGCTACATTTTACAATGATTTAGTAATTTTCTACAACTATCAATTCTGTAAAACCTAACACACATTGAAGTTCTAACTTGTCCAGTAATTACATTTCCAAGTTCTCTTTCAAATTTATTTTTTTAATAATAACAGCCTTATAATTTATTACAGTGCATATTCACCTTAACTTGGTATATGTTTCAGGCAATAAAGGCAGAAAAAGAGAAGGAATCAAGCGAGGTGAAGATATACAGTGGCATGGCGTACCTGAATGATCAGAACGTTGAGAAATTTGTGTCTAAAGGGCAACACTTTATCATGTACTATGCACCATGGTGTAGAACATCACAGGTATGTAAATAAAAATAGCCTTTATTTCTCTGACCTTAAATACAAGTTCTAAATAATTTTTTACATTGTAGTTTTAACTAAGACAGGTCAGGTTGTCTTCTGGCATAGGCCTCCTCCTGTTTGAACCATTTTGTTTTATCTAAGCACATTCATCGCCATCCTTTGGGTAAATGACTGACAACAATCCATCCACTAATAGGCTAAAATAAAAGTTTATTTGTTGTACAGTCATCATCAAAAGTTATTGTTGAGTTTAAAATATTTCCCATTTAACTTCATTAGCAAAATTTGAGTGCACTTCACTGCACTTGTAGCATAGGATTAAAAGCAATTCAGGGATTACAGGCTTAGGTTTACCGAGGGGTGTAGGTTGGGTCAGGGCCTCCCTGACCTTGGAGTACCATACATCAGTGCCACTAGGCTTCCGCAAAAATTTTAGATTTATCAAAAGATATTTTTTACTTGATAAATAACTATACTGTTTATAATATTGATACAATATGTATCTTTTTTCACTTGCCCATCACTAAAACACCATCTTACTACCACTCTCTGATTAAGGGTAAGGGCACCTAAATATCGGGTAAAACAGGGTATAAGTGCCACCCTGGGTATTGATAAGATCTAATTTTCAATAGTGGTTATATTTTTTTAATTGCCAGAGACTTGCGCCAATCTGGGCGGAGTTGGCGGTGCAGTACGGTCACAACGAGTACATACAGATCGGGAAGGTGAACTGCATGGACAACGAGATGACGTGCAAGAACTTCGACATCAAACAGTATCCATACTTGATGTGGATCGTCAACGGGAGGATCGTAAGTTTTCAATGCTCGCTTTCAAACTCACCAATTACGCGTCGCACGCATGGACCCGCGAAGGTGGCCCAATATCAGCACCAGCTGGATACCTGCCAATGGCCATTGCCGTCGAGGTCGACCCAGGAGAAGGTGGCGAGATCACCTAGACACTTTGTACTTTGTGGGAAAGACGTGGCCGGAAATTGTCATGGACAGAGTGTTGGAAGAAAAAAGGGGCGGCCTTTGCCCAGGAGTGGGACAGCCATATAGTCTAATAAAAAAAAGATATAACAAAACTCACCAATTGTACTGCCCACTGGATCGGTATGGTAGACCTACTACAGGTGATAGTGACATAACAAAATGAGAGAAATAGATTTTGTCTCATTTTCTCCAATGAATTAAGAAAGAGAGAGAGAGCACTAAAGTGTCATAATCCGTGAAAAGTCTTATCTTAGGCCCGCCACATACATACGGAATTTCCGTACGGAATTCCCTTTCGAAAGATCGAATCGGGGATTCCGAACGCAGTAAATCCATACAAATGTATGGACTATCGCGTTCGGAAACCCCGATACGATATTTCAAAAGGGAATTCCGTACGGAAATTCCGTATGTATGTGGTGGGCTTTAGCTTGCTCGTTAGCTATGTAATGTTTCGTAATTTACTATGATCTGGGTATTACTTGGATATTCTCTGGTGCATTGTATGAAGCGTTGCTTCGTTGAAATTAATTTATTTGTCTATAGGTGTCTTCTATGTGCAATGTCACATACTATAAAGTTATACTTTCTTTAGATGGGTGTAGCGGACGCGGAAACATTGGAAGACTTAAAAGCCTATGTTGAAAAGATGCTGCTCACTGAGAACCATGATCCCGAGAAATTCATGAAGAAGAAGAAGGCGCTACCTGTCGCCAGGATATCAGAGGAGACCTTCGAGACCTTCTTGGAGAAGGAATTGGTGTTCGTCAACTATTTTGCACCTTGGTACGTAGTAATGTTGGTAACATACACTAATCAAAACATGTTTTCTTCTTTAAAACCTTATTTTTTATCGAATTAAAGATAAATTAATTTAGTTAAGGGGCGTCCATAAATTACGTGAGGTGACTTTTCGACCCCCCCCCCCCCCCCCCCCTCCTTTGGTGTCGTGAGATTTTGGTCGACCCTCTCCCTCCCCCTCTAATCTCACGTGAGATTTTTCAAAAACCATATGCTACAGTGTGTTTTTTAATTCCGGAGAGTAATTTGACAATGACAGTGTGGCTAGGTTATTGCAATTTTTAAATAATGATGTCCAGCAATCGGAACTAATCGAAAAACCGTAAAATATTTTTCTGCAAAATGGCATAAACCTCAAGCAAACTTCTGGAATTCTATTTAATCATTGAAATTTATAACAGTAAACAACAAAATCAAGTAAGGAGTCATAGACGTTTAAAATGAATTATTTTATTATGGAATATGTCTATACGTACTTTCACTGTGTCTATACTCTGATTTTTAGGGTTCCGTACCCAAATAGTGCCAACGGGACCCTATTACTAAGCCTACGCTGTCCGTCCGTCTGTCTGTCTGTCTGCCAGCGGGCTGTATCTTACGAACCGTAATAGCTAGACTTGAAATTTTCACAGAAAATAAAATAAAATTTAAAAATAAAGGGGTCCCCATACACCAAAAGTTCGATATTTTTGACGTTTTTATTTTAGTCCACAAAATAAAAAATCAAGTACATGTACTTTTATTTAGTCTGTATTGGCTTATACAAAAATTGTAGCCAACAAAGATAATTAAATGTATTTTCTTAACGTTGGCGTAACAAACATACACACTCCCACACCATAAAGTTCTAATTTCCGTCTCTAACTCTATTAGATGGGGAGCCCAGCGTGCAATTCGTGGATTTGAATCGAGCGCGCCAGATTTTGTAAGCATCTATAGGCTACGGTAACTGCTTAAAATCAGGCAGGCCATACGCTTTTTTTCCACCGCAGTCCTATATTTAAAAAAAAATCTGAGGGGGTGAAAAAGTGAAACTTCCAGATGCTCCCATTTCTTAGACTGACAATCAAATTAGCAAAATTGACACTTTTGACACTTCTTAGCTAGTAATCCCCCTTATCCCCCTTATCTTAATCTGACGAGTTCGAGTATTTTAAGATGGTCTATTTTTTTTTTGGTTCCCCTGAGCGAACACACCAATATTAAGGGCTCATAATGTTTTAAGGTTCTTATCAATATGTAAGCTATCTCCCTTATCTTAATCTGACGCGCTCGTGTAAATCCAGAAACCTCTTCTACGGCTCCCCACCTGTATTACATTCGCTTTGCTGAAGGCCGAATGAGGTAAATAAAATGCGTTGTCATAGGTCAAGGACAAACCTTGAAAAAATGGACACGCAGTTTTTTTTACAAAATATAAATCAATTATGTAAAAAAGTAATTAATTTATAAAGAAACAGGAACATAAAAACAAAGAAACAATTATTATAATTCCTTTGAGTAAAATTTTCTATCTCCAGTATTTATAGTAGGTACTCCATGCTGTATACGCACGACATTTTTTAATTTTACGGTTCAAATAATCGGTACCCGAAAAAAGCGGTAGGACAACACTACATAAATAAATGTGGCAGCATTATTTTCGAGTTTGACATTTGGGGTTGGCAATTTACTCTCCGGAATTAAAAAATACACCATAGTGGAGAAACATGTTTTACTTAATTTAACTCAGCTTTCTCGCAATTAAACACTGTTTCTTGCGGCAAAAAAAAATTACGTGAGATTTGCCGATACCCTCCCTCTCCCCCACGTGAGATTTGGCTCAACCCCCTCCCCCCCTAAATGCCTCACATAATTTATGGACGCCCCCTAACACTACTACTTGCTTAGTTCGTAGTGTCCCTTCTATTCTCTTCAGTTAGATCCTTGGAATATGCTTGAAACAGAGAATCGTTATTGTGTTGTGTGTAAAAAAATACTAGAGTTGATAACATGTTGTAGGTGTGCACACTGCATGCAGTTAAGTCCTCTCTGGTTGAAATTGGGAGAAAGATTCCAGAATGAAAGTCGCGTCTTGATAGCCGACGTTGACTGCGTCCAGTCTAAGCCGATATGTGAAACAGAAAAGGTAAGAATTATCCTCATTTTTACTTCTACCCATTTACATTCACGACAAATAGTATCGACTTTTGCTTAGGTTCCGGCTACACGCACAATCTTTGAGCCGCCATAGACGGCCAGTTTAGAGCAATCGAGACCAACTGCTCGAGAGCAGTCGTGTTGCGGTCGGTGTCGACATTAACCCGACTGCTCCGAGCAGTCCGTGTATTGCGAATGACATATTGTATTGAAACTGCAGATCGCCCAACAGCGACCGCTTGAAGCTGTCGGCACTGACTGCTCCCAGCAGGCCGTCTATGGCGGCGCTTACTCGCACAAATTCCAATTTTCACAAGCTAAGACGTCAAGATGGTATACCGCGCAGCCACAGTCAAAATACACCCCCAAATTCTTAGAGATTATAGCCAGTTTACAATGGTTTTGAAAAGCATTTTTAGGAAAAAAATATATTTGTAATTCCACTGCAAGTCGATCATAATTTTCTATGAATCTTGGGGACAGTGTGCAATGTATTTTTTTGTACTAACTGTTTACGCGAAAAATTCGATGCATGTAGCCATGCCCTTTCGTGACTTCCAGTAAAATAGATAATCAGTATTTTTTTAAATTACTTTTAGATTAACGGTCTACCAACATTAATACTATACAAACAGAAGAAAATAGTGAACGTGGAACACGGCGGGCGGCCGCTCGAGAGCCTGATATCTCTAGTCACAGAACAACTGCAGGAGAACACCACGACTGTCGAATCAGTTTCAAGTGAAGATATAACAAAAACCAAAGATGAATTATAAATTGTTTATAGGTGAACCAATTGTTAAATATACGTAATCAACACGTTGATTTTGATTTACTGGTAACATTATACCAACATGCCTATGTAAAACCGAGGCAGAATAAAACATTTGAGAAGTGGAGGTTCTAATTGCTGGTACTACTGCCTGCGGATTCGCGAGCCGACTAAATGCGGCTTCCCTGCCCGCACAGCCGCTACCGCCTGCGGATTCGCGCCCGCCACACTTCGCCACCTTTTTGTGCGGGTGAAGTCACATTTGACAGGTCCCTAGATGTTGTAGTAGTTGGCTCGGTGGAATAGTAAGTCTATGGGGAACGAATTTTCCCAGTAGTCTTACTAGTATGACTATTGGGAAGAAATTGTCCACTAGTCCTACTGGTAGGTTAGCTATAGGTATACCACAAGTGCTGTGCCGCGCCTTGGGTATGCGCGGGGAGGTGGGTGGGTGGGACGACGAGAGCGATGCCGGGTGAGGGAGTGGGACGGCGAGAGCGATGAGCCCCCCGTCTCGCCGCTCGCGTACCTAAGGCGCGGTACGGCTCCTACGGTATACCTATAATACTGGGAATGGCAGGTATATAAGTTCTTCGACAGTCTTAACACGCGTTTTTGTAGGAGCCTTTTAACAAGAAAACCCATTAACTGAACACGAAATCCTTATATTGCCTGCTCGGTCCAGTATTCATAAGCTTTTTGGATGCTTCGATTTTACTTAGAATATTCTTCTTTTATTGGGACCTAAGACCATTGTCAAGATGTTGGTTTTACATCCCTGGCTACCCCTTCATCGAATAGAGGTCGCCTTACAAATGAAACACAGTTTTAGACAGGAACTATTCCTGTAAAATGTACTTATGTACTTTATTTGAATAGGATATTTATATTATAATATTTGAACTATAAAAGCAGGTAACATTCTAGTACGGGCTGAGGTCTGTGTAGAAGTCTGACACAAGAAGGAAAGATGCAGTAATGGTGGATCCACAACTTTATTATTTCTATATGTAAGCTATATCTTAAGTCGTATTTATAATTCAGTGGAGTAAAATGACAGCTATAAATGTGAATTTATATTTTAATTGAATCTATTTTTTATGAGCGATCATGTTTTTATTATTCTTTAGTAAATAAAATTGAAATAATTTGAACCAGATTCATACAAACAACATTATTCATGATGAACGGATCAAATTAATTTTACGTTTGACATAAAAAGCTGTCATTTTACTCCACTGAATTATTAATATGACTTTATTGCTATGTAGCAGTATATATATGACTTTATATACTATACTGCTAGTGTGCCAAATATATCAATACAATAAATATTATGTGGATCCACCTTAATTGCGTTAAAAGTCTTGAAAATAGCTGGAAATACTTTTGGAATAAACTATAAATACTTCTTGTCTATAGTTTGTGATTGAAAGAAGTTTCCGTCCGCCAATGAGGCTTGTTTGTTGATCTTCATATGCCTATCTCGGGACACTATTTCCTCTAAAACCTCACCATCGCCTTTTATCAACCTGAAAACAAGTTACAACTGAGGGATGGTAATAAACTAGATATAAAATTGATGCAAGAGATTCGGCAAGAGTTTAAAAGATGGATTAAACTGTCATTTGCCTAATTCTGTATATTGCACGGCACAGTCTAAATTTTAATTGTTAATTACTTCTTTTTGGTAAATTATTAAACTGTTTGGTAATTTTTGGACCTCTTTACCAGATAAAGGTTCCAACCGATTAATGCGTAAAAAACGCATGTATTCTGCTAGAATAAAAACAACTTTAGTACTTTATTCCCTTCTGCACTGGGCACATTTTCTGAAAAAAATATTCTTGTGAGTGGGACATTCTTGCATTTTTTTATGCACCAGTTGGTTGGAGTCTTAAAAGCAAGGCTTATCAGAAAAGCAAAATTATTAGAAATTGCTAAGTTAATGTAAGGATGATGTAATGTTAATGGGACGAGAGCAATAATTTTATTGCTATAGTCTGACCGCAACTGCTGTACCGCGCCTTAGGTATGCGCGGGGAGGTGGGGTGTGTGAAATTAGGTATGCGCGGGGAGGACTCGGGGAGGTGGGGAGTGGGAAAACGCCCCCCGTCTCGCTGCTCGCGTACCCAAGGTGTGGTACAGCAGTTGCGGTCAAACTATAATATGGATTGTATCAAAGTAGGAAAGATAGGATAACCTGTATCGTCCTGACTCCTCATCAAGCACTCTCTTCACAACACTCTGCCTCTGCTCCCACTCCTCTTTGGTCATTGGTGCCATAGCTTTGGATTTCTCCATTAGTGCTGAAATATTAAAACAAATTCATGTATTCTAAATAGTACTGGACCAATCTTTTGGCTTGGCTTAGGTCATGTGAAGCTGCAGGTAAGTAGCACCTACATAAAGATGATTTATCTTGGTTTCTAAAACTTATCAGAGTTGCCCAAATTAGTTAATCACACAGCGACATCTCGAATAAACCAATTTGTTTTATTGCTTTCTTATTTTATAGTATAGAAGCCTATTGATATATATAGATTAATTGTCGAATCGTCAAGTTTGGTACTTACCGAGCGGAATATCAGCAGATGTTTCCTCGGTTTGTGCACTACTCTCCTCGCGGCTGCGGCTCGGGCTCTCGCTCTTATGTTTCTTCTTCAACCTCCTCTTCTCCTCCTTCAGCTTCTTCTTCAACACTCTCTCAGTCTTCTTTTGCTCTTTCTTGAGTTTTTTCTTCAACTTGCGAAGTTTTCTTTTCTCTCGTGAAGAGTCCGAGCTGCTTGAGCTTGAGCTATCCGAAGTAGACCTTCTCCGTTTTTTAGACTTTTTTTTGCCCATTTCTGAATCTATAATGAAATTTTACATTTTCATTTATGAAAAAATACCCAAAATGAAACAAAATAGAATTCCATTCCATTTATTGACATTTGGTTGGCACTTGGCAGACACAGTGCTGCCAAAGCCAAAAGTTGAAATTGTCGCATTTCCCTATCAATATTATCATTAACGTAATTTTTCGACGATTTCCGGCCAAATCCTCCCTGCACGGCCCCGGATTCTTTTTTACAGTTTTCTCCCCGATTTTTATCTATATCTCTATTAGGATTTTATTTTTTCCTGATGGAAAAATACTTTTTCCTAACATGCTATTGCATTGATGTAATTTAGGGGGATTTTTTTATTTCAAAATGGTCGTGCGTTAAACATAAACATCCGCTATCATACTTCGTACCGATGGGCAAATTATCGTATGCCCCCATAATTATCGTACGGTCTGGCAACTCTGGCACAGAGATTAGTTTATAGGCTTTTTGGCGGGAAGTGGAAAAGTCATGTTGTCATTTTTGTTTTAATTTCTAAAACTTGTGTTTTCGTGTATTATAGTGTGTAATATTGGTGGAATATTAACCATTATATGGTCACAAATGTGCGTGAGTGTGGGCAATTGGAACAAAAGTGATGAAACATGATTTTCGGCTTCTCACAAGAAGTCTAGTAATTTGTCAGTAAAGTATCCGCCACTTTATTGATAGGGTTTGGGGGGGTAGAAATAAGGTAGATTTAAGGTAGTTATAAGGTAGAATTAAGAAAAAAAATGTAATAAAAGTATACTGATGTTAGGCTCTAAAGGGCTAGTTCCCAGGGGCCGTAAAACTAATCTTAAAAAAAAAAAAAAAAAAAGATTAGTTTATAGCATAGACTAGTGAGATCAGTTTGACAATCTCTTATTATGACAGTGACAATGACAGCTTCAGAACTTGATTTTATTTATGGTGTATGGATAAGGATGGTATAAAAACATAAAGCCACGATGGAATGTTAGAAGCTGCTAGACTGGAGCCTTATCGGCCTAACAGTATCTTGTGTTCATATCCAAAAGGAATAGCTAGGGGCGTAAAATTCCAATATTGCCCTGGGCGCCCAGACCTTAGCTACGGCATTCTCATGATGATGGCAGGTGTCCATATGTAGGAGGGAGAGCCATGGATCCATGGATCTCACCCCTTATACTTCCACCCGCCAAACAAAACCAAACACCTTATAGTATAATACAAGAAACAACAATTCTAGGGTAACTTTAATTGCCGAGAAATGATAGGTTAACGTAAATTCTAAACAAACATTGCAGATACATCTATTAAAGACGGAACACGTCATGCCGTTAAGCCGCATACTTCGTATCCCCATCCATAGGTATTATACCTATACACTTCACGTAGCCACTATTACCTACTAGACAAATAGCAATTTATACATAGGTTGTTTCATGATTGAGCGATAGGCGACAACATACGGGCCGGGAGTCCCAAACCCGATGAATAATTGAGCTGGCACCGCGCATGCGTGAGACGCCGACCGCACAAGACCCCGGCAGGCCGCAGGGTATCTACACTGAGCTATCTAAACGAGTTCACTGCACGGTCGCTACCACCTATCATGTAAAAACATTGTTCTAATCGTTCGAGTTCTGCGACAATATTTATTACTAAAATGTGCAAAGTTGTGTAGAATTTTTTCACGGTGTTTAGACTTTAGAACGCAGTGCAAAAGATGCAAGCGGGGGAGGCGAACAGCGCGCCGGTCTCGGAAGCGCCCAGCAGTGGTAGCGAGGACTCGGACTGCGAGCCAGGACAGGAGGCCGACGGGGACGCTGCCCTCACCGAGGAGTGGGCCCGGGAGCTGCTGGCCAGCGCGGGCGTGGCCGCACCTAACGAGGTTCACCCATCTGTTAATTGCACATAATCATTTCTAGAGTGAAACTATTTTTAACTGCGTTAATTGAAACAATTAAGTCATTGTTAATTTATTGTTGGTTAAATCTCCAGAAAATCAGCCAGTATCCACACTCGTAAAATCAGCAACAAGATTTTTTAAATATTTTTGTAATAAATCGAAGTAAATTATTGAATTACTGGATCGGACCGAAAATCTTAATATTCATCTTACCTATATTTTATTCTAACTGGAAAAAACTTGATTCATAAAGCGGAACATCTTGGTAATGAAAATAAGGCCTAGGCCGCACCGCGGTTATATCCGCGCTGTTAAAACCATAGGACGCGGTTTTAACAGCGCGGATATAACCGCGGTGCGGCCTAGGCCTAACTCCAATGAAATATTTATTGCTTGTTCACTAAAGGCTACCATTTCAACAGGTCCGAGTAGAATCAAGGGCCGGAGTCGCCGGGGCGCTAAGTCGAGTCCTAGCCGTCACCGTATGCTACGAAAGCAACGGCGAGCGCAGGGCTCTGCCCCTAGTCGTGAAGCTGCCACCCCGGGATCCCTTCGGCCGCCTCTTCGTGGCCGAAGCCCAGTTCGACACTAGAGAGATACTGTTTTACACTGAACTTGCTCCTGCTTTGAATCAATTGGCTGAGGAAGCCTTAGGACCTGGGAACGGGCTACCGGTGCCTAGGTGCGTGAAGGCCAGATTACCCGGTACGTATCTTGTCCATTGGTTTGTTACCTACGCAAGTATTAAGTGAAGGGCCTTTTACGCGATTGAAGATTCCATTTCTTCGTCGTTCTAAAAGGGGCGGGTTCAGGATCGTCAGATCCACAAATAAATATGGCGTTTTAACAGGGTTTCCCATATATTTTTGGGTTTTTCCTAAATTCCTTGGGTTTTCCATAGAATATCTGTCTAAACACCATATTTATTTGGTGGATTAGAGTTTATATGACGATTTTGAAACTGGCCCTTAGTAAAACGACGAACAAATCGAATCTCAAATTGTGATCAGCAATATTGGACTGGACAAAACGACAACTCCTTTCTTTCGTAGGGTTATTCGATCATGCATCTATTATTGACTTATCTAGCAGTTTCCCGTTCGCTATATTTCTCTGTACCTATAGTCATATCGCGTCAGTATGCTTATTCGCAGTTCGTATGCATAACGCGTTTGAATCTCCAGTCATTGACTCATGAGGATTATTTTTGTCTTCACCTCAAGGTCTGGCTTGTGTTGGTTGCCACAAAATATGCGACGAATATACGCATATTATAAAATGCGCGAAAGGTTTATGTAGTATGTACTTACTACCAGACCCCCTTATTACACGACCGCCCAAAAAAGGAGTGTATATGTTTCAGGGTTCATGTATATATGTGAGATCCTTTATTCCACCATAACTTTTAAATGCTTGAACAGATTTTTTAAGGAAAAATTGAGCGCCCTTTTAATTTTAATTTGCATCGTGTCGCTGCCGCTCGTGGTAAGTTAGGCATCTACATCTACATATTATGATCGACGATCGTGGTGGCTCCACTTGACTTTTAACCTTTATTGTGTGTTCGTCACATGCAGACGTAACCCGCACTGCCGCATCTCGCCTGCTATATGACCTATTTTCAGGTCTTTCAGCTTTCTTTTTTTTGCTGTAAAAATTAGGTCGGATTTCCGCGATGTAAGCTTTTATACCTCTGCACGCACAGATAACCTGGGTACCTATGAGACAAGTACTTAAAGATAAACCTAACCTAATACACAGTCGTGTTTAATGATGTTTTGAGAATAGACCTCAACCCTCTCGTGATCCTATAGGTAGAGTACATCGTAGAACTTTTTAAATGAGAGCTGCAGTGCACGGCAGTGCTTTCTCTGCCGTCTGCCGTCTGTGAGATAAAACCGAAAACATAGGTATCGCCGATAAAACATGGCGATAAATAGGTGATATCCTAGAATAATTTGTATAATATCCGGGTTTGTTCTAAAATAGGTGATATAATTCCAGATGAAATTGGAGGAGACAGCGAGCTAGTTCTTGAGGATGTCACATCAGCCGGCTACGAAGCTGCCGATTTTGCTGAGGGTCTGACTGAGGAACGTGCGAGATCCGCGCTGCACGCTGCCGCGAGGCTGCACGCCCTTTCTCTCGCACTACGCGAGAGAGAAGGGCCCTTGGACCAGAGATTCGACTTCCTATTCCCGTGTGAGAGAGCAGCGGCGGGATACCTCCGTCTCGTAAGACGAGGGCTCCCGCAACTCGAGGCGTTTCTACGAGGACGTACAGATTGTGTTGAAGAAGCAGCCGCAGTATCCGCCTTGTGTGCCCGAGCACCCTCGTTACTAGGCACGTTACTCCGACCAGCGGAACCAGCTCCATTGGCCCACGCAGACTTCTGGAGTGGGAATCTTCTCTTTCGAGAAAATGAAGGTGTCAGCGAGTGTATAGCTTTAGATTGGCAAATGGTTTCCCTCGGAAGGCCGATGGATGACGTTGCACTGCTACTTTTGTCATCTTTGACGCCGGAAATGAGAAGAGCGGTTGGGGATAGCTTGATAGACGAATATGGAGAACGCTTGGAAGCAGAGTGTGCTAGGTTAGGGGTGGCTGATGCAGGAGCTACGGTGAGAAGTGGTTTAAGGCCTGATTGGCCGAGAGCAGCCCTGAGAGCTCTCCTTCTTTGCGCCGGTAGTGTCGACGTCGCTTTAGGAGAACCCAGAGCGGAGAGACGTCTGCTGGAAGCGGTTCGGGACCTCCACCTCGAAGGTGTTCTCTCTCTGAGACCGGATAACGAAGCGTGAGTGTCCAAAATGTTCACATACATGTGCCAAGAGATTTACACGTGTCATCAAGTTCGTTTACCGAAGCAGTCCAGTTGCATAGTGTATATTTATTTCGGTTTTAAGCACAAGTAACATTTGATTCGTGTCTAACGACTAAGCATTATGTTAACAACGATCGGTTCGATGGAAACGCGGGTGGTCGGTCCCGTGCCGACGAGCGACGGTGTGATGCCTAATCAAAGACTGATTTACGTATATCTACGTCGTCGTGCGTCTATGTACGTCTTGTATCGTACCTATAGTAGATATTAATTGCTCATCGTATCAAATGCTAGAAATTCATTGCGGTCTATTGACTATTATTTAATTTAAAAAAACGGAATAAATTATTGACAGTACATTTTGGTGTTTCATTTGGGGGGGAGAACCTACATACCTATATCACAGTGTTACTTCCACTGCATGCATTGCACCTATTATGAAAGTACCTACATTATATTACTAGACATTATATTACATGAAAGTACCTACTAAGGTAGGTTCGTTTTAAGGTAAGTTATGTGTGGTCTTTTTCTTATATTGGAAACACAATAATAAAGTGCCTAGGAATAAACTTTAGTACATAGGTAAGTACCTATATAGGAATAGATTAGATAGGAAAGTAAATAGGTAGGTCACCTCAAATTGCTAAATGTAAGTAAACTAATGCTACCCACCGACCGTTATGTTTGTAACATGGTATGTAATTAACAGTGTCCTCTATGATAAAGAGACCTCAGCTAACGTTGGAAATAAAAATAAACCATATTTTGCGTTGTGCATAGAAAAGTTATATTGATTTCTAATGCGATTCCGAACGTAATTTTTAATGTCAAATTATGCCCTCCGCTGCGCTGTGACATCTGTCAAAAAAGTTGACCTTGGTGTGCGATACGAATATAAAAATATTTGGAAATGATAATTTTCGAGTCAATTTTATATGTTAAATCGTTTTTTTAGTTGTTTAATTTACAGTGATGGCTCAGCCAAATCAAGTGACAGTGGATATGGGCGAGGACGAGCTCGTGGAGGCTGCGCCGCGTCACAATGCGTTGCACAGACTAGACTCAGTTTCCAGACCAGCGGCTCCGAATAGAAGTAATCTGGGCTTTGGAGACCGCCTCAACAATGTGTTTAGGGAAATCAGGCCACTCGTGGAACATGCCCGTATGGTGAGTGAGACATTATTTTTGTTGATTTTTCATCCTGTGATGCAACACCATTACAAGTGCTATCAACTACTTGTAACAAAAAAATACTGCATCGTTTTTTGTAATACAATGAAACCTTGTCATTGGAAACGTGAACAAGACTACAATTTCCTGTTAAGTTGATAAACTAAAAAAAATATATGATATCTACAGGGCAACAACGCTAGATTGTCTTTACCTACATGGTTGCCGAGGAACACACCCGGGACACATCAGCTTGTGGATGCGAGCTTACAAAGGCCACAGAGCTCAATAGCTCATGTGAATTTAGGTCCAAACGCTCAAACGTACATACTGAACGAGAGAAGTACACCACCGGTGCAGAGGTCCCAGTCCGCAGCTGCGAGCCATGGGATAGGCAACAGCGCGTCAAATGACTCGAATCTATCAGAGCAAGAGCAAGAGCACCCAGATATCAACGTGTCCGTGAATCCGGCCAATAATAATAATATACATGATAATGCTGATAATGACAGTCAGAGTGAAGACGGCACTCAGCAGGTATGACTTTGACCATTACCATAATACCATATTCTTGAAGGGGTAGGGACGGAAGCTGGAAACTTCCTATTAGAGCTTGTATAGCTGGAGGAAACTGTTCAGGAGAAGTAGACATTGATTTTTGTACTTAAAGATGAGTAGGTCTCTAGTTCGGGGTCAATTCTTAGGTCATGCAATGTATTTCTTAATAACCTTTAATAAAAACCCACAGTCCTGGAGTTGTACATTGAGACTGAATACTTAATACTATCTTCAAAATATTGTATTTACAATAATACACTTCTGCTTACTAATTAAAGAAATACAGCTATGGTAGTACATGCCTAGTTATAATCAAATGGAGGTGAGTCATTGCCTTCACTGGACTCCTTATCCAAGCAGAGAAACCTAATGTTTTGTTTGTCTTATCAGAATGACTCAATGAGTCTTGTTTAATTTTTATTATATTAACTACTCCTAATTTAACCTTATTATGTGTTCTTGATTTATTTTTATTATTTATGACATTTTGTGACACTGACATGGCATCAATTATTGAACAAGCTTGACAGTTTATCAATGTGTTAATTTGGTATATTTCAATGCTATCACAAAAAATAAGGGGATATATTTACAATTGTTTTTCAGGTTGTGGATGTAAGGGCGACACTGAATGTGCTGATCAGATACGCACCGTTTTACTTCATACTGTTCATAAAATTCATGTATGACAGCCGGGAAGGAATCTTTACCTTTATTATACTGTTCTGCACTTTTACGCACAGTAACAGTCTTGTTAGGAGGTGAGTTGGGTTCTATGTATTGTAGTATAAAGGGTTTTGCTACCCATCAACTACACAAACGATTTGTCTGCTAAGGGCCGGGCCCCATTACCGCGTTGCGTTGCGTCGTCGCTGCGTCGTCACGGCGTCGCAGCTGCGTCGTTTTACATATATTTTATAGTGGCATGCCACATTTATGCGTTGCGTCGTCGCATGCGACGTTTCAACGGAGAGACGAAGCGGGGGAGAGCGATGCGCTGCGCTGTCGGTGGGATGACGTACAGCGTTCCGCTGCTAGAGGGAGACGTGCGTATATGAAATGACGTATACGACGGCGTGGCGTCACCCTCTTGCGTTGCGACGTCGTGCGTCGTCGCAACGCAGGTGTGGCATACAATGCGTTGTCCATTGCGACGACGCGACGCAGCGCAGCGCGCTAGTGGGGCCCGGCTCTAACTTTGTTATTATTGCTTGATTAACTGTTATTATGGGATTTGTCTGAATCAGAATCCACCAATGGGTGGACATATAAACCATCCAGGTGGATTTGCCTGGGTAGGATTTCTGGGTGGAATAGTAATATAAATATTGCCAAACTAACACACCAACTGTAGGTCCCAAACTAAGCAATGCTTGTACTATGGCTGCCATACAATGGACTGGGGGTGATCCAAGTAACACCCAGACCAGGGCAAATTACGAAAAGGCCAATTCCGAAATTCGCCTTTGGCCGAGTGGCCTATATTCGAACCACTGCACCACTGCACTGACTATATGTATACTATACTAGCTATTCCCCGCGACTTCGTCCGCGTAGAATTTAAATTAAAAAATAATCGGATCTCTGATCCCGGTTCCCGGATCTCGGGACCCGTTTCCCGTTTTTACCGGATCCCGTAGCCCGGATATCCCGAGTCTCGTATCCCGGATCCTAAAAAATATAGCCTATGTTACTCAGGGATAATGTAGCACTCTTTATAGTGAAAGAATTTTTTAAATCGGTTCTGTAGTTTCGGAGCCTATTCAATGCAAACAAACAATCATAAATTTCCTCTTTATAAAATTTGTATGTATAGATAAATGCTGTATCTAGCTTACATAAATACTTTTTTTTAAATTTCATTTGATTCATGCGGTCGTTATCCAGTTTCTAGTAGACACTTTCTATATTTTATATTTCTTTCCAGGGAGCATGGTAAACAAATGAACCGCAGTATACTAGCTCTGTTCAGTGAACTGGTGTTCACTGCCAGCTGTATAGTGATAGTGCACTTCCTCTTCGGTCACGGCAAACTGCTGCCCAACGTGGTGATGTTCCCCGGCTACACGGAGCTGGACGTGTGGGAGCTGCTGTGGCTCGTGGTGCTCACGGACCTCATCGTGAAGATCATCACCGTGGATGTTAAGATACTGGTCACTATGATGCCCGCGTTCATACTGCCATTTCAGAAGAGGGTGAGGAAAACAAATATAACTTTTTTTCATGTAATAAGGTTGCCAAACAAGCTGACGGCCTGGTGTTAAGCAGTAGCCTATAGATGCTTGCCATACCAAAGGCATCACTTGCACGTTACCGATCTGAAGGGAAGAGGGAGAAGAGGGGTGTTGGCTTTCCGGCTCTCTCACTCATCTTAATAATAAGCACTTTACGTCGATTTTCTGTGAGAGGGTGGTCCTACCCCGTGCCGCCCGTACCAACGTGCGAGCAATGCCTTTAGTATTGCAAGCATCTATAGGCTACGGTAACTGTTTAACATCAGGCGGGCTGCACGCTTGTATGCGTGCGTATTGCGAACGGTTTTTGTCAATCAACGCGTGGTTCTGAGAGCGCGCATGAGATAGTCTTGTCCCGCTCGCACTTATACTAATCCGCTCACAAACCGATAGTGTGATTAGGGCAGTGTTGCCAGATGGGGGGGATTCCCTGCAAATTCGGGGGCTTTTTTCGCCTTTGGGAAGATTCGGGGGGACGGATCCTTTGGGGGGATTTTCGGGGGGGAAAATAAACACGGAGGATCATCAATACCTACTTATTTTCAGTAATAAAGTCTATATATTAATTCAATTAGTTCGATATAATTTTGTGACGAAGTTATTGAAAGAGCACTTATTTTTGTTTTTGTATAAAATGAAAATTGAAATTTAAAGAAAAATACAAATTGTAATTTCTAATGAGTAAAAACTGTTTTGGGGGGATTTTTTCACAAAACGCTAGTTTTCGGGGGGATTTTGAAGTAATTTGGGGAGAAACTCACATGGTCATCTGGCAACACTGGATTAGGCTCTTAGGCCGTACTGGCTCTCATGGCCTCTTAATCTCTTGATTGCAGGGTAAAGTGTATCTGTTCACGGAGGCAGTCTCCCAGCTGTACCGGTCGCTGCTTACCATCCAGCCGTGGATATTCTACCTGATGCAATCGTACGAGGGCTCCGAGAAGATGGTGGGCATGTTCCTCACCTCGGTGTACGTCATCGCGAAGGTCATCGAGGTGCTGGTGCGGCTGCGGCTCTTCAAGAACGCTACGTGGACGTTGCTGCAGAGTGTGGTAAGAGAACATGCATATTTTCTTTATGTAGTAGGATTTGATGTTGATGGGAGCAACCAGATTTTATGTGTCGGGGTATATTAATTTTCATATAATAAATTTGGTTTGGTTTTGGTTGGTTAATTTGGAGCAAGTGGAAAAAGGGAGGGGAGGCCTTTGCCCTGCAGTGGGACAGTACAGGCTAGAAATGAAATGAATGAAATTTGGTTGCGCCTATTTTGCGTCTTTTCGTGATCAAACTCTATATATGAAGACTGATTGCAATCAGAGATTGCTCAATTACACTCATTTAAATTGGGCGTTAGCATACTTACCACTTGGCGTTTACACAGTTTACATATACTGTTGGCCCGGTTTAATAGTCAAGTCACACCTAAAGCGTTATAAATTATTTACAATGTCAACAATCCACTTTAGTTCATATGGTAAACTGATTGAAAAAATCTGTAAATTTGGAAGATAGTATTTTGGGTGTTTTGCGACGCGATACGCTCAGTGTGACTCGATCGATACTTATCTAGCGCCGCATTACCGTCAAGGTAGTTGTTCGATCAACGCGGCAAGACAGCAGACGTCAGTCGGTCCATACAAATTGTGGCGATGACATGTACCGCGACGGCAGACGGCATTACAATTTCTATGAGATCGACTGACGTCCGTCATCTGCCGTCGTGATCGAACTGCTACCTTAACGCGGCAGACAGCAGACGTCAGTCGATCTCATAGAAATTGTAATGCCGTCTGCCGTCGCGGCACATGTCATCTCCACAATTTGTAGACCGACTGACGTCTGCTGTCTGCCCAGTCTGCCGCGTTGAGCGAACTCCTACATTCATTGTGACTTGACACTGTCAAAATGTGTGTTGCAGAACCTGGGCACGAAGCCGACGTGCGAGCAGCTGGTGTCGGCGGGCGACTCGTGCCCCATCTGCCACGACGAGTACACGGTGCCGGTGCGGCTCGGCTGCAGCCACATCTTCTGCGAGCTGTGCATCTCGGCGTGGCTGGACCGCGAGCACACGTGCCCGCTGTGCCGCGCCAAGGTCGCCGACGAGCCCACGTGGCGCGACGGATCCACCACATACGACTTCCAGCTCTACTGATCTAGTACCGACCATTCAATGATATAGACGAATTACCAACATAAAATACGAAGGTATGTCTTCGTGATCGGACCTCAGAACTGATTGGGCGCGCCGCTCGGTTTATGTGGACGCACCAAATTGCGTCTAAAATGTGGTCGCCTAGATGCCTGTCAGCGTCGCGAGACTCGTTGGGGATCTCAGAATGCCGACGTCGGTGTTCAGTGTAATGTTTCTTTTTGAAAAGGCCCCAATCTCTGTGCTCAAGGGCCCCTCTGCCATTGTGGCACTTTTGAAGAGTATGTATACATGGAGAATGCACGCTATATTCGCCTTTCTCGCATTTGTCTACGAGAATAACAGGTAATTTATGTATAGGAATGGCATAGTCACGAGTTGTATTTATTGGTAGCCTGTATTATA
This sequence comes from Drymonia ruficornis, assembly GCA_947859195.1. Taxonomy (NCBI): domain Eukaryota; kingdom Metazoa; phylum Arthropoda; class Insecta; order Lepidoptera; family Notodontidae; genus Drymonia; species Drymonia ruficornis. The sequence continues at coordinate 2,083,611 of OX401913.1, forward strand.
CAAAATACTGTAATTGTATGTATTTGGTGGCTGGGTCGCGCAGACACAAATAATTTCAATTATTCCAATAGGTACATTTTTATGTGTATTCATAGATATGCTTGTAGCGATTATAAGTCGTATAGAGTATGTATTTTGTTGTTGAAAATCTTGGTTATATATTGAAGATGGGGGAGTTCCCTGATAAACCACGATACTACCAACTATACTGGGTGAAATCCAAATCGTGGGCAATATTTTAAACGGTGATTCTACACATGATTCAGAATATTTAGGGAATGTAATTCAACAAATCAATTGATAAAAAATTTGTTATCTAGGTAGGTATAACAGTTAAATGGTTTGCTTATTTGCTTACCTGAGCAATATTTATCAATAGATTTTTTTATTTGTTTTCCCAAAATATTCTGAATCATGTGTTGAGTCATATTTTAAAATATTGCTTACGATTTCGATTTCACCCTGTAGATATAAAATGCAGTACTAAGTAAATAACTTATTTACTCACGGTGTATAATTGATTTACTCAGTAGTTAAATAGTTATGGTTACTACTGCAGCATTTAATCTCGCGATATATTATTATAGTGATGGAGAGTTATAGCTTTATTTACTCCAGTAAATAGAATATGGGGATTGTTACTGGCGGATTGAATGTTCCTTTGCGTCATTATTTATTTTATAACCTCTGATTGTTCGTAAAAATACTATATTTAATAATTCTAATCCAATTTATAAAAAAATAGTATGATAAATGAATAAAAAAGTAGTTTCGTCTCATTTTATTCTGAGCTTTTTTTATATTAGCTCGCTGTAATCCTGTATCTCAAATTTAAATTAATATTGGTCTGCTAATTCTTCGATCGCTTTACAATATGCGTCAAGATGCGTGTCGAATATATTGTACATAATGTAACTAACTATTATAAATAATAATATACAGGATGAATTTGAAATCATGGGCATCCTTTTAAACGGTGATTGTACACATGAAACAAATCAATTGATAAAAAATTATTGCCCAGGTAAGGTATAACAGTTAACTGGTTTGCTTACTCGAGCAATATTTTTTACCAATAGATGTTTTAATTTATTTTCCCAATACATATATTCTGAATCATGTGTAGAGTCATCGTTTAAAAGGATGCACATGATTTCAAATTAACCCTGTATAATATATGTATGCCGAATTAAAATTATAGTCTCAATAAAAAAAAATGTAAATAATAATATTGGATATAATGAAATGCATTAATATTAAATAACTATATTATTGTTATATAAAAATTAAAGGATCTAAATATTACTTGTTGTTCGTTAAGTACCTAACTGTAACCACAAGGGTAAAAACATAGTGTGGTAAAGTAGACATAGCTATTACGTCCCTTTCTCGCTTACGACTTACTAATAAATCAAAATGAGATGCAAATATAAACGTCTTGGTACGGCTTATCGCATCGCATACTCATTGGCCTTGGAGCAGACATAAGTCACTCATAAGTTCTAGCCTATTGTATTTCACTCTGTCTGATTCACAATGGTATACAGGGTGAATTTGAAATCATGGGCATCCTTTTAAACGGTGATTCTACACAATTCAGAATATTTAGGGAACATAAATAAAAAAATCGATTGATAAAAAAATATTGCTCAAGTAAGCAAATCAGAGAACTGTTAGACCTTACATGGGCAATAAATTTTTATCAACTGATTTGTTAATATTTCCTAAATATTCTGAATCATTCTGTAGAATCACCGTTTACAAGGATGCCCATGATTTCAAATTCATCCTGTAGAATGCGCAGGAGAATTTCTGTCCGAAAATATGCGTGGTTTTATAGCCGATGCTTTTAGCTGATGTAAATTAAGCCAAATAGTGTATTTTATTTAGGTTCTAAAATATATTCCATATTGTAAATAAATATGTATTTCTTTGTAATATAATTAGATAAGCATAATGTGATAACTTAATATCGGCCGCGAATGTGAGTTTCATATAAATTTTTGTCATTTTTCGCTTTAAAAGGAAGGGATTTTAAAAGATCTAAGACTAAGCAGGGCTTCGTAGACAAATATCTACGGAGCCCTGCTTAATCGCACAGCTTTGTTAGACAAAAAGATAATAAAAACAAAAAACTTGGTTTACAAAAAGTAAGATAGATATAGCTCGTTTTTCATATAGATTGGTCCCTCGTACTTTGTAGATATCAGTTTTGCTTGTTCACATTTTGTTATTTAAGTGGATTGACAATATGATGTAATAAAAGATGAAAAATAAATGAAAAAAAATTAGGGGCTACATAATTAGATTTCCTTTGTCTCGTTTCGCTTTTACGTCTTTTGTGCTATGATCGCCATCTTAATTTTCTATTTAATTAACGCCTGTAGTCGTCCAAATATTCTGTAATAATTTCTTGCTTACAGTTTAAACAATGAAATATGTTGTTCGTTTACCCTTTTGTTTCATAAGCATATAAATATTTGTACTTGCGTCCTGTCATTTGAGCTTTGTGAAATCCTAAATACATTCCACTCTATCCTTTCCATTTAATGGATTCTTCGAAATTGTTTTAATAAAAACTAAAAAAATGTCAAATTACGTTATACAATGTTGTATACTTATGTTGTGGGTGTATTATTTACCTTTTACAATTTTGAGATCAAATTGTGAATTAATTTTATAGATACATAACAATAATACAAATTGTAAGTATTTATTATCAACCTTATTTTGAGTCCACACGAAAATGTTTTCTCTTTATATTCTTAAGTAATGTGTTATTGAGGAATGTAAACTTCGCAAGTGGCTGTATTGTCTCGTCTTGAATATATTTTAGTCTTTAATACGAGTGCCTACACATGACAGTAGGTGGATCTCGTTTCGGTAGAATCTATGAGTTATTAAAAAGTTTTAAGTACGAAATGTGTTTTATACGATGCGTCATAAATCAAACAACAAATAAATTTAATCACATTTTAATCATAGTTTTACACTGTATATGATGTACATAACATAATTATCGCTTAAGATTACTTTTCGCCTACAAACGTGAAAAATTAAATAATTTAGATCATTAATAGTAATTATTATTCAAAGTATCACAAATATCGGATAGAGTAACACTGCTCTGAAAGCGCAAAGCATCTATCGTATATCGAGGACTGGCGACTCGCGATCCATCACGAACAACACTGATAAATCATTTAGAAACGTTCTCTACAATTATCAAACTAATTAAATCACAGGGTTGCTTTAAATAGAGAGAATCACTCGCGATTGGCACAAATCGTAAACGAATCAAATCATGGAGGGCCACACGATGGCGCGGACGAGAGCGCAGCGAGCCGGTCGCGCCGCGTTGTCTATTACGTATATAGGTCTGTAGAAATACAAGTCGAAAAATTACCGCAGCGTCAGCGCAACGCATTTTAATTTTCGTTAAGCTACGTCGTAAAATCTCAAGGAAGCCTCGAGCGTCATTCGCGATCGTCTACCGCATCGGGCCGGGGGCGAACACGAAAATGACAAGAGTAGAGAGGACCGCACAACGAACACCGCACTATTACGTGGATCAATTCACCGCGAGATCGTCGCTCACGAATTACAAAACTTCACTAGGTTCACAGAAGCGGGCCGCGCTCAGAGCGGGCGCCGCCGGGGCCGGCGCGGGCAGTCGGGGCCGCCGGGCTTTCGTTACGAAGCGTCGGCCGGCGGGCTGCCCGGCCGCTCGGTCTCGGCCGCGGGCTCCGGGCACGGGCAGGCGGGTGCCGGGCCGGGGCAAGGCGCGGCCGGGCACGTGCCCGCCTCGGGGTCGGGCGGCGGCGCGGCGGACCCGTACAGGAACAGGCTGCGCAGGCGCGCCGAGCGCGAGGAGGTGGAGGGCAGGTCGTCGGGCCAGCTGGCGGCGCTGGTGTTGTCGGAGGCGGCCACGTCGGCCGTCACCTCGAGGCGGTGCGCGGCCGGCGAGTGCGTCTCGGGCCCGCCCAGCGAGCCCGCCAGCGCCGCCAGCGACGCCGCGCGCGGCTCCGCCTGCTGCGACCCCGCCGACAGCGACGCGTCGCCTGAACACACACAACAACAACATTAATACACACATGTAAATTACATACTATACAAATAACAAGTTTAGTATCCTCGAGTGAACAATGATGTGGTCGAACATTAATATGGTATGGGCAAGAAAAGGAAAATTAAAAATCTAGGTTTAAATTTAACAACATCGAAAGACTTTTCGTTAGATATGGTCGGAGAAGTTTGACGACTCGCCCTCACTCAAGAAAAGAGACGTCAACGATGGTCAACGATTGCTCGTTTTGCAAGAAGGATATACATAACCAGATATCCCCATAGACCACACATAGAAAGGACATGGTCTAAGCAAACGGGCCCCAAGACTCCACTAGGCCCCTGACGTCATCACAGTAGGCGTGGCTTAAGTCAGTGTGCTGTCAGCGTTCGTCCTGTGCAGACGTCTTGCAAACGTTCGCACCCCAAATATAATTCTACTCGACCCTAGATGGCGACCCTTTTACCATCCTACACTTAGTGGCTTCTAGCGCAAAAAGTTAAACTACGTACTAACATCGACATAAAACGAAGCGAGTAATTCTGCTATTGAACGGTAGATAGAAATAATCGGGCGGGCGGTATCTTGTTAGATGCCACCCATTTCTTAACCCCCACCACCCGCGCCATCCCGCACAAATTTCCACGCGTTGTTTCATAGAGAAATCTACTAAGAACATCTCTTCTGTCTATGTTCTGGATATCCTCAATGATAAGTCCCAACTGACCTATGCTGGGCTCGAGCCGCCTGGAGGCGGCGTCCTGGTCGGGCGCGTGGTCGCGGTCCATGTCGAAGTGGTGCGCGGGCGGCGGCGCGGCGCCGGCGCAGCCGCCCGCGCGGCACAGCGACACGGGCACGACGCCGTACACGTAGAACAGCAGGATGGGCACGCCGATGCCGACCGCCAGCCCCGCCACCAGCGGCGACACCAGCAGCGCCGCCGCCACCGCCGCCGCCACGGCCGCGCGCCGCCGCGCCGCCGGCGCGCGACGCAGACGCCTGCACAACAACAACAACAACATTACACTCTAGTCCAACGGTCGGCAACAGGCGGACCGCGAAAGGACGAACCTCGGACCGCAAAACATGTCCCAGAAAAATATGAAAATTGCAAAAAAAAAACTAGCTATCAATTTGGCCACTATGTTTGGCTCGACATACGTATGTGAATCATCTTTCTCAAAGATGATTTTTTTGCAAAACAAATATCGTTCGAGATTAACGGACGCCCACTTAGAAGACACACTTCGAATTTGCCGTTCTTCTCGAGAACCAAACTATAAAAAACTGGCTGAAGACCGTCCGGTTCAGTTTCTCACATTAATGTTAGGTCTTGTGTTTTATAATTCAGAATTTTATTTAAAACCATACAATAAATAGGTAGCACTGAATTATTATCAGTTGTTTTTTTCTGGACCTCGTAAAAAAATTCCCACAATATCCGGACCCCACCTAAAACTACTTGCCGACCCCTGCTCTAGTCTATTAACTGACTACGATCTACTACTGCAAAAAATAATAAAAACGTGAAAAAAAGTGCGCGTCGAACTCGCACAAAAAAGGGGTACGGTACCATCGTAGAACATAAATAATCATCCCCAAAAAATTGTGTTTTTTAGAGTCTCACGTTAAAGTCTTTTGTATGGAAACCGACCATAAGACAATAAGTCAAAAATATAAAGTTTTTTGTATCGCGATCCCCTTCATTTTTAGTATTTGTTGTAGCGGCAGCAGAAATACACATTCTGTGGAAATTTCAACTCGGTATCTATTATGGTCCGTAAGATACAGCTCGCTGACAGACGGACAGCGTAGGCTTAGTAATAGGGTCCTGTTGGCACCCTTTCTATACGGAACCCTAAAAATAATTTATCCTAGTTGAAGAGGCCTTATACAGTGGTGTATGTGTATGTACCTGTGCGCGCGGCGGCCGGCCCACAGCGGCAAGCCGACGAGCAGCGCGGGCAGCGCCACGCCCGCCACCACGGCGATACCGAGCGGAGCTCCCGCCAGCGTGCCCAGCTGCCACAGCAGCTTCTTCTTGCGGGACCACGGCTTCTTGCCCCAGAACGTGCACCCGCTTGGACTGTCGAATACAAGAACTTCATTAATAACCATATATGGCTTGTAGATCACCAGATGACCAGTCGTGGTTGAATATCGTTAACGATTGGACAATAATAGCAGTCTCCCAAGCACGGCCGGTGCGTCGGTGGACAAGTAATGTTTTGATAGTATGGATACTAAGAAAGCAACGGTTCAAAAATACTTTTCCTAGAAGATTGTCAGCGAGAAGACGACAATGGAAAATGAATATTTTAGGAACTAAAAGGCAATTTCAAGAACTAAAATTAATACCACTTTCATAGCAAAACACCGTGAGGAAACCTACCTATCCCTCGGGATAAGGTAATAGTACGCCTTATCTATTCTGTGGTAATAGTCAGTTCCTGTATACACGGCGACAAGGTTCACCACCTGTCACGTTGGGTTCTGATTATCTGGTGAAACGTGGGCTTTGAGTTGGTTAATACCACCACAATGTGGTGGTGTATGGCCACTCAAGCCTCTAACTTCCCCGAATGGGTATAAAAGTCGTGGCGTATATTTCATTATTTTTTTCATAGCATACAATTTGAGAAGAGCATAAAATGAGAGTTGTAAAGTCATGTAACTGACCTAAGATAATGCAGATCGGAGACCTCCTTCATGCAGAGCCAGCAGAACTCGGCGCCGCACACGCAGCACACCATGTGGTTGCACGAGCCGTCCTCCACCTTCACGATCAGCACCGAGCACCGCGGGCACGGCTTCACCTCGCCTGCACACACATGTTAGCCAAGTACTCAACAATATTCTTATCACACACACATATACCATTGCTTCTTGTTTTTTCGTGTTAACAGTTCCTTTTTGTTTAGACGAAGATTTTGCTCCTGGCCGTGCGGTGGAAATCAACCCGTATTAACCCCATATAACCCAATTAAAATCGTATAAAATTCACAGTTAACCATTCCCACTTATGAAGTACTAGTACTAGCTAGCGAAGCTAGCTTCTGCCCGCGACTTCGTCCGCGTTAACTTTAAAATCCCACAGGAACCCGAAAATTTTCCGGGATAAAAAGTCCTATGTGTTAATCCAGGTTATAAACTATCTGTGTTCCAAATTTCATCCAGATCCGTTCAGCCGTTCTGGCGGGATTGAGTAACAAACATCCACCTATCCATCCATCCAAACTTTCACATTTATAATATTAGTGGGATTACCTTCCAATGTGAAAAGACCACATTATGTTGTTATGACCACACTATTTTTAGTAAGTATTTTATACTTTGCCAGAATCTTGATTATTAAGTTGGAAACCGAGCTCAATGTGTATTGTGGCAAGCTTTAGCATACAAGAATGATGTGCAAGTTAAACAAAAGAATTGAAGGTAGGTTACCATGGTCTATATCGGCGTGCGAGGGTTGCGGTGCGCGCGGCTGCGGCTGGCGGCTGCGGCGCGCGGCGTCGCAAGTCTGCGTGGGGTGCCACGCCGCCTTGCAGTGGTAGCAGAACGACGCGCCGCACCCCGGCGCCTGGCACGTCAGCTTCGGGCACGACGCGCGACCAGTCGCCACCACCGCGTAACTATACACGTATCGACACTATTAGGAATCAGGGCTGACTGTGGCTAATGGACGGCAAGCGGAGAGAGAACTGCGACCAGACTCCAAAGCGGGGAGAGAACTGCGATCAGACTTCCAAGCGGAGAGAGATCTGCGATCAGACTCCCAAGCGGGGAGAGAACTGCGACCAGATTCCGTAGCGGGGAGTTATCTTCGACCAGACGCCCAAGCGGGAAGAGAACTGCGGGGAGTAACTGCTGCCAGACTCCCAAGCGGTGAGAGAACTGCGACCAGATTCCGTAGCGGGGAGTTATCTTCAACCAGACGCCCAAGCGGGAAGAGAACTGCGGGGAGTAACTGCTGCCAGACTCCCAAGCGGGGAGAGAACTGCGACCAGATTCCGTAGCGGGGAGTTATCTTCGACCAGACTCCCAAGCGGGGAGAGAACTACGGGTAGAACTTGCTACCAGACTCCCAAGCGGGGAGAGAACTGCGACCAGACTCCCAAGCGGGGAGAGGATTGCGACCAGACTACCAAATGGGGAGGGAACTGCTTTCAGACTGCTACCTGACATTATAAACAGTTGAACAGTAACAGCAACTTGGAAGGTACAGGTCATTACAGTTAACGATAAGTATGTTATCCACAAGAGGCATTCCTATTTTACCCTGGCAGCATAGAGGTATAATATTCTTGAATATCCCGAGAAAATCACAAAATGTTATATTTTTTTCCCCTTTCAAACCTAAATGAAAGTACCAACCTGCAGTCGGGCGCTGGACACCACCTTGTGTCGGGGTCGGCGGCGAGCGCGCGCCGCACGGAGAACTCCTCGTATTTGTCGTACAACACCGGGTTGTCCACGATACGCCGCACGTCTGCAACAACCACGCACAAATCGTTAAATTGTGCAGTTCGATGATTAAAAGCCCACATTACAACATAGATGGGGAGGCATGCGTGCAATTCGTGGATTTGCACGAGCGTCGTCCAAACCTAGTAGATTCGGTAGATGAGATGATAGGAAGAATACATTGTTCTAGATGTTTCCACTTTCAGCGGTGGGGGAAGCGTATAAATGAAAAAAATATTTTTTTTTGTATAAAAAGCAATGACATAAAAATACTCAAGCGTGTCAGATATTGATACTTTTCATGCTCCAACATGATAAATTGAAAAAAAAAATTAGTCGAGCGCGTCAGAATTTGTAAGCATCTATAGGCTACGGTAACTGCTTAAAATCAGGCGGGTCGTACGTTTTTTTGCCACCGCAGTCACAGAATAAATAAGGAGTACAGAAGTTGCACTCCTTTGATCTTGAAGAAAGCCGACATTTTAAATTATTATTATTACCTAAACTTGCCGCGCCCGACCGCGCGCAATCTAAATTGTGCCTTGACGCAACGCGTTAGCGTATGTAATTCGCCGTCCCGCTGCCGCACGCTGCTGCACGCTACTTAACCTTCAATCGGTAGGGTTGTCACAATTAATAAAAATAAAATAGTACCAACATTTTTGTATTTAAATGTTAATTAAAACTATACATTTTAAAAAATTACAGTTGTTGCACTTTAATGTAATGCCTTCGATATTTTTTGTCTTTAAAATAGCGGTTATTAAATTTAATGGCAGCATAAATGCGAAATCTAACAAATAATTTAAAAATGTAGTCTGAAGGGAAGCATGGACATGGAGTGGTGAAATTAATATGTTTTAGTAAATTAATTAGCGCATATAACAGCACGCAATAGCATGGGAACAATACGCAATAGCATAGCATGGATGCATAGTAGAATATCAAGCAACAGCAAGTGCAAGTCGCTCATTGAGTTATGACCGTTAACCTTGAATTTATAGTTCTCTCACTCGCTTTTTCCGCCGGTGGCCGAGTGCTCATAAAACGCTACGGCAACTAGTATCTACTTATATCGACTTATAGGTAAGTAGAAAAACTGGCAACACGATGGATCTCGTCAACTATGAAAGGAATTAAGGTAGGTAGGTATTCCATAATCGATGCTAGTAGGTATAACGTGGTATAACCGTAAAAAACTGTCATTTCATTCTGTTCCAAATTACATATTTTCGCTTCAATTCCACTATTCGATCCTACCTCTTGTAATTAACGTCTACTGCACTGAACTATGAGCTTCTTTTTATATCTAAATAACAAAATAAAACTTCAATTAGCTTCAATTACCTTTCACAATCAGCTGGCAAAGAAAAAAAAGTCAATTTGCAGTTTCTATAACTATTTAGACAGCCATATACGCCACAGTTCGTCTTGCTCGTCATTCCAACGCGAGCGACCAACCAAAAGCGCGCGAAACGTTATAGCGCGTGTTCACGCCAGGAGCGCGGCGGCCATATTGAATTGCGTACAGACTTTGTACGCGAAGCGATTGGAGCTAGTTCGACCGAAACCATAGAGTGACTGAGGCCTGCCGCAGTCCTATATTAAAAAAAAAAAAAACTGAGGGGGTGAAAAAGTGAAACTTCCAGATGCTCCCATTTCTTAGACTGACGATCAAATTAGCAAAATCGACACTTTTGACACTTCTTAGCTAGTAATGAATCCCCCTTATCTTAATCTGACGAGTTCGAGTATTTTAAGATGGTCTATTTTTTTTTTTGGTTCCCCTGAGCAAACCCACCAATATTAAGGGCTCATAATTTCGTGAGGTTCTTATCAATATGTAAGCTATCTCCTTTATCTTAATCTGACGCGCTCGTGCAAATCCAGAAACCCCTTCTACGGCTCCCCATCTATCAGGCCTTCCTAGCAAAAAGTCTGGGCATCTTTCGAAGATTTCCTCCCCCTCAACAAAAAAAAGGCCAGCATGGGAAAACCCCCAGGACTTGTCGGTTCCACGAAGGCATTCTACGTTCAGTAGCGGCATTGCGGTTTCCATGTAGTCATTAAAATAAATTACTAATTATCTATTTTAAACAATTTTCCCGCACGTATATTTTACCTTCCCTAACAGTACATTATCAAGGAAACCAAAACGGTGTAGGTACAGTTATGTTATAATATAAGCAGATAATTTATTCCGTTACATACCTACTTATAACTGCGACTCATTATGAGTATCATCATTATCACCCAAAATCGAACGTTGAACTGTTTTAAGAAGATTATAAGAACAAACAGTAAAACGCCGTTACATTATGGAGAACATTATGATATTTTTTGCCATTTTAACAACTACCTGTTGCCCCCTAAATAGTCCAACTCATCGAAATATTTACACACGTTCTTAATATTTTGTTTCGAGAGCCTATTTGAACAATTAAGAAAGTCCAGCGACTTATGTCGCTGACTGTACAAAATAAATATATAGCTATATAACGCCTACGTTGTAATAAATTAATTGTAATATGACAAATAAACAACACACTTTCCTACATTAGTCACTATTATTTCGTAATAACCCAATTAATATCGATAAGTGAGCATTTTCCTCTGCGGTTCTGCCTCTGACGCACTTTACAATACCTAACGCTGATTTCGCAAAACAAAGTCGGAGTGAAACGCAGCCGCAATACCTATAATACGAATCCTACGATGTAAGAATATGTGTCACTTATTGGAGTTTAGGTTTATTGCAATCACATCATTATTGCGTCAAGACTTGAAAGCTAAGCGAAACTATGATGAATCAAGCATTTTTTGAACAGCGAGGTAAAAAAGCTAGTCTTAGCAATTCAGCAAAAGCAATAAATTTTTCTGATTTTCTAGCAGAATCCTTAGCAATTCCGCTGAATTTCCGTAAAATGACCACAGAAAATTTGCGGAATTTTTAATCAGAAAAATGAATTGCTTTTGCAGAATTGCTATGTGGCCTCTTTAGCCCGGCAGTAGTTTTATTAAATGATGACCATACTTAACGCGTACAAGCAATCTACAAACAAGTGCTTAACATTTTTAAACAAATAAACCCCAAAACTTTGCTCAACATCGGGACTCTCAGTGAGTGATGCCGGCAACTATTCGAATTAGTCAGAGCGGAGCCAAATTGCGTCGTCAGGGCTCGAGGAATGCGGGAACCAAATTTAACTTAGGGAATTAGTTTTCACAGTCCATTGGACCATTTCTACTTACTTGCGTAGATTGAAATAGAATAAGGTAAATAGAATCAACTACAAAGGTTGAAAGTTGAAATTATTTTTCTGGAGTCACCAAAATATCGAATAGTGCCGACTTATTATACGTAGTAGTTACAATACATACAAGTATAAATAGATTGTTACGGAAATAGTGTTTCTGGGGAAAATTATAATAATTGTTAATTAACATCGCGCTGATTAACATGCAAACAATAGAGGATTACGTAGGTGTAGGTAGGTAGTGTGACTAAAGAGACATAGGTACAGAAAATAATATCCGGAATATCCCTGGGAATTCATCACCCGCCGGTCCATCTGTTCTTAAATTGGGTATAAACAAAGATAAAGGATCACACCCACCACTTTCTGTCTACAACTATTTAAAAAACTTCTGTCCGCAGTGCGGAGGAGTGCTAAACATCTCATGGTGAACAATCTACACGATGTACGCAAATGTCGCTAATACGTAGGCGGAACTTTTACCGATCTAACTTTTTTTTTAAAGTATATATTTATTTATTTAAAAGTACAAAGTTAAATATAAAACTGAGCTTAAAATAAACAAAGATGCATTCGTAAACAGAGAAGTAAAGATAAGGTTAATTATCACTTAAGGTTAATTATGCTTACAGGTAAAACGGTTAGGGTACAATATTGTTATAATAATAATTATTATTTTAAACTAGAATTAAAGATAAAGTAAACTTTAGTTAGACAAATATGTGTAAGTAGGTACTGTTTGGGAAGTTACAAGTAGGTACTTTTGACCGAAATCCAGTTATGCATCAATGCCTGTGTTTGGTAAACCTCCTTCTACAGTTAACGGTACAGCGCTTCAAATGGTAAACCCTACTAATGGATACAGGGTTTGTGGGGCTACTCCGAAAAACTATCGAAACGTTTCGGCTGACGGATGGTACATATTGTTACGGAAGTGTTCCGGATTCTTTCAGCGTAGGGTCCATGAAAAAAGAAACGTCAAATCACTACTATCGAACCCAAATTACAGATCCTTAACACTTTCGTAATGTAGAAAAATGTACCATCCGTCAGCCGAAACGTTTCGTTTCGTATTTCGTAATAGCTCCACAGGAAAATGAGCATAGATCTAGCAGTAAACCCAGTACCCTGAATTAGTACGTACCTGTCGGGTGCATACTCTCGTGGCAGACTGGACAGTTGACCGGCACCCTCGCTTCAAAGATCTCGATGGCGAGGTACTGCCGCAAGCACGGCTCGCAGCAGCGGTGCGCGCACCACGCGAGCCGCACCATCGCGGTCGCGTTGAACATGGACAGGCATAGCGGACACTCCAGAACATCGCCCTGGAACAGAACGAGTTTGATGATAAAACCAGGAACACACCGGCCCAACAATATCCGCCGAATCATAAAGGGACGATTCCGAGTTAGGGGACGTCCATAAATTACGTGAGGTGATTTTTGAGATTTTTCGACCCCACCCACCCCCCTTGGTGAGATGTCGTGAGATTTTGCTCGACCCCCTCCATCCCCCTTTAATCTCACGTGAGATTTTTGAAAAGCCATATTCCAGAGGAGAAACATTTTATGCTTAATTTAACCCACTTTTCTTGCAATATTACGTGATATTTGCCAAGACCCCCCTTCTCCCCCACGTGAGATTTGGCTCGACCCCCTCCCCCCTTAAATGCCTCACGTAATTTAAGGACGCCCCCTTACGCTGCAGACAGAGATCGCATCGCTGCTGTGAGCTGTGAATCCGTAACCTGGTTTCGTACTAAGAAAAACATCCTGGGAAAGGTTCACCACCTGTCACGTTGGGTTCTGACTATCTGGTGAAACGTGCGCTTTGAGTTAGTAAATACCTCCACAATGTGGTGGTGTATGGCCACTCAAGCCTCTGACTACCCCCGAATGGGGATACAAGTCGTGACGTTATATTTTTATATATTTATTTAAAAACATCCTCAACTGTGAATAGTGACGTGTAAAAAATTTCGTCATCGAAACTTTTAAAACTTCGGTTTGGACAGCCGAAGCGATGACAGCAGACGAAACTAGCAACTGGTTTTAAAGTGATCTTTGCATTGTGCCCATGATCGAAATCATCATAACTCTATGTAGCAGCAAAACTGCCCGCCGCTAGCAGCATTCGTTTCCTATGGGAGTAAATTTTATGGCAATCCAAACGCAGTGTCGCGTCGCTTGAATGCAAAGTTCAAAGCAACAAGTCGCTATTCAAAATGTAGGTATGAGAAGTGATAAGACATCCCATGAGTTTTATTGCTTAATGTTTTTACGTACAAGTAACGACAACTTTTATTTTGTTTTCCTCACTGCCATTCGTACGGGATTCCCTTTGCTTTTCGTCATAATATCAAAACAAACTTTTCCTCAATAAATTAAAGACAAGCGCCTTTAAGATTTAAATTAAGTATAAATGACAAATTTTAACAATAAAACACAATGATAAATCAGTAAGAATATAGATTGGATCGATAAACTTACAGACGAAGGTATTTAATTTCGTTGATAACAAGCATTACGAATGCCATAAATCAAGCAATAGTCATTTATGTATATCGATGGATCTTCGACTAATTGCAAGAACGTTCGATAAAGTTGCATGTGATATACATATTACAACTTAGGATGCATAGTTTAAAATTATAAATTTTCTTCTGACGTTTAATTAAATTGCAAGAAAATCTCAACATAGGCACGCTTGGCTCTAAAAATACAATAATTCAAACCGTCTCGTCCCTTTGAATTGAAACTTCTATTTTTGCCGAAAGATTTGATATATTACTCGGTCTGGGTCGGACCCTTGATTAAAGTAAGACAAATTAGTTTCGCTCGTATACCTACCTATTTTTGGGAGCATGGCTTAAGCTGCTGTGATTACACAAAATGTACGAAATACCACGACAAAATTATCCATCTAAGTATGTTGTCGACTCACGACTCTTGGGGAAAAGCTATTCACACCCTTCAAAACACCGGCCTACTGGCCGTAATTTAGTGTTTACGTGTGATTTACGTTTCAATCTCGTTGACTACGATCTAAAGTTGCTTAGACGTTATTGTATTTATGGAAATGAGAATTTTGAATGAGAAAACACCGGCGTCCCGATTAACAACTTTTGTTGTTTGAAATAACTTGGATACAAAAGATTTATGTCGGGTTATGAGAAAAAAATATTTTTTAAAGTTTTATACTGTGCGTGACGTTTTACAACGGCAGATGGAATAAATAAAGACTGTTTAGGACCATCCAAATACTTTTATACATTTCCTTTCGAAATCCTTAGATTATGAGCTTTTTACCGGGCATAACTGGCTGCGGAATACATTTTATGAAATAAACGAATACAGGATGTTGCACATTCCAATCTATTTTCTGGAATCACGCCCGTTTAAAAAATACTCTCTTCCTTCCAATAGTTGGAAGGCTGCACCGCCCCCCTGCACCGCCCTCGTTAACGACCTAGGAACTAGCTCAATTTGGCCGAAACTCGGTAGTACATTATTTAGCGAAGAATTGCACCAAGTCGGGCCGGGGCGCGTGCAACAGACCTTGCAGCGCATTGCCAGCTCTGGCACAAACATAATTGATATTGCATCCGTTACTGCCCATCAACTTTCCGCAACGCGATCATCGGGCGGCCAGCCCGCGCGCGTCGCCTCGGCGGCGGGGAATTGGATCGAATCAATTGTAACGCCTTGTCGCAATAACAATATTAATCAAACGTGTTTTTTACGCAAGTTCGTTACCCGGTTAATACGACCAATGCACTTTTATATAACTAAGCAATAGCACTCTCCTTATGCCATTGAGTTTTTACAACGACTAACTATGAAGAGGTTATGTTTTCATAATATAATTTACATAGGTGCCTATTCATTGAATACAGTACAGATAGAAACATAGCCGGAAGATCAGATTTAATACTAGAAAAACGAAGCTCTAAAAGACGATCACTAAATAACTCGCGATATCAAAAATACAACCCAGGAAGAATAAAATTAGATCAAGATTTATTTCAGTGCATTATTTAGGTATTCTTTTATCGGCGACAACCAACGCAAAAACCATAGAAAAAACGTGGCGTTTAGCAAAGTTTTTAAATGGCTAATAACCTTGTATATTTAGCTGGTGTTTAATTTATTTTTAGTCGAGTTACTAAGCGAGTGCGCTAAGTTCACGACAAAACTGACCGTAACAATTACAGACTTAAATTGAGAGTAATGGCAGAGACGGGACACTTCCAACTTGGAGAATCCTGGGGGACGGACGGCGGTGAGACCTTAGCGTCGTGTCTAATTAGTAATTTACGGGCTGTTGACATCACCCCGCCTGCAAACAATGGAGGCAGGGCACCGGGGATGGCGCGTTGAACGGAATTGAGAAACATTAATCACTGCTTTCTTACGTTAAAAGGTGAGTTTTTTAAATTCCACCATTATATTGAGAATAGCACTAGTAGTAATTGAGATATTTAAATACAGGCTATGAATAACATTATTATAACGCAAAATGGTGATGATCTATTGGTTCTTGTTTAGTAAAAACATGACAATTTCTGCAGATTATTTCGCAAACTTACCTTTACAAAGGATACTAATTACAAACAAAACATCCACTATTGTTACATTTGGCGTACGTACACCCAACATCAGTAGCGAACAAGCAGTTATCCAGAATTCATCTAGCGACGATTAATTCACGGATTACCTACATAGCTCGTCTCATCTTGGGATGTTCTCTGTTTTGCAGACAGCAGAGGAGTAACATCGAACTAATTACAAAAGCATTAAGTTGGGACTTAAAGTGTCTGCAAGGTATTATAATAGGTAGCCCCATAGGTTTATACAAACAAAGAAAATAGATATGCTTGAGGAAAAAAGAAGAATAAAATAAACATAAGAACTGCAACTTTGTGCGGTCCTTCGGAAATGACGTATTGATTTGTTGATTCGATCAAGTTTTTATTAACACCCACATCCACGATCGACACAACGATGTGGCACCCGAAAGTAACGGAGCTATAGGAAAATACAGCTAGCTGATAGTACGTCTTATTTTTTCGAATAACTCTGTTTCTATTCCTCATCAGATCAGTCCGTGTACAGCGGGTAAGAGCATCTTCATTGTTTCCATATGGCACATAGGAAAGGACGTTTGATAGATTTGCCGGTTTATTTATTTAGACTAGGAATAACTGTAATACGTCAAAGACAAGGTATGGATTTAAATTTATTTCGGCAGGATCAGCCTTCAGTAACGGCATTTTGTTAAAAGTTTGCTTCAAACAGATATATGGTTAAATTTCCATGCCTTATACCCTATTCATACTTCACACACGGTATTAATATTAAACCTTCAGCCCCTAATCAAAGTTGCAAAAGGTGGATGTAGATACCTTCTAAATCCGAGAGGCAGGGCCTTAAAAACAATTTTCACGTGATTAAAATTGATGTTGGTAATGTGTTGTATTACGCATTTTGCTTTTACATACAAAATATTAGGGGATATAATGTACAATACCATAACAGTAGAGTTATTTATTGGAGTATAAGCGACGCGCGACGCTATTTGTACCAAAAAAGACTGTGAATGTAAAATAATATTTTGAAAGCCCAAATTACTAATTCAATTAATTTTGCTAATTATAGATAAGACAAATTGTCGCTTGCCTGATAGAGCAGTAAGCACGTAATTCGTCCGAAGCAAATATTTTCTCTCGAGAGGCGAAAACAATTTGCCCCTTCAGGTCGGCAATCTGCGAGCAATACCTTTGGTATTGTAAGCAGCATCTATAGGCTACGGTAACTGTTTAACATCAGGCGGGCCGTACGATTTTTTGCCACCGCAGTCCTATAAAAAAAAAACATGTTTTTTCTCAGTCATAAAACATTATTGACGCGATATAATAAGAGAGGGAGAGAGAGTACAAAATAAACACAATTTGTTAGAAAATTACCTGTAATTTTAGCAACAATTGGTCAAATTGGATCGGCGAAGTGCAAGCTGAAGTCGCATAAAATTATAAAAAAGTGTTATTCAGTTCATGTAAACGTAACTATGTTCCTCATTTTACACCGAGCAAAATGTCACAGTAATAACGAGAGTACACACTGCAGAGGTCGTCTACAAATCGGCGAACAGCCCACGGCAAGAGAAAGGTGGTTTTGTCTGGATATTACGACACGCCTGAGGCAACCCGCTCGGGCCCGATACTGTGTAGCTTCACACAGTACTGGAATTAAAAGGTCCCGGGGCTATAACGACAATCACATTAGGATCCAATCGTCTAACGGTTAAGGGCTTGGGTGATATAGAGGTCTGGGAAAGATTTGCACCGCCGTTATTGACATGAGCCATTTCTAGTACGAGTATAGAACTCCATAACGAATATGGAAGTACTAAGTTGCTTATGGGAAAATGAGAGTTATTCAGCAATGGATAAACGCTCTCAAGAATCCGTAAATTGAGGAGTCGGTAAAACTAATTGTTCAATTCGGGGAATAATAATAATAATAATAATATTTATTACCAATTATAAAAAAAAAAAACCGACTTCAAAAAACCTGGATCACTAAAAAGCCTGAAATAATATTTCTATTACTACCTCTGCCTACCCCTTTGGGAAAACCAGACGTGATGGTGTGTTATCGAGTATTTGCGGTCGGTGCCAATCTATCTTCTTACTTTTATAGTAGGTATACTTGGCATACCAAGATTGGCACCGACTCCAAATACTCGATAACACACCATCACGTCTGGTTTTCCCAAAGGGGTAGGCAAAGGTAGTAATAGAAATATTATTTCAGGCTTTTTAGTGATCCAGGTTTTTTGAAGTCGGTTTTTTTTTTTTATAAAAATAATTTTATTTCACGATTTTTAGTGGAGCCATACCAATGAACATTTTGGCATATTGAACTGTATGAAGTAAGCCCAACAAAAGGTAACTGCTGTAAATCTTTAAGGAATTCCCTCGACTGTCTATGGTCTCCATCATTAGACCTGTAATGGCACGCATAACCCATATGGGCGTAAAGTTCTCATCAATACTAATTAATCAAGCCCAAACACAAGGTAGCTACTGTAAAACGTTGAGGAGTTCCCTTGACTGTCCTTCGCCTTCATCATCAGTCCCATAATGACAGTCACAACCCATCTAGGTGTAAAGTTCTCATCAATACTAATTAATCAAGCCCAAACACAAGGTAGCTACTGTAAAACGTTGAGGAGTTCCCTTGACTGTCCTTCGTCTTCATCATCAGATCCCTAATGACAGTCACAACCCATCTAGGTGTAAAGCTCTCATCAATAGAAATGAATTAAGTCCAAACACAAGGTAGCTACTGTAAAACGTTGAGGAGTTCCCTTGACTGTCCTTCGTCTTCATCATCAGACCCATAATGACAGTCACAACCCATCTAGGTGTAAAGTTCTCATCAATACAAAATCATCAAGCCCAAACACCAGGTAATTGCTGTAAATCGTTGAGGAGTTCCCTCGACTGTCTTTCGACTCCATCATCAGATCGACTCCAGACCTTCATAAAATAGTAGTGCTTTAAAATACTTAATGAAAATAATTACAAACGCACTAGTCGCCCCTACGATTTTCGAAGATTCCCCTCGATTTCTCTGGGATGCCATCATCAGATCCTGGTTTCCTTGTCATGGTACCACCCCCGGAAAATCTCCTTTCCAACAAAAAAAGAATCATCAAAATCGGTTCATAAACGACGGAGTTATCCGCGAACACACATAAAAAAAAAAAAAAAAAAAAAAAAATATATATATATATATACGGTCGAATTGAGAAACCTCCTCCTTTTTTGAAGTCGGTTTAAAAAGACATTACTATTTACAGAGCAGGCAAAACACCCCACACTAGGCAATGCCTGTCTTGTGGGGGGTTTTAAAGAAATAATAAAAACAGTTTGGTACAGAAAAGAACAAAAAAGAAAGAAAGAAAAGAAAGAAAGAAAGTACGGTAAAGAAAAGAAACATAAAATTAAAGAAAAGGAATAACACAATAATTGATTAGGTTAGATACTTTATTTTATTCAGACACAGCTACAATATTACACAAATAACTTTCGCCTTTAATAAATCACTGGAGGGTTCCTACTGTTCCTAGCGATTTATTTCGCCACCAATTCGAATATTCCTTAAATAAATAAGATAGAACAGAACAGAGCAATTTCAGAACAAAATATCATATACCTATCTACCAAAAGGCAAGGGTGTGAGGAGGGTTTTCCACGAACGTTGTTTATCTCGACTACGACGGCAAAGCAAAATGGTAATTACATGTTTTCCTAGAAACAAATGTTTTTATTAACATTTTAGACGTCACTTGTTTTAATTTAGATGAAAAAATATGCTTACAAGATAACGAGGTGCCCTAGTTAAGGAGACCCTATCCACATAATCATGGAACAAAAATTGCGAATCACAACCCAGCAGAAATTATTTTTGGGGTTATTACATTTTTTGAACAATACATGAGACGTTTCTATACTTACTTATTCTAATGCCTTAGGGACTTAAACTATGACACCAGTTGGTATTATGAGTGCCAGTAGCTACTCCAACAGGTCTTACGAAGGTTATTAGAAGTGATCACAATCGCACGTTCTTATTCTCGATCGGAATGCATGCGGCAAACATGGCTAACGAGCCGGGTCCCGACTGTTATTTTGAGACTCATTTTATTCAAGAAACGTAACCAATCAATCATTATAGACAAGACAATACAAAATGGAATGAGTGTGGCGGTGCCAGTGGCAATAATTATAATTTCCGAGGACTCTAAATGCACCTTAGTGAGAGGGTAGAAAATAGAAATGTATTCTAATGCCATTCCAACTGCCGTGTGCTACGAAGACAATGGTATGGTGCAATGTTGATATACTTATATTGGTATTAATAACGGCGGCGCAAAGGTTTAAACTCGTTTACACCCTTCTGCGCTAATGCTGCTTCCAGATGGGAATGAAATCTTAATCCTCCAGGAAATAATCAGAATTCTCACAAAGTAAATGATGTTAGTCTATTTCCAGCGTCCTGGAAAAAACTACTATTTAATATTAATTTATTTCTGTTCTTGCATAATCAACTCCTGACTGAATGAAAAATGCAGTGAATGTGATATTAACTTGGAACTACTTGGAAGCATCATGCGATGCGTCGACTGTCATCTCCTACCTAACCTAGCAATGATTATGTAAGTAAGGTTACATAAGTTGTCTACATTAATATCAGGCAATATATTATACATTTATTACACAGCTGTTTTTATGTGAAAGCATTCCGTGTATGGTCTTCCAAAAAGTGATGCCGCTTATAAAGGGAGAAAAACTGAGTTCAATAGCATTATATTTCTATAAAAAACGCAAGTACTAAATTTAAGTACAAAATAGTAGTAAGTATATAATTACAGCTGATTTGATTCTTTTGCCAAAATAAAATTGTATCACGTTCAATACGGCTGACTCAGCAGATCACATAGTTTATTGCAAAAAATAAAGAAAGAAGAGATATTCGCCTCAAAACATCTCATTTGTCTTTTAGCAATAGATAATTTAAACTCAATGACGAAGCAGCTGTAAAAAATGTTCCTTTATAAAACATAACCGAAACATAAGAAAAACGTATAACCTTTCTTAAAACAAGTCGGTGGAGTTGGCAGTGCGCCTAATCTCTACAACTTGTACATAGTAAATATTTACAACATTGGGAACACTATATATAACATGATTTCTTCCTGTATCGTAACAGTGCAAATGAACACTCTTAATCAATGACTATAAAACGCAACATATCAGTAATACTCAATGAAGATAAGATTGTGCATAAAACATATAATTCGATTTTATGCAAAGATTTCTATCATAGCTTCCAGGAATTAAATCATTTCTTGTTAATGCAAATGATAGTGGACAATAGGAAAGTACACATAGAACGCATGAGTTAAAAGACGTTTGTGATGTAGCAAAACGAGTAAATCTCCAAGTGTTATTGTTTATAACAACAGAAAAGTAGCATTCATGAAGATGGATGATAAAACGAGACTAAACCTCTGTCAAGGAAATGTTAGATATACAATACATATATGTATTAGAACCAGCGCCCACATCGTGATGATGCAGCTCAATTTATGCTGAGTAACGGGAGACGATACTCAAGAGAAATTTTATAGATCGCGTTACACACGATTTTAATACCACAGCTATAATCAAACCAATATTACGGACGACAACCATACAGTGAAAGTAAAAAAATATTTTGCTCCTTGCGCAACCAACTACAATTTAACTGAAGCCCTTACAGGCACCTAACGTAATAGAAGCTTCAAAGTTGAAGTCTGCGTGTAAAACAAAACAGGAAAATTAGTTCAGGACAAAAGACCAACGTGATTCTCAAATTAAGTTGGATGCTATTGTGTTAAAACGTGTACCTCGTCAACCGAGTACGTCTTTATTCTTTGAGCTTTCAAACTAAAGCCTGTCGCTGAATACTAAAAACCCGTCTGCTTTTGCACGTATGCCAGAACAGAGGTGTTTATTATGCTCGTTCGAGTCTAGTTTGAATATGTCGTAAGTTTCGCAATCGCAAATTCGGTGCAGCAGGCGCGAGTAGAAAGTGATTTTTTTGTTGTTCTGTACATGCGAGCCACGGATTAAGGTATCAGACGTGACGTGACATTTCCCAAGTTAACCTTGTCATGCGGTTCGCTTGCACAATTTAATTTAGTTGTTGGGCTAGCATTACCGATGCCCAAGGTCGTGTCCGACGATACGGATTAACGAAACGCTCTTGTTCACACCGAATCCAACTGCAATATTAGATAAGATCGCAACATCAGGCACACAAAACAATTTAGAGAAAATAAAAGAAGATAAGAGTACATTGAGCAAAAGGTTGAAGTTAGCTAGACACTATATCAGCGGCATGAGATCTCAACTCCTTCAGACTACGTAATCGTCTGTTGTAAAGTGAGAACAAAACTTACGGCAGGCGAGACGTATCGATTACTTTCTCGCTACATGTTGCCATTGTCGTGCTGGGGACTTGGCACGATCCGCCGGCTAACTAGCAAATTGCATTTGTCGATAACATTTGCATAGGAATCCTTATCATGTCGACGATAAACAATGTGCATTGAAATGTAGTGCAGATGCAGAGGTCGGGCCGGGGCTCGTAATAATGTTGGAATGGTACATGAAAGTAGTTTCAGCCAAATCTAATATAGTATGTATTTTGAACGTTGGTATTTACGTTACGATATTGTTTCAAACTATAGGTAATAAAAGTAACAATTGTTGAAAAAATTCTTGCAGAATTTGAAGTAAATAACTTTTTCGACTAACCGCTGTATTTCCAATTGTAACTTCAAATTGTAACTACCTTCGTTGCATCAGTGATCAATACTGTTTATGAGGTCTAAATAATATGAAGGGCTATCAATAAAACCCTTAATTTTCCCGTAAAAATACTGACTAGATAAAAATATTCTATGAATTACCTCTTCATCTTCTATAAACTCTACTGTAGTTTGCTGTCTGCTCTGCGACTGCTCGACTGTGCTCAGTTTCACCGGTCGCGAGTCCCCTTGATCCAATACTGAAACAAATAAAAGAAAAAAAATGAGTCACTGGAACGGATTTCTTGGAACCACTTGGATTCCCCACTTTCATGTTAAGATTGGGTGCTCTTTCACCAAGCAGATTAAACTCATAGCTACGAAATGTTATAGTACATTTGTAAGTGTTCCTTTTGGACCAATAAACTCCAAGCCAAGTGTAAATTTCCTTTCCGATTCTAATTTGTCCAAAAGTTCTGCAGACTGCGCAGTGTAGGTAGCTTTCTTAGTTTATATTTTACTTATTGATGTAAACTAACAGAATATATTAAGATAAAGTGATAACTTTATCTATTCATGATAATGAAGTGTACATCTTATATTGGCGAAGCTAATCCTGTAGGCCTACGACGGCAACAATACAAAACTTAATCTCACGAATTTTGTCACGCTGAGTTGCTCACTCCTAATTCTTATAAAAGAGTATGAGATAAAACCTACATTTCTGACATATTGACTTGTCATCGCCTTCCCTTGATGAAGAGTGTAGCATGAGAAACACGAGTGACACATCCAAACATAAAAAATATCCCATCTCATAATATCCCCCCGATGCCAAACATAAAGTCTAGCGAGATTCGAGAATTCTAAGTGGAAATACGTGACGCTACTTTAAACACGACTAACTGGTTATTTGTTTATAATCCTATTAAACAAACGTTTATGTAAATTATGCAAATTGTTCCGAATATATCAATCGGAGTAATTTGCATGTGCGTATGATCTTACATGCATAATACATTGTTTATTCCAAGAGATTCTTAAGTCAAAGAAGCTAAAAGTTCTTTGGCAAAGCAAGTGGTAATGAAAATAAGTAAACATAAATAATGATTGCGAACCAAATCTCAAGCCAACTATTTTACCAAACAACAAGCCAAACAATCAGCCAGATTTAAAGATATGAAACAACAAATCGCAGATAAAGGTAATTCTATGCGTCATATTGCAGACCTAATCTGAGTTTAACGGGATCATCAAATAAGCAAATACCCGTCATTCCTAAATACCTACACCAGCATGATTTATTTCTGAATGTTTGCTCATTCGATGGTTTCCCCATTATTTTAGTAGCATTTAACGACAGCCATCTCGTTCTGGTACAATCATTTGTAAACCGTTTCATAACAAATGTTTAAATTACTGACGCCGTCGATAAACGGAGGTCTTGGGGACTTCGTCATCGAGAAGCAATTTTCATATGTTAAGACCCATGACTAATATACCTGTTTAGAATACGTACTTCGTATCTTAATGCGGATCCTATCAAAACTGATCAAACAGAAATCTAAAGGACAGGTATGAAACCAATAGCATTGTAGATTTCCACAAGTATTATAAAAATTACGAAGAGCATGAATTACTTCCATTTATCATAGCTGTTTTATGGAACAAGATAGATATCAGACAGTCACCTGATGATGGGAATTACGTCGTAAATGTGTTTTCAGGTTAAATATAAAATGATTCAGATGTAACAGTTCATGTGAATCATGTGATTTTCATTATATTGACTCATAAATGAATATAGGAATATAGGCAAAGGAATGTTAGCCTTAAACATTGTGGCAAATAGGTTCTAGACATTCTTATAAGAAGTAAGTTATACTGAGTGACGGCATTTTAAAACTAAACAAAACCGCTTATGATCAGTGTTTACAGATTTCATAGTGGAAACCGCGGTCTGGATAACATCGCGTGGGACGCTTCCTAATCAGATCTATTGAAGGCAAGCAGAGGATTTTAACCGTCAGACTAAATAGCCTCAAACACTTTTATCATAAAATGTGTAGATGATTCAAATAGGTTTAGGCATTTGGTACTACTAACCGCACCTACCAGTAAACCAAAAACATAATATTTGTGATACCTTACGATACGTAGATAGATAGTCATTACAGTTTGTATTGTTTGTATGACAGATTTGAATGAAGGACTCAAAACGACTATATAAATGAATTTGGAGATTTATTGGATACAGATAGTTGCCGTACTGATAGAGTCCATGGTTATAAATCATACAAAGGTATTTCGATAGAGAACTACGACTGAAAAAAAACATAACATGGGTTTCTCCAGACTCTTGAATGTGTTTGGAATGTAAAACAGGGCGGGGCGGCGTCTCGATACTGGGTCACCTCAAAAGTAAAAAAAAACTCGAATTGCTTGTTCAGTTTGCTACCAAATTTGGCAATTCATTAAAGGCGGCGAAAATATAACAATTAAGTATCCATACTAATATGATGGTAATTATATGTATAAAGTTTAAACATAGTATTATTAAAAAAAAAAACAACAAAAACTTCGTGATGTTTAATTTATTTTCTTAATTCAGCAATTTCAATGTATTTTTTATACATAGTACATACGGAGTTATATTTCAAAAACAAGCCTTAAAAATACTAACAACATGTAAAAATGAGATCACTCCGCAACATGAGACCATCATATTGATAGTTATTGAAATAATTTGCTTTGTTGAGTCATCATACACAGCGAATTCTAGAGGAGCCAGTGTCCGTTTAGATAAACATCTTAATGTTGGCCTCCAGATTTTTAGTATCTTTAGACTGCGAGACCATATAAGTAACGGTTGTGCGTACGTACGTACTTGATGCGATGGATAACTTAACTTTGAGAGGATTCTTGAAATGGCAACAGAAAAAAAAGGTGCACGGGCCTCCTTGACACAGTTATCGTAAGAGGGTCATATATTCTTATCCGGCCGAGTAGCTTTGAGAGGATAAATATGCATATCATTAATTATGAAATCATCAATCATGAATTTTAACAAGCTTATAAAGATATTAATAAGACATCTAATTCGAGTTTTTTATATTTACGTAGGCACAGATCCAGAGAATTGAATGTAGATTTATTGGATGTTGGTAAAATGGCCATTTGATTTCAGTTTATATGGGCATAAAGGAGAGGAAAGGAACCAGATACCTTTAACAGGTAGGTACTCCTTTCCACAGGTAAAGCTATGATGTTGTAGACAAATACGTTATTAAGTGAAGGGGTTCTTACAACTGGCATTACTTGGAACATTTAATTCAGCACACCTGATAATTTACCTTGATATTATGTATAAAGACATATTATGCATAAATGCAACTGCCACAAATGCGTCATTGGTGTAATAACGAAATTCATATGTAAGTACTGCAGACTATAATAGAATGGTGGCGGGTTTCTTTTGACCTTTTACTATATCGGAAAGGGAACAAGGACAGAATTGTACATGTGATCGATTGCAAGATAAATTGAATATGTAACGGTAATGTCATCAATTATGAATTAATATGTATGAAGGTAAGTTAAGAGCAATTCTAGAAGGATGCAATCGTTTGCTCCATATTCACATTTCAAACAATTTTCGGTAACAAATTGCGAAATAAGATTCCTGCGATTACGATAGATTTAAAAGCAAAAGCTCCAACACTGCTGCAACTTGTATCTAAAACATTGTTTAATTTGTGAATATAGGATCAGAACAAAACATTACTTCAGCAAATGGTTTAAGAAAACAATAAAATATTTATTTCGGGGTCCGGTTCGTGTCTTGTAGGTACGATTCTTTGAATATAAAATGAAATAGATGAGCACTATGCAACGTCCGCGGAACGAATTCGATCGAATCGAGAAGTCCAATTAAAATGATGCATCAACACCGCTTTGATCTTGCCAAACTGATTTATATCAGTTTGAACTGAAAACCGCCTGTAATATTCACAAATTGGAAATAAATCGCTAATATACGCCTGCCACTTGTTGATACAATACATCCAATAACGTTCACACGTCCGACGGTGATATTGTATATGTATTTTATACTATGAAATACAATTCATTCGACCAACCGCTAGCGTGGCAAAATAGTTGCCAATAAAGTCTCATCATATATCCATTAGTAATGGTCATGCAAGAACGATGCTTGTGATAAGGCGCCAAAATATAACAGACTTGGTAAAATTATCGGTCCTGAAAGACTATTACTGGTGTGAAATTGATTCGGTACACGTTATTTATTGCTTCAATTAAAAATGAATTTGCTCTCAAAGTTGATTGCATCGGATCACGAATTTTATTGGTGGTATTGAAGACGCAGCTAAAGCAAAGCATGCAATTCTATTTTGGGTTAATAAATGAAAATGATAATCGATATTGTGATATTTAATACTTCGATTTTCCTCATCCATTGCTTCAAAAATATCGACACTGGCGGGTAGTATAAATTCTATATCAGCTTGACGGCAATCATTAAACAGCACGTCAAGTTCCGGTCGTGGTTCAGAGCAAGTGGTAGGTTGCTAAACAACGGTACTAACAGTTTTGTCTAGGTGATTAGCTTTTGGGACCGTTTGACTAACGCTGTTCTCAATTTTAATGGTCACATGTGTAATGTAAGAGGCAGTGTGTCTATCGTTTAATCCTTTAGGATTAAAGCTCATTTGTTCTTTCTTTTATATTTATTATTTTATAAACACAGACCACACTTATTTTGTTGGTTAATTTTTACATAATATAGGTCAATATTGTTTGTCAAATCCAATTAAAACCTGCTTCTGTGCCATTTTATCCTCAAACAAGTATTTTGAATTTGTCACACTTCTTGAGTAATCCAAACGAGAATTCTATGCATGAATTATTGTTCCTTGCAGTGGGAAAACACTATACAAATTGGCCATTCGTAAAAAAGTACATGATCTTAAAATTACATTCAACGCAGTTTCCTTTGGCCAGTTTCAAACTCCTTTGCAACTTTCAACGCAATAAATATGAAATTTTATACGATTTCATTTAGTAGCAGTTGTTGAAGAACGTACTGTCGACGGATAAATCCGCAATTCTGATGTCCAAGGTCTTGAAGACTACTATTATTTTTAATTACGGCAATGACACATAATTTTTATTCAGTGTGTTAAAATAACATAAAATAAAAAATAATAAGACCTAAGTATTTATTTTGTTTAGACAGTTTCGAGGGTCCTTCTAATTTAAGATTATGAAGATGTTATTAAAACCGCCTCAGGTTACCACCTATTTGGATTTTTGTCATATAATTTCTCTTCATAAATTTGTCTTTAAAACGAACGGTTACCTCAGTCACCACAGAGAATTTTACAATAAATTCAAATCTTAATTTAATTCTGGCAATGAAAACTTCCAACCACACTAATTACATTTACATGTGTCACGTGGTGAGGTGGATAATCCACTTAATTAGAACTATTGACGACGAGCCCGTTGGCGTGGTTGGCGTGATGGCGCCTTTCACGCTGCAGGTCGTAGGTTCGATTCCTACCCGGGACATGCATTTGTGTGCATGAACATGTCTGTATGTCCCGAGTCTGGTTGTAAATGTATATTAAGTATTTATTTACAAATAAAAAAATAGTATTTGTAGTAATATCAGTTATCTGGTTTCCATAGTACAAGCTCTGCTTAGTTTGGGATCAGGTAGCCGTGTGTAAAAATGTCCCAGGATATTATTATTATTATCAAACATGTTGGCATACAGACCTATCCTACGTGGTAAACGCAGGCCACGAAATAATTTAATTGATCGTCATTTCCAAAACCTTGCTTTCCTTGATTTTAGGGACCATCCATAAATTACGTAACACGAATTTCATGATTTTTAGTCCCCCTTGTCACAGCTGGTCACATTTGCGAGACTCCCCTCCTCCCTGTGTGACGTCACATATTTTTACAAATTTAAGAATTTTTCAAAAATTGTCGTTAAAAATTCAAATTTCGGTTTTCTTAATACTTAGATAATATATTAGATTTTTCAATGTGACGTCACAAAACTGACGACCCCTCCCACCCCCTTGTCACACAATGTCCCATTTCGTTGACCCCCTCCTCCCCTTTACGTGTGACGTAATTTATGGATGGCCCCTTACAAAGAAGGATGAACATTATTATTATGGACACTCCGGTCTATTGTTTGAAATTGGAGTGAACAAATAAAATCATTCAATATCACTCCGGCCCAATATAATACGCCACGGCAAATATTTGCTCTCAAATTCGGTTTGTCCTCGGTCAGGAATACCGGAGTGGCTGGCCAGCGACCGGTTCCACGGGCGGACACACCCACACCAACATTAAGTACATACTACAGTACTACGAGAATGCCTTTAACCATTCGATTGTACACTTATATGCATTTTCTGTTATATGCAAAATACAGCCGTTATATTATATGTATTACTTAGCTAGTTCACCTCAAATTCTTGCGGCAAATTTAATAGGTAGCTGATTTAAATTGACAGGCGGTAGTAAACTAAACGATTCTGACTAGAAGAAGACGCAGACGAAAATAATGAAGATATCAGTGAAGGTGTGATAACCACACCAGGTGAAAACAATCAGAAATTGCAGACAACATATTAAGTATAAAATATCGGCCTGTAGGTTATTAAAACACAATTTAGGCCTTGAATGTTTAATTCTTTAATGTTCTTCAACTTTCATATCCTAGTCCTTCAGGTTCATAAGTAGTGAATGTGGAATGTGGTGTAGTGAATGTGGTGTAAAATCCGAATTTGGAATTTCCATTTGATCAGTCGAGTCGTAAGGTAATGATACTATTGACCGTAATTTGGCATACAAACTGAAGACCTAGAATATCAAAGGACGACTGCTAGGAGTCGATTTAACCGAAATTCACAACAAACTAGGTATTTAATGTATACCTAATAAATCTGTAGGTCACTTGATTGTGAAGAGTTCGAGGACAATGGGAATTCTAATAATCGAACGACCGAAAAACACTACCTTTTGTTTAAAAATAATTCCGAATGAAAATACAAGGTTTCTTGAATTGAATGTGAAGAAAAATATATCGTTGAAACTTTATATTTTTCTCGTCTTTTTCCACCAATAATTCAGCAATGACATTTTAAAACCGGTATATTTTCCAATTACAGCCTTCATAATTATTAAAAATTACGTTAAAAACGTACTTATTTGGTATGCAACGTTACATTGAGTTAAATAAATAAGAGTAAAATATTATGTAATATGCAAAAGAAAAAAAACAAGCACAGGACATTATAACTTGAAACATAAAACATGCCGTTATTACTGAGATATGATCTTTCTTGAAAATTCTTACTTAAAATCCAGTTCAAAGTGGCCACATAAACCTCCAGAACTACCCAGAATTCTTACTGCCAAATTTATAGATTTTAAGTCTTTTTGCAATGGTTTTACAGGGCATTTCAGGGAACAATAGTAATTTGCAATGCCAGGGTAAGTTCATCATAACTTTCTATTTTGGGAGTCAATGTTGATTGACTGATTGAGCGGATGTGACTTCAGAGTTTGGACTATTTGCATTTACGCATCATTCATTAGCCTTACCATGGTGAACCATATTTAGAGCCGATGCAATGTTAAATTACTGTTCCGTCTAAAACGTAAATTAAATGGTCATCTAAAGGTCTGTCTGTCCGCAACGCCCGAATAAAGTGAGATCCAAACTTCAAAAGAAAAATATTGACTTACCAGAATTACTTTATGGTATCTACCTGACCAATCTTGAAGTCCCTTTTCAAGTAAGTAAATTGTTTTAATTAAAGTGCCTTCTATTTTATATGTTTTATCTTCATTGACGTTAGTGCAAAGACCTCCTGACCTTGCCCTGCAAATTCGTTCATACCTAAAGAGAATAATAAGATTTGCAAGCAACTTTTTACAAAAAAAAAACCAAGTAGGTACTTTGTCCTGCACTAATGTTTCTGTATACGAGGCACGAGCGGTTATTTTAGACGTCCAACAATGCGTCAAACAACATTTGCATGAGCGTCAGCTTGTTTGTCAACTACGATCATGAGGGACGCCCACGCCACGTGTTTTACGCATTTGGTACATTATTGCTTTGACTATCCATA
Source organism: Drymonia ruficornis (assembly GCA_947859195.1). NCBI lineage: Eukaryota > Metazoa > Arthropoda > Insecta > Lepidoptera > Notodontidae > Drymonia > Drymonia ruficornis. The sequence continues at coordinate 2,114,945 of OX401913.1, forward strand.
AAGTTTGATTCTATTGAAACCTCAAACAGTTTGAAAGGTATGGATTTGGATTCTGAAAACTTACTCGTTTAATGTAGAGAGTTATAAATGACTACTATAATTGTAGCTGTTTCTAAAAAAATATTTTCAAAACTTTTACAGGCGATTATCAATGTTAGCCATTTTTTAATCTTGTCGTTACTCCGCTAACAAAGTTCAGTGCAGCTAATTAATATTATTAAATTAATTTGCATGAATGCATCGCAACAAGGTCCGTCTAGCCTTGTCGGTTAGTGATTATCAGTAAGCCGCTGTTTTATATCAATATAACTATAAATAAATAGCGTTATTTATATTCCGTACGATGAATTTCCTTGTCTCACATGATACTACGTGAGATGATCACCAAAACATAATGCACTCCAGGAAATAATTGCTGATTCCAATTTGAATATTCGCCAAGATGTAAATCTGCCTCATCAGGTGTTCTGTCAGGCAGGTATTTCATAAGTTTATGCTAACCTTGTACCTACCGCTGTAACTTTGGCTGTCCGAAGTTTCCTGGGGCCAGAACTTTAACATTAACGACCTACCAACATTGTATTTGCTATATTTTACAACATAATATTATAGAAGGAAGGTTGACGTTGACATAGGCAAACCAGGTCGCCATATCGTACTGTTATCATGAGCTAGGTTAGACATGATGACATGACAGGACATGGTCAGACATGACAGGTTAGAGAAGAATTTTGTTTAAATTCACCTTTCTTAAGTTATTGCTCTACTGACCTTTGCTGAGCTTTCATTATTTACACAGATGATGCACGACCAACATTAATCATTCAGTCGCAATGAGTGCAAGCAAACAACCTGAGTGGGGTCTAAGTAGAAATGCACGACCAGGTCGCCATATCGTACTGTTATCATGAGCTCAGTAGGTAGAGATTCACAATCCGGAACATACCGATAGCGATGTAGTTCATTACATTTTATTGTAATTCTTACTAATTTTAAATGCACAAGGAAATGGATTGATTGATGATTTGAAATTAAACCATAATAATGCTACGTTTTGCCTGACGAGGAATTTTGTAAAGACTACAACTTATAATGCAGTTAATAATATTGTATTCCACCGAACATGCAGCTGACAAATTAGTTGTGAAATGAAATTTGCGATGAGCGTGACACGCGGATGTTCGCAAACATAAATATGTAATTTGCTAGACAATTAACATTATGGAATAAGACATGGATAATAATGACTAACCTATGCGCACGGAAGCTGAAAATCGTGATCGAGAAGTTAAAGATAATGAAGTTTTAATTTTCACACAGTCTGCAAGATAAACCTACCCACACGTGTATCAGACACGTGTGAAGAATCCAGTCAATTACCTAGACCTCGTGTCCGTATAATTTACGTCGACAATAGATCCGTATACCACCGCCACGCAAAATCATCTTGTGTTTCTATAATCTTACAGTGCAAGAATGAATTTACTCAATCCAATCAGCTTCCGCCAGTTTCGAGGAAGTTTAGTATCATCACTGACTTGATGAATTATTATTTGCTAAATTCGTATACTCTTGGAGGTGTAGATACTAATTCACGAAGGCCTAAGTTGGTCCGAAAGGTCGATAGTGCATCAGCGATGCTAGAAGCCTTGTAGCAAATGCCAAGTTGCAAACTGGCTTGCTTCATTGACTTTTTAAAATGTTGATCTACTACGTCAAAGAATTGGATCTGCTTTATAATGTTTTTTATCTATCGCTAGTCAATGTATGCGCTAGTAACAAATCATCTTTATGTTAAACACATAAGATAATCAATAACTAAGCACTTCCTGTGTTTTGGCAGTATCGCTAGCATTCTTGCGAATCCTACGCATTGATACAAAAGGAATTCATAAATAACGTCAGTTTATCATCATAAAATAGTCTTCCGCCGTCTCGAGGCATTGACAATGGAATCGGCTGAAACGATCACGAAAGCGACAGTGTAATCTCACAAAAAGTACCTTTAGCGTGTACTGACATGATAGATTGTTGAATGTATTAGCCATTTCTAAATGGACTCGGTTGTAAAACCAAAGTAACATTGTTTCAAATGGCATTTAAATAGGTTTGTTCGTTTTATCTCCACCTTGTTAACAACGAACGTACATGACAGATACCCTACTGAAAATTTAACGTTTCTTGCTGAACCTTGATACGAAGATAGACTAGGAAGAAGACGTATTATAATTGACTTATTAAGATTTAATTAGGAAATAACCGTTGTCAATATGAATTAAAACAAGCCGAATATAATTGAAAAAACTGGCCGGTCGCTACTTTCCCGAGCGAGTCTAATGAGTTTTCTGTGTCATCTAAATACCAAACTCAGAAATAACAGCTTATGACCGATTATTGTATATTTCGAGACCGCATTACCAGACTGAAGTAAGTGAGACGCAATTAGGGTTGCCGATCGGAGTTTTAGGCGCAGTAAAAACAGAATGTCGTCCATAATTGTAGGCATTTAACCTGCTCTGCAATTAACCACTGAAAGGTAACACGTGTTTTGGTTTTAAACACAATTGAAGAAAAATTGAGGTAATGGCAACCATTTCATTTTCAATCAGCGTATTCATTAATTTACTTTCAATTAGTCTATAACCTTGAAAAATCATCTATTTTACAGTCCTAATCCTAAACAGTTAAAAGATTTTGCATCTAACGGTGGAATGGTAACCCTAACCGCAACCGGGTCAGTGTTATGAACTGACGAATAGGAGATTTGCAACGTGTCTGTTGGAAAGTGTGTTGCTAAATCGCAACGAGAGGTATCTGTTGTATAAGTGCGTCCCAAATCCACCAATGAGCGGATTCCAAAGCCGTTATGTGCAATTACTAATGACATCGTTATTTTCACCTGAAACAAAATGCTTTAATAGTGTTCTGCGAAAAGGTATCGTTACGTTTGCATCGACACTACATTTAGTTTTCCTATGCAGGAAAGTAAACTACATATTTTATGGTCAGGTCTTCATGACGTTATACCAGAAAATCTGAGATGACAGCCAGGGGTTGTGACAAACACTGTTAGAAGAAAAAATCGCCAAGTTGATTCCCCAATTCACCTGTTTATAGCACCTTATCACCTGACTAACGGTGACCGAATCGAATAAACTATTATTTTGCAGTTACGTAAGCCAATCAATCCTAGCCTAGAAGACGGATAGAGGCCGCGAGAAAATACTTGTGAGAATAATAAACCATTGTTGTGAAGATAATAATTAAAATTTTGGTAAGGCCGTCCACGAGGACTACGAGTTGGCGTCAATCTAAAGATAAAAAGGATGCAAGAACTAGGCATAGCATGGAGATTCTATGCGTTTTACAAGTTCGTGCAAGTGACATCTCCGAAGGAGTGGTTATAGCGACGAAACTTTGTCTAAAAAAATAACGTTTTGGTTAGCAGATAATAGTTAATCTGTACATGAAGAAACACTATAAATTATTTATGAGTAAATACAACTAATATTAATGTCATATAAATAATTTATGATGCACATGTGATTAACAAAATTTTAACATCGACCTTGTGATTCGACGAGCAAATCTTTTTAAAATTACGTTAGGTTACGTCGTGCTAATAAAATCTATTGTTGCTAGAGTATTTCGAAATAACATAGTTATCATTTTTATTGCATTCACGTTTAGTTTTATACATCATGAATATATCTGGAATATAGTAAATAGTTAAAATGGAATAAGTATAAAGCTTCAAGAAGTCTTGGCGCACACGACTGAGAGTAAACACAGTTTTTTCAATATCTATTCAAACACACAAAAATGCGGTTTAATATGAGTGCATGTAATCACGAACGATCCAGATATTTCGGTATAAGTAACACTCGATAGTAATCTCGTTTAATGATGTATGCATTTATCTATCAAATATCATGAGATAAGATTCCAAAAATGATATTTTTAAGTCCATAGGATATCGCGATACGCATTTCACTATTACGCGAGTAGTAGGTACTTCTATTTAGTACCAGGGTGGATACTGCTTGATTCCATCGATCAACCTGAAGACGACCACAGTTGGACAACTTCCCCCAAGAACCTCAACACACCACATAACCATTAGTAACATTTGATAAAAATTCACTGAGAGTAGTGAGATTTACATGGATTACAGCACCGCAGTATAATCTTTAAGGGCAATTTGGAAAAGCCCGGAATTTCAATGTTGTTGATGCCAAGTTTGAATAAAGTTTAAATATTTTAACCCGCTGCACACGTGTTGATAACCTTTCTGTCGTAGAGCTAATGGGCTTCGCAAAAGTAGCTTTATAATACTAAGTTACAAAGTAAGAATACTAAGTAAGAGTTATACCCAGTACAAGACGTCAGACTATTATTGAGAGGAATATTATGCGCTTGGATAGCTCTCAGTCGGGATACGGCGTAACCTTAAGTTTAATATACATTCCAATTCACACATCCATACACGCATGAACGGAAGTTCAGATACCGAGACCCGTAGAGGGCATACATTTTAAAAACCAGCTCAACAAGTTCTTAATATTAAAAAAATACCCATCCAAAAATATTTTTATTTCGTCTTCTCATGCCAAAGTAGATGTAGGCTAAGAATTTGGCAGTTTTAGCACCAAACAAAATTAAGACGTTTCCATAAACAAGTTTCATTTTAGACATGTAAACATTGACATAATTCCGTATAAGACGATCATAAAATTTGTATAATTGTGGTATCGATAACAAATCCATAACTGTTATCTGGCTAACAGCTTATACAGCAGTCCTTCACAATAGTCCGTAGCAAACGGACGTGACTATCCATACCGAAGCGACTGGTTCCCATAAACGTATAGTAGCAAGTAATATAGGCAAGCAAACAAGCGCTCGTTATCAACTCTGAAATAGGCTGCTTTGTGAACGCAGTACTAGTTATATTTTCAGCTGAACGCGTGCAAATACGGGGAGCGGCGGCGGAACGACAAAACATACCGACTATTGGATGTGTGTTGTCAATAAGTGGAACAGACACTGCACATCGAGCTCGATCTGAATCGCTATAGATATCATAAGCATTAAATGAAGCTATTGGCTTGGAACATACAATCTTTTCAAAATGGTTACTGCTTCTAGATGAAAGAATAACTGATACTAACTTTTCAGATTTGATTTAAATAATCTGCTCCATTATTTATTGAGGCAACAAATTATTTCTTCCTATTATCCACTCAACGCCGTTATAAAAAAAGAATCATCAAAATCGGTTCATAAACGACGAAGTTATCCGCGAACACAAATAAAAAAAATATATATATATACGGTCGAATTGAGAAACCTCCTCCTTTTTTGAAGTCGGTTTAAAAAATAACTTCAAAGGCCACAAAGTGACGTATGATAACAGAAACACAATTGTTTGATGGAATTTTGGAAAGGTCAACACTTATCTTAAAAATCATGAAGGTACAAATATTATTCTTCAATGTAAGTCCGACAAACATGTTTACTTCTATATCATTGTGCGCTAAATGTTGTTCTTTTAACAATGCTTTTACTAGCACACAAATTGTAACGACCCAACACTGCCACCCAGAACTCGGTTTATTACTCTGCCAATGTTTGTGTCGTCTCGTAAAGACAACATGGCCAAGCATTAAATAAGCAAGACTGCCGTCAACAATGCTCTTTGCATTGCAGACATATTCATAAATTACACATTTATAAATACACCGAAATTTGCACATTGCCGGCAATTTGCCACAAGATTGAACTAATTACTTATTGGGGATTTCAAATTCTGAATTTGTCGTGCCTACATGGATCAACCAAGTCATTAAAATATAACTCTCCTCAAAAGTATGTTATCTTAATATAATAATGTTCTTAATACATACGTCTTTCTTTACATAGCGATAATGTGCGGGATTCATCATCGTTTATCTATCACATCCGATTGTAATCGAGATTGTACAGATAGCGGCGTGATTATACCACTGCATTGTGAACTTCACAACTTCATTGAAGTGTGTGAAACATAATTGCGCTTCAAACCTCATTAATTACAAACTCAAGGCGCTACGAAGATAAGATCAGCGTTTGAATGTCAACACGACTTTGATAGTAAGTCGGTGCAAGGTTGGAACGTCCTTAAATCAGCCATTTTGAATAGGTCCCGTACTCAAGCACGTAAAAATATCTTCCGGATTTAAAATTTCTAACATCGAGTGCCAGTGCCAATTAAAAACAAACGTTTATCATTAAAACATTAACAGTTATGATAAATTTGAAAACAGTCCAAACCCAGTAAATGAAAACAAACTAAGTGTCGCCAGTAAAAATATGTACCAATCCTATGATTACAAACTGAACAACGCTGATACGCTACTACCCTCATAGTTGAAGTCGTCAAGAAGTGTAGGTAGGTATGGTACAAATTAAGCTAGGAACGACGACATAAGATGATGATATTCAAAGTAGAAACGATTAGTAATAAGAATACGGCATTCCATGATTATTCAGCTTTTGGCAAGTTATTCTGGAACACACAGTTACACATACTTGTCTGTACGTTTGAACGTGTAATGAAACGAGATTCCACTTTTGAGGTGGTTGTGACATTAAAGCAAAAAGTTAATTAGCTTGGTCAATAATAAGCGAGTTCCCAAGGTTTCATGAGAGGTACGGCAAAAGAGCAACATTAAAAACAAGAAAGGTACGCGACGAAACGCTCGTATTGGCAAAATTCTGAGAACATGACCCAAATTTATGGAAGCTCAACAAGAGTTTTCAGGCAATATTGGCTGTATTCCATGTTGTGGACATCATCATTTCATCAGAGATAACCCAAATAACAGTGAAACAAGGTCTGTTAAGAATTTGATCCAAACAGCAAGCAGTATCCCGCTAGGTGCGCTCAATAGATGCTTTGAACTTTAAGACCTGATTAGCTCTAGTCTCGACACATAAAAGATCTGATAGAGTCGGTGCTTTAACTGTCGTGACAAATTACTCATGAGTCTCGTGACACAATTGGGTTTACCCAGTTGTGAGGCAACAAGCATAATGTTATTTTGAATGGTTCACATCACTTTCACCAGCATCCCACTTAGCGAAAAGCGCCTGCGACGTGATTAAATATGAAACACCGCTATTCAGCCGTCAACATGAATATTGTCGTGACGTAACAGCGGAGAATAGAGAGAAGATAAGCTCCATTAGATACCTAACGTTAATTGAGTGCTCAGACGACCATTTCGCCTTTATAACTGTTGCATTCAATTTTTGAACGTTCATGTTCATTAGCGACTGTAGCCTAGGGGTGAACAGGTTGGGCTAGCAATCGGAAGGTCCCAGGTTCGATCCCCGGTGGGGCATGCACCAATGGATGAATTTTCATCTATGTGCATAATTTACAGTTTGCTTACGGTGAGGGAAAACATCGCGAGGAAACCTACTTATCCCTCGGGATTAGGTAATAGTCAGTTCCTGTATACACGGCGACAAAGTTCACCACCTGTCACGTTGGGTTCTGACTATCTGGTGAAACGTGGGCTTTGAGTTGGTTAATACCTCCACAATGTGGTGGTGTATGGCCACTCAAGCCTCTGACTACCCCCGAATGGGGATAAAAGTCGTGACACTACATTACATTGCACATGTTCATTAATAAATGCACTGTTAACCAGGGATCTCACTTCAATGCGAAGTGATCGGGTCGCTAGTAGGGCGTGCAGTTTCATAGATTTTCAATTTCGGAATTGGCCTACGAAATTGGGCTCGTCAATTTCGAAATTTCGGAATTCCGAAATTGAAATGACATTTTAGTAAATCGATTATAAAATGCAATTTTACTGTAAAATCTGAAATGTTTAGTATGAAATGATATTTTACGGCTAGTTTCATTAAATAAAACAATAGATATGTCGTTTTTTAATAATTTTACGATGAAAAATAGCTTTCAACTAGCGCTAGATTTTCTTCTGTAGCTCGACCCCCAATATCGTGATGATATTATTATGTTTAGTGAAACTTCATTGAAATCGGTTAAGCCATTTTCTCGTGATGCTTGAACATAAGTACTGATAGATAGACAAACAGACAAAAAGCCAAAATATTTTCATGGACCCAGCTCAGGCAATTAGGTAATTGTATAAATAAAATAAAGTTTAGAGCGTAGCGCTATATGGTTGTGTCATTGAAAGAGACGGGGATACATTGAAGCGTTTGAAATGAAGGAATAGTCACAAATGAGGATATGCTAAGAGGCTAAAACAAAGAAGATCGTTTAAAGAAAAATGATCTCAACTCATACAATATGACACCTTTATGAAAAACATCTTAGAAGATCTTCATCGCTTTCCTCCTATCTAGGAGGAAAGCGATGAAGAGGAAGAGCAAGACCAAGAATAAATTACATGAGTCAGATTTATTTTAAGGTTGACATCATATCGTATCAGGAGGTGAGAGACTGCCCTAGGGACAGGGAATGATGGAAAGGGCTTCATCAGCTACAATGACAAGGGCCTTCGGGTACTTAAATAGAAGACGAAGATAAATAACGGTCAAAATCGGCGTAATTGGATCTATATTACTAAGCGAAAGACCTCAGCAAGCTGGACCATTGACCGTTAGAAACCAAAGCAAAGTCAGAGATGTCACCAAACGAGTAACCTGCCTCAAATTGAATGAAGGACTTGTCATGTTAAGAAAAAGCAGGGATATTGGTGCAAATCGCTACTCTAGTGGAGACTCGAGCCTATTAAAATATAAATGTCCAATAAGGGTACTTCAAGTGTTATGAAAAGATGACGTTAAGAAGTCCGCACTATCGAACTGGAAGGGTCCTGTTAGACAGATAAATGGAGGATACTGAAGGAAGTCTATGCGAAATGGTTAAAGGAGAATTAGGATTTTTTGGGAAAATCTCGAAAGGACAATAAAAACAGTCTGGGCTCTTTCCTTACCCGGCACTGATTTCACTCCTATGCCGTTGATCTATTCCACAAATTTCTAGCCTTCACCTTCATGATCTGGGTTATCTGTACGTGCCTCTGCCTAACCTAACCTCATGATAAGCAAATAGGATCTTCTCCTATTCATCATATTCGGATTAATAAGAAACAGGTTCAGACGAGAAATACATACCCTCACAACACATACATAATAATAACCTTCGCTCTATAGCTATTTCGTGCCTCTATGATAATGTTCAGACGTTTTCTTGGGTTTGGTTTCATAGACTCTAGTTTTACGCATCATGTTTAGGCTCAATAAGTTAAAACTGAGAGAAAGTCCAGGCTGACGCAAGCCTTTGATTTGAAAGACTTGATGCAACTTGTCGAATTTTGCCCCGCCTTGACCCCTCCAGGAAATATGAACAGTTTTGGGAATATAAGTAAGTAGTATGCCTCTCACATAATGTTTTTGTACTTTTATTTTCAACATTTAGGTCGCGGGATAATATTCTACAGGCATTTTAATAGTTCCATAATGTACTAGTTCCTTTATATAGACTCTAGGATAGCGCACGAAGTGGAAAAATAATTCATTCAAGAATTACGGCGGCTGTTAAGAAACTAAACTTAATTTCGGATTCCGAAACTGAATGGCCGAAATTCCGAAATTGAATACTATGCAAAAATGGTCCGAAATTTCGAAATTATGAAACTTCGGAATTTCGGAATGCACCCCCTAGTCGCTAGCCATCAAGAGGATCTAGGCCGTAGGCCATGAACTTTATAAGCCTTTATAAAATTTACACTGAAAATAAAGATTAATATTCAAAAGTCATTAATTATAATAAAGAATAACAAGTCTTTGTGTGCGCAAATATATTATTTTGCATGAATAATTGTTTTTTTGTAACAGTACGATGTCAACGTATTCTCAAACGATCCTCGTTGACACAAGTGTGTCAACAAGAGCTACTTGAAATGTAAACGTAAACAGATCTTTTTTTAAACCTCCAACAACAAAAACAGCTAATAAATAACGGATAACTGCTTGCGATATTACACGCACAACTCTTATTACCGTTGGAAATGGCGATTCCAGGAAACAATAATGTAAGACTTGAGATACACAGCGGCAAGGTAATGGCAAATAAAACGAAACGGGAGCAACAGAATACTTTTTCTATTATTCAGAGGCAATAACGCTTTCCGCTGTCAAAATAATTGGATAGCTCGTTTCGAAGCCCGTACAAGTCTGAGAAAATTGACCCACCAGAGTAATTCTCGTAAGCCGGGATTCATGCATTGATCCCACGTAATATAGCGCGGCTCATAGGGACGGGAAGGGTGAACGACACCACGAATGTAATCAAAAGTGGGCGAGCGGCTTACACGAATAACAGGAAGTATTCGCACAAGATTTACAGCGCAAACACCTTTTAGATCGTTAAACAGTAGATTTATGCTATTTCTATTCTGAAATCTATTGAATATCTATTAATTTCATTTTTTGGTGGTAGAGCCAAGCTGTAGTCAATTGACTGCAGTTCATATACGGGCTGGCTCGACCGGATTAGTACCTCTCACAGAAGATTGGCGTAAAGCTATTTGTGCGCTATCAGGCAGGCCGTACGCTTGATTGCCACATCAGTGCTATTTTTTTTTTTTTACAAGTATTCAATTAAAGAGGCCAATCCCTTCAAAGGTTTTCAAACGGTGGCGTTACGAGGCTAAAGGACCTCTCATTAAGACAGGAACATATCTATCTGTCAATGTCTTTGAAATGTTTTCAACACGACAATCAGCCGCTTAAATTATAGGGCCGTCAACAATAACGCGTGCCAAGAATGTACTTAACATGGCATTACATTTACTTTATTTGTTATAAATAGGGCCCTTTAAAATTTAAATATATGGTTCTTTACACACTTGTCTTATTGTCTTGGCTAGGATGATAGCTTCATATCACCCCGGCCCGCAGTATATTATGTAAAATTGTAAACGCTCAGTCAGGAACCTTGCCATCTGCCTTTCGTAACAGCGAGACATGGCGATACGCGATGCCTTGAAGGTTTCTGAATGTAGCACCTTGAATGTGCACGATTCGGAACGCCGGCATTTGAAAATAAACAGCATAAAGTCATTTGCATAATTTGGTACCTATCAATTAAAAATGTGACTGGAGAAAGGGTGCCATTCACTGCTCAGTTTAATTCATTAATCTTTGAAGAATTCCATTTGAATTCAAGCCAATAATTGCTGCAGCAATGAATTAGAGGATAATGGATGTTAATGACGTAAGGATATGCAAATTTGACTTCCGTCAGCCATCACGTCAGATATAAATAAACAGTGGGTTTTATTTGCATCTAGAGATGACTCTATGTAGGTTTTAGAAAATAGCCACAGTTGAAGGATACGCTAACGTGGCTTATTAATGACACACGCATAGCGGTATCTATGTTCTTCCAAATAATATAGCGAAGTGAGAAGCAAACCAGCTGATGTAGGATAGTACAATTATTTCTTTGTATGTGTAACTTTGTATGGCGCCATCATATCTTTAAAATTTATACATGTATGCAATCAATAGGTCAATAACACACATAAACCTGTCATTTACAATATTGAAAGTTTTGGTAAACGACCTCAACTTCGGTTTACATAATGTCAGCATTTACATTTTAAAACTTGAACCGTTTATTACTTAAGATCACATAGTCATTTTACTATCGAATTTCGAGGTTCTTCAGTAAATGTTATATACTTGTCAAGTTATTTTGCAAAAAAAAAAAAATTTAATGTAACGTCACGACTTTTATCCCCATTCGGGGGTAGTCAGAGGCTTGAGTGGCCATACACCACCACATTGTGGAGGTATTAACCAACTCAAAGCCCACGTTTCACCAGATAGTCAGAACCCAACGTGACAGGTGGTGAAACTTGTCGCCGTGTATACAGGAACTGACTATTACCTAATTCCGAGGGATAGGTAGGTTTCCTCACGATGTTTTCCCTCACCGTCAGCGAACTGTAAATTATGCACATAGATGAAAATTCATCCATTGGTGCTTGCCCCACCGGGGATCGAACCTGGGACCTTCTGATTGCTAGCCCAACCTGTTCACCCCTAGGCTACAGTCGCTATTTTGCAATAGTAACTTTAAACTATGAAAGACCATGACGACGCGACGATGAGATATTCTGAGAGGCACACACACGGTATCGGATTATTAAGATAGTGTACGTAGTGTATAGGTTCCTATCCCTATGAAATTCAATTTTCCGAAACATATCTAAAGTTGGGACATTCACAACTGCGCTGCAATTAAATATTGTAATGATCGCAAGACCTTAATTGTAATTGGGTTGCGTTGCCCAAGTGTATACGTCGGCCATTAAACGCACTGTTACGCGAATATTAATTCAAAAACAAACAATGTTGTAACAACGTCAATTATTCCGTAATAATTTCATGTTAATTTTTAATTGGAATGTCACGTTTTACGCTGGACCGACACGTTATAGTTTTATTAAGCGCAGTTTATCGGATAGTTGACCTTCGCCTAGGTATTTAGTGTTTTGTCATTATGTACCTACTTGAATGATGCCTACATAAAATTATGTGTCAATACACGCAACGAAAGTGCCACATACCACACTAATTCATATTCCAATCCGTTCGTACTTCGTATTAAGCCGTAACAGTTACTCGAGAGTACCAGAATATTATTTTTTTAATGTTCAAGATTCAGTAATAAACAGATATATAGATATTCTACAGAAAAACGGTCAAAACGCCATATTTATTTGGTTGATAAAAGTTATCTGACGATTTTGAAACGGGCCCTTAATGGAAATTGACGGACTGATGGATGTGCGTCCGTTAAAACGTAACGTAACGCGATCAGTTATTACTTCATATTGAATCGTCGTTGCATAAGAGGTATATCTCGCACAAAGTCGATCATAAATACCACCCGCGGTATTATTTTATAAATCTAAATCATAATTTCTATCATACATTTTCACTAACAACTAGACTACCGCACTATAAATAAATTGTTTGTTACAAGATAACAATTGCGCATATTGTTATGTTAGTGTTATCGACACTTTTAGGAGGCGATAATAAATGCGTGATTACACGTAAGGTACAAGGAAGTGCGTCGGATTAACTCTGACGCACTGTGACGTCATTATTAGCGTATGCTAGTTAAATTATTTCCGTGGAGAGAAGGAAAAATACACAGGTATTTTTTATTTTCTACGGCATTAGCGCGAACATTTTTTTTTACCTGATGAAACTCAGCGTAGTAAGTAGCTCGGACCATTTGCCTTAGAATCTAAGGCACCTTAGAACCTTAGAGCTGATGCCAACCAGCTACTATCTAAGCCTTAGATAGTTGATAGCTGGTTGGCATCAGCTCTAAGGTTTGCGTATGTGGCACCTCGCACCAATTCTTGTATTCGAGGCGTTCTACTTTCAAGAACTTTCATTCTCATTCCCGTCATAACTTAACTCGGTTACAATTAGTGTTACGGGCAAATAAGCTATTCTGTTGGCATCTGAGGTATTTAAATGCTTTTCCACGACCTGTATAACATATTATTATAGCTTATTTACACGCTTCCGCTTTCAACAGGGCCCATCTCACGTTCTGCAACCTTAATAGGGTAACTCATGTTTCACAACGAACCCAAAAAGGCTTGTATCTCCGTATAACTATGCTAATAGTGAGAGATAGAAGCCATCGGCGCGGGATTACCATTCATAGCGATGCTCCGACGATCAGATTTCACCTAATCGACAAGTTTGCGTGCACTTAGATCGATTCAATGATATGTATTACAATGCGATTGTTTAGTGATCGACTGCACCATTGCTGGTCGATACTGACGGAGTGTTAGCTTTTATACGTGTAATAAATGTCTGACAGTTGGAAAGAAATTGTTATGGTATGGCTATTATTATATGGGTTATGGTCATTGTGAGAGAACTGACACTACAGAAAAGATAGATGAAATGTGTGAATGTACTATGTAGAAAGAGACTGTTATCTACTGGGGTGTATATGGAATTTATGGATTTAGCAGAAGGGGGCTCTGGTGACTCGTGATGCTTTCTACGATGAATTTAATAAGCACAGGGAGGTACCTATGCCTATATTTTGTTCTGCTTGTTGTAGAGTTTGTGCGTAATAATTAAGAACGCGAGACCGTTTATTCCAATTCTTTTGCTATACACACTGTACCCTAGTAAAAAAAAAACAGTGAACAGCTGTACAGTATACAGTTTATAGGAGCGTTATAATCGCTTTCCGCAGACGTACCTAACAGTTAATCTATACAAATAAACAGCTGATAATAAAATACAAGGAAAACATTATCAGCTGTTTAACCTTGATTAAGTCATTGTCTTCACTTTACGGATGATTAAGAGAAAACGCGAAATTGCCTTGAAGGTGCGAGTGAGAATTACGATGTACGTGCCGACAAATGTGTTAATTGTTTCTTTCATACTTCCTTTCGTTTTCAGCCGGGTCTACATTTCATACACAACCAGCTATACAGGGTTATTGGAAAAACACTAACAACCTTGCAGACCTGTATGACTGACATCATAAACAACAACTTTTGTTCTATGACTTTTTACAAAACAATAACAAATTTAACAAAAAATCACACACTAAAATGTATGAAACAAGAAAATATGCTCATATAGAGGATAGCCGTGGTTCGTTTAGGTACGTTAGGGTAAAGTGGAACATAACCACGTACCACAGCTATCCCCTAGATACGAATATTTTTTTGTTTCATACTTTTTAGAAAGTGATTTTTTGTAAAATGTTTTATGTTTTGTAAAAAGTCATAGAACAAAAGTTGTTGTTTATGATGTCAGTAATACAGTTCTGCAAGGTTGTTAGTGTTTTTCCAATAACCCTGTATACTTATCGTGAATGAATATCCTGGGAAATTCTTTTACACACGGCTACCTAATCCCAAACTAAGCAGAGCTTGTACTATGGAAACCAGATAAATGATATTACTACATATACTTTGTTGTAAATACATACTTATATACATAATTACACCAAGACTCGGGTCATGCAGACATGTTCATGCACACAAATGTACCTATGTCCCGGGTACGAATCGAACTACGACCTGCAGCGTGAAAGGCAGTAGTTTTATTCCCAGGGCGCTTAGAATTGATCCGTTAATTCTAAGTAACAGGCTACAGTATGGATGTGTATTTAGACTAGACCTAAATTGTATATCTATCTAGGGAGTTAGGGGGCGTCCATAAATAACGTGAGGCATTTAGGCTGGGGCCAAATCTCACCCAATCTCACGTGGGGGAGAGGGGGGTCTCGGCAAATAACACGTAATTTTTTACCGCAAGAAACAGTGTAAAATTGCAAGAAAACTGGGTTAAATTAAGTAAAACATGTTTCTCCACTAGAATATGTATTTCGAAAAATCTCACGAGAGATTAGAGGGGGAGGGAGGGGTCGACCTAAATCTCACGACATCTCACTTATGGACAGCCTCTTAGGGGGCAAATACTAGCAATTGCACCTCTACCCTTTGTCTTGTTATTGTATCTCATATTTCTTCATGACACAATTTATAGATAGGTAACAATGAAAATTATTATTACAAGGAACTAAAACATTTCTTACTACAATGCCATCGGTGACAAAGTACACTCTGCCCATTACACTTTTATATCATTGGTAATTGTTAGATGGAAATGGATGACTGCAACATTGTCAGGTGGTAATACAATGTAAAGTCCTAATAATGTATGTCACTGTCTAAGGCCCATGTTAATAAATCTATCTCAAAGTTGAGATTGATCTTAAGTGGAAACATCTAGAACCATTTATTCTTCCTATCATCTAATCTACTGAATCTAATAGGTTTGGGCGACTCTGGAGTAAATCCACAGTTTGCATCATGGGCTCCCGGTCCATAAAATACAGCAAATTACCAACATGTTTATGTAATAGGCATAAAAAAAAAAAAATGTGTAACGTCACGACTTTTATCCCCATTCGGGGGTAGTCAGAGGCTTGAGTGGCCATACACCACCACATTGTGGAGGTATTAACCAATTCAAAGCCCACGTTTCACCAGATAGACAGAACCCAACGTGACAGGTGGTGAACCTTGTCGCCGTGTATACAAAAAAAGGCATAAAATAAAGGTCATAATTGCCTCTCCAGGAAGCAATCATGTAACATTGACCCATACGATTGGGAGACCCTAGTGCCTCAATTGGTTACGCTCATAACAATTAGATGAAGCCATTAATTATATGTTTTCAAAAATATACTTAATTGACCAAGGTTTTGTAGATTTAATATTTTGTAAAAAAAAATACAACCAGTAAACCATGAATGGTCTATAGACAAACTATTATACCATCTGGTACAACACGATCAAGGTAGTAGCAGGTTTGATGCCTGTACGGTGCAAAAAACTGCACCATTGTAATGTGCCTCATCCCAAAGTTTAAAATGAAAGGCAAAATACTTAAGGTAGTCTATGCTTTCTTACTGATTAAAGAATATTTGTTACAATTTCTTATAATCTATGTTGCTGTTGGATTATCAACATTATGTGGGTAAGATAAGATAATAGAGAAATTATGTAGGGTAATTAGAATTTATGACAGGTACCTATGTAATCATACTTTTTTCTTTATTATAGCTGTGTCCAGTGGGATTTGTGGTGGTAAAATTTAAGAAAAAAATAAAATGTCAATTTGTAAGAGCCCCCGTAGGCCTAAACAAAATAAACACTTTCACTATTGACTATTTTTCATGAAGTTCAAAATGTTTATTTTGTTTAGGCCAATGGCCTTGCGGGCACTTACAAATTGTCATTTTACATATTTTTATTCTTAAATTCTACCAATACAAACTTTCATCCCCTATATAACCTCCTTAGGGGATGAATTTTCTAAATTCCTCTCTTACTGCTCACCTATGTTACATGAAGGTACTTGTGTGCAAACTTCATGCTTCTTGACCCACTGGTTTAAGCTGAGTGTTATCTTTCAGTCAGTCAGTGAGTTGTTATTTTTTATTAGGTAGAAATTATCTAATCAATAATCTTCTTTTATTATGTTTCTTAGCTTTTGTTGTCAGACCTCCTATTTTAACTTTTTAGAATTAAGGGATTCTTCTACTCAGATGCAGGTCTAAAAAGATAGACAAGTTTCATTTCAAGGTAAATAAGACCATACGGTTTCTACCACTGAAATTCAATGAATACTTCAGACACATTTCCAATAAGAACATCATAGTATATGAAGAGAAAAAAAATCCCCATTATTTTGGTATAATATATCCCCATATCAATGATCACAAAACCTAATAAAGATAAAACAACCTAGCAGGATATAAAACTGGTATTCTTCCAATATTGTTTGTGTAGAACTTGATGAGTAAACCAAAGGGACTAGACAAAGGGCAAATGTACCTGAGTGTGCAAGTCTTCGTCCGACTAGCGGGCTGTCGAGCAGCAGCCGGCGCAGGGACCAGCGGCCCAGCACGCCGCCGCCCCAGCCGCAGCCGCCGCCGCTGCCGCGCCGCATCCCCTCGCGCTCCACCATCACAACCAACTACCACATCACACACCAACACTGTCCCAACTCGTCCGCTTCACACGACCGACGATAGCTCCCACGGAATACCTACTAGTCCTACTACCGTTATGAAATCGGCGTCGACTCTCGAGCGCGACCACCTCTTTGCACAACGCGTATTGAGTAACCCCGCAACGCATCAGCGAGAGAAAGTGCCGATAGCAGCGGTACGTGTCCGCGGACGCGACAGATGCACTCTCAGACGACCGCACGACCGCTCGCTGTTATTGAGTTCCCATTGTGCTGACTAGGCCGACTTATGGCTATACACTATACAGACAATCCTACTATATTTACGGAAAATTCTTGCTGTATTTTATCACGGACGGCGATTAGCAAGAACGGTCAAGCGAGCAATGCAATTTTATTTTGATAAAATAAGTACCACAGAGGAAATTGTATAGGCATAAGTACATAAAATCGACAGAAGGAAACGAAACGGCGACAAACGAATTCAAGTGAGGAATATAACACTATCAGTAATAACACAAAAACAAAAGTATCGCGGGCGCGTATCGCGTATAGAGATGTGCCGAGTCAGGCTGACTCGAATACATAGTAAGTACTCACATACTCGAGTATTCAGATTATAGTATTCGAATACGGGTTTCGAGTACTTTACGGTATTCGAATCCTATAGTCGAATTGCTAATCAGACTGAGTAAACTGACAGCTATTAGTTCTATGTATATAGATAAGCCCGTTATTATAACCGTAATATACCCCTCATAATGATATAAGGCAAGGAAGAAGAGGAAGGTTTAGATTCCGCCTTTCACCCTGCAGGTCGTAGATTCGATTCCTACCTGGGACATGCATTTGTGTGCATGAACATGGCTGCATGTCACGAGTCTGGGTGTAATTATGTATATTAAGTAATTATTTACAAACAAAAAGTAGTATATGTAGTAATATCAGTTATCTGGTTTCCATAGTACAAAATCAGCTTAGTTTGGGATCAGGTAGCCGTGTGTAAAAGAGTGTCCCAGGATATTTATTATTTTTGTTATTATAGAAAAATGACATTAGCACCTGTCAGTTTACTCCGTTTGGTTAGCAATTCGTTTATAAGTCGGGCACTCAAATAGCGACCTTATACCCACAAGTCTAGTCTTTTTTTAGAGAAGTAACACGGATGAACTTGTATAATCTGTACCTGAAAATATGTTACTAACACTTATTTATTTTTATTTCTAGAATGTTTTGCTATGAAGTAATTAATTAAATGTATTTTTCGGTTGTTTTAAAGCGGTATTCTATTGTACCTTAACGGTAAACGCGTTTTGCCATGCATTTGATTCTGGTCCAAACCTTGGTCTGAACAATTTGTCAGTAAGTTTTAACTTTTAAAGTTTGCGGTTGTGACAATCGTTTCTCCCTTATTGAGCTCCCTACATAGGAAAATTATTAAAATGACCGACTGACATCGTTCAAAATGATTGGAGTCCTATTAAGTTTCCGAATACTCATAAAAGTATTCGAGTACTTGTCCGAGTCGTCCAACTCGAGTACTGACTATTCTTTTATAAATGAGGACCAAAAGTCAGTAGTCAGAAACACCACAACTTTTGATCGCGATACTGTTGCGTGATACGTATCGTATCATAGCGCGTGATAAAACTGGTTCCTATCATAAAACGGATTTATTGATAATGTAAAGCCTCCCTCCGAAGTGTCAAAATCTATGCAATCTTCATGAACAAAGCATAGACAACAAAAGATGAACCATCAACCATAGCCGTAAGTCAGTGACACGGTCTTTTGACGTTATCTGTAGTGATGTCGAATCCGAATATTTTTAATTAGGTATCGATAAAAAAAATATGAGAACGATTCTACAAACTGAAACCAACGTAGGTACACTTATTGCATTAAGAACTGTAAATATGTGTCCTAACAACATACGTAAAATGTATGTATGGAATTTTGAGAATACAAATGCGAATGCGAATCTCAAAATCATGCGAACATTAGTGTTGTGATTTTATTTATGGTTTTTGTTTCATAGTCATGTTTGTAGGGATGACGATGATTTTTGAAAAAGATCGATTATTAAATCAAGAAATCTATATTTCTTCGAGTTTGCATTTTCAATGTAAATATGGAATGGTACCATAATAACCAATTTCTTATAATTAAAAACAGGGAATTCAATAATTACAATTGATTTTACAACCATACCAAAGTATTCCATCAGGTATTAAAGAAGACATTTATTTCCCTAAAAAGTTTAGAAAATATACATAAAAATCGAATGTCGATTTTCTAGGGTGAAATATTGATTCACTGTAATGATTTAGTGCTATACTGGATGAATTTTTCAAGTGTGCGTGGATGGCCAAATCCGAAACTATGAGGAATAGCCAAAAGTACTCAAATGAGTCTCGGGGCCGATTTTGATGAAAACTAAAACGGCATCATTGGATTTTTGAAAAAACTAAATTCGAAGCCAGGAATCTAACTAAATGATTTAGAAAAAAAAACCACATGCTGTATTATTACACCATTCGATAGTGTCGCTGATAAGGAAAGAATTCTGGATTCCAATAATGCAGTTTCCATCAAAATCGGCCCCGAAACTCTTTTGAGTATTTTTTGCTATTCATCATAGATTCGGATTTGGCCATCCACGCACACTTGCATAATTCACTCTGTATATCGATTTCAACAATCGATTTTTTAGGTGAAATCGATTCTTCGATGTCAGACAGATCGAATCGACATCCCTAGTTTGTTTCTTGTGGTGTTGTGCCTTTCGTTTGGGTTATTTTGTTCCGCGTTTGGTGCGTGCGAATTAAAGGCGAAAAGGCAGCAAATTGCAGTGGACAGATTTTCAATTTGCTGTATAAAATGTATTTAAATTTACAAATACTCCTCTGTGCTGTGATAGTAATAGGTTATGTTAGTTGTGAAAATAAATATTCTAAGTCGGCGAATGAGAAAACGAAAAGCGATGTTGATTTTAGGAAGTTAGAAAAGCCATTTAGAATGAATAAACTTAATTTACTGTGGACAAAAGCTCGGCAGGTAAAGTAAATAGCGCTCGTATTGTTATTTATTTGTACCTAATGTTCTTGTACCTAAATAAATAACTGTCTTGTATGTTTATCATTGAGGTATTTATTCTTTGCTGTTTATACTTTGAAGTCACTTTCATGAACTGACCTTATTGTTGGTTGTTGACCTAAAATAAGTTGTTGACAAAGAAATTACTTTTTCTATTCTATGCTATTAAATATTAATTATAAACTAGCTTTTGCCCGCGACTTCGTCTGCTCTTAATTTATCCCACGGATACATACTATCGGGATAAAAAGTAGCCTATGTGCTATTCCAGACTATAATCTATCACTTTGCCAAATTTCATCCAAATCTGTTCATTCGTTTTTGCGTGAAAAAGCAACAAACATCCATCCATACTTTCACATTTATAATATTAGTGGGTTGTCTAAGAACGTTAGTACAAGGGGTATTGTTACAGCGTCTCACAGAACCGAAGCTGAAGTCGTTGTACAGTGACTTGATGATACAAGACAAAGAGGAGTTGATTTACAAGAGAGTGAAGAGTGAAGGGGGAGACAAGGAGGGCTTAAAGGAGGCAGAACTGAGGCGCAAACTCAGCAACATCATGTCATCTTATGGGCTGCTGCATCATTTTGAACAAGATGCAGAGAATCAGAAGGACCATCCTGTAAGTATTACATAAATATTGCCAGACTACCACACTAACTGTATGGTCCCAAACTAAGCAAAGTGTCTACTAGGCTACCATACATTTGACTGGAGGTGCTCCTAGTGATACCTGAACCATTGTAAATTATACTCCAGAAGTTTTAGAAAAGAAGTGACCTCATAGCTGACCAAATTTGAGAAATGCAGATTTTTCTCGTTCTCTTTTGTCTCATTAGAAAGAGAGAAAGTGTCTTGGCATAACAACACATGAGATTTGCATTTTTAACTCATACTTCCTTTTAATTAGGGTGTATAAATATAACCCTAAGGATTACTGCCTACACTACAATGTTTTCAGCTGAAACATCTATTTAAATTAATAGATTACGGGCTATCAATTTATTCATTTCAGTAAAATAATAGAGATAAACAGAAACATCACACAAACCAGACACAACTGATAAAGCATTTGAGATAAATTATAATGACTTTCATTGCTTGGTTAGATATGTGACACACGTGTCACATATCTAACCTGATGATTGTATTATTAACCCCCCTTCGATAATGAGCATTCAAATCACTGTATAGTTAGTTTCCACAGCAATATCTGTTTTTACTTGGTCCCTCTAAGTATGCATGTTAGATAAAGGGGCTATGCGCACAGGCAACTTTTGCGGCAACTGGCAACTCACAACTAGCTGTTTTCATATAAAACTATTGCGAAACAGTTGCGGCAATCGCGGCAACTGTTGTTGCAACTGGCAATTGTTTCCTGCAACTGCCAAAAAACGATTAAAAAGTTGATAGTTTCGGAAACTAAGTTGCTAGTTTCGGCAACTAAAGTTGCTCCGTGTGCACGGCCTCTAACCTCGAAATTTATAGAGATTTTTAGCCAGTTCACAAAGCATTTGTAATGCCAGTGTAAGTAATAATATCCGAATAAGTCGATCATAAATTTAGTTAATTTGAAGGTAAATGTTTTTTCAGATTCATTTGAGGTGGGTTACCAAGCGAGCCTATATTTTAATTTAAAATGACTAATATACAATTTTTCATTACAGTCTTTCAATTCTGGACCAGATGGTTTTATAAACAAGAGCTTATTCAAAGACAAGAAGCTAAATTATTTGTGGGAGAAGGCGGAGGCTTCAGGTCTGACCATGGAGGAGCTGTCGGCACTGAAAGAGGAATTCACACACCATCAGGAGAAAATAGATCAGTATTACGATCTATTAAATGATGATTCACCCAAGAAGGATAGCTATAAGAGTATGAATCCTTAATGTTAAACTAGCTTTGGCATATTTCAAAATGTATCATTTTGAAAGTTCATTTTCTGTATTTCAAAATGAAATTAACTCCATCTAATGCAGGGATTCCCAAAGTGGACGATATCGACCCCTTGGGGTCGACATAAACGAAAACTGATTTTGGGGATCGACGAGGTCTAAAAATCGGCCCCTATTAATTAACACAAATTCTTATTTGAAACATTTAAGATACTGTCTGTATAAGTTGTGACTTGTGTTACGTGTACCAACTTGTTTTAAGAATGATGATTAATCTTTTATTATTTTAATGTTTTTATGTTCAAAAAATAATTACTCACTTAAGTTTTTTTGTTTTTATCAATAGAAAAAAACTAGAGACAGGAGTTTTAAAGTAATTTGGCTATGGGGGTCTGAGGTATCAGTTAATTTTGGAAATGGGGTCTCTCGCCCAAACTAGTTTGGGAATCCCGAGTTCACTAACACACTAATGGACAATTAAGAACTTAATATTATTTATCACACAAAATAATAGTTAAAGAACTACCAGTATATTCAACAATCAGTCACTGCTCTGTCTATGTGTTGGTTAACTCGTCCTAAGTATCATCAAAATGAGTCACAATATTATTTTACCACTCAAATTCATCTTGGAACAATTAGTTTGGCCTTCAGTATCAGATTGCATCATATATTTGGACTGAATTGAAATGTTTCATTAATTTATATTCCAGATGTAATAAACGAGGAAGAATTGGATAAATTCAATGAAATACACCCCAATGATGTTACCAAGGACTACCTTGATAAGGCTAATTTGATTAGAGATAAGCACACAGATTTGAGAGACGGCTATGACAGACTGCAAAGGGTCGTCGCTAAAGGTAAACAAATTACTACTACATTATTAGTGCGATATCGCACGAGGCAACAATAGGCAATTTAGCCCTTAGGCCATACCTACACATCGATTTCTGTTAAGTCTGTGTTTCTAATTTGTTCTAGGCATATAATTATGAATTCTGTATAGGTATTAAAGTAAGTCTCCCATAAATATTAATTCTTGGTGCAATGTGATCGTAAAATATCTAATTATAAACGTTTTCTGTCGTAACAAGTCGTTATTTATCGAGTTGACTGACCCGATTTCCAGATGTTTCATTGCATTTAGTTCTAGAACAAAAGGTTTATATTACTAGTGTGTATTGCTTCATAGGTCCTAACAATAAGGAGTTCATAGAGCCAAAGGTGCAAGGGTTATGGCGAATGGCGGCCGCGGCCAACTTTACTGTGGACGAACTGGCTTCATTGAAGGTAAGACCCTTCTCTTGGAGATGATGATAGATTGTAAACGTTTGGTAACCTATCCTATTATTTGATGGTTTAATTTATGATCTTTGATTATTATCATCAGGTGGAAATGCAGCACTATGAAAACAGACTTCTGAAACTTCGTAACCTGCAAGCCACTCATGTAAGCAACAGAGAAAAACATAGAAGCAAGGTTATTTTTTTTATTTTTATTTTTACTATCTTTTACCCGCGGCTTCGCCCACACGCTCCCATAGTTTTTGCTCTGCAGTCCGATTTCTGATAGGGACAATATAATCTTAATCACACTATGACCATAGTGTGATTAAGATTATATTGTCCCTTATATTTTAAGTGTTATTTTATAGGCTATTCAATGGTGTCTATATTCAATATTTTGATATCCAATAGTTTAGTTTCCGACCTCCCGTACTGAGTAATAAAATGTAGCGCTGTATTGGTCCTAATTCGGATGCCTACAAATTACTACCATACAAAAATATTGCGGTCTTACTCATTTATTACGACCATGGCAAGGACAGCAATACAGTAGTTAAGCCAAGTTTAGTATGACAAGTTTACCAGCAGAATTAGCCCCATTGCTGTTACCATCGACTTCATATCCAGTAGACACCTAGTATAGAGCCAACGTTTTCAGATACAACATCGGATCTCAATTATAAATCCACGCCCACAAATGACCAGTAATGATCGATTTGTGTCAGTGTGCGTGTGTGTCAGGATATGTCGTGACCTTGTTCGGACCAATAATCATTCAGTATCCTGCGCCCATGCACCTCAGTTAGTTGACTGAAAAGTTTTCATTTTGAATTAAGTATTAGGCGTCTATTGGATATGTGGTCGATGGCTGTTATAATGAAAATTACTTGACTGAAGTGGGCAGCCTGGTGGTAGAGCCAAGCTGTAGCCAATTGACTGCAGCTCATAAACGGGCTGGCTCGACCGGGGTAGTACCACCCTCTCACAGAAGATCGGCGTAAAGCAGCTATTACAGCTGCGTTTCGTACGATGAGTGAGAGAGCCGTAAGCCCACCCCCCCTCCCCCTCCCCTTCAGGTCGGCAATGTGCGAGCAATGCCTTTGGTATTGTAAGCATCTATAGGCTACGGTATCTGCTTAACATCAGGCGGGCCGTACGCTTTTTTGCAACCGCAATCCAATAAAAACATGATTTTTATTTTATTAGTTTTCTCTTTTTGTTGTTATTCGTTTTAAAGTAGGTTAAAACTAGGTGCAACTGTCCAGTATGTATTTTAACATACTAAAATAAGTTTTATTAAAAAATCGCCACCTATGGGTTTTTGATAACAGATTACTACCTATTGATGGCTTGTTTGAATATAATTTAAAATATACGTAATGGCTACAGACAGACAGTAAAGCTATGGGTTCCTCCGATAGCGGTGCCGTCATATAACGGCCGCACTAGAACATTGGTTATGTAAACAACGGTGTCTAATGCCGCTTCCTAGGAAACCGCGCTATTTAGTTTACATAGCCAACGTTCTAGTAACGTCCGTTATATGACCGCACCGCTATTGGAGGAACCCATAGCTTTACCCTATAGCCTATTTATATGTTATTTGTGTGACACAGGTGGCCGGCGCCGGAGACAAGATAAATCACTTCGAAGAGCAGGAGCAGATGATCAAGAAGCACTCTCGGAAGGTGCAGAAGATGCACGCCGACCTGGAGGGCAGGATACAGCAGCGCCACAACGAGCTGTGAGGACACACTCACTTTGCCAAACAATCAGTTGATTTTATAAATTGTTACTAATTATGAATTTCCTACTAAGGGCGGCTGACATATCAGTGTGTTTATGTGGTGTATTGTGTAATTTGAATTATCTAAAACAAGTGAGAGTAAAACGTAATTATTTACTGTGCATTTACCAGTGTTAGTTATAAGAAAATTATGTAAATAATTATGAATCTCAAACAGATCAATTATTTATGTTTCTAATAAAATAATTTGTTTAAACTTGATGTTTATTGTCATGAGGCCCCTATTCAAGAACACACGCAAGTTACTTTGACAACGGTTTATTTGCCTAGAACTTACCGCATATCCTGCTTTTAATCATATTCGAGACAAAGTAAGTCCTCAATAATAATTTACTTATAAATATACACATTACCCAAATAAACCTATTAAAAAAAGAATTCATTGAAAAACAGGTGGTATTATTAAAAACACCAGTGGATACAGTGCATCAATATATCGATATTTAATCTTCATGTACAAGCAAATTTATTAATACATGTTTAATAATCCGACTCGGTTTGCGACCGTACCAATCATCGAAATTAATATCGCATTATGCCATAATATAGTGTAAAATATTTGTATAATAGAGGGTGGCGCGGCGCGGCGCGGCGCGCGCGCGCAAGGCAACGCAAAACACTCAGCGGCACTCCGGAATCACATTCCAAGCTACCTACTATTACATTCGTTTACGCGTATATCTACATCAGACGAAAACGGCGACGTCGACTATAACATAACTAGAATTCGTCTAAACGTAACGTCGCGGTCGGCGAGCGGCAGTAACAAATAAAACTACATCCGGCTCCCCTCGCGAGTCTCGTCGCAATCAATCGTTTAATGCTCACTTCAGTCGATCGTACAGTACAAGTAGTTCTCATCTCGATAGGACATCTCTACTATGTATATAGATAATCTGTATAATATATTCTTTCTCACTAATATCTACACCGTTTCCGAGGGTCGGGGCCGGCCGGGGCGGCGAGTCGCGCGGCTCTAGTGCGTCCACTTGCTCCACGCCTGCCGACAAACACACTCATGAGCGGGGCCGTACGTCACACAACTATCTATTTCAATAATGTATCGATTTGAAGTCTGAATGTCGTAAAGAGGTCCGGTGGTATTCAATACGTCCTGGGCGTGTATTGTGTCGTGTGGTTGTGGTTGTGGTGATGGGTGTGCACCTTCTGCTCGGCGTGGTGCGGCGGCTGGTCCCAGTGCGGGTGGTGGTCGGGCGGCGCGGCGGCGGGCACGGGCGGCAGGTAGTGCAGCGGCAGCGCGTGCATGAGCGACAGCGCGGCCGCGGTGGCGCCGCCCGCCGCGCTCACGCCGCCCACGGCGCCGTACCCGCCCTCGAGCCCGTGCCCGACGCCCACGTGCCCGCTCACGCCGACGTTGACGCCGCCCATTCCGGTGACGCCCTGCGACACGAACGCGACTCCGGTCAGTGTGCGACGACGGTAGTGAGACACAGATAACTACGTACTAGACGTTATAGCCGGCTGCTGTCATATAGCGGCCGTAATATAGCTGTGATTGACGTCACTAGAACATTGGCTATGTAAACAACGATGCCCAATACCGTTCTCTAGGAAACCGCGCCATTTTGTTTACATAGCCAACGTCTAGTGACGTCATTAACTATATTACGGCCGCTATATGACGGCACTGCTATCGGAGGAAACCAAAGCTTAAACGATCTGAAGTTAAACAACGCTTGGTGAGGTCAGTCAGAGATGGCTGACCATTTAGTGGCGTTGCGAACCGAGCCGTACTTTGGAGAGCCCGTAAAGTCGGTCCCGGTTGTGCAGTCGACCATGTCGGAGGCCTTCGGTCGGCTTTAACAAACTCTTGACTCCAGGTTCGCCAGAACCATACGATAAGAAGACTAACATAACAATAATAAATGGTCACGCGATCACCCACAAAATCAACCTCGTACCCGCTTCTTAACACGTTGACTGTCCAGCCTATTTTGGTGGCACACGCTCATACGTCCAACGAGTTGTTTTAAATAATCTGATTTGTTCGTACGTCCATTGAAAATCAAAGATCTAGCTTACAAGTGCAGTCCAAAAAACGCCATTCAGTTTACTTTTTTTTCTATCCTAGTGGCCTCTTTCCATTGAGTCCGGCCCAATGTGATGTTCAGTTTACTTAGGCTTGTGTATTACATTATAATGCACGGACGTCACAGCTAGATTGAAAATGCATTACATGTAATGCACGGACAGTCAACGTGTTAAACACACCAACGTCAAAACCCCCCGGCGAGCATATGTGAAAGGTGTAGTCACCTGATATCTGTCGTGTTCGGTCATGTGCGGGTGGTGCGCGAGGTGCGGGTGCCAGTCGTCGGCGGCGGTGAGCTTCCAGGCGCGCTCCGTGCCGATGGGCCGCGGCTTGCGCTCCTCCTCCTCGCCCCACGCGCCGCCCACGCCCACGCCCACGCCGCTCACTCCGCCCACCGCGCCCACGCCCACGCCGCGCTCCAGGAGAGACTGCAACGATACCACAACGTAAAAACCCGCAACAACTGAGATTCAAGTGGACTAGCCAGCGACACTTTCGATAATAATTTTTTTTATTGGACGCCGGTGGCAAAAAAGCGTACGACCCGCCTAATGATAAGCAGTTACTGTAGCCTATAGATGCTTGCAATACTAAAGGCATTGCTCGCACATTGACGAGCTGAAGAGGAGTGGAATGAAGGGAGGGGAAGGGGCTGTTTGGGCTTTCGACTCTCTCACTCATTGTACGAAACGCAGCTGTAATAGCTGCTTTACGCCGATCTTCTGTGAGAGGTACTACCCCGGTCGAGCCAGCCCGTGAGCTGCAGTCAATTGACTACAGCTTGGCTCTACCACCAACAAAATGGTACACGTATCATGGGTGGTTTTGGATCACGTGTCTCACCTGATACGCGTGGTGCACTTGCGGTGTGTGCATCGGTTTAGGTGACTGGTTCATAGGCTGTTGCTGGTATGACATCAACAACGCGCTCAGGTTGCCCGCGTTGTTGGCACCAGGGAACATCTATACAAAATAAAAGAAAATAAATATCATCGAGACGATCTGTATCATATCACGCGACTATTTGAGGAACTGTACTGGGGTTAAAACACTTTTGCAAAACACTGGTTACTCCAGTGATAGTATTTTGTTTTTTCATTTATGGAGCTTGAAGAGTTACTAACTGGTTACGTTCTTTTTGAGTCGCGTCGAGAACAGTGGCCTAAGGCCGTGGCCGCACTGGTAAAGCGACGGCGATTGCTATACAAATTTTCGCTAATGTGATGCGGCCACCACCATATGTTTACAGGGGTTTGAAAGTTGCCGCCTTACTTGTGCGGCCCCGGCCAAAGAGTAAAGTAAAGTAAATTTTATTATTCAGCCAGTTCACAGAGGAAACTTATGGTTACTTAATAACTAACTATGCCTACATAAAAAGTAACAGAGATTGATTGGCTCCGACTCTCAAACTAGGAAAGTTCCAGTGTTTTGATGTGTGGTGTGTGATGTATGAGTGTCGGTGGATACCTGTGCGTTGTGCTTCTGTTGCATGAGCGGGTGCCGCTGCGCGAAGTCGGGCGCGCGCGGGTTGAGCCGCGAGACGGTCTCCACGCCCACGTACCCGCCCACGCCCACGCCCAGCCCCATCGCCGCGCCGCTCATGTTCGACATCGACACCTGTTGCTGGACACGTTATGCACAACTCAATATCATGATGCCGGAAATACACTAGGGTACAAGTAGAGCGACATGTTCCGCCAACTACGTGATGTCCCGAGAGACGATGTCGCGGAACATTATGCAGGCCACACTAGTCAGTGTTTATAGAGGAGAGGAGCAAGCAACATGTTCCGCGTCACGCAAAATGTTGCGGGACACTGTGCAACGTTGCAGTGTCACGTATAGTTCGCGACAGGTCGAGATGATATTCGGGTTATGAGCTTTTTGCAGAATAAAATCCGAATCAAAATTAGCAGGACTCGATAAACAATTAAAATCGCCCACAAAATAATTAAATTAAATTATTCTGTTGCGTTGCAGGTCCTGCTAATTTTGATTCCGATTTTATTCTGCAAAAAGCTCATAACCCGAATGTCATCTCGACCTGTCGCGAACTATAGGTTGAGTGTTGCGGGTCATGCTGAACAAAATGTTCCCTAGTGTATTCGTCGGCGTAACTCATCAATATAATCAAATATTGGATCCATTGTGTCTAAACGTGTCAATTTATTTCAAAAATGTGTCGAGACTTACCATCATGTTATGTCCGTTTCGGGAGTTGTCTTGATAGATGGGTCCATTTCGGGAGAGACCGCTCATGTCCATGGCGTTTACATTGTTGCCTGTAATACAGTAAAATATGTAATATTATGAAGACAGATCGATCGCATATAGAAAAATAATCAATGGAAGACAGATCGCTCACAAGACAATCCATCGAATTTGAATATTCTTTGTAATGAATGAATGTTGGGTACTCGGGGGACTTATTACGAATCCGCATCATCTGTTTCGTTCGTTAGTGATTTAAAAAAAACATAAATGGGCCAAATATTGAAGCCTGTCAGAAACGGATTATTGCATTTGTTTGTAATAGCAGCTATGGGAAAAGAGGTTTGTGTTTGTAACACTGCACGGTTTGGGGCGTGCTTTGTGTGTTTTGTATGTATGTTTGTGTGTGTGTGTTGTATGTATGTGTATGTGTGTTGTATGTATGTGTATGTGTGTGTGTGTGTTTGTGTGTGTCGTGGTTACCGATGGGCATGGGCTGGTGGTAGGCGGGCTGGTGGTGCTGCGGCGCGTAGGCGGGCGGCGGCGTGGAGCCGTGCGACGACGTGCGTGAGCACGGCGAGCACCCGCCCGCCCCGCCGCCCCCGCCCCCGCCCCCGCCTCCACCCGCGGGACCCGCGCCGCCCGCGCCGCCCGCGCCGCGGTACCCCGGCGCCTTGCTCGCGTCCACCTGCACACACCACCACATATTCAAGAATAGAACTAAAACATTTATTGGACACAGCTCATAAGACACGAAGCAATATAAATAAAAACAAATAATAGGTAGACTATTAAATTAGAGCAAGAAAAAACAAAACACGATTAACAGATTCTCATACATATAACAATTACTATTTCTAATTTGGATACAAAAAAATATATTACGACGTCGTTAAATAACACCAATAAGGCATTCTTCCTAGTACGACAATAAAACAAAGTCATAAAATTTTTTGCATTGCTCAATCCCTACTTTTCCCTATTCTTTATAACGTATGGATTCATTACCGCGTGTAAGTAGTTTGTGCGGACGCAATGACACTCATATGCCATCGAATAAAATCAAGAATATTGTTACTAGCTACGCGGCTGAAATAGACTCGTGTAAATATGCGCAATACATAACAAAGAACATGTAACACTGAATGCTCCCGTGTGTGAGGTGTGTAAGATGCCATACCTGCGGCGGCGGCGGGTCGACGTTGTGGTGGGGGTCGGCGGCGCCCCACACGGCGGCGGCGCCGGCCGACAGGTCCTTGAACAGCGAGTACTCTTGCGTGCCGCCGCTGCTCGCGCTTGACTGTACACGAACACATCACATGTGTTAGCTCACTTGATTTTCTCATAAACGCATTTAAGTACCACCACACGCCGATCAACCTCCAAATTCACGCATAACCCACAAATTCACACCCTTGCACATACATCTACATGCACTCACCTCACTCCACACCACATCATACACACATACATACCCACACACTCTCTCACTCTTCCTACCCACACTCTACACACATACTTATCCTTAGTAAAAAGAATAATGTAAAAATCATAAAAACCTTAATTAATATTATTGTTGTTAGGCTATTTATTTTTTCAATTTATCTTTTTTAGTTTATTAAGTAATTTAAACCAATATAAGATATGGAGGAAAGGGGTCTCCTAATACAGGCATCATTTGCTTAAAAGGAGACTCTGATCACCTACTAATGTAATCTTTTTTGTTCTTGAAATAAACAATTTAATAAAATAAATAAATAATTTAATAACATCACAACGCGTTACAATATTGTGCGGTGAGGTCCGACCGAGACCAGTTTTTTCAGCACGGCCGAGACCGAGACCGAGAATAAAATAAATTCTCCGCCGAGACCGAGAATGTCAAATGTTCAAAATGTCACTCTACCCGACCTTTTGTTTAATCCTCTATAGTCTAGGGTAGTGATGACAACATTATAAAAAAAAATAGGGTGGCCCAGTCACGCACTATAAAAAAAAGTTTTTGCTTTGTAGCGCCGTGCGGCGCCAGCGAGGCCGTAGAGGTTTTAAGCCGATTACAATCGAACACAATTTCAAATTCTCTAGTTATGCGCGCAGTCTCGGTTCGGCCGAGATTCTCCCAAAATTTCCGCCGAGACTGAGATCTCGGTCGGACCTTACTGTGCGGACTGTGCCCATCCCTACGAGTTTGTAACAGTAGTGCAGTGTCGAGAAGATTTTATGCATACCTGCGGAGTAGTGTTAATATGCAGGGCGGTAGAAGTGTTCGGTGTATTTTCTTCGTTTGCGCTCCATGAGCTCGAATTGTCGGGGCTTAGCTGCAAATTCAAATCAGTATTATGCAATGAAAACATGGGCGTTTTGTGAAAGGAGGTTTAGAGGGTCCAACCCCTCCCTTAGCCTTTCAAAAACGGTAATATTCGCCAATATCCACGTTTACTATCTGTGCCACAAAATAGAAGATGTACACTTTGTGCACAGTTGGATCCATGGACCAATTACTAAGGTTATATCCCCTCATATGAAATTTTGAGCTAAATCCGTGAATAAAAGATTTCTTTATTTTCAATTTCGAAGATTTATAAAAATATACATAGAATCTCCTTTTGGAAGAAATTATTCCTGACTGCGATGGGTGTTTCTCAACTAGCGCGAGACTACTTGGAGAAGACTATAGCTTGTGAATTGAAACAGTGGGCTACATACATGCCTATCGTATCCTACTCATTCATTTTTTCATAAATAAAATTCAAGGAACTGACTGCCAACCTTCACGAGTGCCGTGACACTTAAAGAAGAAGATCCTATTCATATGATGGGTTTTTTATGAGACTGAGGTGGCAAACAATCGTACGGCCCGCCTGATGAAGCGAGGGGGGAGAGTTGGGCTTCCGGCTCTCTCACTAATCGCACGAGACGCAGCTATAATAGCACAGATTAAAGACTAAAGAAAGAGGTGCCCTTATTAGATATATGTATGAAAAAAAACGTGGTCATTGTTTTTTCATTTTCATTGTTCTATCTACCGGTAAATAGTTGAACTACTCGCTTTGTTTTATGTCGATGTTAGTACTAGGCCGACCACTCGGCCGAGTTGCTTAGGGCCAGTCCCCTTAGTAATTGGTCCATGTGTAATAGCTACATTACGCCGATTTTCTGAGAGAGGGTGCTACTACCTAGCCTACCCAGCCCGTATATGAGCTGCAGTAGATTGACTACAGCTTGGCTCTATCGCCAAAAATGATAGCGAGTGATGTACATACCTGCATGGTGCGTTCGGGCAGGCGGTGCTTGGGCTCGGGCTCGTCCTGCTTGGGCGGCGGCGGCGCGCTCTTCAGCGGCGACGACAAGGACGCCGCCGCCGCCGCTGCCGCTGCCGCTGCCCCGCACCCGGGGCTGCCGCTCGACGACGCCGTCGGCTAAAGTACATATATTTCATTTGAGTGTGTGTCCAAATAATAGACAAGAGATACGGTGGCAGCTATACGAAATTCTGCATATGCTAGCGGTTGGGGACGTCCATAAATTACGTGAGGCATTTAAGAGGGGAGGGGGTCGAGCCAAATCTCACCAAATTTCACGTTGGGGAGATAGGAGGGTCTGGGCAAATCTCACGTATCGAAAAATCGCAAAAATCACCTCACGTAATTTATGGACGCCCCCTTGGTTATAAGACCTGTCATCGCGACCGTAAATACCTGAAAGACGCGTTACACGACCATTTCACTGATCTAGTTTAGAAAATAGGTCGACTAGATATTGTGAAAGGCAAGATCGCAACGGCCGCACGGCATATTACGAATAACGTGGTGATATGGAGTTGTTAAACCAATTCCGCATAGTCTATCTAACTTTTAAGAAGAACTACCAGCAACGTATTATACATTCAATAATAAAACACTCAATAACAATGTCGCGGAGCGCCTTTAGCCCCGTTCCTTGTGATTTTACACGTGGACGCGCCTGCCGCTAACGGCCCGGCCACGACTTCGCGGTTCAGCGACGGGCGACAGCGCGGCGGCACCAAAATGTTGCATCACGCCACAAGCTGCCGCTCTCGGCGGAACGCGCGCGATGCAACATTTTAGCACCCCCGCGCTGTCGCCCGTCGATGAAGCGCGAAGTCGTGGCCGGGCCGTAATACCAGCAACTGTACATTGCGTCGTCATAACATAAATTGACGGGCCCGTTAGCGTGGTTGGCGCGGAGGCAACTATCACGCTGCAGGTCGTAGGTTCGATTCCTACCCGTGACGTGCATTTGTGTGCATGAGCATGTCTGTATGTCCGGAGTTTGGGTGTATATGTATATTAAGTATGTATTTACAAATAAAAAAAAGTAGTTTATGTAGTAATATCAGTTATCTGGTTTCCATAGTACAAGCTCTGCTTAGTTTGGGATCAGGTAGCCGTGTGTAAAAAATGTCCCAGGATATTATATTATTTATTATTATTATAAATAGAAACAAATGAACATGTACGGTAAAAGGAAGAGTTGTGTTCGATAAATGAATCATGTTGGTATAGTAGGTACCTGCGAGTGCGGCCGGGGCCTGGTGTCGGCGGGCGGGGGCGCGGGGTGCGCGGCGTGCGCGGCGTGCGCGGCGTGCGCGGCGTGCGCGGCGTGTGCGGGCGGCGCGGGCGACGCGGCGGCGGCGGTGAGCTTGGCGGCGAAGGTGGGCGGCCGCGCGCCCACGATGGCGCCCGTGTACGAGATGGCGGCCGAGCTCTTGGACCCGGCCGCGCTGCTCGCGGGCGCCGAGCCCGCGCCCGCGCCCGCGTTCACACTCGACGCACGTTTCTCGCTCGTGGAAGCTGCGGTAAGTATAGTCTATTCAATCGAGCTGCTGGCGGACTGCAAGTCGACAGCAAAATTTCAGTTCGGATGCGGTTTGAGCGATATCCCAATGCGGCCCGTCCGAATAGACCCTTAGGGGCTATGCACACGGGCAACTTTTGCGGCAACTGGCAATTGTTGCCTCCAACTGCCAAAAACCCATTAAAAAGTTGACAATTTCGGTTGAAAGTTGCTCCGTGTGCATAGCCACTTATAGACCTCGCTCGACAAGTATTAGTCCGAGGTACTCGTCGTTGAATCGGGAAGACATCTGACTGAGATTGCCGGATAAAAGTACTAAGGACGCAGAATACGGGAAACACGTTACGGTTAGTCAACTGACGACATAAAGCGTAGATCTAACGCAGGTATAACAAAGGTGTATGTACGGGACAAGCAAGGAACTGTACCGGAATTGTCTTAAAGAAAACATCAATCTATTTAATTGGTCTGGACCGCAATAAGAAGAGACATAAAAGTATTAGCAAGTGTTACCGTGTGCTCTGGCGGCGACGTGTTGCTTGCTCGGCGCGCGCGCGGTGGGCGTGGCGCGGCTGCCGGCCGAGCTGCTGCTGCTGCCGCTGCCGCCCTGCTGCTGGAACAACACATCACATCACACAACGAACACTTGCAGTGACACTAACAGGGCTAGTCACACTCCTGCTGCAGGGCCGGTTTAGGGCGTAGGGTGGGAATGACAGCCAATCGCCTATCGTTTGCTGCTTGCCTGCACACTGCCAACCGCAGGGTTGATCTAGGGACTATCCTTATCTCTACACTCTAAAACGGCCCTGCGGCGGGCGTGCGAATAGCCGGCTTAAACAAACATTAGGCCTAATTTTGATGAACTCTGGTATAGAGATAGACGGGGCCTTGGACAGACTTGGAGGACATAGACTACTCTTTGTTGCGAAAATAAAGCTTGAAGGGGGTGATATCGGGGATGAAAATTAGTATGGGAGACCAATCATTTCTCACGTGTTTTTTATTAATTTAATTAGTATGGAGATAAACGTTGGAACGTTGGATGGTGTGGCTAATAGAGAAATTACTCCAAGTACAAATTCTACGCTGACGAAGTCGCGGGCACCAGCTAGTATGTAATAAGGATGTATGGGTAGTGACCTTGGGCGGCGGCTGCTTGGGCGGCTTGGGCTGCAGCGGCAGCGGCTGCGGCGGCGGCTTGGCGGGCTGGCGCGGCAGCAGCTGCACGATGTCCGCGTCGGGGTCGCGGATCATGGCCGCGATCAGCATGCCCGCCTGCTTCGTCGCCTCCGCGGAGCCCCTGCACATACAACACCATGCAATACCATACCATACATACCATACAATCATATTTTTTTTACCATTCATAATGTTTTGCTTTTAACGTTGCACAATTTTCTAACTTCAAAGTGCTTTGTATCGTCAACGAAATAACGCCGTAAATCGAAATTACGCGCTTTGGGGTTGGGATTAAAACAAAATTTAGGTACCCCGTTTTTATTCCCAAACGTGGTCCACGTATGATGGATGGGATCAGACTGAGGATGAGGACACGTGGAACAGGTAGGGCTAGATACGGTAAGCTTTTGAATGGGTTTGACGATGCAAATTTTTGATAGTGTGTGGCTGGCCTAAGTCGTATCAAAAACGTTTCAAAACCCGGTACCATTCCTGCCCTGAGGATAAGTAACGAATTGATGTGGTAGTGGGGACTTGCTGATGTCGGCCAGAATCGTGGTGGAACAGTTCGGACACAAGGGACAGATCGAAAAGTTGAGTATTGCATCAAGCACATGCCGTAGTGTATAGTCTGATGATAATGATGATCGTATTTGGCGGATTTCGGCCATAGCGACTACTTCAACTCCCATGTCGCTCGTGTGCTCACATGTGGCTTATGTAGCCAATCTTCTTTGTGAAGACCCTCGCACATTGCGGGCATGTGAGCACTCCATTGACTTTATAATTGATTACCGCAGGTGGTCGGGCTTTCAATTCATCGCGCTATATAGAGTAGCAGTGTATAGTGTGTACTGACTTGATGGTGATGATGCGCTCGCCCTGGCCCTTGCTCTGCTTGTCGACCTCGATGTGCGCGCCGGTGGCGGACCGGATCGCGTTGATGTTGCTGCCGGCGCGCCCGATCACGCGCGAGATCGCGTGCGACGCCACCGACACCTTCTTGCAACTGCATACAACATCACGATATGGACTACTGAGGGGCTATTTACATACCTAGACCATTCGTTTCATTCGTGCGATTGTAATATTGGCACTAACTTACTACAGACCGGTGTCAAAAATTAAAAACGAAACGGATTATTACTTTCGTACCGGGTATTTAATAGCAGCCTTGAAACGGTGTCAACAATCTGCCGCTTTATCCCCTCGTAATCATCTTATCTGAATGATTTTCGACTAGAACTTTCATTGAAAATAAAATAATAAGGTTGTTATTTAATTTCAAGGTCTGAAATGTCAATATTATGTTTCAGAAGTTCCCTTGTTCAAAACATTGACAATTCTATGAAAAAAGAGCCTATCTTATATTAGAAAAATCTGCTTCGGAGCCATTTCCCAAGTCCCAGAATGTCCCAGGATTAAAATAAATTTGAATTACCTAACAAACAAATACACAACTGCTTTAAAATTGCAATTAATTTTCAAAACAATGATCTCTATACTCAATCAGATACTAGTTAAATCTTATACCATTGCCATAATTTGATTGCAGACTTTAGGTCAACTCACCCTGGTTCAACGGTGGAGAGCGTCTGGACGCTGGACTTGCGCACGACTTCCTTCCATCCCTCGTCGCGTCTGCCGCCGACGCCCCCGCTCTTGGGGGAGGTACTCTTGCCTTCCGCCTCCCACCTGTTACATACATTACTTTTATACAAGTGTATACCGGTCAGAATTATTCAGGAGTATTTTTTCCTGTACGTAGGGCAGACCAAGGCTGGACCTATGACCTTACACGCTTAGTAGGAAGCCGGTAGAAGCGAGTGACGGAGGACCGTGATGTGTGGAAGTCTTCAAGGAAAAAGGACATAGTCCAGCAGTGGACGTCTTCCGGCTGAAGGACAGATGGACGAAAAGGGAGAGATATTATGATAATTTACAATTCAAAACAGCTTGTATTGATAAAATATTAATAACATTAAATATATGTATAGGGCTGTGAATGTTCATAATTTGGAATAAGTTAAGTGCAGTCACTAAAATACTGAAGCAAATAATAAACATTCAAAAATCAATGTCAACGTCAGGCCATGCATAAGAAAATAATTTGCGACGGAACTATATAAAAAGATGCTACACACGAAGTATTGTCACTTGCGTTACTAGAAGTATAACAGGTTAGTTATTGGGTAACAAAATCTTTTAGCGGCACTTCGTGTATTGGCATACTAATCCACCAAGCCAACTAGACACTCGGGTATAAATATCAAATGATAATAAGACAATGATTCCGCGGTCCTTCCACCACATAGTGGGAGCTACTACCACAGGAGTGCCCAGGCATTGGCCCAGGCTCACTATGTTGTAGACGGACCGCGGAATCATTGACTTATTATCATTTGATATTTATACCCGAGTGTCTAGTTAGCATGGTGGTGTAGTAGGTACATGCAATATCTCGTGTTCCAACTATCTAGTACCAATGTGAGGATAAAACAACTTTGACACTGATTTTATCTCGTTTACGACGAACGCCGCGTGACGTTTACGTATGTTCCAACTTACTGATGCGTGGTGTGGCTCTTTTTATTTTTGTCGCTCGTGTCAACATCGTCTTTATCCACATTCAGCCTAGTGGATTCGAACACTTGGCTCTTTCTAGAGTTATTCCCGTATTTGTTAACATTCTGTACTGTAATGCTCTTAGGGCTATCCTCTTCGGTTTTTCTGCAAGAATAATTATATTTTTAACCCCCCGTCCCGGTAACTGGCACTGCTATATGGAAGTATATACAACTAAATAATATGTCAAACAGAAATATTATATCAAGCATTATTGTTCACTCAAACACTAAAAAGCATGCACCTAAATGTTCAGACCGATAATACCGACCGACCGTATAATTGAATAACTTCAATATTTCGGACTGTTAAAGTATAGCATTCCCCAAAATGACGCGCGCCGATCATTTCAGCTTACAAAATTAGGTGGCTTCAAATCGACCGCATAAACTGTAACCCCATAAGCATTTTGAGAACAAAAGTACTTTGTAATGCCATTGTAAGTCGATTGTAACTTTCTATAAACTTGTGAGTTAGTGTGTAGTGGGACCACATTTACTAGCTAGCTGATAGAAGCGGCGCTTATGAAATAGACGATAACTCCCTTGCGTCAGTTTGGGCAAGCCAATCCCGTAGTGATTCAAGAATCGGTCTGGGGGTCTAATAACGCCACTATGCAACGTTGCCAATGCAGTTAATTTTTCTGATGTTCCAGCAGAATCCTTAGCAATTCCGCTAAATTTATATTTAATAGGGTGGCAGGAGACTGATCCAGATTCATTTGTATAATGTATTTTTTTGTGTAGATGTCTGTCCTTGGTATAGTACTCAAAATTTATTTAAAATTTATTTGTTACTATTTAATTTAACGGAGCAATTTTGGTCTGTATGTGCTTTTATTATTTTTTATATACAGGTCCAGGATTTGTAGCTAGGAATCGAACTAGTTGATATAAAAAAAGCCTGTATTATTACACCATTCGATAGTTTTGCTAATAAGGAACGAATATTGGGAAGTAATGACATACGGCAAACTTAAGAGTAGTTAAACGTAGTTCGATTCCTGGCTAGGAATATTATTATTTTTTAAATCCAATGATGCAGTTTTTGTTTTCATCAAAATCGGCCCCGAGACTTCTTTGAGTACTTTTCGCTATTCCTCATAGTTTCGGATTTGGCCATCCACACACACTTAAAAAAATCACCCTGTATATTAGTTACACGACTATATGCTTCCTAAATAAATCAAAATAAATTAAATTTCTGTAGAATAGTCACACATTTTACGACATTGTGCTAGAAAATCAGAATAAAAATGAATTGCATTGGCAATGTTGCATAGTGCCGCTATTAGACCCCATGAGAGCTGCGTGTGTAGTGTGCAGTGCTTACTTGTCCTTGCGGTCGGGCGCGCGGCGGTCGGGCGGCGGCTTGGCGGGCGTGGCCGGCGGCGAGCTCGGCGCCACGTTCTCTTTCTCTACCTTCTTATCGCTTTTCGGGGTGCTCTCCTTCTCTTTCGTTTCAATTTTAGGTTTGATCTGTTCGTAAATTAAAATATACATCGTCATTTTAATGATCAAATACGTCACAATGCGCCAAATGGTGCTTATTGTATTGATCAATTTATTAGGATCAGCGAAAACAATTTTTTACGAACAGCAGCTAGTTAACAGTAACAATAATTATTTCTCAAATCGCCTAAGCACAAATCGAAACTAAAATTCTTGATTACATCAGAATTTTCAAATAGCGCCAAAGCTGTTTACTGAATGTATCATACTAATATTGTAAATAGGTATAGTTTGTATGTGGGGAATAATCTTTGGAATCACTGATTTCGACTCTGAAACTATGTATTTAACTGCTAAGAGAGCTACACTATTTCCGAGTGGCATATAGGCTAGTACCTCGAAGTACAATACGCTTGACGCCGCGGGCAACAGTAGTGATGAATTATCACTACATAGTATAAAACAAAGTCGCTTCCCGCTGTCTGTCTGTCCTTATGTATGCTTAGATCTTTAAAACTACGCAACGGATTTTGACGCGATTTTTTTTAATAGATAGAGTGATTCAAGAGGAAGGTTTTAGTATATAATTTGTCAAGTTATGGTTGCGATAACTGACATCCACGCGGGCGAAGCTCCGGACATCAGCTAGTAATAAAATACTTTAATACCAGTAGAAAAGCACTAAGGATTGTTAACTGTATACAGTGTATAGACGAACTTACTTTATCCGGTTGTTTCTTGGCGGGGGGCGCGGGCGCGGGCGCGGGGGGCGCTGCCTTCTCCTCCTTCTTCTTTTTCTTGGACTTGGCGGGCTGCACGGGCGGCGCCTTCACGTCCGACGACGAACAGGAGCCCTGCCGATGGCAACGTTTCATTTATTGATTTTAAAATACCACCAAACAAATGTGGCGTTTAGACAGCTATTCTATGGAAAAATAGTCAAAACGCCATATTTATTTGATAGATAAGAGTTATATGACGATTCTGGAAAAGGCTCTTATTATATTTATTTATTAGTGGTATATGAGTTGTGGTCGTGTTTTTTTTATAGCCAAGGATGGCACACTGGCAGACGGTCCACCTGATAGTATGTGGAAAACGCCGCCCAGGGCATCTGCAACTTAACGGGAGCAGACGCGGCGCCAACCTTTTAGGGACCCGTAAACATGCCCTTTGAAGAACCCCATGTCGTAGTGATATGCCGTGTGTCCACTGGCAAGTAACTTCCGCAATTTCTTGCAGAAGTCACTTGCCGACGTGTTTCCACTGACTGCAATTTTACACAACCGTGTATAGTTCGCGACAGGTCGAGATGACATTCGGGTTATGAGCTTTTTGCAGAATAAAATCTGAATCAAAATTAACAGTCGCGAACTACACATGTGGGACTTGCAGCAAGTTTGGCAAGTCGCAGAAGTCCACTTGCGTGAGTGTTTACACATTGGAAGTCGCTTGCGCAAGTAAACTTGTGCAGATTTTCTTGCCAGTGGACACACGGCAATAAGGAAAGACTTGCACGTAGTGTGTGTGGAGTGGGTAGCACGGTAGTGACCTGCGAGTTGGCGTCGATGCCGGAGTCGCCCTCCTCCTTGGCCGCGGGCTCGTCGTCGGGCTCGCCGCTCTCCGAGCACTCGCCCAGCGCCTTCTCGCAGTACAACGAGTTTTTATCGTTCTCCGCCTGCAATTTGCGTCTCTCCTCCTATCAAGATAAGCGAGCCTTTGCGATGACCCTTCAAGTGTGGGTTTAATCTGTGAGTTAAAGTTGATAAATACGGAGCCATTTCAAGTAGGACCTCGGTCAATGACCTCGAGTCAACGGTGAATGGGCGTTGCAGAGTCGAATCAATATATTTGGGAGAGGGTCATCTATTCAGTACGAACGAAAAAAGCGAGTACTTTGGGAGAAGAGTTCTAGATTCATTAGAATCGCTTAATTTTTGACGACCGCTTGGCGTAATGGTTTGACCGTAGACCGCTCAGCTCACTACATCGGGCTGTTGTGGGTTCGATTCCCGCCAGATGCCAATTTCGGAAACGACCTTTTCTTAATTTATCTGGTCTGGGTGTCACTGGGATCACCCCTAGTCCATTGTTTGGTAGCCATAGTAAAAACATTGAACCATACAGTTGGTGTGTAAGTCTGACGATATTTATTTTACTCAGTACTTTAAAATTAAACGTTCCTATTCGTCGAAACGAGCACGCCTGGTCGGCCAGGTATCCCGGGCGATCGACATCGGTCATGGTGTGTGTATGCCTCGGCGTCCAGCAGGGCTATTACGTATCTCAGTTGACAACTGGCGTCGGTTGTACACCGAACTTTGGTGGTAAATTAGAATGACATAACATTGGTATTACGTATTTCGGGGAATGGATATCAAGGTACAGTGAGT
Source organism: Drymonia ruficornis (assembly GCA_947859195.1). Taxonomy (NCBI): domain Eukaryota; kingdom Metazoa; phylum Arthropoda; class Insecta; order Lepidoptera; family Notodontidae; genus Drymonia; species Drymonia ruficornis. Next base: position 2,157,361 of record OX401913.1, read on the forward strand.
TTAGGTTAGGTTAGCCCTGCAAGAAATACGTAATACCAATGTTATGTCATTCTAATTTACCGTCAAAGTTCGGTGAACAACCGAAGCCAGTTGTCAACTGACATACGTAATAGCCCTGCTGCTCTTCCAGCAGGATGGTCGCGTTCTGGTTGGTCATGGTGGGTGATGATCATGTACGTACCTTCTTCTCCATCTTCTTCTTCTTCTTGCGGTCGCGGCGGCGCTGCGCTGCTAGGCGGCGCGACTCCTCGCGGCATCGCTCGGCGTCCAGCTCTTCCAGTAGTATAGTCGCGTTCTGGTTGGCGCGCGCCGCCTGCGTCTCCTTGGCGGCGCGGATCACGCGCACGCACTCCTGGCACTTCTCCAGCAGCTCCTTGTCCGAGATCGTGCAGATGTACCTGCACCGAACACATGACCGCACGTTAGGGTGAGGCCTCTTTAGTGCGTTGTATTGCGTCGTCGCAGCGTAAACGCTGCGTCGTTTTACATTATGTATATTTTTAGTAGCATGCCACATTTATGCGTTGCGTCGTCGCACGCGACGTTTCAACGTATCGTTTACCTACATCGACCGTCCAAGACACATCATAGAACGAGAAATGCATTAACAGAAGTCATAAGTCAAAAATAAAAAGGACAAGAAATTACAATACACATCGGGTATTCACCATACTTTTCTTCGTATGTGCTACGATACTGCGCTAGGGACGTCACCATGGCATCCTAGATGTAGGCCTAAAATACCCTTTTTAAAACCCACATAACCGCATCAAACATCATGTCAAACGTATATTACACACCGTTACGTTTACATCAAAAGTCTAAACAGGACAAACATGTATGAATAAATATTCCTTCAAGAAACTGACCTTGTCATCTCCTGATCCGAGGGGAATTGCGTTACTACGCCGACCATCCATTTGACCACTTTTGTGTGGCCTTTACGGAAGGCGGCCATTAGGCAAGATACCTGCAACAACACAACATATTTGTACGGGATTCAATCATTGACTACATCCAGACTAAAATGAGACTAGTTTAGTCACATTATACTATAATGACAAGTTACTTTTAGGGCCTGGTTCAAAATCGTCAGATATCTTATGCACCAAATAAATATAGCGTTTTGACGATACTCTGGAAAAACTGTCCATATTTATGTAACCGGTACTTAGGCTGGGACCCAAGACGGTTATAGACTATGACAAAAAAAAAAATAACGAGCCGCAAAAAGCACTATGAACCAAAGATCAGGCCTTTTCCCAGTCAGCAAAGAACAATATAGACTCTCATAACTTATGAGAGCCTACATTGTGAAATCTTATGAGTCATAAGCTTGGATAATTTACGGAGCGAGGGCTTGTATTGTATTAGTCACTAATACAATACACTTATAACTTGTGTATAATAATGTGTGTAGGATTGACGTACTTTTCTATTGTCCTGTGAGTCGATGTCGGCGCCGGCGGCGTACAGCATCTCGACGACGGCGAGGTGGCCGCCGTTGGCCGCCAGCCATAGGGGGGAGTTGCCTTTCTTGTTTTTCACTTCGACAGCCGCTCGCCTGAACAACAATGTGTTTACATGATGAAATTGAAATCATGGGAATCCTTTTAAACGGTGATTCTACACATGATTCAGAGTATTTAGGAAATATTAATCAACAAATCAATTGATAAAAATGTGTTGCCCAGGTAAGGTATAACAGTTAACAAGGAGTTAAACGTAGACGATAACTACGCGCCACAAATAATACCAAAGTGAATTCGAACTTCGAATAAAAGTTCGAATAAAATGCTATTATTTGAAATTAAAATTATTACTAGCCTATTTAAATTTAAAATAATACATTGGGGCAGGATTCGCAGTCTTTTTTCATACCCCGTCAACTTTGGCGATTGCAATATTATACAACAGGCGGACGTATGCCGCGGCTTGGCTACGTCCTCAATACAATAGAATAGGATTTGAGGCGCTCATAGCCATCCGCAATCACTGATCGGTAAACGATAGGTGGTTAATCAACGCTCGGCAAGGTCAGTCAGAGATGGGTGGCATTTGAACTGAGCGTCTCCGTGCTTCGGAGGGCGCGTTAAAAGTCGATCCCGGCTGTTGTCATCTAGGCAGCAGTCGTTAATCCTTGTCGGAGGCCATCGGGAAGCTTGACCAACTCTGACACCAGGTTGGCCACTAACCATACGATAAGAAGAAGACAATAGAATAGTAGGCTAGGGTCACTGACCTCTGCAGCAGCAGCTCGACGAACTTGGTGTGTCCCTTGTCCGCGGCGATGGTGAGCGCGGTGTCGCGGGACGAGGGCACGGGCGGCGCGTTCACGTCGGCGCCCTTGTCCAGCAGCACGCGCCCCACCTCCACGTAGCCGCCGCTCGCCGCCTCCATCAGCGGCGTCAGCCCCGTCTTGGCGCGGTGCTCCACGTTCGCCTTGCGGTCCAGCAGCAGGCTCACCACCTCGTGGCGACCTGACGCACATAATACACAATGTTCACACGTTCAGACAATGCGACCACCGGCGGAATTACGTCTGGGCGATCCGTTGAGTCGGCGTAGCGCTATGTTTACGACGGACAGTGCCAATCGACAAATCCGGTGACGCCACGCCACGCAACGATCAGTTCTTCAACGGCGCAGCGCCGCTCAGGGGCCATCCATTAATTACGTCACACGTAAAGGGGGGAGAGGGTCGACGAAATGTGACATTGTGTGACAAGGGGGCGGGAGGGGTCCTAAGTTTTGTGACGTCACATTTAAAAATCTAATATATCAAAGTATTAAAACCGAAATTTGAATTTTTAATGAAAAATTATGAAAATTTCTGTAAATTATAAAAAAAATACGTGACATCACACAGGGAGGGGGGGGTTCTCGCCAGCTGTGACTAGGGGGGGGGGGGAGGGGTCTAATAATCATGAAATTCGTGTGACGTAATTAATGGATGGCCCCTCAGGGTGTGTGTAGTAGTCTTTGAACGACAATAGAGTGGAATAAACGTTGTGCTGCGCTGCGTTTTAACTCCAGTGTCGCACCGTGTAAAACCCTCCCCGCTTCGTCTATTTGGCCCCATGTATTAACGCAGCGTGTGGCATGCCGTTCTGATTTGTATGTAAAACAACGCAGCGTCACCGCTCCGTTCGCAACGCTGACATAACGCACCGTGTGGCATCGGCCTTTCAGATGATATCGAAAAGAAAAAGCTAATCCTAAAGCGAATCACACACTGTACCACGGTGCGGTGAAAGTTTGTATAAAAAGCAGTCATCTGCATCACCGTCGCTCCGTACGTTCGCTGCGTCGCCCCGCACCCTGGGAGCGTGATTCGTTCTAATGAAGATCCACCTAATTTCTGTCTACATGTACCACTGTGACGCACCTTGGAAGCAGGCGAGCGTGAGCGCGGTGTTCCTGTTGGTCTCGATCTGCGCGTTGATGTCGGAGCCGCAGTCGAGCAGCAGCCGCACGGCCGCTGTGTGCCCGTTCATCGCCGCCAGCATCAGCGGCGAGATGCCCAGCTTCGAACCGGTGCGGGAGTTTATCTCAGCCTGAACACACGAAACAAGCAGTTTTAGAACATATCTTACTCCATTGAATGCCGGAATATAGAGAGTCTACGCGAGACTTAATTGATTTTCAAAACACGGCCGTCTTCACGGTGACGACATGTGGAAAGTCCCATCACCGGTCACCTTTTTAAGAAAAAAAGTCAGTCGTTTCTAATTCAGAACAGAATGGACGACCTTGATTTAGCATTTTTAATTTACTTGGAGGATGAGCTTTCCTCAGAAGACCAAAAAGTGTTATGGAGGAAGATGATTTTTTCAAAGCTCGTGATACAGAAGGTGCATTTGAGGTTTTAGTACGTAGTACTCAATGCTCCAGTTAGAGTTGGAACTCTTTTTGTTCGTCATCTGGTCAAAACAATATAAATTGGCTTCACCGCTTTTTAACGTTACGGTCTCCAATACCGCTCTCTAGAAAACCGCGCCATTTAGTTTACATAGCCAACGTTCTAGTCACGTCATGCGTCATTCACCGCTATATTATGGACGCTATATGACGGTACCGCTTTCCTAGGAAAACAGGGCTTTATGACCGAAGAAGTAATGTTGAAGATGGTTAATGTGTATTAACGTACCTGGTGCGTGAGCAGCAGCCTGATGATGTTGACGTATCCACCGGAGGCGGCGAGCGAGAGCGGCGTGTAGTCGGAGACATTACGGTGCTCCTTGTTGGCGCCGCGCGCGAGTATCAGCTCCACGACCTCGTAGCGGCCGCCGCTGCACGCGAGCGACAGCGGCGTATCCTTGGTGCGCTCCGACTGCGCCTCCATGTCCGCGCCGTGGTTCAGCAGCACCTCCACGATCTTCTCGTGACCCGCCGTCGCCGCCAGGATCAGCGGCGTGAACCCCTGCACACATACACACGTATTATTGCTACCCTTCTGCGAGCCACGCATCAAACTATACAACAATTGAGAAAGGAACACTTCCAGCGCTCGTCTTAAATAGTCAACCATTTCAATATACCTGCCGCTACTATAGGTATACCGCATACCGCGTACCGCGCCGTACCGCGCCTCAGGTACGCGAGCGGCGAGACGGGAGGGGCTCATCGCTCTCGCCGTCCCATTCCCCCACCCGTCATCGCTCTCGCCGTCCCACCCTCCCACCTCCCCGCGCATACCCAAGGCGCGGCACAGCACTTGCGGTATACCTATAGTGCCCATCAAACGTATGAACGCTATAAATGTTTTCGAAGCATCTCAGCAATTAAGTCTCCTGCAATGGTCTTCCACTCTCATCTATAGCTGTAACGCGTGATGTCATCGGTCCACCTTGTTGCAGACCTACGGTGAAATACCCCTTGAAACAATAGACGTGAGAGGTGTGTATTTTGTATATGGAGTACGTACCTTCTTGTCCCTGTGCTCGATGTCTGCGCCGCGAGACAGCAGCAGCTCGACAAGCTCCTCGTGTCCGCCGGCGCAGGCGAGCGTGAGCGCGGTGTCGTGGTTGGAGTCGGTCTCGCCGTCCACGTCCATGGCGCAGTAGGCGCCGGGCGCGGGCGCGGGCGGCGTGCCCGCGCCGAACGCCTCCGCCGACCGGCACCCGCGCGACCCCGAGAACCGACCCTGCACACAACATACACATTACTGAGATCCTTACACCTGAGATCCTGCCAATCTTACACAAGGATATGGCTCGTTTTATACTTATGCTTACAGTGCCTGCGTTTAGTACGCGCGGGTACCAGACGCAAAACAATGATAAGACAGTAGATACATTTTCGGCGATGCCGTTTACCGCACGCGCGACTATTTTTGCGGATTTAAACTTGTGTCAAATATGATAAGACAGTAGATACATTTTCGCCGATGCCAATGCCGTTTACCGCACGCGCGACTATTTTTGCGCATTTAAACTTGTGTCAAATACGAGAGTATCATGCACAAAGTTTTGTACGGTTTTTACCTAGGATGAGATGTCATCCTATGCATCCGAATGCACCATAAATTGCGAAAGGCAAAAAACTTGACTCATGAATAAAATGAGTGCAATACAAGTCAATCAGTATAAAACTAACGTAAGGGTCGTGAATAATAAAGGAAAACTTAGCCAACTTGGTTATTCTTACAAACCAAGATCTCAGAGTCTGTAAAAAAGTAACTTACCTTCTTCTTGGCGGTAACGGAGGCGTTATTGTGGTGGTGCGGCTGCTCTCGCTTGGCGTGCGGCTGCGGTTGCAGCTGCGGCTGCGGCGCGAGGGCGGGCTGCGGTTGCGGCTGCACTACGCCAGAGTGCACGTACGATGGTGATCTACCAACAGTGCATACGTTACTCCATCGCACAAGAGATATAACATGACTATCTTCTTACACGAGGTCGCGGTTCGATCCGGTTGTAGACTTAACAAGAAAAAACTAAAATGATTTTTTTAAGCGCCCCCATTGGTCTAAGATAAACCATTTGACTTTGAATAGATTTGCCATCACTGAACAAATTATCGAATTATTTAATTTTATTACCATACGAAATCCAATTACATTATCAGCCTCCTAAAATATCATACCAATATTACTCAAACTTCGCTAAATGATAAATAAAACATACATCTTACCCAGATGATCACCATCAGAGATAAAACGTAAATATCAGGGGAAAATGGAATGGACGCCTGTGGTACTGAACATCTGGTAGGACATAAAAGGGAATAACCGGCCAGGCCCTTCGTAGCGTCCCTACGACGTTGCTACTACTACTGGGGAACTTCCTGGTGGAGGTGGGATGGCTGGAGTAACCGGCCCACCACCCTCCAGCACACAAAACAGGCGTCGATTTGTGGAAACGGCCCGTAGAAGAAGACGTATTTGCTACAATAAAAACTGGTGTTTATAATAGAGCCATAATGTGGTACCTGTATTCTTCATAGGGCAGTGTGGGTGGCGGCAGTGCGAAGTGCGGCTGCAGGTCGGGCTGCGGCTGCGGCGGCGGCTGCGGCTGCGGCTGCGGCTCGGGCTCATCGGGCCGCGGCAGCGCCAGCGCGCCATCCAGCGCGCCGCCCGGCGACGATGGCCGCACCCGGTACTGGCAACCGTTGCCGACTTGCTGTACGTCATAATATGACACTTCAGCTTCAGGTTATAATATCGATGCTGTAGTAGTGACGTCAGACAGTTTAAAAAAAAATGATCCATGTTCTGTTGACTACAAATTGTAATTACAATTGCCAGAGCTAAAAATATTGCAAGAAGAGAATGGCATTACAGTTTTGTAAATATTAGTTTGTGTACCAACTCATACACTTGTCGATATTAACTGTTTATTAGTCATATTTTTGGACAATTTTAGTTGTTGGTAAATTTTTACCTTTTAGCCTTCGTAATATATCACATGAGGCCGAGCTTTAAGTAGTCGGAATGGGCCGCTATAAAATGCGATTTTATGACGAACTACATTTTTATTTCAATGACATAAATGCCCTTCGAACGCGTCGAGCAGTTGGAACACATACAATACTGCTTGCGCCACTAAAGCTATCATTTCCTCCAATATCAGTGCCGTCATATAGCGGTAAATGACGTCACTAGAACGTTGGCTATGTAAACAAATTGGCGCGGTTTCCTAGAGAGCGGTATTGGACACCGTTGTTTACATAGCCAATGTATTTTACGTAATTCACCGCTATATTACGGCCGCTATATGACGGTACCGCTTTTCGAGGAAATCAGAGCCCTTGTGGCCGCTGTCATGTGTGTGTGTTTCGTCTCTTCTGCCCCAAATGGACAGGTGAGCGGTGCGTGATGTGTATGTGTGTGTGTGGTGTGTGTTGTGGTTACCGTGAGGTCGAGGTGGTGGTGGTGGTGATGGTGGTGGTGGTGGTGGTCCTGGCGCGGCGGCCAGTCGGCGGTGAGCGCCTCCTCCAGCAGGCGGCGCGCGTGCCGCTCCTCCCCCGAGCCCTCCGCCTCCGCCTCCGTCTCCGTCTCCGCGTCCGCACACTTGGACGACAGAATCTCGTGGGACTTTTGTTGCATTACCTACGTACGACACACCGCATTACATACAGTCTACCGGTTCGATAACTGCGGTATTTAGCTGCGCGGTGCGGGTATGGTGGTGTGATGCGACTATTACTATTGCGACTTCGTTCGAGTCAACTATCTTTTCACTATCGCAAGGAAAAGCTTGCATTCCCGGGATAAAAGTCCCAAATATTAGACGGGACTGCCATGTTAAATATCATTAAAACCGGTCCAGTAATTCTGCATAATACACTTTCAAACAGACAGACAGACGAGAAGAAAATTGAAATAACTTTTTAATAAATAACTGTTCAATGTCCAGGCATGACCTGACAGGTTCAGTTAAATCCTATTCTATGTGAGTAGGTGTTGTGGGAACGGGTAGTTGTGTGGTAAAGGATTGGTACGGGTATATGGAAAAAAAACGGCCAAGTACGTGTCGGACTCGCACATAAAGGGTTCCGTACCACCGTAGAATAAAGTCAAAAATATCTTGTTTCTTGTATGGGGACCCCCTTTATTTTTAGTATTTGTTGTTGTAGCGGCAAAGAAATACACATTCTGTGAAAATGTCAAGTCTCTAACTATTACGGTTCGTGAGATACAGCCCGCTGACAGACGGACGGACAGCGTAGGCTTAGTAATAGGGTCCCGTTGGCACCCTTTGGGTACGGAACCCTAAAAAAGGGTGTGGGTGTATGGGTAGTTAGGGGTGTGTGTGTGTGTGTTGTGTGGTGTATGTACCTGCAGCACGAGCGAGCGCAGTTCGTTGGGAGGTAGCGCGACGAGCGAAGGCACTTCGCGCTGCAGGTAGGCCAGCACGGCACCCAGCTCGCGCGCCTCCAGCCCGCCGCCGCCGCACAGCGCTTCCTCGCCCGCCATGCCCTACCACAAGACAAGTCACACTGTCCTCTTCCCGCCGGTATGTCTCTACGGGACCACTGGGCCTAAAGGTCCCTACCGCTAAGCAACGGTCCGTGCTAGAGGGCCTACTCTGTTTCAAACGAAAACGAAATTTTGGACTTAATTTGCGTATTTCCTACTATGTTTCTCATTGATTCCGACATTTCTTACGAACGAAAATTGTTTGACGTCTCCGTCGTCGTCGAAACTAAACGTCAAACAATTTTCGTTCGTAAGAAATGTCGGAATCAATGAGAAACGTAGTAGGAAATACGCGTATTTCGTCCGAAATTTCGTTTTCGTTTGTAAAAGAGTAGGCCCTCAGATAGATGCAGCTCTATATCACATCACATGTAGAGCTATTTGCACGTGAATGGCCGCGTCACACGAGCTTATTGCACTAACGGCCCGGCCACGACTTCGCGCTTCAGCGACGGGCGACAGCGCGGGGACATTAAAATGTTGCATCACGCTACGGCGGCAACGCGCGCGATGCAACATGTAGCACCCCCGCGCTGTCGCCCGTCGCTGAATCGCGAAGTCGTGGCCGGGCCGTTAGTGTGTCTAACTGCGACAAGGCTACGTGTGCCTTTACTTTAACTGAGGCCGAATCTGCAGGGCATTTAAAATAGTAGTTTTATTCATGGACAGCAATAAAAATTTAGTACTTTTCTCAATCAAACATATCTTTTACATGATAAATGGGAAAAAATTATCAAAGATTCTAAACTACTGTTTAGCAGTAGCAGTAGCTTGCCCACGTATGACATAAACAATGCAATCTTAATTGCAATCGATTTTCTTACCTGCGGGACATAACCCTCGGGCCTCTGCTGCAACTCTTGAACATATTGCAATTGTTGCTGCTGTTGTTTCTTCTGTTGCTGTTGTTGCTGCTGCTGTTGCTGCGCCGCTAGCTGCTGGAACTGTTGTTGCTGCAACTCTTGGAGTTGATGCTGCCGATTGCATTTTCTTGTTAGCCAACGACGATTGAATACACAGTTTTAAATAATTTATAACCCAAAAATAAATACTGAATGGACGATAAAGATAACTAAATATAATCTTGGAGAAGTAAATGCTAAAACTATCTGTGTAAGCGAAACTGATGTGTTAAATATACTTCCACAAATGTTAGAACTATAATGACAATAACTCGCGAACTTCTCTAGAATAATGACACACTAACCACACGATTTCAACTAAAAATCTATCTCCCGATATATGTACAAACGAATCAAAATACAATGTAAAATGGTTTCTATTCGTGTACTTCAACTGTTAAAGATTACCGCCACGGCACCCACTTCACTAATGTGCTGACGGAGCCGTTGCAACGCGTCCAGCAACAGGAATTTGCAACTGAACTTCGTACATTTGCGGGCGACTTTCACGCGGTGGCGGTCTTGTATTGCCGTGTTCTATGTTATAGAGGGGTGTAAGGTTACGTATCGTGTGCTCCGTCCCGCTCACATCACATATTGTGTAAATAAGAATGACAGAAAGCATACTTTGACGATGATTTTTGCGCTTAGGCCCCTGATGTTAAAGATTTATTAACGAAAAATTTTATTAATTTATTAGGTATTTGATAAATTTAATAATAGGAATTACGTTTGATAAAGCTATAAGATAAGCCTAAGCTTTATAAAGATGTCTATACAATTACTAAGCTCACATTTAAAATAAACACATCATATATCGACTGATTACAACCTTCGATAATTTTAAGAAATTTTATTGAAACCATTTTTGACCTGGAGACCATAATGTGAAAGACTTACCTGATTGAGGTTTGTTGCTAATTGTTGCACTGGGAATAACTGCTGCGGAGGGGGGTACGGTGGCGTCGTAGGGGGGTGGACGGTCGTCACACCTACACAGTAAAATTATAGAAGTTTATACACATATTGCCTGCTTAGAGATATGATATTTACAAATACTTCAACCAAACTTCCCAAACAGTCAATTTATTAATATTTATTGCCAGAAATTATGTTAATATCAAATTAATAAACTTTTACACATTGGCTATTAAAAATGTTTAGCAATAGAATCGTTTTAATACTTGTTAATAATTTACATATAAATTATGCCAACTCGTACATTCAAATATTAATTTGGCTGTATAAAGGCAGATAAAGCTTGAAACGAGTTAACACAAACAAACAAAAATAGGGATGGGACGATTGCAATGAGAAATTAAGCGGCGATATTTGTGTTAATGCCGAAACGAAACAAGGGAATGGGTGGAGTCGTTGACACTTGCCTTGAGCGCAGAACTGTAGGTCCAACGCGTGCAGCGCCGACGTGGCCAGTGTCGGCGGACCTTCACACAACAACGGTCATCGTTTAGACCAATTCTCTTGGGAAAAAATCAAACCCCAAACAGATCACATTATGTCTAATCTTCTACTCCAAATAGGGGATAATGTATATTCCAGTTTTCTAATCAAAATATTTTTACCGGCTATCTAGAACACCTAACGGATTTCTGTAGTTCCACGAGTTAAGTTTCTGACTTTGCCATCATGGAACTGTTCTAATCCCGGGCCTAATCTCTTTCATTACACTCTAAAACAATTTCCGACCAGGGAATATGGTTATTGCTGCTCAATTTCCCACGCTGCATGTAGATATGTTTTGTTACTAACCTGAGGGGTCAGGCAATTCGAGCAGGCACAGGTTTTCAGTCTCTGGCAGTGGTTCATTGCGCGGCTGGGCGGCGAGCGCGTCGCCCCTCTGCAAGCACAGCGCGAGTTAAGGTAGGAGTTGGTTGCGAGCGGCAGACGGCAGACGGCAGGCGGTACACGTCAATCCCATAGATATTGGTGCCGTCGTGACGTCAAGGCCCATGTCATCGTGACAATTTTGTATGAAACTGACGGCGACAACTGACGTCGCGGCAACTGCCGCGTCCATCGAACTCCTCCTACCTTTAGCGGGACGATACACACGGGAGCGAACGCCGCGCCTACGACGTTTCATGGCTACCCCAAATTGGTCGACGCGAAATCGACTTTTGTTAAAGAGACATGAGTTTCGGCGAAACCTTGTCAGCTCTCATCCCCTTGACATGAAGGTTTTCTAATCGCAAAGCTGAGGTCGCGTCTACCAATATGGGTATCTCTGGCAGTACTCTCGCACCCTTTGCATGCACCCTTGGTCCGTCCCAATCTTCACGCTATTATTGTACATATACCTAATAGTACAAAAATGGGCATATGATTTGAATGCTCGGCGAGAATTCGCATCTTTCGCTACAAATTCGTGATGATACAATTGTGTAATCGAAACATCCCCCCCCCCCCCCCCCCACTGCAAATACTGAAAGCTTTCAAGTTACATGCCCATGATAGTAATTGACTTCTCCGAGTATTGGAACTTTAATGTAACCTTCAATAATGGACTCTCTATTATAGTTGACGATATTCGAAGTATGGTATGATGTCTTGCTTGTGGTATTAGGAATGATTGTGCTTGGTTTGTTACTGATTACTAAGTTACGGTCTTTGGGTAAAATACTACCTTAGGCCTAATTTTATTGCTCATGTTAGTGTTAATATGGGGCACAAGACAAGATTACTATCTACAAGGGTTTCTACAAATCTGGTAGCTGTTGATAAGTATGTAGAGTGAGTTCTGTGAATAACTATGTACTTACTAAGAAAACGATTAGCCTCGCGAAGTTGCAATGCGTGTAAATTTAGTTTTCTCATCGAAAAATAAGTCCTAGCTTCTAAGTTGACATTATAAAGCCGCGCCAACTGAGAATCACGATGCTTGGTCGAGGCAATGCGATTTGTCTATGGCGAACTACGCACCGAGATTCACAAGGAAACCTCGCGAGGCAGCCCGATCTATCAGTACACGACTATTCCCATACAATTAGCAGTCTTGTCTAGATCCCCATAATCGGAATTAACATAGGCTAGAGTTCATTTCTACCACCACACACATAGATTACCAATCTATTATCCTAGTTACATCTACTATGAACATTTACACATTAATATTAGTGTATTAAATTTATGGAATTGACTCACATTGCATTTACTTTTAATGTTGCATTTAATTTTAACTTTCTTGTCAACATCCTTCCATGTAAAGCCCGGCGGCAGTGATAGTTTACCCATGGCGTGGTGGCAAATCTACCGTGGCAAGCAAGCAGAGAAATGAAACATGATAGTAACTCATTGTGATAAGCCAACAATATTATAGAACATAACACCAATTTATAAGTTATATAACAAAGTAATTGGTTACAAATTCAGTTGTATTTTTTTGGGATTGTGGAGGGTTATCTAAATATTTCTAATGCACCTACTTTTATTATGGATTGAAAATGGTTTTGAATTAGAAAATATAATCGTACAAATGAGTTTATTCTTAAGTATGTTACAAATGGTTATTCTTTATTATCGAGTCCAGAAAACATGATGAGGTTTTCGAACTCGAAATAAATGTAATTATAAATTTGAGATTGAAAGCATTTTGTTATTATCATAAGACGCTTAAGTTCTCATGTAAAATACCGTCAAATCGAACCATGAGAATTATAGCGATTGGTAATATAATCGATGAGAAAAAAATACGCAAATGTTAGTAACGAGTAGCGATTATGTTTTTTTTTATTAATTCCATTATATTTAAGTGGCTATTTATATTTTTTTTTCCAAAAGGTGGAAATGAAATCTCAAAATAAATTAACAATGGATGCTAACGTTGTTTGGTCTACCAAAATGAGTTCAAATTAATACTAAAGCTGGGGCTGCACCGGTAAGATGATTGCGATGCGACAGCGATTTCATTATAACAAACTCTTATAAACATAGCGGTAAGCACATCACATAAGCGATATTTTTCGATTGCGAACGATTGCGATATAAATCGCATCGCAAACGTTTACCGGTGCGGCCCCGGCCTTAAGCTATAAGGTTATATTTTCCCTATGGTGTAGTAATATGCCAGGTATTCTCTCCACTAAGACCCAAAACTAAGTCACGATCAGTACTGTCATAGACCTGGGTCAATCACGTGACCTAACAATCACAGGAAGAGAATACCTGTCGTAGCATTATTATAATAGCATAGTTTTCCCTAACTGTATAAGTGAATCATGGAATATGTTCACGAACCAACTACCCATGGGCTCCGAACTCTAGGACAAAAGTTAAAACACGTCACGACTTTTTATCCCCATTCGGGGGTAGTCAGAGGCGTGAATGGCCATACACCACAACATTGTGGAGGTATTAAGTCAACTCAAAGCCCACGTTTCACCAGATAGTCAGAACCCAACGTGACAGGTGGTGAACCTTGAAGTTAAAACACATGTGTATTATTTTTGAATAGGCCAATCACAATACGTTGCCTCCTCTTCCGACCAATCAAAATGGCGTTGACGTATGCTCCCACTCCGAAATATTTTAAGTGGTTGGTCCGCGAATATATTTGACGATTGTCAGCCTGCTCGTCAAATGGCGTACAATGAGTAATCCTCGGCTGTATCGGCGATGTACTTATGATACAGGAGTGTAGTGTGTAGAATATGTCTCGGGAAAGAAGTCCCACAGCAATAAGTGGAACTAATTTTGACAGTCAATATTTTTTTCTGTTTTGAAACAATAAAGTCGGATTCATCTTACAATGATTAAATATTGAATTTATGGAGAGTCTAAGGTCCGTATTAATAAATGCATCTCAAAGTTGAGATCGATTTAAGACGCAGTTTTGACGTTTAATGAACATCTGTCAAAAACAGCATCTTGAGATCAATCTCAACTTTGAGATGCATTTATTATTACGAGCCTAAAACAATACAGGTTTGCAACATTCCGTCGCATGACCGTGGCGACGCGTCTGCGGGACTTGTTTCGTGAGACAGACTTTAGAATGTAGTGCGGGTATAGTATAGTATAGGGCGGTGTGTAGTGTATAGTGTATAGTCTGTACTCACATTGTCGTCGAGTATGTCGGGCGGCGGCGGCAGGTGGTGGTCGGGGTGGGGGTGCGTGGCTCGTTGCTTGCGCGCGCACTTGTGCTTGGCGGCGTCGCCCGCACCCGCGCACGCGCCCGCCGCCGCGCCCGCGCCCGCCCCGCTGCTCGCCGCCACCCCCGCACCCGCGCACGACCCGCCCGCCTTCTTGCGGCCGGCCACTCCCCGCTCTGATTGATACACATGCATACATATATTACAGCGATGTTGTGGTCAAGTTAATTATAGGGGGAAGAAAACTAACCACCAAATTTATAGAGATTTTAGCCAGTTTAAAATGGTTTTACAGAGCATTTCTAGGAACAAAGGTCATTTGTAGTGCATGTGTGAGTCCATCATAACTTTCTACAAATTTGGGGGTAAATATTATTATGTGAAGATACAATAACCTATGCAGGTTGAGGTGTGTCAGGTTTGTCGCTCGCATCGGACACGTCTAACTTGTAAGTAAAAGATCGTTATGAACTCATCTATCTCTATCTTTATTTCTCCACATCATTTTTATGACATAGTTGTTGAATTAATTAATAATTTATTAATTGGAAAACACTCTAAATTACATGAAATACATTTCAGGATGTCAAGTGAATGTGCAGTTCACTATGTTCTGCTTACCTGAGTATGCAAAGAAAGGTTTCAATCAATATAAATACTTAATACGTAGGTACTCACCGTCGAGGTAGACCTTGGAGAACTTGGCGGGCAAGTCGGCGGGGGGATGGTGGTGGTGCTGCAGCGCGGGCGCGGGGTGGAGGTGCGCCGGCGCGGGCGCGGGGTGCGGCGGCGCGGGCGCGGCGGGGGCGGGCGCGGGGGCGGGCGCGGGGGCGGGCACCAGCGCCCGCGCCGCCGCGCCCGGCGCCGGCGCGTGGCTCAGCCCCAGCGCCGCCGCCTGCGCCGCGCTCAGACCGCTACCCTCCTCCGCCGTCGTGTTACCTGCAGTTATACACACATCACAGTACCCACACTCAAATTAGGAATCTCATTCTAATGTTATGCTAGGACAAAATGATAAACTGCGCACTTGCGTTCGGTTTCCGTACAGTACAGGGATCGGTTATCGACTTAGGTGTTAACAGCGATATTATTTTTGAGAATACTACGATGCAACGATGAACCCATAGCATCTATACTCCGAGTGCTTAACTAGCGTATCGCTAGCGGTGCAAAAAGTGGGTAGATATCGGTCGCACGAAATTGGTAATTCCAAGCCAAGTCCCAAGATGATGTTCACGGGCACATTTCTCTCTAAAATTGTGTGGCACGAAATACGCTAGTTAAGCGGTTGCACTATAAACAACAATGAATTCTGACCTCTAGGCAGCATGACCGAGTGCGGGAAGTCGAGCAGCAGCTGCACGACGGCGGTGTGGCCGCCCTTGGCCGCCTCGATGAGCATGGTGGAGTTGTCCTTGAGCTTGCGGAAGGGGTCCGCCTCGCACGCCAGCAGGAACTTCACCACCTCCACGTGGCCGCCCGCGCACGCCAGCGACAGCGGCGTGTGGTCGCCGAGCGCCGTCATACGGTTCACGTCGGCGCCCTGGACCACAATATCAAACAATATTTACTGCATTCTTGGTAGGTTTTGCCATTTGGCAATAATGCGTCCCGCGTTTAGGGATTACCAATTCGACTTAGTAATAGTAGTAATGTTCGAAAATGGAATCTCGTAATTAGTATGGTTTGGTCTCACAGCATGGAGGGATGACTTCACACAAGATATCTGAGCTGGCAAGTGTTAGGCCGGCCAGACATTACCAAATTCTGTCTAGTAGAAACGCCGGAAGGTGTTGCTTCATGTGGTTTGCGTAAGATCATCCACAAAAATTTACAGACTTTCTGATAATGTACGGCCAGCCTTAACATACGGAAATATCTAGGACTTTTTGCCATCAGAACGGCGCAACGTTAGATAGTAATTATAGACATAAGTGACAGATAACGTCACCTAGTTAAATCAAGCGACTTATGGTGAGCGGTACCTATTTTTATGGCCACATCGTTTAACGTGCCTTCATATTGAAGGGTTCCATTTTGAAAACGCCCTATGAGCGCGTGTCCAAGATATGATAATGTTACGAGTGTAGTGTGTGTGTTACCTTGCCGACAAGGAACTGCACGGTGCAGACGTGCCCGGCGCGGCAGGCCTTCATGAGCGGCGTGCGGCCGCCCTCGCTCTCGTGCTCCAGCTGCGCGCCGGCCCGCAGCAGCAGGTCGGCCACGTCCGTGTGCCCGTTCTCGCACGCGTACGTCAGCGCCGTGTCGCCCGTCTGCGTCTGCGCGTTCACGTCCGCGCCCGCGTTCAACAGGTACCTGGACACATACAACGACTTAGGCTGTGCTATTTAGTATACGAGAAGGGCGCAGAGTCGCTTAGAATATGATAAAAGTTGTTGAATTTACTGTCTATTAATAGCAACGGATAATTACTATTACCACTTTTAACTGTCATAAAGTTCGTAGTCTCCTCGCTATTGAACTGCCACCGATATTCTGACCAGAGAAGAAAACAAGACTATTCTTACACACAATAGCAACTTAATAGCAAGACTGTGTGGCTACCAGTCTATATCAGACGACGGGTTTATGGCACGATGGTAATCGTATTCTCCAATTTAAATATACTAGGACACATGGCATTGAAATGGTAGTCGTTAGGGGACTTGAGGGTCAGGTCGCCAGATATATTGTATGCAACTAACCGCACGAGCTCGAGGTGTCCCTCCTGCGAGGCCTCCATGAGCGGCGTGGAAGCGCCCAGCTCGGCGTCGGCGCCCGCCTTGATGAGGAAGTCGGCCACCTCCAGGAAGCCGCCGCAGCACGCCAGCGTCAGCGCCGTCTCCTGCGTCTCCTCCGTCTGCGCGTTGATGGACGCGCCCTGACCCAGCAGCAGCGCCACCATCTCCTCGTGACCTGCGTATACGGATATTACTTTACCACCACCCACCGCTGTCCACATCAAATCGATATTGACGCTGAATGTGCCGGTAAGTTCTGATGAAGATGAAACTCAGCTGAACAGAGCTAAAAGTGCGATAAATACATTGCAGAGTTGCTGAGAACTTAGCTCTCTATATTAATATAGTGTAAAATTAAAATAGCCCAATAAGACAAGACTTACAGCCACTATTGTATGAACATGCAATCGTCAAAAGTTGGCCGGATATCGAGTAGATGGCGAATCGTTTAAGATCAAGCCGTCCGATCCGTTCAACATAACAATTAAAATATCGGGTGCGTGACACATAAAATATGCATAAAGCAATAGTAGCCGAAAAGCGCCGTAAACCATCTTCATTATTATCAGAAATATAGTCATCATCATCTGCCTTACCTTATCCGATTATCTGGGGTTGGTGCAGTATGTCTTATTCTTCCATTCATCGCGCTCTGCTGTCATACTCACATCCACTCCAACCTCATTCATATCACTCCTTATACAATGCATATTTTCTTGGGTCTTCCTCTCGCTTTGTATCCTTCCTTGTTTTCATATAGTAGTAGACATTGTAAAATGTTGGTGTTGCTGACCTTCTCTGGCGGCCTCCATGAGCGGCGTGTAGCCCTCGTCGTTGACCTCCTCGATGTTGGCGCCGCGCTCCAGCAGCAGCATGGCCAGGTCCACGTGGCCGCCGCACGCCGCCAGCGTCAGCGGCGACTCGAAGCTGTCCGTCGGCATGTTCACCTGGACCAACAATTGGAATATACATTGCTATATCAGTCACGAACAAAATGACGGGATTCGCGAAGGCGTTGAGTACCAATGAACATGAACATCCACCAGCTATTGAGCCTTGTCGGTAAAGGCAGAGTAATTTCCAGGCGGTGGACAACCGTTGCTGTTTAGCTTATCCATGATGTTGCTTTGCTGCAAAAATGATGAAGAATGCCGAACAAGTCGGTATGTCCTGCCTGACGCCGAAAAACCGATTGATACCGACTGACGGCCGATGTATTTTTACAGCCACTAGTGAGATTTCGCGACAACCGCGATTGTTGAGTAAATAAAAATAAAATACATTAAAAAGTGATTCACTGGCACGCTGCTTGGGGCGCTGAACGAGTCACCCATACAAAATTGCCGTAAAAACGCGTTAAACGTACAGCGAGACGCGAATACGAGAATTGGCACGAAGGTTTCAGTATATACCTGTGCGCCCGAGTCGAGCAGTAGCCTGGCGACCTCCACGTGGCCGTCCATGCTGGCCTCCATCAGCGCCGTGTGCATCTCGTCGGTCTTGTGCTCGCGGTCCGCGCCCGCCGCCAGCAGGAACCGCACCATGTCCAAGTGGCCCTTGTAGCAGGCTAACGTGAGCGCAGACTCTTTGAACTCGTTCGAGTGGGTGTTGATACCGGCGCCGTGCTCTAGGAGGATCTTCGCGACGCCCACGTGGCCGGCTGACGCCGCCTGGATAAACAAAAAGGTTTTTATTGTTTACGACATACAGAGACAATTTTGAAGTATTTGATTTGCGTCCCCACGGCTGACGTAAAAAAGCAAGAAAATCCGTTACGATCGCATATTCCACCGATGTGAAGATTATATTATTTATACTTGAAATTATACACTGTTCAGAAATTAACTTTTGAAGAAATACAATGTTAGTTTACATGTAGAAGAATCAATATTGTGTAACTACAAAGCAAATATGCATTTGCACGTCACTAACACGGCTTCAAATCACAATCGCTTGTAGGTACTAGTAAAAAATATGCAACGCTATGACTCAGTTCAGTTATGACGTAAAGATGATAACCGTGGAATTTCATTGCGCATTTGAACAAAACACAACAAACTAACGGTCGTACTCATAGAAATTTGAATCCATTTACATCACCTTTACACAGCGTTTGTAAGACAAAAACGAAAAATAACGATTCATAGAGACTAAAATACATTTTATCTTATCTGTGCCTTGGTTGCAAGTAGCCCAGATTTACAATGGCCTGGGGGCATCTTTAATCCTTGTGTAAGCTGCCGTAGACAAAGAAGTTCGTGAATAAGGTACATATTTTAGTACTTTTTGTTCTACGTTGTTTTAAAATGCATCATTTAATTAACAGGAATCCCTCCTGGAAGTATAAACCTTATGTTCGCGCAAAAATAACAGATTAACGTCTGAAGCGTCAACGAAAGTTGCAGCTAAAACGTTTTTAGTGACAAAACGCTGGTAATTTTGTGACTTAGTAGAAGAAGTTGAGTCACACATAATGACTTGTCGTATGGACACCTGGATAATGGAGTTGTACCGTAATCCAAGATTTTGTTGCCACCACGGTGGCGCCACTTTGTAGTGGGGTGACTGACCTCTTTCCGACCTCGGGATACTTAGTATTTGTAATGACACTGTCAGATAACGTCCAGTCCAATCAAGCGACATCTGGGCATCTAATAGCGCCACTATGCAACATGGCCAATGCAATATTTTTTATCGTTAGCAATTCCGCAAAATTTCTGTAAAATGGTCACACAGCTAACGCCATTCGTGACCATTTCACGGAAATATATTTGATTCTGCAAGAAAATCAGAGAAATTAATTGCATTGGTAATGTTGCATAGTGACGTTATTAGACCCCCTGGTATATTTTGTACCCATATTGCGAGAACGTGTAAGGCTAGATGTGGTCGAGAAGGCACCATACCTCCATGAGCGGCGTGTGTCCGTTCTCGTTGTGGTCCTCGACGTTGGCGCCGTTGTCGAGCAGCGCGCGCACGCAGTCCTCGTGTCCGCCGGCGCACGCGTACATGAGCGGCGTGTTGCCGGACCCCGACACGGCGTTCACGTCCGCGCCGTGCGCCACCAGCAGCCGCACGATGTCCACGTGCCCAGCGCTCGCCGCCTCCATCAGGGGTGTGCAGTCGCCCTAACACAATCACACACTACTTTGTAACTACTTTCTCTTCAGAACTATCTTGCCATTATAAAAAAGTTATTGCTAACGTTTGGCGCAAATGCCTCCACTCGATGAACATAGTAAACACAATAATTTATTGCGTACTATGTGTGTTCTAAGAAATTTTCCGATCACTGCAGCAGCAGGCAATCTGTGGTGGGCGATATTAACGATCTCAAATCCGATAGCGAAATCAGACATGTAGAAAACTCTCAGTACAACCACCAGAGTTACACATAAAATGTATGGTGCCAACTAAGCATCGGTTCTACTATGGGTACCGTACAATGGCCTGGGGCAATCCCATTGGTACCCAGACCAAGGCAAATAAGGAAATGGCCATTTGCGAAATTTGTTCCGACGGGAAGAAGCCGCGAACCGATGCAGTGAGCAGAGCGGCTTACGCTCTAACAACGGGAACATTTAGTAGCGGTTGTCAAAATGAAAACTCAAGTTGAAGCTGACCTTGATGCCCCGGTCCTCGACGCTCGCGTGCATGGCCAGCAGCACCTGCGCGAGCTCGTAGTAGCCCGCCGAGCAGGCGAGCGACAGCAGCGACTCGCCCTCCTCGGTGGTCTCGTGCACGGAGCGGCCCTCGGTCAGCAGCTTGCGCACGGTGCCGACGTCGCCGTCCGAGCAGGCCTCGGCCAGCGACGGCGCGCCGTCAGCTCCCACCGCCGCCGATGCCGCTACCGCCGCCGCCGCGCTCGTCGGCGTCGTGCCCGTCGCCGTCGAACCACATTGTTGACTGAAACGACCACAATCACACAATCACATCGAAATAACACAAGCGAGTATATCGCCGTAACGTAATAATCAGATAAGATCAAAGCTTCAAAAATCACAGTCGCGATACGGTCTCGATCGGATCTAAGCCGAGAATCTGATTCGATCGACGTCGATCCGAGAGGCTTCCCGGTCGCTTTGTTGACTCAAATCTCGGGTTTTCATCATTTAAAATGTAACAACGGTGGTGTAATGTTTAATTGTTTTTATTTTGTTGTGAATCATAATGACATGGAGGCAGGAAGTTCGCAGTACATTTTCGAAGGACAAAACTATGTAGCACGCATATCATTCGTGGGACAGAAGTTGTGATTAATTTATTGTTTATATTTACGCTTAATGTTATGACGCTGTATTGGGTTCTATCTATCATTTGTATCATAAGCAATTGAAGTAACGACGAAAGCGCATGCAGCCGCAGCCAAATCAATTACACGAATTCACTAATGATAAGATACAAGATAATTCGCAGGAAGTTGTAATTTATTTAGTTGTGTAAATAATAAAACAGTAAATATAAACATAACGTGGATTGTGAAACTGTATGGAATCGAAATGGCATGCAAGGTAAATAGTATGCAGTAGAAAAAGAAAACAAAACCGAAAGACCTTTGTGCTGGGCGGTACTACAGTACTCAACGCGACAAAAACATTGTAAGTAAACAAAATTATTGCAATATACTTTGGATATTAAAATTTCAAGACAAGCAAATATGATTATAATAAACTAATGAATCTATTATAGGAATAATGAAAAAAAAAATCTGGGTAATCATAATTCCAGGATTTTCGGAGCGGGCAAGTTTAGTAATATTGGCTTGTTAATAAAGTTTATTTATGTCAAATTAACATTCAACTGGCTTTACTCTTCAAAACGTATCTATGAAGTCCTTATTAAGAACACTCGAATTTGTTACAGAGTATAGAACTTAGATTGCCAGTAATAGGAATGGGTTAATTATATTATTATTGCATAAAGCAACAAACTTTGCTAGCTAAGCTTATGAATACCTATAGCATGCACCAACATTTGGCTTATGCAGCGGATATTCCGAGAACTTACTTTATTGGCGGGCTTTAGGATAGATTGTACTGGTGGGTCGGAAAGACCACGATGACGACGACGACGGATCGACAATAAAAACTTTTTTTTTAAATAGAAAAAAAAAAAGCAAAAAAGTGGCAAAAAAGCGTACGGCCCGCCTGATGTTAAGCAGTTACCGTAGCCTATGGATGCTTACAATACCAAAGGCATTGCTCGCATATTGCCGACCTGAAGGGGAGTGGGGTGGAGGGAGGGGGAGGGGGGGTTGGGCTTGCGGATCTCTCACTCATCGTACGAAACGCAGCTGTAATAACGCACCGCAATACCGCAAAAGAAAAATGTAATTATGATCCTTTTGTTTTCACGCCATATTTATACGGAAGGGATGTTACTATTACAGACAGACAGACAGTGATCACTTACTTTTTGTCCTGGTGGTGGTGGCGGTGGTGTGGTGGTGGTTGGTCGCTGCGCATGCGCGTGAGCGCCGCAGCCGCCTCGTCGAGGGCGCACGACACCGATGACGTCAGCCGGCGGAGCACCTCCGGGTCGGCGAGGTGCTTGCCTTCGCCCGACAGCTTGCCAATGCCTGAAACAAAATTTAGATTAGTTACTATGCAAATAAGCATCACTTTCTTTACTGGCTCACTTTTATTTCCTCAACTTGAAACCCTCGTGCAGGCCGCAGAGCCTTGAATACCGTCGTAGGGTCGCCAGTCTATCAGTTTTCTACAGAATACATTTCGAAGAGTGTGCGATGGGATTACACGAATTAATTCCCCTCTCTCCATTCTACCATCGGACGACTAGACGCATGGGTACAACACATCCGTACGCTGTAGACATTCCTTCGGCACGTACCAAGCGTTTTGCTTCGACTTTCATCATGCGAACTGCTAAGGAATGGAACACCTTGCCGGCGTCTTTGTTCCCCGTTGATTACAATCTGGATGTTTTCAAGTCGAGAGTGAACAGGTATCTAGGCAAGTATGCTCCATCATAGACCACATCGTCACTTACTATCAGGTGAGTTCGTGGTCAAATACTTGACTATCTTTGAATTAAAAAAAAAAAAAACTTTACTTATAACAGGGTTTTCCAACCTAGGGCCACGGGCAAAATACTATTTTTAACAATTTCAATAAAAATCAGAGAATTATTTTTTTATAGATTTCTCTACCTCTCTCCTTGTGGAAAGGTATTTCCATAAGCAGGGGCCGGAGCTAATAGACTATATTATTAAAATATCCGTGGCGATTATAGCAGAATATATTAGGGGTCTGACGTTGAAAAAAGTTTTCCTAAAATAATGTTAAGTCTTTATGCAAACAAGTTGGGTAGATACAGTAGGCATGCAACATAAATTCCTAAGTGGCAAATGTGTTCCACAGCTGTTACAGTGTTGCTGTCTGTGATAACCGCATTAAACAATCAAATTAGATAAAATTATAGCATAGACGCCGAGACGAGGCGCCTTTCCTGGCTAGGACATACCGGACATTATTTTAACAACGCTAACCCCTGTTCAGAATAGGTTTTAGAGACAAAATGCTGAATAATCAAATCAATTCACAACAAAATACATAGACGGAACGAACCGTAGATTTCTGTAATAGATTATGATACAATGAAAATCATGGGTTTGGTTGCCATAACTGCTTATGTATTAAAAGTTTTGGCTGTGCAGGTATATAATTCGTTCTAGTTACCTGTACATATCGTCAGTGGAAAGGAAAAAACGCCTAAACGCAAAAATGGTACTATTGGAAAACGAGGTTTAAAGTAAATTACTTTAAGCTTCGTTTTCCAATAGTGCCATTTTGACGTTTTAGCGATTTTTCCTTTTTACTGACGATATCAAATCATGGAAATCATAAGACCAATAATAACTACAGGGTAATATTTAATAGTTACTAGGCATTTAGCATTAGATACTTAAACTGCAGTCTTCATTGATAAAGCAGGTGTATTTGCCTTATGTCAGTGATGAAAGCAGGACGGAACACTGTCGAATTTTTGTTTTGGCCACTAGACCCCAATTATTGTTGTTTAATGACTATAAGTTGTTGGCTGAAGTGGTCTTTGCAACTTCACCGTGCCGAGTAGACCCTATAATATAGGGTCTACTCGGCACGGTACTAGGGCCTATATCATGTCTACGCGGAACTAAGATAACGCCAGTTATGCGTCTAGCAATACCCAAAGTTCAATTAATTTTTACGCGACCTCCGTTATATCTGACCAATCACTGTCACTAACTAATATCAGTAGGTATTGTAATGATTGGACAAGGGCACTGTTTGGTTTAAACGGTGACTTAAACCGCGTATCTGCGGGAAAGGCGGCACGTGCTTAGATAAAGCGTTTATAAACTGCACTTAGTGTTATCATACTATTGCTGCTAATTCTGTTAGCTATATATTATTAGAAATGTCTTCTACACGCAACAAGAACCTACAATGGTCTGAACTAACGCAGATGTGGAACTTTCATTCTCGAAGGGAGCACATGACGAAGGATTCTGTAATCTGCTTTAATTATTGAAACCTATTAGTTCAGTAAACACCAATGACCACAATTGTTAAGTTAGATATTCTTATGACAATGAAAATAAATATAATATGCACGTGGGATTACATTTAACGAAACAGGTCATGAACGAGGAAAAAGGATGAATAATCAGCTGTGCCCGCGACTTCGTAAGCGTGGAATTTAACAAAAAATAAAAGTAGCCTAAGTTACTCGTTACAACATCAGCTATCTGCCAGTCCTATCAAAATCAGTCCAGCAGTTTCGGAGATTAGCCGGAACAAACAAACAGACAAAAAAAAATTGTCTTTATATTCTAAGTACCGTATATACTTTCATATGCATTTAGGAAAAAGCTGTACGTTTTGACATTACAAAGACACACTTCAATTTTATTTATGTGTATGTAAAGATTAATTTTAAGACGGGGCATCTCGTCGGCGTAATAATAAGAAAATCTGATGTTTCTTTGAGTATGTTTCTGAATCATAACGAATGTACCGAGATACCGGACGGCGGACGGCCCAATACCACATGTGGCGACAACATATTTTGACTATTTTTTTTTTCTAAAGCATATGGAATCCGGGTTACATGCATCGTATCACACAATAAACTGCGATCTGTGTTGTGTGTGACTTAGAACGTCTTATTTTTATTGGAACATGAGTTTTATACGTAGTACGTCAACGTTGCGGATATAGTGGTGGGCTATGGTTCGAACTCCCCTCGCATTGAGGGGCATATTGCAACAGGTTCGTGCATTTTAGTGCACATCTGCTTATCTCTTGACATGATGGTATACAGGATGAATTTGAAATCATAGGCATCCTTTTAAGCGGTGATTCTACACATGATTCAGAATATTTAGGGAATATTAATTAACAAATCAATTGATACAAATATATTGTCCAGGTAAGGTATAACAGTTAACTGGTTTGCTTATTTGTTATTTTTTTTATTATTCCAAAATATTCTGAATGTGTAGTCAGAGTTTAAAAGGATGCCCATAATTTCAAATTCACCCTGTATAAACAGCACGCCTTTTAAATCTGTTTTCAAACTTAACTGCTAGTAGCTATCTTGTAAAGCTAGTTGAGACAGTTGGAAGGTATTAAAATATAACATTCGGTTACTTAAACGGTCTGCGCATCTCTATAAATAGATGGCATTCAATTGATTCAGACCTCACTAGGGAGTCATGATGTCAACTCAGTATCTGGGTGAAGACCGATATTGGATAATCAGGAGCTTCAAAGTTCATCAACATAGCAGCAGTTGAAATAAACAGCATAGAAAATAGTGTGTAGGTTAACTACGCTTTTAGCATCGGAGCAGTCGCTGCGTTCGACTGCAGAGAGTCGCCAAAACGCGATGCAATCGCAAAATCGCCGATCACCGATGCAAAAAGTAGCATGTGTGCGGTGGCCCTAATTCGTTGGCTCAGCGACCAAAATTATTCTTAGCGACTGCTTTTTTATAGGAACTTATATTCGGGTCAGTTTCAGTAGGTACCTAATTTTCATTCCCAAGGTCTGAATCCAGTACGACAGACAGAAGGTAGGCAATAATTTATTCAATTTCCTTTACAAGACCAAGTATTGGGCTGATTACGTCTTTACCGTTATCAAACGGCACTCATGGAATCGGCCACCTAGTTTAGAATCTACTATTGATGACTCTTTTAAATATGAATATTGATGCAGTGATTTTGCATTAACTATCAGTGTCGAATTAATTACATCAATCTATATGGGATATTGACCATTTGGATTAACTATAGGATGTTCCGTGGTCTCATGCCCGTCTAGATATTACGCACTAACCAGGTTGGTCCCTCACTTTGAACATGGAGCGCACTTTCAACTAGAGAGAGTAACATAAAAGTACCTACGCTCTATTTTTTTTTAATACCCTGTCTTCGACCCAAGCTATTAACATTGATAATCTATTGGATATCTCTATTATCAACGCACACCAAACTGTAACACTAACCACAGTGCAATGTAAGCTACTTATTATAGTACAGTTTATTTCCAAGGAATTCAATGGGAGATGAACGCACAATGAGGGCGCAAGGAATGTCACATACTGCATTCATTATCTATCGCAGTTCCACAGCGGTTTCCAACTGATTTCTTACGTATGTTTGAATAACTTTAAACGACGATGAGCGGTTCTGGAGCGAAACTATACATTATGCACCTACGTCAGAGACGGAGACATGGAGAGTACATTTCAATAATCTTTTAAGTTAGATTTGGCATTGGAGCGGTATCCGTGATACTAGTTTTAGCGAATTCAATTTCTTATATTCGACATTTGGATCTTATTAGTTAATTTGTTAGCGGTTTGGTAATCGCAGAACTTGCCATTTAAGAATCAACGATGTTCCTGCATGAGGGTGAGATTGAAACCAAGTGGTTCGATAGTTTTATCATATTCCTTCGATTCGTATTTCATATATCCTAACACTATTTTCTATATTCTAACAAGTACCCATCACGTGAATATACTATTTTTATCGCGATACGGGGGTTTCTAGCAAAATGATTTAATGTATAAAGATATCAATGCAAATCGAACCCTAAAGCTTTCTAATACGACGAAAATAATGTTCGTGTTTTACCTGAACATTACGTGGGCGTGGTACTCGTACTGGGTGTATCTAATGATAACGGGAGGGTCCTTTACCCTGAGCCAGACGTACTGTTGCTATTTATAAAGCTCAGGGAAGCCTTTAAAAATCGATCGATCAAAGCCTTCCTGTGGAATGAGCCCCTAATAAAAACCCGATTCGAGTCGGCCACAGTCGTGTCGCGCTTTCTTTTGCAAGTACCTAAGCAGACATTTTTCCGCGGTTCTCTGTGCATAAGTCAGTTACGTTACGTCACGATGCTTAAGCGTCCAATGGCCGTACCTACTCTAATGCGATGTGAAGAAAGAGGTCTTCATATTTGTAAGAATAGACGCCGTCGGTTTTGTGTTGGCCGTACTTATTTACTTTGTAGACGTTAAGTTATAGTATGACCTCGAGACAAGTTGCCATGGTTCAGAAAGGTCAATTTCTATCGACTCCAATATAGTAACAGAATTAAGGTTTTTCGCAAGGGCAAATGCTTGATAAAAAATAATTATAAAATGAGTCGTATATTGTGATAAATCCGGAAACATTTTTGGAAGAAAAATCACGTCAGTCAACACGTAGAGCAGAATGCGTAGGTAGGTTAATCATATAGCCGTGTTCTCGGAGCTTACTTTTCATTTTTTTCTTAGCAACTTTATAACAAGGTCATTTCCAGGTAGATTTTAGTCTGCCTACGAGACCTTTTCTATGCGGAATTGAGCTGCACTTTTCGAGTACTTGTACAAGGTACACTGTGGATACGTGTACTTTTTGTGTTTATGTCTGGTCTTTGTATATGTATAATATACGGCGCGGAGTAACGAAAGTTATCGATTTATTATAGGTATTGTTAGCTGTACGTATGTATAGATAAATAGCGAATGCAGCTGTGTGCGAAGAGGTCAAGGCGGGTAGTGCTTTATTTAACTAGTCCGTCAGACACCTATTATTTGCAAATATTTTATCGTAACCAACAACATTGTGTTGTTTGGGTGATAAGATTCGTGACTAATGTCATCATCGGATTACTTTAGCCACCAATGTGAGAGCTCTGTCAATGTCAAAATTAATATAATTAAAGTTATAATTATTTATAACAAACTTGTTTACTTTTATACAACCAATACGAACTTAAAAAATAATATTCAAATATGTAGCCATTTCCCACAAAATTATAATTTAATTTTCATAAATCTACTTATGTATTCAACATTAAAAAAATTAAATCACGAATACCACAACACTTTCACTAAGTATCACAGGTGGGTAAATAAATACCTACTTAGATATTAATTAAAAAGATAAGAATTAAAATCTGTTTGTTTACGAGCGAGACGCAACGCTATCACGCACATCTGGCCGGCGCGTACGCAGCATGAGTGTACCGCAGCGACAAAGAGAATATAATACTACGAGTCAGAGCGGCCGGAGCTTATCAATTGCTATGGGGCATTGAATGTGTGGCGCGATTCAAGGCAGGAGGCGAGAGCGAGCACGCTATCGCTAAAGATGCAATAGTCAATTCCGTAGCGCCATATGTTAAGGCGCCACGAGAAATGCTCAAAGAAGCCGTGATTGAATCCTTTATTGATAGTTAGTTAGTTAATTTAAAAATAAAGATCATGAAATAGGGTGTTTAGAATTGAATAGCGATTTGACTATTATCAGTAGTGTTTAACATTTATCGCCCGCAATACATTCAATCAATTCATGTGCCACTTTCTACTAAAAAGTTAAAGGTCGCGTGCGCTATGTTAATAAAATGCCAAGCTGTGACTAAATACTTATAAATCTTGAACGAACGGATAATTACAGGTTTAAATACTGGTTATAAATGTAGACAAATATACGAACAGTAGCTCGCGTTATTGACTTTTATACTTAAAAAACTTTTTTTTTTTGTTCTAATATCAAATCGCTGTCGCTTATGTGCTACGTCACGTCTTCAAGCCTGCGCGGGACGCGCCGGCAATGACGTATCTTAGCTTAAAGTGACGTTGCACATTGCAGAGACGTCATTTTTACCGGCCCGAGCAAGACACAACGTTAAGATACCATTCTAGTTCACGCGAAAGTAGCCTATCTAACGCATAGAGAGCTATTACAAACCAATTTAAGATACGAACCCTTTTTTCTTAGCCTTCCTAAAGCAATTTGACCGTTCGTTATTGATCGATATCTACGGGACCATCAGAAATGATACATGGTGGCGATTGAACCTTATTTTATACACAGAGCTACTTAATTTGGTGAATCAAAATGTTACCGTCCTTGTCCTGTCTTCAGTGTAGAAGAAGGATAGATATACATTTATTTGAGACGTAGTTTGTGTACAACGGAATACGTGTGTGATGGGTAAGCTGTACAGGCCAACATTACTTTAGACATTTATATTAAAAAACGTTATTACGCTGTTGTATAACTCCAGTCTATACTTCAGTGGAAAAATTACGGGCAGAGTATAAAAGTAGATACTTATACGACAAGAAAGTTTTGATGAATGGCGCGACTCACGCGTCATCCATCAAAATCGCGTACGCTATTACAGTTTCCTATGGGAAGATAATACAATGAATTCTTTAATGATGCAACAGCGGTTTAAAGGTACAAGCCGAGAACTCACAAGTGATTTATATCTGAGCAAGTATGACAAGGCCCTTCTGGAACTTATATCTTCAAAACTATGAAATATAGTGTATGTTTGTTTTATAGTAGGTAAAAGCATCATGTCTGGCAGTGGCATGTATGTATGCATGAATGCTAGAAGTCGTGCCTCTCTCATTTCGCAATTGTTTGGTTCGATTCCTGCCAGAGGCAAATTTCGGGAACGGTCTTTTGGTAATTTGTGTCACTGGGATCGTCCCCAGTGCATTATATGGTAGTCATAGTACAGCGTTGCACAATTTGGGATTATACAGTTGGTGTTTGTCTGGCGATATCTATTTATCTACTATTTATCGACTTCTAATCGGTAATATCAAAGAAAAACCGCATCACGATTAGCACGACTTGGGTATTGGACCTAGGACTTCGTGATCGGCAGACACAATTACTTAGATAGTCCTTAAATCGTAGTTTAAATTGTACCTGCAGCCGAAGTCGAGAAAACAATAAATACAAAAATATTCAAAGGTCGTGTTTAAACAGGTACCTACCTAATATTTATAATATTCAAGAGTATTTTTTAAATGGACTATGTAAGACAAACCGTTTATTTTTCGATAACCATAAACTTCCATAGAGAACTGATAGTTAATACTCTTCACGATCAATCAACTAGCATAGATCCTTCGGCCCCTAGCTAGTGAAGTAACATTATTCGCCTAACAGATGCATTAATACCATAATATAAAGGTGACGCATATTTTCTAATATACAAATCAGTTGACGTGGCCTCAGTAAAACCAAAAACTCATTCCCAGACGTTCAACTAGTACGTCACGCGTGTGTCAACATTACCACAGCTGCAGCATAGATAAGTTAAAGTTCTCGGCGTGAGTAATTTACTTAAACCGGTAGTGCTAAACGACCGAAGACTTAACTTCCTGAGCACTTATAATATGTAATACTATATCTACATAGATAGGTTTAAGGAAAATTCCTTCACAACCGAATTGAATGTTTGTCGGACGTGAAATACCATTCCGTATACGTTTTAGTGAATGAAAACACTAAATCGCGGTGCTAGCTGTTAATTGTTTATATCAACTGCATTTCGTAAGTATTTATTTATTGAGAGGAAAGCTATTAGTTGAGAATTGTTCATGTAACAGTTAGCGAAATCATTGTTTGAAATGAATATACATGATTTGTCAGCTGCTATTTATTTAACGATAAAAATGCAAGCCTTTTTAATTTGTATGGGTTTCTGTTTCAGTTACAAGTGTACTGACTGATACAGAAGACAGAAGTAACAGTACCTAATGATATGATAAGTCCAAATACTAGTTCAATATATACTTTATTAAATTGTAACTATGAAAAATACTAGGAAACGATTTATTTATTTACAACTATAAGACATATAAAAAATCTATTTAATATTACAGGAAACTTTGTCAATGCTATTTTAAAGTTCTGAGAAATTGTGTATGTGATTGTATTTACTTGTTACTATGTTTAAATAATTGGTTCAAATATTTTCATAAATAAAATATACACCCAGAAGAGATGGCGGGAAAAGTTGGACTTCTACGTGAAGGCTTGGCTCACCATAGACATAAATAGGGAGGAGTGGAGGAAGGAAAGGGGGACGCAGTAATGGGCCAATGTCATGACGCAGTTAAAAAAATACTAAAAACTAAAATATACTACAGTATGTATTCCTAAAACCCGAATTAGCGACTCCGAAATAGCGCAGTTTTTTTTTTCAATAATAATGAGAGCTCAGCTTATGTTGGAAACGTTACCTTAGACATGCAGGCAATCGTGTACAGTAAATGGCAATTAGTCTCCCCTCCATTTAACATAGAACTTCATACCTTTGACGAAATCTAAGTTTACTACAATGCACTGCATTCGGAGAACACAGACATAGTATTAATATTGTATGATGTATCATGTTTGGTGTCCGACAATTATCCATGACATGCTTGTTTGTTTACATAATGCTAATATAATACGCAAAGTTCATTCAACTCCGTATCAGGAGGACCAGTTAATTCGTGCTGATAACAATGGGGTAGTAACCTGTCATCTCGACGTGAGGGATACGAGTTTAATTCACACATACAAGCCAAAGCTTGTGAAAAATTTTCCGGTATGCAAATGCAAAACATCTGGTCGATAATTTGCATAGACAAATAAATAAATATAGCTGGACCAACACATTAACTCTATGGTCCCAAACTATACAATGCTTTAACTATAGGTACCATACAATGAACTAGGGGTGACTCCAGTCACAAAATTGTCAGCATACGAAATGCGTAAAGACCATTTCTGAAATTTGCGCCAACGGGACACGAACCCACAGTGCAGTGACCCAAACGCGGCATATCAAACCACTAGAACTAGATCAAGTCGACGAAAAGGAGCTTTGTATATGATAAACAACTTGGTTTGGTAGATCAGGCACTTGGATATTGGCAGCTGTCAGCATATTGTATGTTTCGGATTCAAATATCAGAACAATGTGTGCAGATCTAAGTGCAAAGGTGGGTTTAGACCAAGCAAGCTCCCTACTCTGTCAAATTATTTGTGTAAACTGAGACAGCAATCGTTCGTTGTTCAGTCTTTGTTTGGGGACATAAAATAGAAAAGAGAAGAAAATAATGCTCTTTTTCCAGCTCTTTGCTGGTTTGGTCCAAACCCACCTTAAGGATATACAATAAACAAATTAGTATATGGGGTTGTCAGCTACTCTTAGTTTAATTTGGATTATAAACTTTAAGTACGATGGATTTTGAGCAGTAATTTAGAAGGAATACTAAAAGATTAGTTTCCCTCACAAATTTGCTAATACAAATTCTTGGCTAAAGTAATTCAATTGTTTCAATAAAGTTGAGAAACACCACTACTATAGCGAGTAATTAAACAATACAGCTAATTTATTACACCAATCAAGTAAAA
Organism: Drymonia ruficornis; assembly: GCA_947859195.1. Classification (NCBI taxonomy): domain Eukaryota; kingdom Metazoa; phylum Arthropoda; class Insecta; order Lepidoptera; family Notodontidae; genus Drymonia; species Drymonia ruficornis. The sequence goes on from OX401913.1 coordinate 2,190,246, forward strand.
GTAGATCATGTCATTGGGAAGGCCTGTGTCCAGCAGTGGACAGCAATGGGCCAAATGATGTTGATGAATGTGTTTGAATGGTATTGGACCAGAATAATTTCATGGATATGTAACAAAACTTTTTTGTCTACCTTAATTCCTATTCCAGATTCAGACTGTCTTTGTTTTACTTATTTACTTCAAACTGGAATAATAATAACTACTGATATAAAGATTTAGAGATATTACTGATAGTGTTATTGATAATAGGTAATGTTTTCATTGTATCACTAAGTGAAGGATTCATAGGCATACAAAGTAGGTATTGCTACAATTCCAGTTCATTATGTCAATTAAACATGATTTAAAAGTTGAATTACAAGTCACAACAAACTCAATGTCCAATTTATATCCTAGATTAAACTCAGATGCTACAGTACAGAACATGCATCAATGCAACTTTAGGAATTTTCAATATTTGTAAATAATAAAAGCATGACATTTTATTTCAGCCAACCTGCCTCCTATTGGTCAAAATATAATTCTACACTGCTATTATATTTGTTATCAATATTGTACAGTACCCATAGTGTTGCTTTTAGGCTATACAGTTAGTGTTAGTCTGGTATCTGTTAATTACTTTGAAAAAGTATTAAAAGTTTTATTAGAAACTAGTAATTAATTAATGTGTGTAAGGTAACTAACCGGCCGCTTCAAGTAGTGCCTCGAGGCGTGCCTGCATCTCGGGGTCGACGGCCCGCTCGGGGTCATCGTGGGACAGCAGGAACTTGGATGGCTCCGCACCACCACCTTCTTCCTCCATCTCCGCCTGCCAACAGCATTCCATGATTAATACTTTGTACAAGTAGATCCAAAAGCTTTAGTAATGTAGTATATTTGGTTGTCTGAGAGGGATTTCTTTTAGCACTGATATATTACTTTGTGTCTTCAACTTTTGGATGTAATTATACTTAATGAGTTGCAAAAATTTTTGATGTACTGGTGATAGTCCATTTAGTGCAGTCCTTTATTATGTTGATGAACTCTGCCCTATAGACAATGAGATGTAATTTTTGTTATTTGTGAAGGGTTCTCTATATTCTTTCCATAGTTCAATTTACCAGCAATGTCGCCTGTCATATTACTAACAGGTTGTCCCGATAGCATATTGATATCAAGAGTGTATTGGACAATGATGGTAATTAAACTAGGTTGTAAATTTAGTATTTGATACAATTAATCGTTCATACTTATTAAACTATTCGTTTCCAATCTGATATAAGATTGTGTAGTAGTATAAATCTAATGTATTGTTCATCTCGTACAACCTATTTTCACTTCTTTGCAACGAAATGAGAAGAAACAACTTTAATCTTAAATAAAATCAGAACTAAGACATAGGTCAAAAGTTCTTTACTTAGACATTTCACGTGATCCAAGTGGTTACAAGTTGAATTCCGTTAAACACTGTTGTTAAAAGTATGTTATCAATTCAGTAATATTTTAATGATTAGTCATATCACTGGTTGGTTAATATCTCTCGAGCCGTTTGTTATGGTACACATCAAAACAGCAATGCAGTTAGGTTAGTCTTTTAAATTGGACAGACATTCACAAAATTTTATTAATTTATCAAAATACTTCATAATATTGACTTGTTTATATTGCAAATTAGTAATGTTAACACAAGATGGAAATGTTGGAATACTGATATAGCAGGTTAGAATGACAAGGACCATTCAACATAAAGAAAACATTACAAGTAAATGTAACTGTCCATAGCACACACATTATGCAGGTTAAGGATAAGAGTCACTCAAACTGCAACAGCGATTGTTGTTGGTGAAGCTCTGGGCACTCAGTAATGTTGTCTTCGACTTACCAACAGGTCTGGCCTGCTAAGGCACAAACAAGCCAGCAAGATCTATAACACCAACGAGAAACATATGAGTCCTACTGACAATGTGGTGCGTAAGGACGAGTTTACGGCTAACATTACTGTCGATGGTCCTTGCTATTCACCAGTAACCATAGTTTTTGCGCGAATTTCAGTAGGCGTTCTGCCCGATACGGCCGCTCGTGACGACACAAAACATTCCATCACTGACGATATTTGTGACGAATCCAATAGTAAAATTATATAATTCGCACATTCATATCAAAATAACGTCATGAAAATCCATTATTCAGAGAATTACATCGTCCGAATGCATGTGATCCGAGAAACATGGCCACCGCACATCAATCCTTGTCCAAAACACAAATAGACAATGAAAACTATCTTACGGCGGATCAGCCCCTCGACATCGTACAATTACAAAGAATCAATTGAATACTGTCTAGGAGCGGCTGGCATAAATAATTTCATGCATTACTCAGTAGTACGTATGTACTTATGACTTTCTGACGTTTTACGGAATATTTGGCAAGCGACGTAGTGTATCGAGAATGTAAAATAGATTAGTCCATTCTAGCGTGCTACGCACGATTCCAAGCATCGTCTTCTATCGCTGATAGAAGAACAGTTCCGATTACAGAAGAAATTGTAGGTACGGTCAGAGCAGACTTGTACAAGATGTCCCTTGCAGTATTTAGAGCGGTACAGATAATCACATTCCCTCACTGCCACCGCCTCTGCCGAAACAAAACACGTTTTACCTCGGACACAGAGTCATCCTCGCTTTCCGAAGAATCCGTCATGTATTTAGCGGGCGCTCCTGAATACGTTTCGGTTTCAGATTTGGCCGGACTCGAAGCCGAACTTTGAGGAGTGGATGATTTTACCACATCAAGTTGCACATTCACCTTATCGATATTTCGGTTTTCAGACTGTCCAACATTCTGCATCTTTGTCCTAATCCAATATAACTTAATTAGTCTTTTAGTATCAACACTTTTTCTACGAAATTAACACGTTCTTATATTAGCAAACAAAATTTATTTCGTCATTTAGCCAGGTTGATACCCGCCATGTCTACTACTATGGCGAGGTTCCCGGATGCTTCAAGTAGGCTACCAATTATTGCCCTCTGGTGAACAAATTAGGAACTTTTCACCACGCCATCTACACGCAAAAATGAAGGATATGGCTGGACCATAGATAGGTTTTTTTTTAGGAAGGAAAGTTGAATGACCACATTTACGAATGTTACAGGACAAACCTGTTTTGCTTCCGAAATGGCTACATGGGCAACGATGTCACTTCTATGGATCTGCTGACCTGTGGTTATATTCCAACCTACATAAATAAGCATAATATAGCCATTAGATGAGGAGATTGTTCCTATTTGAAAAAATCTATAATAATAATAATATCGTTTTGCGCCAGCGCCTCTATTTTTTACATTTTATGTGAACATTGCAATAGAATGTCTTACCTAATATTACTTAACCTATTTGATAAAGGAAGTTTAACAATATGGTAACTACTACCTAAAACTGCATTCATTATTATTATTTAATAGGTATTTTGCTATAGTAAGTTTATCGTTGTAAAACCTAAAATAGATACAAATTAGCCTATAACTCTTTTGAGCAATAAAAAAAACAATAAAAATGTTTTTTTGCAAATATGATTTAGCAAAAAAAATATGATAATGGTAGTTGTAATTTTATTGTATCCTAAAGTTTTGGATATCCATCCACTCTCTTGTGTCGTATATTTGGCTCCAAAAGGCTTGTACCCAGGGTGATAAAATAAACTATAAAAATTACTTTAACCAATCGTGCTTAGGCTATTTTATTTTCGGCCAATCAAAAATGTAGCTTTTAGTGATATCTTGACAATCTAGATATTGCCATATAATAAAAAAATACCGCAGGCAGGTAGGTAATAAAAAAAATCGGTCCATGAGCTTGGAGTCTATGAATCAAACCATAGATAAAATAACCATAGATAGTAGAAATATTCTTCTAACCACAGGGATGTATATGTTCGATTATTTTTTATATCGACCTTCTCTCGTAATGAAATGATTATAATATTTGTACTACGGTGCTACTCATGTGGTTTATTCATGGTTTTTATTCATGTAAGCTCAACGAAGCATTTATAAATAGTCAATAATAAACAATATTTTAGCATTTCCACCGGTTCGTAATGTTGCTTCCATTGAGAAGAGCCGGCAAGAAACTCAATGGTTAGCCTTTTCAAAAGAATAATTGTATACATTTTCAAATAGCAACGCTATGTGAGCAGGCAGGCATTAACACATTGTAAATGTGGGATTTATTTTTTATCTATGAACGTACCTTTTGTTTTTAATTAAAGAATTTGTGAACGTAGCGATGAATGAATGAGAGAGTGAGTGAGTGAGAGAAAAGGGAGAACGATTTGGATCAGCGATGAGGGAAGACGTTATGAAAGATTGTAAAAGAAATAATAAAACAAATTGAAGAAAGAAGGTTTTTATTTTGAAGAGACGAGCCTCCCTTACATAAATTAAAAAAAAAAGAGCTTTATTGGTAGGTAAAACTATGCTATTAGCTTCTTATTTCCATAGAGGGCGTCGGTGTTGGTTAGGTGGACCAACGTTCATACATTTTTGCCCTTTCTCTTCTGTGTTTTTTTTTATTAATTCTTTACTTTAGTAAAAAAAAAAGACAAATTAGTAAACAGAAACAAAATTTATATGACAGTAAAAAAAACTCTTAGCTTTTGCGGGATCCTACTGCATCCAGCTGGATTGTAGTCAATCCAGCAAAAATCCACCTGGATTGCAATCCCTATGTGGAATATCATTCCACCAAAATAATAGGGTTCAATAAAAAACATGTTTTAAAAATTCTAACAAAAAAAATGATAAATCACTACCACGCCTCCTGCTGTTTTTAACCGACTTCAAAAAAGGAGGAGGTTCTATGTTCGGCTGTATGTATGTTTTTTTTTTTTTTTTTATGTATGTTCACCGATTTCTCCGGCATTTATGAACCGATTTGAAAAATTCTTTTGCTGTTCCGTAGATCGTAGCTCCAAGTTGGTCCCATAAAAAAATAATTCCTAGAATCAACCCCTAAGGGGGTAATTTTGGGGGGTGAAGGTCGTCTGAAAAAATTTTTTTTGTCCGATTGACTTGAAACTTAATATGTATATTTTGCATAAGAAATAATGAAACTCATGTTTCAGGATTTTAGAAAAATCCCCCCCCAAAGGGGTTAAACGAGGTGTTGAAGTTTGTATGGAGAGTTACCGTTTATCTCTAACGTTTATGAACCAATTTTTCTTTTTAAACTGTTATTTGGTAGGTGACTAAGTTGTTTTGGTCCCATAAAAAAATCATTTCGGAAATCTACCCCCAAAGGGGGAAACTAGGGGTAGAAGTACGGTAGAAAAATATATTTGTGTCCGATTGACTTGAAACTTAGTATGTATACTCCATATAATAAACTAAGAAGCTTTTGTTTTGGTATCTTGGAAAAGTCAACCCCCGAAGGGGTAATTTGGGGTGATAAAGTTTGTATGGCGCCACTAAAAATCATGAAATAAAATTATTTTTATAAAAAAATAAAAACCGACTTCAAAAAAACCTGCATATCACAGCATCACGCCTGATTTTCCCGAAGGGGTAGGCAGTGGTGGTAATAGAAATATTATTTCAGGCTTTTTAGTGCTCCAGGTTTTTTTGAAGTCGGTTTTTTTTTTTTTCACACAATAATTTAGGAATCGATATTGTTATAGATCGGTGTTGCACTTCACTACGGATTCATTGATTGATATACATACAGGGCTGCCAGATCGTATAATTAGAAACACAATGTGTATAATTTGGTTATCTTGTGTATTCTGAATGGCATTATTGCATTATTACAATGTGGTGTGTATAATGGGATACACAAATAAATTTATATTACATTATTCCCTTCTTCGTAAAAATTTATGTCACGAAGGTAAGGTGGAATATTTTAAAGTTTACACGATGTAATGTTGTTAAGACCACTTTATTAATCCCTTCATAAATATGCATAAAACACAACGAAAAGAACAACTAGGTAAATAAATCGTTAGGATTACCATTTTCTGTGATGCCTATTGGCCGATTTTCCACTGGCCGGCACGGCGGCACCGGCACCGGCACAGTGACAGATTTTTGCGGAGTTGTCATTGGTTACTGACCAATGAAAACCCCGCAAATAGCTGTCACTGTGCCGTCGCCGGTGCCGTGCCGTGTAATCGAAAAACGGCCATTACTTGCCAAATGCCAATTACCTACACTAACGGCAGGGCTAGTGAGTTACTGACACACAAACATCGAAATGTTTTTTTTTTTTTATAAAATTTGTTTTACGGCCCCTGGGAACTAGCCCTTTGGAGCCTAACATCAGTATACTTTTATTACATATTTTCTTAATTCTACCTTATAACTACCTTAAATCTACCTTATATCTACCTTATTTCTACCCCCCCCCAAACCCTATCAGTAAAGTGGCGGATACTTTACTGATAAATTACTAGACTTCTTGGGAGAAGCCGAAAATCATGTTTCATTACTTTTGTTCCAATTGCCCACACTCACGCACATTTATGACCATATAATGGTTAATATTCCACCAATATTACACACTATAATACACGAAAACACAAGTTTTAGAAATTAAAACAAAAATGACAACATGACTTTTCCACTTCCCGCAAAAAAGCCACATCGAAATGTAAATACATGGACTTGCCATTCTTCTATATAAATTAATAAAAATTGTGTATAAAATAAGGTGGTTTTGCTGGCAACCAAATTGCCTGCAAAAAAGCAAAGTAGATAATCAGAACGAAATGTGTGAAAAGTAGGTAGGTATGTGTAAAATGAATGAATAAAACATGAAAAATGGAAATCTATAGTTTACCAGTAATATATAAACAGAGTTTTTGGCTTTGATTATATGAATGAAGTGGACAAAGCACTCATTGAGGAAGCACATACATAAATCAGGAATGCGGAATACAAACAACTCTCGTATCATGTAGCGAATTTTTGCGACCCGTGTGCTAATAATCCTGAATTTGCGTGTTATTCTATCAGAAATGATTGTGGTGGATGTTTACACTGTTTACGAATAGGCGCGATGGCGCGAGATGGTGATTTGCCCACGATTTTCAACCCGAAGCGTGTCCGCGCGCCCTCGGTGATAATAACGAGTGAGGAGGTCGTGGAGAGCGAGCGGGGTGGCGGGGATGGGGACAGGGAACGGCAGAACGGGCCGCCGACACCGCTGAGTCCTCGGGCGCCTCTGACACCGCAGGCTTCCGTGTGCTCTGCGCCGCCGCTGACGACGCAGCCGTCGCTGCAGCAGGCGTACAGCGAGTCGGCTACCAGCAGCCAGGATGAGGAGCGACAGCTGCGCGACAAGAAGTGCCCCAGATCTTGCTGCTCCAAGTTCGCCAAGAAGGTATAATTGGCTAGAATGTAGAACAGCTCGTTTACTAGATTTTTTGAAATGTTCATTGAACTCTATATAGTAGTTGCCTATTGTTTACTTCTTCTTCTACGGGCGGTGTCCACAAGTCAATGACTTAAGTGTGGCTGATTTGTGTGTTGGAAGGTGGTGGGCCGGTTACTCCAGCCATTGTCTATTGTTTAATTAATGATTTTAAGTTTTCTTATGTGAGGACTAACTTTACCGAACTAAAGTTAGGTATAGAGGCATCATAAAATATGTTTCCAATAATAAATATCTATTGTAACACCACTAGAGCTAATATTCCAGCAAACTTGTAGCATACACACTGTATGTAAATGTGTGAGGCAAGTTCTTTGAGTAAGATAGGATCACTCCTATCTTACTTACATTGAGTATTGTTGCAGATCTACTATGGCATCTGTGTGACAGTGACGCTCACAGCGAGTTGGGTGACGTCCACACATTGTATAAAGCACATGTACTTAGAAGAGTACCCGCCGGACACACATGGCTTGGTGTTCAGTTCCGAGCCCCCTGCTATTGTCAATAATTATACTCTGAGACATCAAACACATGTAAGAAATATTCTGTCTATAAATTGGTTCTTGGCTTCAACTCACTGCAGCGAATGATTTATGCTAATTATCTCCACTCCACGCAATACAAAATTAATAAAAATATACTCTGTGGTTATTTTTCACTGACATAAAAACTGATTTCTTCAACAGTGTTATGTTCGGGATAAACGGCGACACTCGACACACGACACTCAGTGTCCCAACACCATCATTACAACTGTCAGAAGGTGTCTCGGTGGTGTATACACGCAGACACTCTATGTAGACACTGAGTGTATGAGTGTCAAGTGTCGTTGTGTATCTCGAGCTTTAAACATTTCTTGTGATTTCTTTTAAGTGTCCAGCGCAGAAATGAAAAATGTTTGTTTTGACTGTAGCAAATAGCTTTAGCTTGCTAATAATCCGTGCGTATTTTCCGCGATAATCAGAGACTTTAATGTTTTGTATTTGTTCCAGCTCTACAATGCACCATTTTTCACAGCATGGTTCTGCACCAACTGGCTGATATTCTTCTACCCGTTCTATTTAATTGTAATGCTGATTCATAACAAGTGCAAGTCACCCAATGATATTGTGTTTGATGCGTTCAGTGACTTCAAGGAGAAAGGATTCACATTTGGTAAGATTTTTGAACTAATTTTTGTTTCATGTGACCAATCTATCCAGTATCAATCTGGTCACTTATGGCCATTGTAACTAAATCAATGAGACCATGAGAAATTTCTATAGTGCTGTGTGGGTGTTGGGTTCCCCTCTATATTGTGAACTTATCTATCTGTAAAATGGGAATGAACAACAATGTAGCTTTGCCTATTCCAGAAAGGTGCCTGTTAAATTATTATAGTATACATACTTCATGCAGATGTTGATGCCACAGAGCTCAAAAATATTATATTCATGTAGGCCGCAAAGCACTTACAAATAGTCAGAATCAACCACTGTTTCAGAATGTTGCTTTCACTGAGAGGAAATGCCAAAAAATCAATGGTTACTATTTTCAGTAGACAAAAGTTAGTATACAATAGAAACAGCAAGAGATTGCCTTCGAAAAAGATTGGTAAACTGATAGGACGGAGACTATGAGACCCTTGCTTAACAGTAGGAAACTTACGTGGAAATGTCGTGTCTACCTCTTAGCCAGGTTCATAAGTCGCTGCGGCCTATTCTGCCTGCTGTGGGTGGTCACCATCTACATGTACACATACGCACTGAAGATACTGTTGTGCACTGATGTGATGGCCCTCTTCGCTACCAACGTCTCCTGCATCTACCTGCTGTCCTGGGTTATACTGCACGAGCAGTTTGTTGGAGTTCGGGTGAGTTATTTTGCTATTGATTTATTTAAGGTTCTTATTTAATTGTTTTTTTGAAGTGTAAACTTCTTTAGCGGCGTTGTGCACTTTACTTGGGATGGGTTAAAAATTATAAACTCGCGTCAGGACACGTGACCTGATCGAAAATTCGTAAGACGCGATGCCTGATCGAAAATTCGTAAGACGGGATGGGTAAAAAATGTTAAACTCGCGTCAAGTTTTCACTTCTGCCGGCACTCCCGGAGTGCAACCCGTTGTTTTTTTGTGAAATGTGTCACCTGAAGTTCCTTACAATGGAAAGTCAGATTTTCAAATTGGATTTCTAAATTGATCAGTCAGCATTCATAGAGCAGTAGCACACTAAACGAAATTTCTTGGAATATTGGTGTTAATCAATGAGTAGTCTGTGTCTTCTTCCTCAACAGTGCGGTATTGAGACTAATGCTAAGGATACACGACGACACTAGACACATACCCCCAAATTCATAGAAAGTTATGATCAACTTGCAGTAAGTCAAAGTCAAAGTCAAAAGGTTTTTATTCATGTAAGCTCATTAGAGCATTTATAAATAGTCAATATAAACAATATTTTAGCGTTACCACCGGTTCGTAATGTTGCTTCCATTGAGAAGAGCCGGCAAGAAACTCAATGGTTACTCTTTTCAAAAGAATAATTGTATACATTTTCAAACAGTAACGCTATGTGAGCAGGCAGGCATTAACACAGTGTGAGTAAAAAAAAACAAAATAAGGTATTTAAATAAAAATAAACAAAAACTAGCATAGAAAGCTGTGCATGCCTACTCTCACTTAACAGTCAAACCAAAAGATGAATATTTAGAACGATTGTTTTGGTATGATGCCTTCCGTGCTTAGGTCTGGTCTGTAAAAGTTTTGGAACAACGGTGTCAAGTGGAAAATGGGCGGACCAGTCCCCGCAAGCAGCGCCCGGAACCCGAGCATGACTTGAGCAGCGGCATCACCCTCCTCAACCATTTTAGAGGGAAGAGGGTGACCCGCTCCACAGAGCCACCGGCCAGCCACAGTAGAATTACAAATCACATTCGTATGAATCTGAATGAATTTGGGGGTCAGTGTATCCCAGTGTATCCATACAACTGTAACAAGGTATCGGGTTACGGTGAAGCCCCATTAGCGCGTTGCGTTGCGTCGTCCCAAGATTTTATACTGGCGCATCACTCTCCCCCGCTTCGTCTCTCGCCCGTCGACTCTTTGATCCGTTGCGACGACGCAAAGCAACGCGCTAGTGGGGCCTCGCCCTTAGTGGACACACGTAGACACTCGATGTATACACTGAGTTTTTTTGTGTCTAGTGTCATCATGTGTTCAGATTAGGAAGTATAGTTGGTGGTTTTGATAAAGCACTTAATATTTGTTTAAACAAGCGGGTTATGTATTGTAGATAGTGGCAGCGATACTGTGCGACACGGGCATAGCTCTCCTGGCGTACATGGACGGCATCACCGGCAGCTCGACGCTCGGTGGCGTGGTGCTGGCCGCGTGCGCCGCCGCTGGCTTCGCTATATTTAGAGTGAGTCTCAACAGTACCAGAAATAACTGAATGGTCTCAAACAATAGTAGCGGCACGCTATGATGGCCGGTTTGGCATGTGGAGGGGAAAAGGGTGAACCTTTATAACGGAATAAGATTCATTTTCGCATGAATTTTTTGATATTCTTATTTTTTAAAACGGCCAGTCTTATTCCGTTATAATAAGGTTCATTTTCTCCCCCCCCACCATTGTCAAACCGGCCATCGTAGAATGCCGCCACTGTAAGCAATGCTTGTACTACGGCTTTCATACAATGGATTGAGAGCGATCCTAGTGACATCCCGAATTGGATAAATTACGAAAATGCCGTTTCTGAAATTTGCCTCTGGCGGGAATCGAACCCGCAACCACCCGAGCACTGCACCGAGCGGTTGTCGGAGCTTCTCCACAAGTGTTCACGTTCATTTATTTATTTATTTTTGTTGTACAACTCGACGGATTTTATTTTCTTGAGGCACGCGTTTACCTGTCGTATATGGATTTCCATAGAACTACGTCCACTATCATTATCGTCAAATCTGTTGCGTGCAGTGCGTGCGTACTTTTAATGAAATTATGACGAATAATAGAATTTTAGATTAAAAGCACGGTCGAATTTCTAACGGCGGGCTAACACAGTAGTCGCAAATCCATTTGACTAAAAAAAATAAAAATAAAACGTGGTCGTATCTCAAAGTGAGTAAACTTGACTTTAAATAATTGTTAATGTATATTAGCGGCACGTTATGGTGGCACTTTTGACATGTAGAGGGTGGAGAAAATGAACCTTATTATAACGGAATAAGAATGACAGTTTAAAATTTTGGAATGTCATAAAATGAATGCTGAAATTAATCTTATTCCGTTGCAATAAGGTTCATCCTATTCCCCCCTCTACATGTCAAAAGTGCCACCATAACGTGCCGCTAATATAATAACTATGTCGTCGGTCCACCTTGTATAAGTAAGTATAAGGTATTACTTATACAAGGTGGACCGACGACCTAGTGAAGGTCGCGGGAAGCCGCTGGATACAAGTGGCACAGGACCGGTCGTTGTGGGAAACCTTGGGGGAGGCCTATGTCCAACAGTGGACGGCTTTTGGCTGAAATTATCATGATAATGATTAGGGATGCCACGAATGGTGATTTTGCCGAATACCGAATATTCGGCTAGGCTCTCGGCCGAAGCACCGAATATTCGGCAGCCGAATACCGAATAGTAAAAAAGCAACCGAATAGGCCGACTACCGAATAGTAGCCGAATATTCGTGGCATCTCTAGATGATACCTTATACAGGGTGTTAGGTAAGACGAGGGACGTACTGAACTGACGTCACTCCGTTGGTATACGCTGACCCATGTAACACTTAAAGAGGCTATCCGTAAATTACGTCACACCTAAAGGGTCGACGAAATGTGACATTGTGTGACAAGAGGTGGGAGGGGTCCGAAGTTTCGTGACGTCACATTTAAAAATCTAATATAACTAAGTATTAAAACCGAAATTTGAATTGTTAACGAAAAATTTGGAAAATTTCCTAAAATTGTAAACGAATGTCACACTAGGGGTGACCAGCTGTGACAAGTGGGGGGGGGGGGGGGGAGGGGTCAAAAAATAATGAAATTCGTGTGACGTAATTTATGGATGGCTTCAAAGGTGCTGTTCCGCAAAGTGATGGGCGAGGTGAACCCGGGGCAGCGCGCGCTGTTCTTCTCGCTGGTGGGCGTGGTGAACGCGTCGCTGCTGTGGCCGCTGTGCCTGGCGCTGTACCTCACCGGCTCCGAGATGCTGCCCTCGCACCGCATGCCCTGGATATGTCTCTTGGTCGCTAGTATTGCGCTGCTTAGTGAGTACATCATTCTACATTCATATCTCGCGCTTTTCACTATACTTATAAAGTTAATTGGAAAGTAGTATACTTACACTTACTTACGTACAGCCGAAAACTCAAAGGCTACTTAAATATTTAAGTCCCACTTAGCTGTTTGAGACGTCGTTTACTGACATTTTTTGTATGACGCGTCCAAGTTTAGCAGCTCTCAAATTTAAGTTGCGTACGAGTATTCGGCCGTTCGTATTTTAGTTACTGAACTTCTTAAAGAAATTATCTGAATGATAGTGGAAACTGTATTAAAATCTGCTGTTTACGAGAACCAAGCGGACAAAACAGACAGACGTGGATAGCGGACTTTGTTTTATGATATTTAAGGATGCTCACATAGCGTTACTGTTTGAAAATGTATACAATTATTCTTTTGAAAAGAGTAACCATTGAGTTTCTTGCCGGCTCTTCTCAATGGAAACAACATTTCGAACCGGTGGTAACGCTAAAATATTGTTTATATTGACTATTTATAAATGCTCTAATGAGCTTACATGAATAAAAACCTTTTGACTTTGACTTTGACTTTGACTTTGAAAAGACTAGCCTGTATCTTCGCTAGCGCAGATATTCAATACCCAGAAAATCGACACTGATATTTTTGATTTTGTTTTATAACTCGACCCCCAAAGGCGTGATGATATGTCTATTTTTTAAGTATTACCATAGGCTATCTCTAAGAGCAAGAATTGGCATCTTATGAAAAACCCCGTGGAAATACAGATATACAAGAATTCCAAAAACACTCCATTTTACTTTGAACCCTATTACACTAACTTTAAAAAATATCTTCCATGTTCAGACTTCAGACGCTCAGTAACAGTTTTATAATTAAATAAAATCTGTTTCAGTATTCCACCTGGTATTTCAATTCGGCAACGAGATTACTTACAACATATTTGTCTCGCTCGCTCTCATCACGTCGGTTCCGGTTTCTGCTGGTAAAGACTTAAGAAAATTGTATTTTATATTTTAATTCTTCTTCCTAGCCTTATCCCATTATAAGGGGTCGGCTTTCAGTCTACCATGATTTGGCTGATCACTGATATTTACACGGAGCGGTTGCCATCTGCCTTCCGAGACCCAACTTGCGGGACTATCGGCAAACTAAGGGTAAGACTATTTTTGTCCGATTTTTCAGGCTTCTGACTGCCTGTAACGATTGTCAAATGACACCCGGGACTGCCAGCTTAACGTGCCCTCCGAAGCACAGAGGAGCTCAAATGTTATAATTCGGACACCCATCCAAGTCCCAACCGAGCTGAACGTGGCTTAACGCGCCAATGTATCAGGCGTCTTACCAACTAGGCTCCGACCTCCTCAGTATTTTATATTTTAATATGTACTTGTGTTTGTTTCAGCATTGGATGTGGTGTTGTACGGAGTTCAGTTTGAGGGTATGAATCTGGCCGGCCTTATTCTGATCGGTGTCGGGTTTTTCCTGGTCATGTTCCCGGACAACTGGCCTGACTATATTATGAGGCTTTTAAGGTTAGATTCCTCAAGTAAATTATTACTTTTGTAAACTTAGGTACTATAGCCATACAGACGAGTGGTGTTATCATGAAACATATACCTCCAGCGGTAGCATTACCGATGTCGTTGCTACTACCTCCATAGTATTGTGGCTAATAGGAATGAAATTCGCAGCTGTTTAATTAAAAGTCACACATATTATTGTGGGTTTAAATAAAAACACCAATCCAGTAAGTTTACATATACAGGCTGACTGGTTGAACACTTTACATATTGATATAGAGTTCTCAGTACTCTATTCTCGTTCTAATTATGTAAAAAAATAGGTGCCTAATATTTGCCTAATTTATCTTTAATTATCCACTCAAAAACTAAGCGTGGTCAGGATCGTATCTCCTTGATTTGACGTACCTATCAAGTGTCATTAGTGTCATTAGCACTAGCGTTCTACGCGAGGCACTCCGATGTCCACAATTTCCGAGTTTTAGCACATTAATTAAATGAAGGTTTCCTCTGTAGTTCATTGGTATTTTTTTAATTTTATTTTTTTAAACGTTTCATGTTACCATAAATTGTCATGTCCTTCAATATGTAATGTGTTTAATCAGTCAGCCTGTATACTACACCTCCAAGCCAAATAGGAACCTGTCAAATGTGAAGTAACCCGCACAAAAAGGCGGTGGCGGTGTGCGGGAGGTGTGGCGGGCGGGAAGGCGCTGGCGGTGGCGGGTGTGCGGGCAGGGAAGCCGCGTTCCATTCGAGTTCCTAGTTGGCTTGGTGGAGTAATAAAAACGTGTCATTTAGTCTGGAAGATTTTTTTCTTGATAGCGATTTCAAAATACTAGTTTATTTTCGCCATTCCCAGATGGAGCCGGAGCCGGCAGCGCGGCAGCAACGGGTCGGGGCGCAACCGCGACGCGATGGACTACCGCACCGGGTACATACGCTCGCACCTGCGCTCGCCCTCCGGCCGCGTCCGGTGACCGCCCGAGCCCGAGCCCGAGCCCGCATAGAACGCGCACCGCGCCCATGCCGCCTACCGAGGCAAATGGGCCAATCGGAAATCGGTTTGAAATCTTTTCTTGAGCCGCGTATGCACTTAGGGGCCATCCATAAATTATGTCACACGAATTTCATGATTTTTAGACCTCGCCCCCCCTTGTCACAGCTGGTCACATTTGCGAGACTCGCCCCCCTCCCTGTGTGACGTCACATAATTTTTACAATTTTCAGAAATTTTTCGTTAACAATTAAAATTTCGGTTTTAATTTAATACTTAGATATATTCAATTTTTAAATGTGACGTCACAAAACTTAGGACCCCTCCCACCCCCTTGTCACACATTGTCACATTTAGTCGACCCACTCCCACCCCTTGTCACACATTGTCACATTTAGTCGACCCCCTCCCCCCCCCTTTACGTGTAACGTAATTAATTGATAGCCCCTTACCGACACGTTCCATAAACACCGTCGACAATGTACCGATTGGATTGGATTGAAACGAACATTTTTGTCGAACACTGTGTTCAATGTTCGTTAGTGGTACGCACATGCGAAACTTTCGTCGTTCGTACAATGCGATTAAAATAATAGGACGGGCTCTCGGCCAACTTCACTCATATAAAGTACTGTACTTATGAGTGAAGTTAGCCGAGAGCCGTACCAAGTTCCAGTGTGACGTCACAACATGGCGCTAGACCGGTCCTATTCTTATTTTAATTGCATAGTAAGTGCGTACGCGGCGTAAAGGGACCTAGACACGATTAAACATTACTGTTTAATCAAAAGATGCCTCATAACACTGCTAGTTTCAAGGAAAGTCCCATTCTTTGCCTTCGTTCGCCTCATATTTGACGAAAAACCTCACCAAAACATGAATGTTTGTCAAAACTGTCAATCGAGTGTCGTGTGACCACGGCTTGTATTAAACCAAAAACTGTCTTGAGTGAAACTGCTTGACCGTGTCTGAGTCTCTTTGGTAATTCATACTTATTTCTAACCCCCGACGCTACATGGAAATTGAGTCATCGTAAGTTCATGACGCTTTTAAACAGATTTCATTGCGTTTTTGTTTATTGGTGATATGCTTCCTAGCCATGTTTGATGAAAATTGGTTGTGTTGTTTCAAAATGTATGGGGTTTTTAAAGTATACTTATTCCTTCTCACTTATATCTTGTTAGCTACCCATTGGTCTAAATAGATTATGTATTATTGTCGAGTCCATCTGAAATAATCAATTTATTTATTTCCTGTTTCAATATCTTATAGTTTTGTTTATGTAAGCATAACTGACATATTTAAAGATGCGTGTTTAGTTTTATCGTGATTTGACAACAAGGGAATTTATTACAGTTATGATAATATCCACAAATTCAAAATAAGTATCCCAATATGACTCGTAACATAATTTATAGGATGCTAAATTAATATTTATTAACACTAAATTTCTTGGAATTATTTTTATTTCAATCAATTCGCACACCTGCGGCATACTTACCACATTACATTTACGACGCACTATAATAATATCACGAGATTATTATCTGCAATGCTCCACATGGTACCGTTACATCGCAGGTGTAGCTTGCATCGTAAAGATGCACGCACGTTCTTACGGTACTTGCATACTTACTCGGTGTTGTGAATATCAGCTGCAGACGTATAATGTAGGTTTCGGAACATTTAAAAGTATAGAAAATATTCGGCTAAGCTAAGATCTTCTTCGCTTGACATAAAGGTTCTTCTGCCCGTTTTCGCATCGTATGGCGAAGGCTAGACGTAAAGTATATACTGTGGTCCATCAGTATGGTAAATAATTATGGATGTCATTCCATCGACGGAATAAACAGGCAGGCTACACGTTCAGTATTTATTCCGTCAGTATCGTGGCGTAGTTCGTACAGTGCAGACGTCAAAAGAAACACGACAGCTTGTATGGATATTACCTAAGCGCTTGGTTTAATCCGCAATCTCATAAGACATGTCCATTTTATTGCTTTCGCGATGCGTAATGACACGATACCGTGGTACAAACTGATTGTGTAGGCTAGTGTAATCATGGATGTCAGTATTTACCACAAACTGTCATTCTGAAATTCGTGGTAAATACTGTCATTCATCATTACACTAGCCTACAATCAGTTTGGACCACGGTTTTTGATAAATAATGACGGACCACAGTATTTACTGAACGTCTACTAGCCGTCGCCTAAGTACACTACTATGAGGGTTTTCCGTTTTTTAAAGCAAGGAAACGTCATGGCAAGTTCAAAAGTGATCACGAAAATCGGTGCACTCATCTGAAAAGTCAAGGAATAGGTTGCGTAGATTAAATAGTTTCACAAGGCATATTTGTACTATACTTTTAAATGGTCCCAATGGATGGCTTCCGAATTTGTAATTAATGTATTCTCAATGAATCTAGTCAAACATTAGTCAGGGTAATGTATTATTAGGATTATAATTTTCACACGGCGAAATAATATATATAATGATATTGGATCGATAAGCTATGGATAAGGGTTAAAGCATTGCAAATCTTACGGTATACTTGAAGTGTACTAGAAAGGATATGATAATGAAGAGAGCGATTTATTTGCTGTCACTATCACAGATCTAGATTTTTTCGTTTGTGTCGAAGTTTATGATCATGATCACATCGTGTAATGTTTTCGTAATTAGAACGATAAATGCTGTTCAATGTTGAGAAACTATATTTAGGTAGTCAAGTCGATGATGTCTTAGTACACATAAATTGGTGACCCCTACGCGATACCTACCAGCAACAAGTCTCATCAACGATCGCCATTGTTCAAACTGGAAAACTGGAAAATACTGCCTCGAATCCTTCAGGATCCCGCCAGCCAGCAGCTGCAGCTATCAATCCGAGGGAAGTGCGGTTTTCTAATCCTACTACCTATCCAATTATCCATTTGTTTCAGTTTGCTCAAATATCGTTGATAAGTACACCCTTCAAAAGTTACCCACTAACGAAAATAAACTTTGAGATTAGCTATATTTCAGTAATAATTACCCATATTCTAGTTTATTTCATCGTTATAGTGGATTTTAAACCTAAAACAAACCTTTCAACAAAGTTTTTCAAACTTATATTGCAAAAGGTGCATTCATATTATTTCCCTGTGTGTCAAGGTCACGACACGAATTCGACATTTTAGATTATCTCGTTCATAAAACTTTCCCACTAGTAAAATACATTGAAAACAACATCTTTAACATATTTGCCAACTGTTTCAGACATATTCTGGGAGTGAGCTTGCGAGATAGTCAACAAAGGTAACACCGTACGCCGGGCGCCGTACTATCGTGTTGAGTGTCGATCGTTCGTCACGGCGGCGTCGGAACCGGTTTGTTATCAGCACACAGGACATAACGTAACGTACCTATTCATTATTTGATTTCATTTTCATTGCTATAGATAGGCAGGTGGGTCAAAGTTATACATACTACTCACCTAACTATATTTCTTTAAAACAAACTTTATTGTTAATATCTACAACAGTTTTGCGTGTTTGCACCGGCATAATTGCGTGTTTGCACCAGCATAATGGCTGATTTCAAAGATCTTATCAAGAAAAGAAGCAACATTAGAGGTCGGTTAACATCATTCATAAAATATGCTACACCACTATTGAGTAGTGAAGATACATCAATGTTTAACGAACTGAGTTTAAGATTGTCTAAATTACATGAATTATCCAATAATTTTGATGAGATTCAGTCGCAAATCGAAATGTTGGATGTTGACTCTGAGTTACAACTTCAGGAACGTGAAACAACTGAAAATTTATTTTATTATTGGTTGGCTAAGGCACAATCTTTGTTAGATTCCTGGGAGAAGGAGAACAAAGCTGATACCTCATCCAGCTCAACATCTAAAGTGGTTGCTAAGAAACTTAAATTACCTCCGATAAAGATAACTCCGTTCGATGGCAGTGCATCTAAGTGGCTTTCCTTTAGGGACACATATTCAGCATTAGTACATAACAATGAAGACTTTGATGACATAAGCAAGTATCATTATCTTATCTCATACCTAGAGGGCGCTGCTAGTGCTGTCATTAACTCTGTTACTATGTCTTCTAAAAACTACTCAATAGCATGGCAACTGCTGTGCCAGCGATATGACAACAAACATCGGTTAATAAACGAACATATTAAAGGCTTATTCTTAACTGAAGCGCTGCAAAAAGAGTCTGATGTTGGTATTCATCAATTAATTGATAATTTTTCCAAAAATTTAAGTGCATTGAAATCATTAGGGGAACCCACTGAAAAGTGGGATTCACTCATTATCTACATGGCTACGGTGAAATTAGACAGCGTGACTCTCGGGAAGTGGGAAGAATTCAGAAGCAATAAAGACTCCATAACGTTAGAACAATTTTATTCATTTCTACGTCAACGAGCTACGGTCCTAGAAACCATCAACGATGGGAAGTCTAATAAAAATGAAAAGCGTCAAAATGTGTGCAAATCAAAGTCATTTATTGCTTCTTCTGATGATTCTGCCCCCGGAAAACAGTGTGCAATCTGTAAAGAAAATCATAAGTTACATGAGTGTCCTAAATTTAAGTCTTTATCCGTTGAAGAACGAATTTCTAACATTTCATCGCTAAAGCTGTGTAGCAACTGCTTACGGGGTGGTCATCTGTCCTATCAGTGTCGCCTGGGCGGTTGTAAAATCTGTCGAAGAAAACATAACACATTATTGCATAAACAATTTCCTTCACACAATACACAACAAAATAAACAAGAGCATTCTACAACTGCTACAGATAAAAATGTGAATACAAATAAAAGTGAAACAAACTTACCTGATTCTGTAGGTGGCTCCACAGCTACTGGTCCTTCCAACTCCATCACATTGTCTGCTGTTTCCACCAATCAAGCTCTTCTTTCAACGGCGTTGGTCAAGGTGACAAACAATGACAAATCTATCATTTTGAGGGCTTTGTTAGACTGTGGTAGCCAGTCATCCTTCATCAGTGACAAAGCACAGAGGATGATCGGTTCCTGCAAAAAGAAAAAATATTATCACTCAGTGTCCGGCCTAGGTAATACAGTGGTAAATATAACAGAGCATTGCAACATACAAGTGCATTCATTATACAACAAGTCATTCAGCATGCCTGTTAAATGTTTTATTTTACCTCAGATAACTGACAAGTTACCTCATGCTGCAGTGCGTATACAACATTTAGACATTCCCGATAATGTCCAACTCGCTGACCCAAAGTTTTATGTGCCTTCCGAGATTGACCTCCTTTTGGGCGCAGACATATTTTGGGAATTAATTCAAACGTCCAGAATAAGTTTAGGACCGCAGCGGCCTATACTACAAGAAACTCACTTAGGCTGGATAGTAGCTGGCCCCACGGGGGGAAGTTACTACACTAATAATAACACAAAAATACAATGTAATTTCTCACATGACATCAAAATACAACTAGCGAAGTTTTGGGAATTGGAAGAAATTCCGCCGCAAATTGGACACACTCAGGATAATTATTGCGAGAAATTATTCACTGACACTACTCGCCGCCTCGAGGACGGCAGATTTTGTGTTCAAATCCCACTTAAAGAGTCTGTGGACGCGTTAGGTGATTCCTTACTACATTGCCGAAAAAAGATTCTTCCAACTTGAACGGAAATTAAACAACAAACCATCATTGAAACAACAATATAGTGCATTTATTCATGAATACGAGCGATTAGGACACATGACACAATTAAATAAAAAAACAGAATTTGCCTGTTATCTACCACATCATGCAGTAATACGAGAGTCTAGTGAGACTACAAAGCTTCGTGTCGTCTTCGATGCCTCGGCAAAAACCTCCACGGGGGTATCGTTCAATGATATACAACATGTCGGACCTGTAGTACAGGACGACCTATTTTCTATTTTATTGAGGTACAGACAGCACAAGTATGTAGTATCCGCAGATGTGGAAAAAATGTATCGCCAAATACTTGTGGAACCTAATCAGCGAATGTTACAACAAATTTTATGGCGTGACGATCCGTCGCAGCCAGTTAAAATATTTCAATTAAACACCGTCACATACGGGACGGCATCGGCTCCGTACTTGAGTACCAGATGTTTAGTTCAACTTGGCAATGATTGTAAGGAACCTATCATAGCAAAACTTATCAAAGAAGACTTCTACGTTGATGACTACCTTAGTGGCGCTGATACTATTGGCGAATTACACAGCATAATCCATTCAGTCACTGAAATCCTCAACTCGGCGTGCCTACCGCTGCGAAAATGGCGTACCAATGCTCCATCTGCGTTACAAGATCACTCAAACACGACATTATCTAAAGATTTAGATTTAACTGCTCAATCGTCATCAAGCGTATTAGGTTTGAAGTGGGATCCGGCCCGAGATATTTTGAGATTTTCAGTTGACATACAAGCTGACCAAGTTGTTACTAAAAGAACTATCCTGTCTAATTCGGCCAAATTATTCGACCCGTTGGGTTTACTTGGTCTGTGTACCATAATACCAAAAATAATTTTACAAAAACTGTGGCTGTCCAAGTTAGATTGGGATGAACCTGTAGATAACGGACTAGAAAGGGAATGGAAAGGCTTCATTAGCAATCTAAGGAATCTTTCTACCATTGAAATACCCAGATGTGTTCTCACCAGCGAACCAGTCATAATCGAGCTTCACTCTTTCTCTGATGCATCCCAAGTAGCATATGCGTCTGCAATTTATCTTCGATCGATCGATAGCTCAGGTCATGTCCTCGTCAGGCTACTTTGTGCCAAAACTAAAGTTGCACCAGTAAAACCTACAACCATACCTCGCCTTGAACTGTGTGGCGCCTTGCTTTCTGCACGCTTAAGTGCCAAGGTTTTAAAGGCGCTACGTTGCAACGTCGACTCAGTATTCCACTGGACCGACTCAACCGTGGTATTATGTTGGTTGTCGTCACAGGCTTCTGACCTAAAACCCTTCGTATCAAACCGTGTAGGTGAAATACAAGATTTAACGAGCTCTGGCAACTGGAGGCATGTTCCCGGTGATAAGAATCCAGCAGATCTAGCCTCTAGAGGATTGAATCCTAAATCGATTCAGTTAGCTACGCTTTGGTGGAAAGGACCTTCGTTTTTAACTGAGGACCGCTGTAATTGGCCACAGTCTTTTAATACAAATTCCATTTCCGATTTACCAGAACTGAAAACTAGCAGTAAGACATCTACTATTACGCTACAGTCTATAACTGTTCCTAGTTTGGTGGATTTCGAAAGACATTCCCGGTTCACTACGTTACATAGATCTATGGCCTACGTTCTACGTTTTATCAAAAATCTACGAAATAAACATGACAAACTAACAGGGCCTCTGACAGCTCCTGAACTAGATTCTGCTCTACAAATTATAATAAAACAACATCAAAATGAATGCTTTTCTACTGAAATAAAAATAATCAAAAATAAACGCAACTTACCGTCAAAATCCAATCTGCTGTCGCTTAGTCCTTTCCTCGACGATGATGGCATCCTTTGTGTTGGCGGCCGCATTCAGAACTCCGATGAAACCTGCAAAAAGAAACATCCAATATTATTAAATACAAATCATAATTTCACTAAGTTGCTATTTGCTCATTACCATAAGAAGCTTTTGCATTGTGGACCGCAGCTCTTGCTCAGTGACTTGAGAAACAAATATTGGCCCTTGAGGGGTAGAATCCTAGCAAGAAAAACGGTGAACAATTGTAAATTGTGTCGAATTATCAAAGCTAAAGCTATTAACCCATTGATGGGACACTTACCGGCTTCCCGAGTCACTCCCAGTCTGCCATTTCAGGTAAGTGGGGTTGATTTCGCAGGGCCATTCTACATCACCGATCGTAAGGGTCGTGGGTGTAAAATTACAAAATGCTATTTATGTTTGTTCATTTGCTTCAGCTCCAAAGCTGTGCATCTCGAGGTAGCAAGTGATCTCACTACTGATGTTTTCATTCTATGTTTAAGACGTTTTATATCCCGAAGAGGAAAGCCCTTAGAGTTATACTGTGACAACGGTACCAATTTTGTCGGTGCAAACAACGAAATCACTAAATTTCTAAAATCAAATAATGAAGGCGTTTCCGCGTTTGCTGCCGACGAAGGCATTATATTTAAATTCTCGCCAGCTTACTCTCCCCACTTTGGTGGGCTTTGGGAAGCAGGCGTTAAGTCTGCAAAATATCACGCAACCAGAATACTAGGCGACAAGCACCTCACGTTTGAGGAATTATCAACTTTATTTGCTCAAATTGAGGCTATCCTCAATTCTCGCCCACTAACCCCACTTTCGTCCGATCCAAGCGACCTTAATCCGTTGACCCCTGCGCACTTCCTGATCGGTCGACCGCTCACTGCACTCCCATCAGAAAATCTACTGGAAGCAAACCCTAACAAACTCGACAGATACCGATGTCTCGATAAGATGCGGCAAAACTTCTGGGAGCGCTGGCGAAACGAGTACCTGTGCGAGCTGCAACAAAAAACCAAGTGGCGCACCGAACAAGATGGACTCAAGGAAGGCGACATGGTTATCATCAAAGAACCCAACATTCCACCATTGAAGTGGCGAATGGCGCGCGTGTCCAAATTGTACCCTGGCTCCGATGGAATCTCAAGAGTCGCAGACGTTTACACTTCAAAGGGCATCTTGCGTAGAGCTGTTCACAACTTGTGCTCCCTGCCTGATCATTAGCAGCAGTACCTCGAAACCCTGGGGATTTCGAGGGGGGGGAAGATGTTTGAGACGAAACTTCATCTGTCAAATCACATGTCAAATAAGAACAAAGACGTCATCCGACGGACGGGACGTCAAAAAAAGGACTTGCTTACTACAACCGGCGGCGACGACAAGGTTTTTATCACATGAAGAACAATTTAATATATTTACTTTGTAATACGACTAATAAACCACATTCTCGAAGATTGAAGAGACATATTATTTCCTGCCACCACCAACAAGCAACCGCCAGCCGAAACATAAATAATATTGAGAATCTAACCCCACCCTCGCGTTCCCCACATGACCTATGTAATACCGCCCCAATGTAGTGTTAATTAAAGTATAGTAGCACTATCAATTATAATAAACTGTAGTTGTAGCTGTTAGACTATCACGTTATCCGTATTCGGATAATTTTGTCATGAGATGATATTTAATGAACTCGAATCGATTTAACGCCAAAGGGTAATGTTAGCTCTGCTGAGATGATTGTCACATGATGTGACCGGAATCTGTTTCAAATGTGAAATGTAGGAAATAATAGTGACATTAATTCATTGAAATAAATAATAATATTAACACGACATGTTAACCATTGTTTCGAATGGTTTGTTTATAGTTACGTGCCTTTACAAAGTTGATAAAAATTATTGAACCTTTGTTGTTAGTTGTTGGCGTTTGTTGATGTGAACCCATTACGTCTTTCATTTATTACCGGTTAAAATTATGTCATATTTTATGTATAAAGGTGTTTGCTACGCTTTATTAGCTGGTCACTAGTTTCAATTTTTATGTACGGAGAGCTTTTATTGCAATCTTTTGAGCCGGCGCCGGCGCAGATCTTATGGAGCGTGATTTTCACTGCCGAAATATTATTAACGCAAGTATTTAAATAGTCTAACATTAACCGGAGCTATTGTCATTTAATGCATACATGAAGAAGGATGTAGGGAAGGAATACATACTTAACTGAACACATAGTAGAGCATATTCTCAACTTTGCCAAAATCCGCATCCATCGAACAAAAAACAAAATAGCAAGAAGAAGCATTCATTCAGAATTGGACTCGTTGCCAGCAATAAGAGTAGCGTCTCGCTTTATTAAGGTTCTGCACGGTCGGATCACCTGCCTAACAGAGGGGCGTTGATATAAGGATGCATGACTGGTTATTATTTGATTATTATTTATACCCAACTGCCCCGCAAGGAGGGTAATGTTATAATTGTTAGTAGTCCGTGTAATTGACCTGTGGCCGTTCGGCCTACATAAATAAATAAATAAGAGACGGTTGCAACGCGTCTCGTCATCTCATAGCTTCGTCTCCGTTGATCCGACCGTGTTCGACTTTTATTCTTTTAATCTTGTTAATTAAGTAGCATGATTGTATTTCGTGTCGTCTAGCTCAATGTCTCATTTGTGACTGATTTGTATGATTGCCATTATTTAGATATTACGAACTCTGTGATTTCTATTTCGATTTGTAATTTTAATGTATGTAAACTGAACACATTTGTAATTAAAATGATCTCAAATTTGATGTTAAAAATTTGTACATTGGTTATCGTTTCGTACGACCAGCAGGTCGATTGAGTAACTCTGTTGAAACTCAGTATCAATAATTCACTGTTTGAAACTGAAATCCATCTCTATCGACAAATTGTGATTGCGTAACTTCACGGAAAACGAGTTACGTCATCGCTATTTCATAGAAAATAAATGAATCGATAGATATTTTAAATATCAAACACGGTTTCAGTTGCAACTCACGTAATTATAAATTTTAGTTGTCAAAGGGTGCATAGGCAATCTCAAAATCGCCGAATTTTATGTTTCAGTAAAAAAATGATTGCAATTCAAGTTAGGCAATTGCCCTGCTGGTCTTTGTTCGTTTTAATTGTAAAATTTTAAAGACTGAATTAAATGGAAGTTGACTAAAATTCAATTATGCAGTCATTGATGTTAGTCTAATCATAGTTTATAGTTAGTACTGATATTTATTCAGTAGTTACGTAGGCTCGTTGGTATCGGTGTTTAGATTTAGGTAACGATAACTTATAGTAGGACACGTGGCTACAAGTAGATGCAACGTGGTACGTGTATACTGCGACTAGCGAACACGAGATAACACCTTGGCCCCTGTGATTCATTTGTTAATTAACGTAGAAGTAATTTGTTGGTCATTAAATAAAATTTCTCATAAAAACATATCGTTTTATTTCATCATGTGTGCACCTTAAATTGACTAAAACAGTCTTGATTTTGTCGTAACAAACACACCTTGCAGTTCATAAACAGATCAAACAACATTCGTACAGATTTATCTAGATTTTCTATTCTTAACATGTGATTTCAGATGTGAATCATAGAAACCTATGACTTGCAACGAATAGTATATTCGGCCA
The DNA here is from genome assembly GCA_947859195.1 of Drymonia ruficornis. Taxonomy (NCBI): domain Eukaryota; kingdom Metazoa; phylum Arthropoda; class Insecta; order Lepidoptera; family Notodontidae; genus Drymonia; species Drymonia ruficornis. Next base: position 2,216,595 of record OX401913.1, read on the forward strand.
TACGCCGAATACCGAATATTCGGCGAGCTTCCTGGCTGAAAGCCGAATATTCCGCAAAAGTATTCGGCCGGTGTGTGGAAGGAAGGGAAGGAAATAGTGTTTCTTCAGAGCGTCTTTTCTCTGAATCTGGGATGGTCTACGAGAAAAAAGGAGAAAACGACTTCGCGAAAATGCAGAAAAATGGGTCTTTCTGCACCATAATCTTTCGCTTCTAAATTTTGATTACGATATTACAAATGCATAGACAATGTAGCTATTCGGTATTCGGCCGAATATCATAAAAGTGGCCGAATACCGAATAGTAGCCGAATATTCGTTGCAAGTCTAATAGAAACCTATCAGAATAGTTAGATGTTTCCATTGTTGACTCGGTCCCACCGCCAGATGGTGCCGTCGTCGCAGCACGTGAGCAGCACCTTGCCATTGCGTGATAGTGTCACCTGCAAAACGGGATACGTTATCCATCACGTTTGTGATGCAGTGCCATACATAGCTGTGACTATATTATAAGGCGATCATATCCAGCTGCAATCACTGATACGTATATGATCGGAGGTTAAGCACCACTTGGCAAGGTCAGTCAGAGATAGGTCACCATTTATTGGCATTTGAATTGAGCGTCTCCGTGCTTCGGAGGTCACGTAAAAAGCCAGTCCCGGTTGTTGTAATCTTGGCAGCAGTCGTTAAGCCTTGTCAGAGGCCTTAGGGCGGTCTAAACTCTGACACCAGGGTGGCTACTAACCATACGATAAGAAGACTATAAGGAGTAGTACCTGTCTAACAGCTGCAACGCACCGCGGATGCATCAGCTGCGACACGCGGGAGCCTCCCGCCACGTTGCCGAGCTCCCACACCATCGTCTTGCCGCACTGGTTACCCAATGCTATCACCTAAAACCAAATAATATTAATGGTAAGCGGTATATTTTTACAGACATCTTTCATTGTCAAGGAGATCGCTAAACAAATACGTAAAAATAATAATAATATCCAGGGACATTTTTTACACACGGCTACCTGATCCCAAACTAAGCAGAGCTTGTACTATGGAAACCAGACAACTGATATTACTACATATACTACTTTTTATTTGTATATACATACTTAATATACGTATATACCCAGACTTGGGACATACAGACATGTTCATGCACACAAATGCATGTCCCGGGTAGGAATCGAACCTACGACCTGCAGCGTGAAAGGCGCCATCACGCCAACCGCCTCAAATGGTGGCTGTAAATTTATGCGCGGGTCGCTGCGCAACAGCAATTATTAGAGCGCGTGAGCGTTGGAAGAGGTGAAGGGGACGAGGGAGCGGGGCTGCACCTGCGCGAAGAAACGCTCGCAGCGCACAACACAGCCACAGTTAAGGTTGAATCTCTACCGTACAATGGACCGAGTCAAATTACAAAGAGATCTTTTCAGAAAAGAGTATAGAGTAGTTCTCGCGCCCAGTGGTGAATTTTTCAATATAAAGTCTTAGGCGACGGCTAGACGTTCAGTACATACTGTGGTCCGTCACTATTTATAAAAAACCATGGTCTAACCACATCATGTAGGCTAGTGTACTGATGGATGTCAGTATTTGCCACAAATTTCAATTCCGGAACGACAGTTTGTGGTGGTTTGTGGTACCGACATCCATCAGTATACTAGCCTACACGATCAGTTTGGACCACGGTGTCGTGTCAGTACGCGTCGCGAAAGCAATAGAGTGGACATGTCTTCTGAGATTGCGGATTAAACCAAGCGCTAAGGTAATATCCATACAAGCTTTCGTGTTTCATTTGACGTCTGCACTGTACGAACTACGTCACGATACTGACGGAATAAATACTGAACATGTAGCCTGCCTGTTTATTCCGTCGATGGAATGACATCCATCATTATTTAAAATACTGATGGATCACAGTACGTACTGAGCGTCTAGCCGTCGCCTTACCCTCTGGCTGTAGTCGACTGCGAACCGTATGAACCATATCTCGCACTCCTTGTAGTCGAAGCGGTGCACGATCGTGACGGAGTTCTCGCCGGGCCGGATGTCGGTGTCCTCCAGCCGGCCCGGCTTCCAGCAGATGATGGCGTTTTCACACGACTGCAATAGAATAATTTTATGGTGGAATTCCAGGCAACAGTCACACTGGTTCTTATCTTCTGTTATATTAGAGCGCTTTCAGACTAGCGTTTTTTTTGCGCGTATACGGTCGTTTCGGCATACGCGCTTACACGCGCCCTTCAAAAAGCTTATACACTTGTAAGTATAAAACGCTACTTTGGAAGCGCTCTTATGGATCTTTACGAAGTCCGAAGTAATTTGGAAATGGCATGAAGACAGCCAGTGAGTTTCTGCTAGACGTTTGTCAAGCCTATTAGCCAAAAGAATGCCATCACCGAAATCGTCCAGTGATCGCTCATATTAGCTCTCATTTATAACAACATGAAGTGATACTTACTTTAGACAAAATGAGGTCGCCCATCCATCTAACGCAATCCACATAATTCCTATGTATATCTCTAGTAGAAAAATCCGGGAAATGCTCCTTCAACGAATTAAACGGTCGCAACGCTCTATGAGGGTTGAAAGCGTAACTTTGCTTGATAGCCTCATTCATAGACGGTTTGTCGAGCCGCCATAACTTCAGCGAGTGGTCCATCCCACAGGACATAATCCTTTCACCTTTAAGGTCAAAGTCCGCACTAAGGACCTCATCCCTGTGACCTTCGACCCCTCCAAATATAGCGATGCAGACATCCGTCATTATATTCCACAGTCGTAAGGCATGGTCTTTGCTCGCTGAGAGGAGTAAGTTGGGGTCTCTGGGGTGGAATTTGACCTCGTTGATGGCGTGGCCGTGGCCTATGTAGTGCTTGATGCAGGTTTGGGTGGACGGTTGGAAGACTCGTACGATCCCGCGGGAGCCGGCGACTGCTAATAGTGGCAGGTTTGTCTCCTCTTCGTATGACCAAGCGCATGTGTAGAATGTCTCATCAACCTGTGAATAAAGGGTGCACGAATTGGTGGAGGATGGGAATGATGCCTTGTATACAAGGTGTTATTAAAATAATTACAAACCGGCCAAGTGCGTGTCGGACTCGCACATAAAGGGTTCCGTACCACCATAGAATAAAAAGTCAAAAATATCAAGTTTCTTGTATAGGGACCCCCTTTATTTTTAAATTTTATTTTATTTTTAGTATTTGTGGTTGTAGCGGCAACAGAAATACACAATCTGTGAAAATTTCAACTCTCTACCTATTACGGCTCGTGAGATACAGCCCGCTGACAGACGGACAGCGCAGGCTTAGTAATAGTGTCCCAATGAAAACCTGACACCCCAACGAATTTTTCTTGTAATAAAATGATATGGCGTTATTATTATTTATAGCTGTGCCCGCGACTCCGTCCGCGTCCAGTCGGTGAAGCCCTTAAATATAATTTTGTCTATCGTCTAATCTGTATTACGTCAGTCTGCATCAGTCTGAGTTCGTATGTCCGTGGCTGTCTATCTGTACCAGTCTATACCAGTAAGGTGGTAGAGTCTGACCAGTAAGGTGGAGATCGGCATTCAAGTAGCTAATTTACCTTCGTTTCGTATGATGAGGGAGAGAGCCGGAAGCGCAACCCAGCCACCTCCCCATCCCCCCAGTCCGGAGTTTATCGTCTAAGTCAATAGTCATAGCGTTTATTTTGTTTAGGCCTAGGGGGGCACTTACAAATAGTAATTTTACATGTTTTCCTTAAATTCTACCGCCGGATCGGAAACGCGACCTCGCCTGAGAAGTTTCTACTTGATACCCACATTGCTAATTCAAAGTTAGCAGGTCCTCCAGATTTCTGGTTTAAGCAGGCAGTTACCCAGCAGCATCATTACTGAGGGGTTGGAGTTCAGAGTCCAATGTCTATGTTTCTATTACTACTTAATTCAAAATTAGCAGGTCCTCTAGACTTACTTCTTAGGTAGGTAGCTTCCCTACGGCATTAGTACTGTGGAGATGAATTCCAGAGATTCTAAGATTCTGCGTGATACAAAGACCCGCTTAATGTTTTTTTATACGTAATTAGGAATAAAAAAACTGAATTTCTTGAAGCAAGGAAGATATTAAATTTTTGCCATGTGGTGCAAGGCATGCATTGTCTGATTTTAAGTATAGCGACATCTAATTAAGAAAAACTAAACTTAAGATTGTAGAACGCACCAATAAAATATTTATTATTATTATTAAAATTAAGATTATCTAGTCCAAATAGTTTCGGATCACACACAACGTAGGGCTCCGTAGGGCTCCGCTCTAAATAGACGTATTTCAATAACTTAAACTTATTTTTGGCTAGAATTTCTGTGTGGTCATAAAAAATTACAACCTAATATTTTAGAAAAAACTATCCTAGATGTTAAGTTGGACTATTAGTCATATCCATGCCAAATTTAATTGAAATCAATCCATTGGATTCGAAGTTGTGCGTGTTCGAATATTTAGGTAGATTTTGAATGTTTTGAATTTTCTGTGGCAGCCCTAACCATTCTCGAAAACAAAAATATCCAAGATGTTAAGTTGAATTATTATTGATATGTACGCCAAATTTCATTGAAATCAATCTGGTGGATTCGAAGTTGGTCGCGTTCGAATATTTAGAATATTTAGATAGTTTTTTGAATTTTCTGCGACAACCCTAAAAATTCTAAAACGTGTTAATGTCTTTTGTTTGAATAAGCTAGGTAACACAAAACTAAGTAATTTTTAATATTTAGTTTTGCAAATGTTCTATGGCAACCCTAAACATTTTCGAAAAAATAAATATCCTAGATGTTAAGTTGGACTATAAGCCATATCCATACCAAATTTCATTGAAATTAATCCGGTGGATTCAAAGTTGTGCTCTTTCAAACATTTTGAATTTTTAAGTAGTTTTTTGAATTTTCTGTGGCAACCCTAAACATTTTCAAAAAAAAAGTATCCTAGATGTTAAGATAGACTATTAGTCATATCCATGCCAAATTTCATTAAAATCCATCCGGTGGATTCGAAGTTGTGCTCTTTCGAAAATCTGAGCAAACATACAAACATACACACAGACAAAAATTCTAAAAATGATAATTATATGCCAATTTGAACCTAAAAGGCATAAACGGACCACGGCTATCCTCTAGAGAGAGAATATTTTCTTGTTTCATACTTTTTAGAGCGCGATTTTTCAGTAGTCGGGTTTTAGTTTTTAAACTTACTTTTTATTTAATTATTTTGGAGTTATAGGTAACAATATATATATTTTTGAAATG